>QXEO01000104.1:0-1200000 GCA_007115705.1 Dactylis glomerata
TTATAACAAGGTTTCCATAGAAATTTGAATCAATTAATTTGGACCCATATTTATTTTTCTACAAATTTTGCAGTTTCTCAGATCTAGGAAAAGCAATAACACTTTTCTCTGAAAAAAGTAGTCGCGGGCCAGATCTGAGCGAAGCTGGGCTGGCCCGCCCAATTCTGGCCTTGCTCGCCTGCGGCGCGCGGGAAGGCACTAATAGCCCGGCCGATAGACGAGGCCCGCCGGTCAGCAGCCTAGAGGGCCGAAGCGGTACCGAGCGACCCGGACCGTTGGATCAAGTTCCGATCGATGGTCCGTGGCTGTCGTCTTCCTCAGGCCGCGGGGAAGGGCTGGAAACCCTAGCCGGCTCTAGATCTTGCCGAGGCTCACCTCTGGATCTTCTTCGGCGACGAGGACATGATGGGGCGACGCGGCGCTTCACGCCAAGCTCAACGAGGGGCGACAGCATCGGGTTGAGCTCCAGGAAGACGACCTGCACATCCACGGCGGAGGAGCTCGTCCTGGTGCTCCCAGATGGTCGTCGTTTTGGCGTTCCTGGGTCACAAAAAGGGTAGGGTTAGGTTCCTATTGATGGTAGGAGCGCATGCAAGCAGAGGGAGAGGGTAGAGGGGGTCCAGAATGGCGATGCTCTCTTCTTCTTGCTTGCAGATCTGGAGGGGAGTTTCCTCTTCTTCCCGGCCAGTAGAGAAGGAGGGGCATGAGATGAGTGGTTGGGGTTGCAGAGAGGGTGTGTGGGAGTGCAATGAGCCAGGAGAGAAGGGCTGGGGCCTTTTATTTCGAGGGAGGTGTGAGTTGGGAGAGTTAGGTCAGTTTGGGCCATATGGGGTACATGGAGGGCTCTGGTTGGGGGAGAGGGGCAGTGGAGAGGGACAGAGAAGGGGCAGTGGGGGTACCTTGTCAGAGAAGGATGGCTGCTGCCCCCCTCTTATTCTAGTGCTGCACAAATTTTGCATGGATCCACTTCTTCCCTCTTCCAAACACTAAAGGACAAGAAGGAGGGGTGTTGCTACAGTGTAATTTCGACCAGTGATGAGAGAGGGTGCTGGAAGGTCAAGGTGATGGTTTGGTGAAGTTTCAAATAACTTTGAATTAGATAGGGATAGATATGGTGGTGATTTCATGAATGATGCAATTCTTGGATTATTGGCTAGTCTCATACTGCACCAAACAATGGAATTAATAGATGGATTAGATGGGTGTGATTTGGTGAGACTAACAATTTTGCCAAGTTGGAAGAGTTTATTTGGTGTTAGGCAAGATCACCAAAAATTGAGATGTGAGGATTTGCCCTATTCTACTTGAGACAAGATTTTGAAAATTTTGAAGATGAACAACTAGGGTTTTGGGTTCATATGATTCTAAATTCATATGAGAGCATGGTGAGGTTTCATCAAATTTTATTTGATGAGAAAGTATGCAAGAATGGCCTAATTGACATCCCATGCATTTTGGTTAATAGGAAAGATGAGATAAGGAAAATGATCATTTTTGATGGAGAGGGAATGATTGTATGCATGAATAACCTTTACAAATGCTAGTAAAGAGGAAATGAATTTATGGAGAAATTTTAATGATGAGTGCAGAGGTTACAGAAAGTGGGGTGTTACAGAAAGTGGGGTGTTACAGTATGGACAAAAGCTCAAGCTTGGGGATGCCCATGTCACCCCAAGAAATATCCAAGAGGTATAAGAATTGTGTGAAGTTTTGTATGAAGGAAGTTTTCAAGTGTAGCGAAAGGAGAGTGATGAGATGAGATGAAGTATGGAAAAAAGCTCAAGCTTGGGGATGCCCATGTCACCCCAATAAATATCCAAGAGGTACAAGCGTCAAAGCTTGGGGATGCCCCCGAGGCACCCCTTCTTCATCGGCAAAAATTAGGTCACCTTTCAAGACACTATATTTTTATTGCTTCATATTCTATGTGTTTTTCTTGGAGCATCTTTACTTTCGCTTTCAGTTTTCTTTTGTTTAGTTTGCTGCAATAAATGGGTGGACCCCAACAAATTTCTTTTGGAGAAGACACACTCCGTTTTTCATTGCCAAGAACACTCTAGTTTTCACTCTTATCGTTCAACGAGTGTTCTCTTTTTCTAGTACTGCGTTTAGCTTTTGTTTTTCCCCTTGATTTTTGTTCAGATCTTGTTTTATCTTTGTATCAAGGTGCATTTAGACCACTGGTCTATGTTGGTTTTCATCAAAAGAGTTGTCTCAAAAAGGTTTGAATGGTGTTGGAAAAGAGAAAAAGTTTCATGACTATAGTGGTACAAATGGGAGCTTGTTTAGACTGCGGCTTAGACTTTTGCATGTCATGCTTGATGTCGTTTTGATAGTATGCTTAGTAGTTTTTGCTGTAGCATGACTTGTCTCAAATGACTGAGATTGCTTAATGAGCCTTTGAAAAATCATGCGTTGTTTTTATTATATGTGAGCATGTTATCATGGTTTTCTCCATTGATGCTTTATTTGGGTTGACTTGGCGCATGCTTACAACATGTTTGACTTTAACAAGTCGCCATATAGCCTCTATGATCATTTGGTTTTTGACTTGTGATACCACTTGATGCTTCGATTAATGATGGTTTGTCGCTATGCATGATTATGGCTGTTATTGCTCTCTTAGTTGGTCACTCCCAGTCTTTTGCTAGCCTCAATTTTGTACTGAGAGGGAATACTTCTTGTGCATCCAACTCCCAAAAACCAAGTTTTCCAATGTGTCCACTATAAATTCCTATGCATGGTATTTGCAAGCCATTCCAAGTAAATTTTCATATGCTACCTTTCAAAAACCTTCAAAATACTTCTCATTTTGTGACACTGTTTTCAGCTCATGGGGACGTAGTGGTCGGATTTGCTATCTTCCATATTGTTTTATTCCAAAAAAAGAAAAAAAAGAAAAAAAAGAAAAAAAGGCACTCCTCCATGGTATGTGAAAGTTGGTGGGCACCCGATGGAATCGGTTAGCCATGGTTTGTGAAAGGAAAAGTGGGGAGGAGTGCCAAGCTTTATAAAAGAGCACCAAAGTGCCAATCTCTCTCTCTCAAAAACTTGCTTAGTATGGAAGATAGTAAGAACCCCATTGCCAGTCGTTGACAACAACAACCATCTCTCAAAACAAATTTTTATCTCTCTGTTTTACAAATGAAAAGCTCTAGCACATGTTTAATCACTGCTTCCCTCTGCGAAGGGCCTTTCTTTTACTTTTATGTTGAGTCTCCACCTTCTACCTTTATGCACCGTCTAAGAGAGCATAGTTGTCATTCTGAGTTTAATGTGCATAGTCCCAAAATTTATTATTGATTGATTCATGATTAGTGTTTTGCTTGTTCTTAAATTATTTGTATCTAGTCGCCCTCTTAAACTTGAAGGTGTCCTATGCATTTATCTTTTGCTATTCCATGAAGGACAAGCTGAAAACCACTTTGCTATGTTTTTCTATATGGTTGGAACACACACTTGACTTTCAAAGCTTCATTACTCATGATCTTTTGTTTGTGTTACTCTTCATGTTATAACATGGTTGCTAAGTTTTATTGTCGAGATTATGTCTCTTATGCCCATGTTTTAAGTACTTTGATCTCAGCACTCAATGGTTTACATCGTTGATCAAGATTGTGTTGGTGCATGTCACCTCAAAAATTATTGTTTTGTTATCACTTACCTACTCGTGGACGAGCAGGAGTTAAGCTTGGGGATGCTTGATACGTCTCAAAAGTATCTATAATTTTTGATGCTCCATGCTTGTTTATACACCATTTTCTTTGTGTTTTGTTACACTTCGTGGCGTTTTTATGCATTTTCCAGAACTAACCTAATAACGAGATGCCACAGTGTCAGTTCTCTGTTTTCTGCTGTTTTGTGTTTCAGAAAAGCTACATAGGAAATATTCTCGGAATTGGACGAAACAAAAGCCAAAGTTCCTATTTTTTCTGAAGCGTGACAGAGTCCAAAGCTGCAACAGAGGGGGACCAGGGCCCAGGCGCACCATAGGGTGGCGCGGCCCAGCCCCTGGCCGTGCCACCAGGTGGTGTGGCCGGCTGGCCCACCTCCTGACGCCGCCCTTCCTCCTATATATTCCCCTTGATGGGAAAACCTAAGGGGACCGATCAATTTTCCTCAAAACATACTGCAAGGTGTAGGTGTGAGTTGTATCCCCCTCTCTAGTAGACGAGTCGCAATGGTTTGATGTAAACCATTTGTAATGTGTGAACTCATATGTGTGGTATGTTTGATGTTTGTTGGATGAAATATGAATTTGGCCCTTAAGGCCTTAGTAAGACAAAATTGCATCACTTGTGTTACATTCAAATCTTAGCCATTAGTTTTTCCCTCTTGTCTTATACCCATTATCTTCAGATGCCGCGAGCACCACCACCCCCGAACCCGGAAGTGGCACAACTGCTAAGGTTGATCATGGAAGATCGGGAAGCAGCCCGAGCGGAGCGCCAAGCTAACTTGGCCACTCTTCAGCAACTAACCCAGATGGCAATGAACCACAACAATGGCAATGGAAATGGCCATGGTGAAGGAGAAAACAATGGCAATGGTGACCACCGATCCAAGCTGCGGAGTTGGCGAGAATGAGAAGGTCTTGTACACCACCCACTATCTTGCGGGAGCCGCAAGATCTTGGTGGGATAGCACCCGCGCCATGCAAGCCCAGGGGTATCTGATGCCCTGGGAGGAGTTCAAGAGCAAGTTCAGCAAGGCCCATGTTCCTATGGGTCTAGTCAAGAGAATGAGAGATGAGTTTAGAAATCTGAAGCAAGGTTCCCCGTCTGTGGTTGATTACCGTGACAAGTTCCTTACCTTGTCTAGGTATGCCCCAGATGACACCAACACCAATGAAAAGAAGCAAGAGAGGTTTCTAAATGGACTTCATGATGAGATGCAATGTGTCTTAGTCAGCATTCCCTTTGCCGACCTTGAGTCATTGGTTGACTCTGCCATTCAGATGGAAGGCAAACTTAAGCAAGCTGCAGAGAACCGCAAGCGCCGTATGATGTATCAAGGCAACTCAAGCAGCTCGCAGAAGCCAAGGGGAAATCCACCTATGGGTTTTGCCCCTCGACCTATCAGTCCGCCTGCACCTGCCCCACGTCCCAACTTTCCCAACTGTCTGGTAGGCAACAACTTCAACCGTACACCTCCAAGACCTAGTGGCAACAACTTCAACTCCAACACTCCAAGGCCAAATGGCGCACCTGTGCTGCCCAAGTCTGGTGTTACCTGTTATGAGTGCGGAATCAAGGGGCACTACTCCAATGAGTGCCCGAAGAAGCTGAATGATGCATCCAAGACTACTGCCCCTGCTCAGCAACAGCGCCGTGTTGGTAATGGCAAGAATTATGCACCAAGGAACCAACCCCATCCTCGAGGCCGTCTGAACCACATGAATGTTGAAGAAGCTCAGGAAGCAACCGACGTTGTGCTTGGTATGTTCCCTATTAATTTAGTTCCTGCAAGAGTTCTGTTTGATTCTAGAGCTTCACACTCATTTGTTACTAAATCATTTGTTGATAAAAGTGGAATTCAACCAACACCCATCAAACATGCCATGTTAGTACAAATACCTGGGTCAACAACAAGGGCTGAGTGGAACTGTTTGGCAGTTCCCATAGAAATTCATGGAATAGCTTTCTTAGCCAATTTGATAGTGTTGGGAAATAAAGGTTTGGAAGTAGTTCTTGGTATGAATTGGATGTCTTCCCATCAAGGAGTGATAGATTGTGCCAAAAAGACCATCACCATGAAGAGTAGCACTAGAATTGTAGTAAAGCATGTGTCCGTAAAACCACCCCAAACCACCAGATGTCATTAGAGTATCTCAGGACCCACTCTGGAGCAAGTTCCCATAGTTTGTGAATACCCGGATGTTTTTACCAACGAGCTACCCGCAATGCCACCGGATCGGGATATTGAGTTTATCATTGAGCTTATCCCTGGAACTGGACCTATAGCCCAACGGCCCTATCATATGAACCCAGCTGAACTAGTGGAGTTAAAGAAGCAATTGGATGACCTCTTGAGTAAGGGATTGATTAGGCCAAGTTCATCCGCTTGGAGATCACCCGCCTTGGTTGTGGACAAAAGTGACGGTTCCAGCCGACTGTGCACTGATTATCGCAAGCTAAACGATGTTACCATCAAGAATAAGTATCCTCTCCCAAAGATTGATGATCTGTTTGACCAATTGACTGGAGCTCAAGTCTTCTCAAAGATAGACCTTAGAACTGGATACCATCAACTGAAGATCTGTGCAACCGACATACCTAAAACCGCCTTCACCACCCGATACGGATTGTATGAGTACACCGTAATGTCCTTTGGATTAACCAATGCCCCTGCCTATTTCATGAATCTCATGAATAAGGTGTTCATGGAGTTTTTGGATAAGTTTGTTGTTGTCTTCATTGATGACATCCTTATTTATTCCAAGTCTGAAGAAGAGCATGCAACCCATTTGAGATTAATCTTGGAGACCCTGAGAGAGCATCAGCTATATGCCAAGTTTAGTAAATGTGAATTTTGGTTAAAGGAAGTTGGATTCTTAGGCCATGTATTATCAGCTGGAGGAGTTTCAGTGGACCCAAAGAAGATCAAATCAGTCATGGAATGGGAAGCCCCTACCACTCAAACTGAAGTTAGAGGTTTTCTCAGATTAGCAAGATATTATCGCAAATTTGTTGAAGGTTTCTCGAGCATTGCCCGACCCATGACCCAACTGTTGAAGAAGGACAGGAAGTTTGAATGGACCCCTAAGTGTGAAGAAAGTTTTCAAGAGCTCAAGAAGCGATTGGTGACCGCCCCCGTCTTAACCATGCCCGATATCACCAAGAACTTTGATGTCTATTGCGACGCCTCCAAACTTTGACTTGGTTGTGTGTTGATGCAAGAAGGCAAGGTCATAGCATACCTCTCACGGCAGCTTCGACCTCATGAAGAAAACTATCCAACCCATGATCTGGAGTTAGCAGCCGTAGTTCTAGCTTTGAAGACTTGGAGGCATTATCTTATGGGTAACCGTTGCAAGATCTACACCGACCACAAGAGTTTGAAGTATATTTTCACCCAGAAGGAGTTGAACATGAGGCAAAGAAGATGGATATAGTTAATCAAGGATTACGATCTTGAAATTTATTATCATCCCGGGAAGGCCAATGTAGTGGCCGACGCATTGAGTAGAAAGCCCTGCGCCTTGAATATGATGATCAAAGAGGAGCAACCCATGTTGCACCAAGAGTTTGAAAAAATTGGATTGGAACTAGTCAGTCAAGGATTCCTAGCCAACCTTGAGTTTCAACCCACCTTAATGAGCCAAATCAAAGAAGCTCAGAAGGGAAATGAGAGTATTGACGGAATTAAGCACATAATTAGTTCAGGCAAGGTGCCAGGATTTGAGGAAGATGATCAAGGAGTTCTCTGGTATAAAGGACGTATTTGTGTGCCTGCTGATTCAGAACTAAAAGAAGTCATTATGAAGGAAGCCCATGAGACACCTTACTCCATTCATCCCGGTGGAACCAAGATGTATCAAGATTTAAAGGAACAGTTTTGGTGGCATGGAATGAAGCGTGAAATTGCATCGTTCATATCCAAGTGTGACATCTGCCAAAGAGTCAAGGCTGAGCATCAACGTCCTGCTGGACTACTGCAACCCTTGCAAGTTCCGGAATGGAAGTGGGAATCAGTTGGAATGGATTTCATCACTGGATTTCCAAGGTCTAGCAGCAGAAATGACTTTATCTGGGTCATTGTGGATAGATTGACCAAAGTTGCCCACTTTATTCCTGTCAAGACCACTTATACATCAGGACACCTGGCAGACCTCTATTTATCCAGAATTGTTAGTTTGCATGGAGTCCCTAAAACCATAGTTTCTGATCGAGGTACCCAATTTACCTCAAGATTCTGGAGAAGTTTGCATCAAGCCTTGGGAACCAAATTAGCCTTTGGCACAGCTTACCACCCTCAGACTGATGGACAGACTGAAAGAGTAAATCAAATACTTGAAGACATATTGCGAGCCTATGTTCTAGCCTATGGAGTTAAGTGGGAAGATTGTCTGCCTTTCGCGGAATTTTCCTACAACATCAGTTATCAAGCTAGTTTGCAAATGGCCCCATTTGAGGCTTTATATGGAAGGAAGTGTTGTACCCCTCTGAATTGGTCTGAAACTGGGGACAGTAAGATATTTGGACCTGACATTCTGCAAGAAGCTGAAGAGAAGGTTCGCATGATTCGGGAGCACCTCAAGGCAGCCCAGTCCCGGCAGAAGAGTTATGCTGACAAAAGACGTCGGGAACTGACTTTCAAGATTGGAGATTTTGTCTATCTTAGAGTGTCACCTCTCAAGGGAATGCAGAGATTCCAAGTAAAGGGAAAGCTTGCACCAAGGTATATTGGACCCTTCAAGATATTAGGCCGCCAAGGAGAAGTGTCCTATCAGTTGGAAATGCCCCCGGAATTGTCTGAAGTGCACGATGTTTTTCACGTGTCCCTACTTCGGAAATGCCTTGAAGTTCCTGAGAAGCCGGAAATCTTCAAGAATATTGATCACCGTTCTGTGGACATCAATAAGGATTTGACCTATCGTGAGGTACCTATCCGTATCCTCGAGGAAGCATATCAAACCACTCGAACCCGAAGAATCAAGTTCCTGAAAGTTCAATGGAGCAATCACACGGAAGATGAAGCCACTTGGGAAAGAGAAGATTACCTCCAGAGCGAGTTTCCCAATCTTTTCAGTTCTTAGTTAGTGAATCTCGAGGACGAGATTCTTTTTAAGGGGGGAAGATTGTAACAACCCAAAAATTTGTAACACCTTTTAATCCTATTCCAACGGCCAAATTTTGGACCAAGATAAAAATTTCTATTCATATGTATGTGTGCATGATCCAAAATAGTTGTCTTCTTTGTGAGTGTATGTGTTGCTAGCAATTGTTGAGTGTTTGTAAGATAAAAGAATGTCAGCAAGCATCAAATCAGAGAAGAAAAACAATAACCAAGAAAACCATAAACTATAGAAATCAAGAAAAGAAAAAAAAGAAAATATGATCTAGGAAAAGTTAACCACTACCCTATTTTGGACCCTTGGATTAAGCATTCTGCAACTCAACTGAAGGTGGGGTCAATTGGTTGAGCAAGACCAAACTACATTCTTGCTTGACTAACAAATTTCAAACAAAAATTCAAATTCTAACCTAACTTAAACTTCTGCCAAAGTCTGAATCTAAATCAGCAACCATTCCTCCAATTTCATTTAGACTTTTTGCAAAACACCACCTTTCCACCTAGTAAAAATATTTCTGGAAACCTTGTTGAATACCTTGACAACCCATGGTGGAAAATTTCAAATTTTCGAATTTGAAGTTCTTGCGGGCATTTCGTCGAACACCCTGGGATCAAGATTTCAGAAAAACCTCACCTACTGTAGATGATGCCTCTGCCATACGTCCTGGCCACCTCAGCAGTACCCGATGACTCCCCTCTCTCCCCGCTGTCGATCCCTCACTGGAACAGCCCGGACCCCGGCCGGTGGACGGTGGAAAAGCTTCCACCACTGCCTCCCAGTCAACCGACCGAGACGCACGCTAGCTGACCGTTGCCGATGTCACCGAGCCTGCCAGAGCGCGTGCGGAGGAACCGCGACACCGCCGAGCCATCCCCTCGACCAACATCAGCGACGGAGCCGCCGCTCACGGGAAGTTTTTCCTGCCACTGCCCAAGCTTGAGCCCGCGCCCCTGCTGCTTCCCCGTGCCTATAAAAACCCCCCGTCGACGCCTAGAAGCAGCACACCATCACCGCTACCGATCCCAGCCTTTCTCTCTTCTTCTCCCTCTCGGAATCGTCCGAATTCTGCAAGACCGCTCCGCCGCGATTCGGCGGAATCCGGCCACCGTTGGAGACGCCGCCGGTGCAACGAGGAGGAGTCGAGCTGCTGCCGCTGTTCTGCTTCATTACCGGCGAACCCCTACTTCCTCTCCGTCGAGCCCCGCCATCGAACACCTTCTCTCTGCAACGTCGGTAAGACTCGGCCCCGTTCCGAGGTAGACGATGCCGATGCACTGTTTGATCTTGATCCAACGGTAGCATACCGGTTCGGAGTTGAAATTAGATCTGATCGGTAGGACCCCCTTGTCAGGTTTAAAACCAGAACTTCTCCCGCCCGGGGAATCGCTGTTGGGCCGGCCCATTCGGGTTTCGAGTGTTGCGGCCCAGCTCAGTTAGATTTCGATCCCTAACCTTTTTTTTAACCAGCAAGTTAATAGAATTTAGATTCAGATGCTATTTACAATTTGAAATTTCTAGAGTTTTATAAATGCGTTTTTAACAAATAAATATTTGTTGGAAAGCTCAGAACCTTATCTAGCCCCTGGATTTAGTCTTCACCTATTTTGACCTGGCCATTTAATTTAAGAAAAATAACTAATCTGCAGCTATTAAATCTTAGGAAAATCCTAGAAATTTAATTAGAGTTTATAAAATTTTGAATTTAGGTTTATGAACTCACCAAACAACCTACCTACTGTTTTCTTTAGTCCTTAACCTTTGTGAACTTATTAGGAGCCCCAATTAACACCTAACCCGAGGGTAGTTTGTAGCATAAAATGATAGACCTCAACATATACTTAGCTTGTTATTTAACTCCAACTACTAAGCTACCTACTTAAATAACCCTCTTCTTGAACTAGCCCTAATCCCTCTGATCTTATGCCAATGTTGAAAGGTTTATTAACACATGGCAGATTTTAGAAACTCAATTTGCACACCTATTTGAAACTGGAAGAAAACTTGCAAACCAACTCAATGAAATCAAACATTGCTATTGGTGTCTACAAACAAGTGTGTATGCTTGGTGTGTTGTTTGTATTGGTTTAGTGATTGTGTGCATCTTGTTTATCGTTAATAGACGCTAGTGTTGCGGAAGAAGATCTTGAGGGGGGATTTTATCAAGAAGAAGAAGACTACTCAGGACACTTTGCCAACCAAGGCAAGCCATCTTTTGAATCATACCCAAATGCCTAGTTTTCCTATTGCATTCTATTTGTTCATAAGTAAATTGCATGATTGAATTACTACTCTAGAATAATAGTTGTATAGTGGTATCTTGCTTAGCAAGAGTATCAAACTGGGTTTATTTTACACTTCTTTAGTGGTAGCATCACTCATAGTAGTTGCTTAGTCGCTAATAAAATTGAGGCCATCTATAAGGGGAACCCTACTTAAAGTGGTGACTTGAACTTGAAAGCTTGAATTGGAGACTTCTCCCACATGATGGTTTTCTGAAAGAAAATAATCTTGACTAAGGATTATGGAAGGTATTTATAAATGATAACGAGTGATGTACTATGTGAGCCAACCATACCATACGACCACATTACACTAGTGGGAAAAGGCTTATAGATAGATGTTTTACTAGTTAAGCGTGCTCAGCCCAGAGTAGTCTAAGGATGGGTGACCTAGCGGGAAGTCAAGAAATTTGGTGTGATTTGAAAATGTTCCTAATGTGATAAAATCCTCAAAAAATTGAAATAAAATAGTTTTTTCACATTATTTCGATTTTTATGATTTTCAAAAAAAATTGATTTTATTTTTATTTTTAATTGTTTTTGAATTTTCAAAGGCTACTAGTGGCGCATATAGCCACACATAGGCAAATTATGCGTGGCGCATTTTGAGATGCGCCACGCATAAACTATTACTAGTGGCGTGGCATTGGTGGCGCATCCCATATGCGCCACGCATAGGCCAAAATGGTGCGCCACCAATAGCCTTTTTTCCACTAGTGTTACCCCTAAATGGGAAGGGGCTTAGTCTGTAGCTTGTTTATTCTAGTATGGGAGACCTTGTATCATCCTTTATAGAAGTGCACCGTGCGTGGGTACTTCCGAACCGAGTGGAAATCTCCATTCATGCAGCACTCTGCAGCGGGCAAAACTATGAGTGCCAGGATGGACTCTTAGGGAAGGATCCTATACTAGAGTAGACAAGTGAAAGAGTTTGTTTGATTATCTGAAACTTGCATACTTGGTGTATGATGATCCATGGATTTCTCCCGGCAGATTTATCGAATCTTGTGGGTAAAGTGTACCCCTCTGCAGAGGTTTCAAAACTATTCGAATAGCCGCGTTCGCGGTCATGGACAGTTGGCAAGCTGTACTTGACTTTTGTCAAGAATGTTAGCAACTTAAGTTGAACTTGGTGAATGACTTGACTTGATATTGATGTTGACCAACACTTGAAGTTCCTCTTTAGATTTAACTTAGAAAATTAAATCTTCTTCTCTACTAATGAAACTTCTTGGGAAACAAAACTAGATTTTTGCAAATGAACTTAGTGCTTAGTCCACCATATCAACCGTGCATATTTCTTTCATCACTTTGTTTATAAGATGGTTTGCGAGTGCATCCAATGTACTCATGGCTGTGTCCCTGGCTATTAACTTGGCCAGACTATGGGGAAGATTATCCGGAGGAAGGTTATGAAGACGAGTACCAGAGCTAAGATCATCTCCTAGTCGCCATTGCCTGTAGGGTGAAGGCATGGACCCGAAGACGTTATTTCCGCTGCTATATTGTGTTGTAATATGAACTTGGTCACTATGACCATTTGTATTTGAACTATTCGTATTGTAATGTCTATGGAACTGGTTACCAACTACGTTATGTGTATCACAACAATGATTCTGAGATTGTGGTGGAATACATAACGGGCACTTTGAATTCCTGGAAATTCGGGTGTTACAGGCCGCTGGTCCCCTTCTCCTTGAGCTGGCCTCCAATTCTGGCGAGGCTCCTCAAGGACCCCTCACCACTCAGGTGGTGAGGAGTGAACACGGTGAGGCTTCTCCGGCTCCCGAGGCTGCGACCAAGGACACTTCAAGGGGGAAAACTCCTGCTACTATGGCCGGGTCTGGCGTTGGGAGTTTAAGCTCCGCTGGCCAACTTCAGCAAGAATGGGCGGATACCGCCTCGAGCGCCGATGCCGGAGGAAAACTCAAGGCCCAGGGTAACAGCTTGACCCTGGCGGAACTGAACAGGCAGCTTTCTACCGTCAAGGAGTCGCTGAGGAATGTCAACCTCCAGTTCCTTGAGGCAGCGTGGACAACCGATGTGAGTAACGTGCTTTTAGCCTTCGATTTCTTCTGCCGGCTGGGAGGTGAGGCCCGTAGCTCTGTGGCCAATTTCTCCCTTCACCCTAGCCCCCGAGTTTCGAGGTAGCTGTAGTGGCAGCTGGCTTGAAAATGGATCTTGCTAAGAAACGTCTCCCTTCTATTTTCTGTAGGACTTGAACACACTCCAAGCTAGCGTCTTCCAGAAGCTGTTAGCGAAGTATCGTGCCGGCATGTCTCAGTACCGGGCTCTAAAAAAGGAGCTCGAGAAGCTATCAGGTAAGCTCAAGATCCTTCGCCCCGAAATGCCGCTGATGCCTTCTCTGTCCTCACATTTCCCTTCTCAGGTGCCGCTTCACTTATCTCCTCGCTTGAGTCCCGGCTGGCCAACTCGGTGTCGGCCGACGCGGTTGAGCTACTCAAGCAGGAGCATGCAGAGGAGCTCCAAAGTTTATGGTTCCAGGCCGCCCGAGCCCAGGAGTTGGAAACGGAGCTGACGGAAGCTCGAGAGGCAGAATCAAAGCTGCGGCTGGAGTTTGATCACTAGTTGGCCAGAGAGCGAGACATCCTCTCCGCGAAGTACGACATCGAGGTGGATGAGCTTCGCGCGTCGCTGGAAAACAAAGTCGAGAGCCGCGATGCCAAGATCAACGAGCTAGAGACCCTTCGGGAGCTTGACAGCAAGCAGCATGACAACGATCTCAACGTTTGGCGCGCTCAGAATCGCAAGCTCCACTCCGGCCTCCTGGGACTTGAGGACGCTCTTCACGGTGCGCTTCTGCCCCCGCTTCCCCGCCTTCACTCTTTCAAACCATTTCCTCATTTTCCGGCTTCTCTTGCAGGGGCCTTCCCAGATTCTGACGGGGCCGCGACAGCCGCGCTGGAGGAGTATCGGGCGGAGGAGAAGATCGTCCCCCGCAACGATCCCACAACCAAATTTATCTCCGGAGAGCTGATGGCATTGGTCAAAGGCTGACTCCACCCAGTGGCCGAGCTGGGGGGCGAACTTCGCCAAGCTGTTGCCTCCATGTTCAAAGCTTTGTGGCCTGGGCAAGCGGTGCCTGACAATATCCAGACGCTCCTCAAATGGATCCCGCTCGTGACCAACCGGGTCGACGTCTAGAAGGAGTCTGCAGCCCGAGCCGGCGCTGCGCAAGCCTTGGAGTTCGTGCTCTCATGGTACTCAGGTGTTAACCTGGACCAATTAGAGCACCTTCGCAAGGGTGGACTGGTCGGCCTCGACAAGACCAAGCTTCACCAGCGTGCTTGCGCCATCGCAGAGTGTGCCGATACCGACGTGCTCTTTGACGCTGGGGAGAGCGATGAGTCTTTGGACGATGCGGATTTTGAGGAACCCAGGTCGGTAGAGGCACCTCAGAAAGCCTCCGAGGATCTCGCTGACAGCTCCATTCCTCCATCCCCCAGCAGCGATGACTTCGTCCTGGCAGCTAGAACTGGCAACGCTGCTCCGCTGGAGCCGGCCGGCTCGCCGATGGCCCCCTGACAGTGTCAAGGTTTCTTTGCCCGCTTGTATATGTGTTGAACTTATGCCCTGCCTAGTGACATCTCGGTCACGTACGCCGATGACGTTTCATCCTAAGTCCCTTATGCATCGGTTTCTAATTGTTTATGAACTGGATTCTGCCTGACCTCTTTCGACTTTTTCCTTTATCTCCCCATCCTTCGGCTCTTCTACCCCCAATCGGTAGCCTGGTGCCGATTGGTCTCCCTTGGACTGGCAGCTGAATGCCAGTCTAGGATGGGAGCGTGCCGTGGAATGAGGAGTAGTAATTAGGTGCGTAAGAGATCCGGCTCAATCCAGCCCACGCATAACTATCGATCGATGTACGCAGTTCTTAGGCGAACGATGACGCTTTTGACGTCGGGGCATCAATTCTTCTTAGCGATTTTCCTAGGTGGGTGACCTGCCAGCCCCATTCCCAGGGCTTATCCTGGGCCTGGGATAGAGGTTAGGCTCGAGGTCCGATCCGCACGCAGTACTCGTTCGTCTGACAAGAAATTCGATTCATCGTGTTTCGGGCGTTTCCTCTTAGCGATTTTCCTAAGTGGGTGACCTGCCGGCTTTGATCCCACGGCCTATCTTGTGCCAGGGACAAAGGTTAGGCTCTAGGTCCAGTCCGCACATAGTACTCGTTCGTCTGATAGGAGGTTCATTGGTTTAAGGCAGTTGGTTCCCGTTTGGAGCTGGCCTTCAGCCCCATGAATAACGCTAGAAAGGTAAAAGATACTTCAGAGCATTCTTTTTCTGGGATCAGCCGTATGCCACCCAACTTTCTTTTATTCATCGACACTTGTTTGGGATACAAGGTTTTTTGCCTTGGCTAGCCAAAGGTCTTAAGTGATCGACATATTGACTTGTCTCGGGCGAGGCCGCTAGGCGCACCCTCCTACCTCGAGGAAGGGCCAGCCCCCGAGACAAGAACTTCAGCCTCCTTGCCCACTTCGGGTGGGACTTCCTTGGCGCCGTTTGCCGGCTTGAGGTGAGGAGCCGGTTGGCTCGGTGCCAGACGGCCTGGCTAGGTCGCCGCCACCCGCTGCAGTAGCTGACGCTTTTCCTCAGCGATGACCAGAGCCTCTGCCAGTTTAGAGCTGGCTCTCGCACATTCTATTGACTTCTTGTAGCATCCGGTGACAGTAATCACTCCACGAGGGCCAGGAAGCTTCATCTTCAAGTAGGCGTAGTGCGGGACCGCCATGAACTTGGCCAGGGCGGGTCGGCCAAGCAGCGCATGATAGGGGCTGTTAAGGTCTACCACCTTGAACCAGATTGGTTCGCGATGATGATTGTCCTTCTCGCCGAACAGCACTTCTAGTTGGATCTTCCCCATTGGCGTGCAAGAGTGTCCCGGCACAATCCCATGAAAGGTTAGCTTGGTAGGCTTCAGCTGGATTGCAGGGATCCCAAGCTTCTCCATCGAGGTACGATAAAGCAGATTGATGCTGCTGCCTCCATCGATGAGCGCGCGTGAAAACCGATAGGTACGCGTCTCTGAGAACACAATTGGGTTCAAGACCAGCGCGTAGCCCCCGGGTCTAGGCATGAGTGGCGGGTGATCTTCGCGCCCTCAAATGATGGATGCTTCAGACCAGTGCATGTACTGTGGTCCAACTTGCATGACTGTGTTCACCTCGACTCCAAACCAAGGTTCATCCTTCGGGTCTTCCGTCTGGGAAGTGAACACGTGACATTATTCCACATTGGCTTCCTCTGGGTAGTCCCTAGCGGCCTTAGTCGGCTGCCGGTTCTTGTTCCCTTGTGCTTCAGCTGGCAGGCCCGGCGGCGGGCCCGACAGTTGGTGGCTGCCCTGCTCCAGGTCTCTGGTGAAACTGCACTGGCGAGTACTATGTGCCGCCGGCTTGCCTGCGACGCTGTGAAACTTGCAGGGTTCATCTAGCATCACCTCGATGGTGTACTTGTCCTTACTGAACTTGTCTCCTTTGCACTTCTGACTTCCACCCGTAGCCCCCGGGCTTCCTTGAACAGCGGCCACTTGCTTGGAGCCGTACTTGTTGTCATGACGCTCATACTTCCTCTTGCCATGGCGATCTCGGTTGTGATGCCCTCCCTGGTCAGATGCCGGCTGAGATTGGCCTCCGGCTGGCGCTGGCTCAATGTATTGCACCCTTGCGGTGGAGTCGGCGGAAGCGTACTTGTCCGCTATCGTCATGAAGTCAGCCATTGTCTTTGGCTCGGTCCTGTGGAGCTTATGCTTCAACAAGGTCCCTTCTCTGCATCCATCCGTGAAGTATCCCATGGCCTGCTCCTCGCCCACTCCTTCACATGAGTTGCGCAGCTCGGACCATCTCGTGAGGTAGTCACGGTCTGGTTCGTCCGGACTTTGCTTGCAGAGGGCCAGCTGCCGCGGGCGGGGTGGTCGCTTGTAAGTCCCGGTGAAGTTCTTGATAAAGGCTTCCTGGAAGTCATGCCATGAGTTGATCTGCAGAGCCGGCAGGCTATTGAGCCACGTCCGAGCAGATCCTGTAAGCATGAGCGGCGCGTAGCGCACCGCTGTCCTCTTGTTGCCACCCGCGATGTCGACGGCGGTGACGTAGTCTGACAGCCAGTCTTCCAGCTTCACCGCCCCAGTGTACTTGGGCATATCGCGTGGGAGCGCGAACTTGGCCAGGAAGGGCTCGTTGCAGATGCGGGGGCCAAAACAGACCGGCCCCGCCAAAGACTCCTCTTCGTCGAACTTGGAGTCCGCCAATTGGTTGAGCCGGTGGCGTGCATCATCCTTTGGCGGGTCGACGCGCTCTCCGATCCTCAAGCTCATGTGCGAGCGGGCCGGCTGGTGACCTTGAGCGCCTTGGTCGGCTCCTGGAGCCGGCGCCACTTGCGCTGCAGGCTTGCCGCGCGCCGGCTCCGCCGCATCTGGCCGAGGGTGATTGCGCGGCTTGCTGGTGACCGCAGCCGGATCTCGAGGCTGCCGGCTGTGGTGGCCAGAGTGCTGGGTGCGATGGTTTCCACCGCTCTTGCCAGGAGCTCGATTGTTCCGGCTGTACTCCACCGGGCCATGATTGGGTGATGAAGCCTGCGCCCGTGACTTGTTTTGGCCAGCCACGATGATGCGGTTGTCATGCCGCGTGCCGCTCGCCTCTCCGTGTGGCTCCATCGCCTGCTGCTGTAGATCGGCAGCGTCCAGGAGTTCCTAGAGCCGGGCTTGCTTCTCCCGCAAGTCCTCGCCTTGCAGTCCGGCCAGTTCGGAGGTGATGTAGCGCGTGGCACGGAGGTTCTTCATGGGCGTGCTGTAGGTAGGCTTGGTGATGATAGGAGGCAGCTTTGCCCAGGGCGCTGCCTGGTTCAGCTCCGCGCCCAGTTCGCGACCTCGTTGGCGAACTTGTCCGGCCCGGCTGGGGCCATCTCTGGCCGGTGTATAGCCTTGGGCGGTGTTGTACTCGTGGAGTGTGGAGAGGACATGCCGACGAGTGTCTTCGACGCTGATCGCTTCCTTGAGGAGGTTACGGCGCGTCCGCTCCAGATCCTCGGAGAGCTTGGCTGGATCGGCGGTGAGGTCGAGCGGAGCGCGCAGGTCCGTGATGGCGGCGTCCAACACGTCCCGCTCTGGAGGTGGAAGATCCTGTTCCTATAGAGGTGGACGTTCAAGCGACGGGCGCACGGTGCGTGGTAAGTCGCCGCAACCATCTTCCTCTAGGGCCATCACTTCGACCATGGCACAAAGATCACTGCTTTTACTGCAGTCTGAGCCTGTGTCACAGAGAGGGTCAAGCACATCAGTTACCTCCTCCGGGAAGGGCTTGGCGACGTAGAAGCGGTGGCCGCCGACATCGAGGAAGGAGCCGCTGTCGCCGAAGCCGTCCTTGAAGCAGGCCAAGTTGTCGCTGACGCAGTCGAGGGTGCCAAACCTCCAGACAAGGCCGGAGGCGACCCTCTCGCCGGGGATCAATGGGGATCCCGGCCGAAACTTGACTCCAGTCGTCGCCGCACGTTGCCCCATGGTGGGCGCCAACTGTCGTGGGAATTTAGAGACAGTAGCCATGGGGATGGCCTATCGGAAGGGCTCGACAGTGGTGACGATGGGTCTGGCTCGGGATTGTGCCAACAGAGACACCTCGGTTACCTAGGTTCAGGGCCCTCCACGCCGGAGGTAACACCCCTACTTCCTGCCTTGCTTTCTATTATCTTCACACTTGTTACAACGCTCCTCGAGCTGTTCGATCTAGAGGAGGAAGAAGAAGATGGATCGGCTCCCCTAGGCTAAGGGTCCAGACCCCCTTATATAGGCAGGGGTCTGGTTACAGATTAGGTGGCCGGCTGTCCGGCTGCCAGCTCCTCCGTGGCTGCGTCTTCGGCGTGATCTCCTGGCCCCCTCTGACGGTAGCCACTTTATAAAGTAGCTTTCCCCTTTGGACCGGCATCTGGGAGGCATATACCCTCCCTTTTGCCTAGGATTCTTTCGTGGGGAGAACTCTTGCTCACTGATTGGTCGAGCCCGGGCATGGCTTGCATCACGCCCGTCCTTCGCCTCTGTCGAACTTGTCAGGGCCATGCCACTTTCGGTGAAGCAACCGTTGGGAAGGCCTTGTCGTCTTCGCCCGGCTCCAGCTCTCCTCGGTGGAGTCGCCAGCCGGCTGCTAGCACAGCCGGCCCTTTGGCTAGAGCCGGTCTTCTTTACCTAGCGCCATGGAGATTCCTGGGACGCCAGTCGGCAGACAGCGCTGCCCTTGGCATACCCCTGAAGTCATCCCCACGACAGCAAATGATGAAGAAAAGGTCCGCTATGCAATACATCTTTTATCCGGACCAGCCGCATCATGGTGAGACAACAAAGTGACACTGCAGCTTCCGGAGAAGGTATTCTCATGGGAGGAATTTAAGGAAAAGTTCCGCACCTTTCATGTGCCTGAAAGTATTGTGGAGCTTAAAAGGCGAGAATTCGAAGACCTGAAGCAGGGTAGTTCATCTATGATGAGCTATATCAAGGAGTTTACTAGACTCTCTCGTTACGCAAGTGACAAGGTGTACTGATAACAAGAGCGTGAAAAGATTCCTGAAGGGCTTGGATCCATATGCAGCGATGCAAATGAAGTTGACTAAGCCACGCAACTTCCAAGAATTGATGGATACAACCATTACATGGGAGAATGACTACAGGTTGGTTCAGTTGAGCTGACAGAAGAAAGCCAAGACTGAAGCTAAAAGAGTCTAGCCGACTCGTAATTCTCAGAATCTCAGTTTCAAGCCTAGAGTGAGGACTGGAGGTGTTCCTCCAACTCGGAAGGTATTCACACCAAAAAGTCAGCTCATATGCCATGACTGTGGACTTCCCGGTCATATCAAGAATGAATGCATGAAGCTGAGAATTATCTGCCATGCTTGTGGAAAGGAGGGGCACATTCGACCAGATTGTCCCAATAAGCCAGCTGGAGGTTGGCCAGTTAATAGTGGAGGTAAAGCAGGCGGAGGTGGAAGACCTGCATCTGGAGGAGGCAATAGTGGCAAAAATAGCAATGGTAAGAGAGGCAGGACTTTTGGGAAACTGAATTGCACATCTCTTGAGGAAGCCAACAATTCGGAAACAACGGTCATAGGTACGCTCAGCATCCTTACTCATCCTGGCAAAGTTCTTTTTGATACCAGCGCCACTACATCATTCATTTCCAAGAATTTTGTTGAAAAATATGGGTTAAGGTGTCAGGTGATAGCTCATCCTATGACTGTGGTGACGGCCGGGGGTAAACTTTTAGTAACCCAATTCAAACCAGACCAGGTCATTACGATCTGTGAGTGTCCTTATTTCGCCGATCTCTATGTTCTTCCACTTAAAAACATTAAAGTTGTTCTGGGTATGGATTGGATGTCCGATCATGGAGCACACATTGATTGTGAAGAGAAGACAGTATCTATCCGGAAACCTGGAGGTGGGAGAATCACTTATCAAGCAGATAAGCACACCCATGTTGAGATTGGGATTCAACTCAACTCTCTTAAGGAGGCCAAGCTGGAGGATATTCCAGTGGTTAATGAGTTCATGGATGTATTTCCTCAAGAATTACTAAGAATGCCACCAGATCGGGAGATAGAATTCACCATTGATCTGAAGCCAGGCACATCACCGATATCTCAAGCACCTTTTAAAATGGGTCCTAAAGAATTGAAGGAACTGAAGGAGCAGATGGATGAGCTGGAGAGTAAGGGGTTTATTCAAGAAAGTATTTCACCCTGGGGTTCGCTAGTTATATTTGTGGATAAAAGAGATGGAGGCCAAAGAATGTGTGGGGATTTCAGGAATCTGAACAATGTTACCATCAAGAACAAGTATCCTTTACCAAGGATTCAAGATTTATTTGATCAAGTTCATGGAGCTGGGGTTTTCTCCAAGATTGATTTTAGATCTGGATATCATCAAATCAAGATCAAGCCAGAAGATGTACCTAAGACTGTATTTGTCTCAAGGTATGGGCATCACGAATATTTGGTTGTTCCTTTTGGTTTGACCAATGCTCCAGTAATCTTCATGAATTTGATGAACAAGATTTTCAGGCCATATCTGGACAAGTTTGTGATAGTGTTCATTGATGATATTCTGATATATTCAAAGGATAAAGAGGACCATGCCAAACATCTTAGAATAGCATTACAAGTGCTAAGGGAACATCAGCTGTATGCTAAATTCAGCAAGTGTGAATTCTGGTTGGACCAAGTGGAATTTCTTGGTCATGTCATCAACAAGGAGGGAATTGCAGTTAATCCAAGCAAAGTTCAGTCAGTTTTGGATTGGCAAGCACCCACCAACGTGAAGGAAATTAGAGGTTTTCTGGGAATGGCCGGATACTATCGGAGATTCATTGAAGGATTTTCGAAGATAGCAGGGCCAATGACAAAGTTTTTAAGGAAGAATACTCCATTTGAGTGGACTAATAAATGTGAAGAAAGTTTCCAAGAGTTGAAGAAGAGACTTACAACAGCACCTATCTTAGCAGTGCCAGAAACCGGCAAAGATTACACAGTTTACTGCGATGCATCCAAGAATGGATTGGGTTGTGTATTGATGCAAGACCAGAAAGTGATAGCATATGGTTCAAGACAACTCAAGCCACATCAAGTCAATTATCCAACACATGACTTAGAGCTAGCAGCAGTTGTGTTTGCTTTGAAGAAATGGAGACAATTTCTCTATGGAGCCAAATGTCAGTTATACACTGACCACAAAAGCCTTAAATACTTCTTTACTCAGAAGGAGTTGAATATGAGGCAGAGGAGATGGTTGGAGTTGATTAAGGATTATGACCTTACCATCAACTATACACCTGGAAAAGCCAATGTGGTAGCAGATGCATTAAGCCGGAAGAGCACGGAGACTCAATTGATGACTAGAGAACTCCCAGAGGATCTGCTCAAGGATTTAGAAAGACTGGAGATACAATGTCTAGAAGTCCAATCTTTGGGAAGTATATCTACCATGAGGGTGATGGAAGAAAGGCAAAGTGACTTGAAGTATACTTGATGAGGGTATGACCCCTCGGTCCTCGATATTAGCCTACCTGGTTCCTGCCAAGGAAGAAGCCCGCTCGAAGGCTACACGAAGCCCGCAAGGCCCAGCACTTTGACTTGGAGTAGAAGGCAAGAACTACTTGTAAACCCTAACTGGCTGCATATATAAAGCCACCAAGGGCATCCCCTAGACAATCAAACATGCATAGGCTAGCCACGCCATCTCCTTCCACCTCCACTAGATTGCATCTGCGCACCATTGTAACAGCTCCAACTATACAAGCAATACAAGATCAGACAAGCAGGATGTAGGTCTTTACCCTCCGGGGGGCCGAACCTGGGTAAATTTGTGTGCACCCCTTGTTTCTGTCTGAAGCCGTCAAATCCGCCAAGCGCCTACATACGCTCCATGAATCGAAAGCCCTAAACATGGGCATTGCCGAGTTAGAACCTCGTTAATTGGCGCCGACCATGGGGACGACGGGCGCTGGATCCACGGGTTCGCCGGTTCCATCAACGCTGCAAGAGATCCATCGCCAAGATCTTCGACACCATCGTCATGACCTTTGAATCAAGTATCAAGATCTTCGACTCCGCCGACAAGATCTTCGACTCTACCGGCATGGTCTTCGACGCCGCTGCCGACGTGGTCTTCGACGCCGCCGCCGACATGATCTTCGAGTTCGCCATCAAGATCTTCGAGTTCGCCATCATGACCTTCAAGTCCGCCAACATGGTCTTCGACTCCATCTCCGACATGAAATTCGACCTCTCATCACCGGGAAATTCGACCCATGCGTCATCAGGAAATTCGACCCCGGCATCTCAAGAAATTTGACCCCTGCGTCTCAAGAAATTCGACCCCTGCGTCTCAAGAAATTCGACCCCTCGTCTTAAGAAATTCGACCCCGGCGTCTCAAGAAATTCGACCCCTGCGTCATCATGATCTTCGACCCCTGCGTTGATAGGAAATTCGACCCTGCCATTGTCATGATCTTCGACCCTTCATCGCCACGATCTTCGACCTCGCCGTCGCCATGATCTTCGACCCTTCATCGCCACGATCTTCGAACCTGCTGTCGTCATGATCTTCAACCCTGCTGGCAACAATAAATTTGACCATGCCGTCATCAAAGACATTCAACCTCCATGTCAAGATTCTTCGACCCCTGCGGAGCCGAAGACTTCTCCCAACACACTTCGACCCCTCGGAGCTAACACTTCGATGATTTTTCTGACAGGTAAAACAGCCTGATCCTGAACTGCAATAACTTTTGCTAGGAGTGTCCGAACGACATGAGACCACCGCCATTGGAAATATTAGGGGTCACCCCGGGAGAAAATACCAAAGCTAAGTCTTCCTCAACTATGAATCGACTACTTTCATTACTTTCTATATGCTTTCGACACTTTCAGCGACCTATACTCGGGGGCTTTGCTTTTACATTATACATGTGTTTATTTGCCTTCACATTATACATATGTCTATTTGCTTAATGACCGTCGAGTGCAAGGTATCTACCTCCTCGACTGCAGGGATCAAAGTCATCGACACTCCATCCTGACATACTTCGGCACCTAGAATTGGCATTCATTTACCCCGGTGTTCGCAACACGCTCGGGGGTTTCGCCTCACATTGGCATCTATTCGCCCCGGCGTTCGCAACACGCTCGGGGGTTTCGCCTCACATTGGCATCTATTAGCCCCGGCGTTCGCAACACGCTCGGGGGCTTCGCCTCACATTGGCATCTATTCGCCCCGGCGTTCGCAACATGCTCGGGGGCTTCGCCTCGCATTGGCATCTATTCGCCCGGCATTGGCAACGCGCTCGGGGGTTGTGCCTCGAATTGGCATCTATTCGCCCCGATGTTGGCAACACGCTCGGGGGCTACGCCTCAAATTTGCATTCATTCACCCCAGCGTTGGCGACACGCTCGGGGGCTACACTTAATGCCCGAATTCTGGTGGCAATATACCAATTCGGATGCCGTATGTCAAATACGAAGGTAAGTCCACGGTTGGCAACACTAGATGGCCCGGTATTCGTATCAAGCGCGCTCTGCTGAGAAATTTTCCATACCTACGGTATGAAGTTTTGCATCGATGGACGCATCGAGTGCCTCACAATGAACTGGGCTTCGACCTGGTAAGTCCAATGCGGCTCGGGTCTAAGTAGTGCCAGCCCACGCGGGTTCGAGTCGGGGGACTCAAATCTGAGTAAGCTAACCGAATGTTTTTGCGGCTATGCAATTAACTGAGACCTAGCGTGAGTCTCAGGCCGGTTATGCCAATCCCCCTACAACCAAACTAAGCATTTTCGAGGCTCAGCATGAGTACTACTCGAATTAACAACGTTTACTAGACGCATCATTCGTTTACCTGCTATGTCTTTGTGTTTTGCCAGATACAACAAAAGAGACATGTGCAATCAAGGAGAATCTCGGATTAGAGTCCCTGCCATAGTCTTTGACTATCCCAGGCACTCGGGGGCTACTGACGAGGGTATAACCCCTCAGTCCTCGATATTGACCTACCTGGTTCCTGCCAAGGAAGAAGTCCGCTCAAAGGTTACACAAAGCCCGCAAGGCCCAGCACTTCGACTTGGAGTAGAAGGCAAGAACTACTTGTAAACCCTAACTGGCTGCAGATATAAAGACACCAAGGGCATCCCCTAGACAATCGAACACGTATAGGCTAGCCACGCCATCTCCTTCCACCTCCACCAGATTGCATCTGCGCACCAATGTAACAGCTCCAACTATACAAGCAATACAAGATCAGACAAGCAGGATGTAGGTCTTTACCCTCTGGGGGGCCGAACCTGGGTAAATTTGTGTGCACCCTCTGTCTGAAGCCGTTGAATCCGCCAAGCGCCCACATACGCTCCATGAATCGAAAGCCCTAAACATGGGCATTGCCGAGTTAGAACCTCGTCAATACTATATTCAGATGACAAGATGAAGATCCTTTCATTGCTGAGGAGATTCGCAGAATTGAAGAAGGAAGACCATCTGAATTCCGTCTAGGTGATTTCAAATCACTCTGGTTTCAAAATAGAATTTGTGTGCCAGATATACCGGAGATCAAAGGATTGATACTCAAGGAGGCTCATGAGACACCATACTCCATTCATCCGGGAAGTACCAAGATGTACATGGATCTCAAAGAGTTGTTTTGGTGGAATAATATGAAGCGGGACATAGCCAAGTATGTAGCTGAATGCCACACCTGCCAGAGAGTCAAGGCAGAACATCAAAGTCCAGCAGGTTTACTACAACCTTTGGAGATTCTGGAGTGGAAATGGGAGGAAATCGGAATGGATTTCATTACCAGTTTACCTTTGACCAAGAAGCATAAGGATATGATATGGGTAATAGTCGACCGTCTTACTAAAAGTGCACACTTCTTAGGAGTGAACCAGAAAGATAGTGCAGAAAAGTTAGCAGAACAATATGTGAAGGAGATTGTCAGCAAGCATGGAGTGCCCAAGAAGATCATCTCAGATAGAGGGTCAGTATTCACATCAACATTTTGGGCAAAACTTCAGACAACATTGGGATCACAATTGGATTTCAGTACTGCTTATCATCCTCAAATTGGAGGGCAAACTAAAAGAACAAATCAAATCTTGGAGGATATGCTACGGGCATGTGCCCTAGATTTTGGAGGTTCGTGGGATGAACACTTACCTTTAGCAAAGTTTTCCTACAACAATAGCTACCAAAGCAGCTTGAAGGCAACACCATTTGAAGTACTATATGGACGCAAGTGTCGATCTCCAATCTGTTGGTTTGAACCAGGAAGCAACAAAGACTTTGAGACAGATTTCATCAAAGAGAAGCAAGGCATTATCGATATCATTCAAGACTATTTAAAGATAGCACAGAGTAGACATAAGAGCTATGCAGACCAAAAGAGACGGACATGGGAGCCCAAGGTAGGAGACATGGTCTACTTGAAGGTTAGTCATATGAAGGGAATTAAGAGGTTTGGTATCAAAGAAAAGTTAAGCCTAATGTATATTGGACCATTCAAGATTCTAAGTCAGAATCAGAGTGTTGCATTTGAATTGGAGCTTCCAGCAAAGTTAAAGCAAGTACACAATGTCTTTCATGTATCCCAACCCCGAAAGTGTCTGAAAGCACCTGAAGACTCCATTACTCATGATGATCTAGATCTTCAAGCAGATTTGACTTATGAGGAGAAGCCAACAAAGATCTTAGAAGAGAACTGGAAGAGGCTTCGGAATCGTGCAATAAAGTTTTGCAAAGTGCAATGGAAACATCACTCTGAACGAGAAGCAACTTGGGAAAAAGAAGAAGATTTGAGACAAGCATATCCAGAACTCTTCAGGTACACAAACTCGTAACTTCGGGACGAAGTTCTGATAAGGGGGGAAGACTGTAATATCCCAGCGTTTAGGATAAACAAAGGGTAGATTTAGGACCTATGTGCATTCATGCATCTGAAAATCTAGATAAATTTTTCGCAAATTCAAAACCCCGAGTGAGCAAGCTTCTATCTGATAACAATTAGGGTTAGTTGTTATCTGGATTGCTATGGGCTTAGTGATGATCTCTTGATGATTAATTGCTTAAGAGTTTTGGATAATAAAAAGTAAATGTTGAAATAAAAATTTAATTCATAATCTTAAATAATAAAACTCAACTTAATTAAGTTGGAAACCAAAACCTGAATTAGAATTTAGAGTAAACAGAAACATTACTTTATTAATATAATACAATCATACAATGTGTTTACAATATTGTAAACTGAAAATAAAATACAAAGGGAAACATAAAAGAAACCTAAAACTAAACTATCTACTTCTATCTTCATGATCTCCATCTTGATCTTATAACCTGCAAAATAAACATTAAACAAAAGAAAATAGAATATGGGTTAGAGTTAGTTACTCTCAGACTTTGGCAATTTATTTTGCCATTTGCATCACTGAGTTTATTTGATCATAGCATCTGTTCTATTCAAAATCTGGGTACAAATCAATTGTGTATCAAGCCAACCATCACAACACGTCCAGGGAGTGGATGAGACTGAAGTTGTGACACATATAGGCAAACAGCTTACAAGCAGCTCAGTCACACTAACTGAGTGGGGTGTTGGCAACACCACAGCAACCCAGCTGAGCCAGCAGCTAGAGGTGATGAGCACGGCCAGGGGAGGCAACACTCACTCGACCAGCACTTCACCATCACAAGAACACCACAGTTCTTTCACACAGCACCACCACACTAGAACACCACCCAGCAAAACCATGGATTAACACCTGAAGCTCAAGAGATATCCCAGGAGGTGAAGGGCAAGTAGCCATTCAGGAGGAGAAGGACAAGCCACCAGGAGCTGAACCAGGAGGAGAAGGGCAAGATAGGTGCAAGCCACAACCCACCAGCAAGTAGTAGCAGATCAGCATCAAGACCACAACATCAAATATTCAACCACAGGTTGGTATTCTGCACTGAATACCAGCAGTTACTTGATATATAAATCAGTTTCATGCATGGTTGGGTCTTGATAGATTTCCCCTCAGACTAGCAAAGTGATGCTTTGCTCAGTACATCACAGGGAGAATTTTGTGCAAAGCCAAATAGATACAACCAAGGAAAAAGCCTCAACTTTTGCTTCATGGCCTGATTAGGGTAGCAATAGCTGAAGCTGCAAAGAGCAAGCTTGTGCTGGGCACATGTCCTGATGGACATGCACCTCAACCACACAAGCATTGCTAGCACAAATTCAGTATTACTATAGTGGGCCCTTAACAAAGTTGAGCATCTCACTATTTATGTTTAGCCTCAGACCAGCATCATTGGCTTATGCAAAAGGGGCAAGTTTTTCCATCAACAGATCACATAAATTGGTTGCTGGGCACATGACCAAATGGTCATGCACCTCAACACAACACAGTATCAAACTGATAATCAAGTCAGTGGTTATAATCTAAATCATCTTCCTAGTCATACTAGCTAGGAATCATATTCAGTTATAACAGTTCATAACTGAACCATTGCAACACAGCAAGATTCAGTCTAACACCACTGTCATACAAATTCACTAACAGAGAAATGAAGGCACAACAAACTCACAACTTGACCAAGCACATCAATAGATAACTGAATTTGCAACATAGTCAAGTTCAGAGAAACATCTTTGTGAGTACATGGTACTGACAGAGAGATTGAGGCAAAGCTCAACACATCATGAGTGAGCCTCAGATACATCTAATCGAGTTCCACAATCAAGCTAACCTCAGATCAGAAAAACCTCACAGGTTGCCAGAGATCTTGGCACAACAAGACATGGCCGAGCTGGCTAGGGACTGCAGCTGGTAAGAGTAGAAGGTAGGAGTAGGGGAGGATGGCACTCACCAGACACCCAGGCGCATGCCTGCACGGCATGGCGGGGCAGTGCCCGCGCGGCCGGCCAGGGGCTACCCAGGGAGGTCTTCATCGTGCAGCACCGGGAGCACTGCACCTCGGCGCTTCCACCGGCGATGCACACACCCCTCGACCACCGCAAACACGCACAGCAAGCACCGGGAAAAGATCCGGTGACGTGTCAAGCTCGGAGGCGACAGGAGCCGGTGAAACCCGAGCGGGATTCAGTCATGGATCTCATCGGAGAGGAGAGGTTTTCCGAATCCACTTGGTGGAGGAGGAAGAGGGCAGTGAGGCGACCATTTTGCCCAAGGTCGCGACGGCGAAGATCCCCGTAGGCGGCCGGAATCACCGAGCGACGGCGAGGGCGATTAGGTTTCTCCAGAGCAGCTCGGGGAGGAGAGGGGTGAGAGAGAGGGGCTGGACTAGGTCGGTTTGACTGACCCAGATCCGAGCCGGTTGGGTTCAACCAGCCAGGTGGGCTGAGTTGGGCCAATGGGCCAAGGCCCTATTGCAATTTGAATCCTAATTAAAACTTCAAATTTTGATTTTAAAATAATTCAAACTCAAAACAAAATCAAAGTTGTTTGATTTAAACCTCCTGAAATAAATTTCCTTTTCAGAAATGAATTGCCCATTTGATTAAAAATATACTTCTTATTTACTTTTCAAAATAAATCCAAGATGTGATATTCTTTAATTTCCATTTTCCCAAAAACCCTAATTTTTATTCAACAAAATAAAAATTAAGTCTTTTCTTTATTAAATCAATTCTTTTCTTTTCAAATAACTTCAATCAGGATTTCATAATTTCAAATTGCTTTTAAACTTTAATTGAGTGCTTGAATTACCATGTCTAGGGTAAAACACACCAATATTACCAAGTTTTGTATTAAAACACTTTAATAACATCAAGTCTTGGGTAAAACACACAAATAAGTAAACAAAGTAAATGAATCACTATGCATTGCATAACATTGCACATAACATCCATTTGCTTCTTTAAACATTGTCCTTACCGGACAATGATGGAATTTTTGAAGAACAAGGAGATCAGGAGCATCCCCAAGTATCCGACTCCACTACTGATGACCCACAAGTATAGGGGGTGTATCGTAGTACTTTCGATAAATAAGAGTATCGAACCCAACGAGGAGCAGAAGGTGTTGACAAGTGGTTTTGATCAAGGATTCACTGTAAATACTAGCAAACGGGTTTTCAGGGGTATTTGGTAATGCAAGTAAATAAAGTACGAGTAAATAAAAGACAATAACAATAATTGCTGCAAGTGGCCCAATCCTTTCTAGAGCAAAGGACAAGCCGGTTGTGTAACTTAGGATCACCAAACGTTCTCGAGGACACACGGGAGTTTCTGTCAAGTGCTTTCGCTTCATACCGCTAAATAATCTTTATTGGTTTGATAAGTGTTATGGGGGTGAACCTGTGCTAGCGCACTACCCTTACTAGGATAAATACACACTTGTGATTATACCCCTTGCAAGCATCCACAAATACAAGAAAGTAATTAAGATAAATCTAATCATAGCCTTAAACTCTAAGATCCTACGCTCCCTGGTGTAATGGTTTCCCAACGGAGGTTTAGGTTTCTGTCACTCCAGCAACCCCACAATTGGTAGCCAAATACACAATGCATCTCACTAGGCCCATAAATGGTGAAGTATCATGTAGTCGACGTTCACATGACACCACTAGTGAAATGGCACCACAACAAATAAATATCAAACCATTAAATATTACTCAACATAATTCCACTACTAACGACTTGACTTCTCCCATGTCCTCAAGAACTAAATGAACTACTCACAAGACATCATATGGATCATGATCAGAGGTGAAATAATGGTAAATAACAATCTGAACATAAACCTTAATTCAACGGTTCCACTCAATAGCATCAACCACAAGAGTAATCAACACCAGGAAAGTTTCCCCTAAGAATTTAACAAGATTCAACTCAAGATGTTACAGCGGGATGGCGTGGTGATGGAGATGATGATCCCGATGAAGTCCGGTGCGATGGTGATGACGATGGCGACGATCTCCTCTCTCCGGGAAGGAATTTCCCCAGCAGATTTCTGCCTGCCGGAGAGCTTTTCTCTCTCTGGTGTTTTCCGCCCCGCAGAGGTGGCGGTGTCTATCTCTGAGCCCCCCTTGACTTAGGTTTTTGGGGACGATGAAATACGCGAAGGGGCGATGGCGGAAGTGGGCCAAGGGGCTCTCACCACAGGGCAGCGCAGCCAGGGGCTAGGCCGCGCCCCCTGGTGGTGAGGCTGCCCTATGGCCCCTCTCGCCTCCTCCTTCTGGCTTCTTCAGTCTTCTGGTAAAATATAATTTTTTGGTATTTTTTTGGAATTTTCCTGATCTTCAAAATATGGTGTCTTGATGGTCCTTTTTCTAACAGAATCCTGACTCCGGCAGCAAATCCTCCAATGATCATCAAACATGTAAAAACAGAGGAAATAACATAAGTATCATCTCTAAATGTGAAATATATCAATGAATAATAGTAAATTATGATACAAAATAGTGATGCAAAATGGACGTATCAGCCCCCCAAGCTTAGACCTCGCTTGTCCCCAAGCGAAAACTAAACTCGGTAAACATGACCACAGGTTTATGGAGTGAAGTGTCGATAATCAAAATACGGACAAGAAGCATCACATTCACCAGGGCACAAGTTATAATAGATAGCAACTTCCCTTTATATGATATAGGCTTGCAATAAGTAAAAGGGAATCACAAATAAAGATGCACAAGGTAAACTATAATTGGTGGTGGCAAACCTTAGTTCTTGGTCAGAGAACAATGAACAAACTATACTAGCTGTTGAATGGAGCCTTTTTAAAACAGAGCTAATATAGCAAAAACTATATGCTCAACGAAACAAACTTTTTGCATTCATAGAAAGCTTTCAAAGATATATTCCTTCAGACAAAAGCATTGTACTAACAAAAGAAATTAGTAAACATGATTAAACGGATCAACATATGGATGAGTGAAACATAACAACTCAAATGCTTGCTTGAGATAGAAAGGAATAGGTTGACTCAACATGAAAGTAAAAGACATGCCCATCGCAGAGGGAAGTAGGGATTAAACATGTGCTAGAGCTTTTCATTTGTAAAACAGAGGTAAAAATTGTTTTGAGAGGTGGTTGCTTTTGTCAACGACTAGCAATGGAGTTCTTGATATCTTCCATACTAAACAAGTGAGAGCGGTTCCAAGATGTTGATTAATTGGCACATTGGTGCTCTTTTATAGCTTGGCACTCCTCCCCACATTTTCCTTTCTCAAACCATGGCTAACCGATTCCATCGGGTGCCAACCAACTTTCACATACCATGGAGGAGTGCCTTTTTTCTTTTTGAGATTACAATGGTCTGACCAGCTCCCTTGCAAAATTAATGACGAGTAGATGAAGCTGCCTAGTCGAGGGGTACTTAATTTAGTATGGAAGATAACAAACCCATCCACTATGTCCTCATGAGCTAAAAACAGTGGAACAAAATGAGAAGTGTTTGAAGGTTTTTGAAAGGTAGCACATGAAAATTTACTTGGAATGGCTTGAAATACCATGCATAGGAATTTATGGTGGACTCTTTGGAAGTAACTTGGTTTTTGGGAGTTGGATGCACGAGAAGTATTTCCTCTCAGTACAGGTTTTTGGCTAGCAAGGCTGGGTAGCAAGCATAAGAGTTGCATGAAACAAACAAACATACATATAATAAGAACAATCATGCAAAATTCCTTGAAGGTACAACAATTTTAACTTTGAGAATAATAATTCTTATAAGCCAAACATGAAGGAAAACTGAAGTGATGTAACTACAAACACTTCTTTCTTCTTTTCTACTCAAATCTCAAGGTAATGTTGCTACTGACCAAGCTAAGTTTGCCAAAACCAACTAAATTTACTCATGCTCCCAAAGTGATACCAATACTAATCAACAAGACTAATCATATAAGAAAAATTGCAAACTAAAATAAAGTGTGCGGAAAGTAAATGATAAAACTTATCATTAATATTTCATTACCGCAACTCACACCAAGGGATACATAGATAACCAACTAAGGAGGATACTTCCACACCGCAAACTATTCTATAAGATAACTTCTCTATTCATGATATGACTCTACTTGAAAAGTAAATGAGTAAAAGGTGATAATGTGATACCACGGCACTCCCCCAAGCTAGGAACAACCCAAAGGGGATGCCTATACCGTGATGAATTACTCCTTCGGCGGTGGTGGGACTACCCTTGGGTTAATGAATTTGGTATTGGGCACAAAGCTCGTCAGTGACCAGCATACCCTCTTTTATTAGAGGCATGAAATTTAGATCCAAGACTGGAAATGTTGGTCACCGCATATCATGAGAAAAGGCACGTCCGGCGTTCATTGACCCTACAAAAGTAGAGTTTCTCGCCCTTGATTTTCCAGCTTCCTGTTCCTCCTTCAGCTTGGGGTCTTCTTCCCTAGGCCTCTTTCCCTTGTCATCGCTTGAAGAAGCCATGGTGCTCTCAAAATTTAAGATCAACTCCTGACAGAAACAGCTCGAAACAAAACACGACGAGAAAACGATATACAGACCTCGGGTAATCCGGGGGATTATATAGGCGAAAATTATACATCGAGACGAAATCACAGGAGGAAACCGGGACGGAAATGAGCTCCGGGGTGGTCTCACCACAGGGCGGCGCGGCCTAGAGTGGGCCCGTGCCCCCTGGTGGTGAGGAGCCACTGGACTCCGTCTCCTGCCCATTTTCGTCTCGCGATTTTTCATATTTAGCAAAAACAATAAAAATATTAATGGAAAAGTTTTTCGCGAACCTTTTCTGACTAGAACTGTTACCTATTAAAAAACGAACTCTGCAGGTTCCTGCAAATTGTCCTGGATGAATTCTTCCAGAGAAACTGTTTCAATTACATCAACATCTTCATTATAAGAATCTCCAGTAATATAATGTTTGAGTCTTTGCCCATTCACCACTTGTGTAGTGTCATGTTTCAATGAAGCAATCTTTATCGCACCTGAGTGGTACACTTCCACAATAACATATGGTCCTTCCCATTTAGAGAGTAATTTTCCTGCAAAAAATCTGAGACGAGACCTATACAATAGAACTTTCTCACCAACATGAAACTCTCTTTTAAGAATTCTCTTATCATGCCATTGCTTGACTTTCTCTTTGAAAAGTATGGCATTCTCATAGGCTTCGTTTCTCCACTCATCTAGAGAACTCAAATCTAACAACCTTTTCTTACCGGCAAGTTTAAAATCCCTATTAAGCTCTTTCACTGCCCAAAAAGCTTTGTGTTCTAATTCTAAAGGCAAGTGACACGCTTTTCCGTAAACCATTTTGTAAGGAGACATGCCCATGGGGTTCTTATAAGCAGTTCTATAAGCCCATAAAGCATCATTTAACTTGCTAGCCCAGTTTTTCCTAGATCTATTGACAGTCTTCTGCAAGATAGACTTGATCTCTCTATTTGAAAGCTCTACCTGCCCACTAGTTTGGGGATGATAAGCAGAAGCAATCCTATGATTAACGTCATATCTAGCAAGAGTTTTTCTAAAACCACCGTGAATAAAATGAGAACCTCCGTCAGTCATAAGATATCTAGGCACACTTAACCTAGGAAAAATAATGTCCTTAAGCATTTTTAGCGAGGTCTCACCATCAGCACTCTTCGTAGGTATGGCTTCTACCCACTTGGTAACATAATCAACAACAACAAGTATAAGAGTATAGCCTTTTGAAGGAGGAAAAGGACCCATAAAGTCAAATCCCCAACAATCAAATGGTTCAATAACAAGAGTGTAACTCATAGGCATTTCATTACGTCTAGAAATATTACCAACTCTTTGACATTCATCGCAAGATAAAACATACCTTCTAGCATCTTTAAAGAGGGCCGGCCAATAAAAACCCGATTGTAGAACCTTTTGTGCGGTTCTATCTCTAGCATGATGTCCTCCATAAGCGCTTCCATGGTATTTTCTCAGTATTTCTTGTTGCTCATATTCTGGTACGCATCTTCGCATAATACCATCAACTCCTTCTTTATATAAGTGCGGGTCATCCCAAAAGTAATGCCTCAAATCATAAAAGAACTTTCTTCTTTGCCGAGCTGTAATGGTTGGAGGCAAATACTTAGAAACAATAAAGTTAGCATAATCAGCATACCAAGGAAGGTCTCGCGAAGTTACATTTATTGATGCCAACTGTTCATTTGGAAAACTATCATTAACAGGAATAGGATCAAAAAAAATATTTTCCAATCTAGACAAGTTGTCAGCCACAGGATTTTCAGCACCTTTCCTATCTACGATATGCAAATCAACTCTTGTAAAAGCAACACCCATCTAATAAGCCTAGGCTTAGCATCCTTCTTAGTCATAAGATATCTAATAGCAGCATGATCAGTATGAATAGTAACTTTAGAATCAACAATGTAAGGTCTAAACTTATCACATGCAAAAACAACAGCAAGAAACTCTTTCTCAGTAGTAGCATAATTCTTCTGAGCAGCATCAAGAGTCTTACTAGCATAATGAATAACATTCAACTTATTATCTATGCGCTATCCAAGAACAGCACCAATAGCAAAATCACTAGCATCACACATAATTTCGAAGGGTAAATTCCAATCAGGTGGTTGAACAATAGGAGCAGTAGTTAAAGCCTTCTTAAGAGTTTCAAAAGCTTCCTTACAATCATCATCAAAGACAAATGGTACATCTTTTTGAAGAAGATTAGTAAGAGGCTTTGAAATCTTAGAGAAATCTTTAATAAACCTCCTATAGAAACCAGCATGACCAAGAATACTACGAATACCTTTAACATCTCTGGGACAAGGCATCTTCTCAATTGCCTCAACTTTCGCTCTGTCAACTTCAATACCTCTTTCAGAAATTTTATGTCCAAGGAGAATTCCTTCATTCACCATAAAGTGGCATTTCTCCCAATTAAGAACAAGATTAGTTTCTTCACACCTCTGCAAAACTTTAACAAGATTGTGCAAACAATTATCAAAAGAAGTTCCATAGACGGAGAAATCATCCATGAAAACCTCCACAATTTCTTCACAAAAACCATGAAAAATAGCAGACATGCATCTTTGAAAAGTGGCAGGAGCATTGCATAAACCAAAGGGCATACGTCTATAAGCATAAGTTCCATAAGGACAAGTAAAAGTGGTTTTCTCTTGATCTTCTTTTTTAACAGCAATCTGAGAGAAACCGGAATAACCATCAAGAAAACAAAAGTGCGTCTTCTTAGACAACCTCTCTAGCATTTGATCTATAAACGGTAAAGGATAATGATCTTTCTTGGTAACTTTGTTTACCTTTCTAAAGTCAATGCACATTCTATAACCAACTACTACCCTTTGAGGAATAAGCTCGTTATTCTCATTAGGCACAACAGTCATACCTCCTTTCTTAGGAACACAATGAACATGACTAACCCATCTACTATCAGCAATAGGATAAATAATACCAGCATCAAAGAGCTTCAATACCTCATTTCTTACCACTTCCTTCATCTTGGGAATTAAGCGGCGTTGATGTTCGACAACTGGCTTCGTGTCTTCCTCCTTATTAATAGCATGCTGACATAAAGTGGGAGAAATCCCTTTTAAATCATTAAGAGTATATCCCATAGCTCCTTGATGTTTCCTCAATATCTCCAATAACCTTTCTTCTTCCTTTCCTGAAAGTTTAGAACTGATAATAACAGGATATATTTTCTTGTCATCTATATAAGCATATTTAAGATCATCAGGTAAAGGTTTTAATTCAAAAACAGGATCTTCCTTAGGTGGCAAAGTGGTACCCAGATCCTCCACAGGTAAATTGTGCTTGATCAACGGTTGTTGACGAAGGAAAATATCGTCAATCTCTTCTCTTTCCTTCCTGAAAATATCACTTTCATGGTCCTCCATGAATTGCTGCAAAGCATTATTAGGAGCAAGAGCAATAGAAGCAAGCTGTTCAACTCGAAAATTTTCATCAGGCATGTCATTTTCATAAGAAGTCTTAGCAAACTTGGGAAAATTAAACTCATAAGACTCTCCATTAAACTTAGTGAAAATTTTCTCCTTCTTACAGTCTATCACAGCACCACAAGTATTCAAAAAGGGTCTACCAAAAATATTAGGACAAGTTTTACTAGGAAATCAGTGGGATATTTGGTCTTACCGCAAAGAACTTCCACATCTCGAACAATACCCAGAGGCCAAACAGTCTCTCTGTTAGCAAGCTGAACAACCACATCAATATCTTCAAGTTGACAAGCGCCAATCTCATGCATAATTTCTCTGTAGAGCTCTAAAGGAATGGCACTTGAACTAGCACCAATGTCGCATAAACTATAATAGCAATGATCGCCAATCCTGACAGAAATAACAGGAACACTTGCTTTCCTATGCCTTTTAGGATGTGAGATAATTTTAGAAGCATCTTCACAAAAGAGAATATATTCATCCCCTACATCTCTAGTAACAAGGTCCTTTAATATAGCCACAGGGGACTTAATAGTAATTTGCTCATCAGGCTCTGCAGCTTTCTTAGTACTTTTATTAGACACACTTACCAAAGTAGAATACTCTTTTACCTTAGCAGGGAAAGGTGTCTTCTCAAAATAAGTTTCAGGCACAATGCTATCAACAATACAAACTTCAGTAGCTGCAACAGGAATATGACTAATAGAATCTTTATAAGGCGCATGATATTTGTTCCAATCTTTCTTTGGAACATCAAGATAAGAGGCAAAAGCCTTAAGACAATTAGCAAGTATTTGAGAATCAAGACCATAAGCAATGCTAACACTATGAAAGTCATCGGTTCCCATAAAAGTTTTAATGCATTCATAATCATAATTTATACCTGACTTCCTACCTTTGTCGTTTTCCCATCCTTCAGCATTTTCTTGAATACGGTCAAGGAGATTCCACTTAGCATCTTCCTTCATATGAGTAAATGATCCAAAACAGGAGGCATCCAAATAATCCTTATCATGAAGAGCAAGCCGCGCATAAAAATTATCAATAACAATATTATTGGGGAGCTCATGAATGGGACATTTGAGCATTAGTAACTTCAATCTCCCCCACGCTTGGGCAATACTCTCTCCATCATGAGGCCAAAAGTTATATATTCGATTACGATCTTTATGAATTTCACTTGGAGGATAAAACTTGGAATAAAAGAGAGGCACAATTTCCTCCCATGCAATAGATGGACCATCTTTAAGCAACCGATACCACTCCTCAGCTCTGCCTTTCAATGATAAAGAGAATAGCTTCCTCTTGACTTGGCTCGATGAAATACCTGCACACTTGAACAACTCGCATAATTCATGTATAAAAAGTAAGTGATCACCCGGATGGACAGTTCCATCTCCTGAATAGCAGTTATCGATAACATGTTCAACAATTTTCATAGGTATTTTAAAAGGATCTAATTGAGCAGGTGGTGGTGGTTCATCCACACGTGCAGCAGTGGTAGTAGTGTTCCCAAATAGGAAACCAAATGGAGAATTCTCCATAGCAAAATAAAATAAAAATAAAAGACAGAAATAAAAACAATACTCACAGCGACGGTTACCTTTACCAAATCCACTCTTCAATAGCGCTTCACTCCCCGGCAACGGCGCCAGAAAATAGTCTTGATGACCCATAAGTATAGGGGGTGTATCGTAGTACTTTCGATAAATAAGAGTGTCGAACCCAACGAGGAGCAGAAGGTGTTGACAAGTAGTTTTGATCAAGGATTCACTGTAAATACTAGCAAACGGGTTTTCAGGGGTATTTGGTAATGCAAGTAAATAAAGTACGAGTAAATAAAAGACAATAACAATAATTGCTGCAAGTGGCCCAATCCTTTCTAGAGCAAAGGACAAGCCGGTTGTGTAACTTATGATGACCAAACGTTCTCGAGGACACACGGGAGTTTCTGTCAAGTGCTTTCGCTTCATACCGCTAAATAATCTTTATTGGTTTGATAAGTGTTATGGGGGTGAACCTGTGCTAGCGCACTACCCTTACTAGGATAAATACACACTTGTGATTATACCCCTTGCAAGCATCCGCAAATACAAGAAAGTAATTAAGATAAATCTAACCATAGCCTTAAACTCTAAGATCCTATGCTCCCTAGTGTAATGGTTTCCCAACGGAGGTTTAGGTTTCTGTCACTCCAGCAACCCCACAATTGGTAGCCAAATACACAATGCATCTCACTAGGCCCATAAATGGTGAAGTATCATGTAGTCGACATTCACATGACACCACTAGTGAAATGGCACCACAACAAATAAATATCAAACCATTAAATATTACTCAACATAATTCCACTACTAACGACTTGACTTCTCCCATGTCCTCAAGAACTAAACGAACTACTCACAAGACATCATATGGATCATGATCAGAGGTGAAATAATGGTAAATAACAATCTGAACATAAACCTTAATTCAACGGTTCCACTCAATAGCATCAACCACAAGAGTAATCAACACCGGGAAAGTTTCCCCTAAGAATTTAACAAGATTCAACTCAAGATGTTACAGCTGGATGGCGTGGTGATGGTGGAGATGAAGGTGCTGGTGATGGAGATGATGATGATGATGATGATCCCGATGAAGTCCGGTGCGATGGTGATGATGATGGCGACGATCTCCCCTCTCCGGGAAGGAATTTCCCTGGCAGATTTCTGCCTGCTAGAGAGCTTTTCTCTCTCTGGTGTTTTCTGCCCCGCAGAGGCGGCGGTGTCTATCTCTGAGACCCCCCTTGACTTAGGTTTTCGGGGACGATGAAATACGCGAAGGGGCGATGGCAAAAGTGGGCCAGGGGGCTCTCACCACAGGGCGGCGCGGCCAGGGGCTGGGCCGCGCCCCCTGGTGGTGAGGCTGCCCTGTGGCCCCTCTCGCCTCCTCCTTCTTGGTTCTTCAGTCTTCTGGTAAAACATAATTTTCTGGTATTTTTCTAGAATTTTCCTGATCTTCGAAATATGGTGTCTTGATGGTCCTTTTTCCAGCAAAATCCTGACTCCGGCAGCAAATCCTCCAATGATCATCAAACATGTAAAAACAGAGGAAATAACATAAGTATCATCTCTAAATGTGAAATATATCAATGAATAATAGTAAATTATGATACAAAATAGTGATGCAAAATGGACGTATCAACTACCTTTCAGTCACAAGGCAAGTTTATCTTGCTCATACCTCTTGGTTGCACTGGTTTGGAAACTATTTGCAAAGTGTTGACTTATAACCCTAACATTTCAAAAAGGATTGAAAACCTAGTTTCATAAATAATATGACTAGTGGTTATCGACCAGTGGTGATAACCTAGGAAGGCTGGCAGGTGGAACACTTGCACGGGAAAGTAAACCCTAGGAATAATTACCAATGCTACAGTTATTCTTGCACCGTAAAACCCGTGTCGTCCAGGAGACTTGGAATGGGACGGGAAAGTCATCTGTATCTTCTCTCGTTCGCATGTCAACGGACACTTCAGCTATCGTTCGCCGTATGTCTTGCGAGAATACGTGCACATGGGTGGGACCCCTTAGTGCCCACGACCACTTGTGTCTATGATGGTCCGCAAGGGGCGCCTAGGTACTTCATTGTTGGGGGTGAATATCAGGGGCTAAACCTGCTTGCGTGAATTGGGTGGGCATGCGTTATGCGGAGAAGGCAGTGAATGGCTTGGATCAATGACTAGGCCCCACACCAAGGAAGTGTGGACGGGAATGTACGCCCAGTTGTGCAGCAAAGCTTTGATCTCTTTTGGAAGGACACACCTCTGCAGAGTGTAAAAAGATGTGACATGGTACCCCTTGTTCCAGGAAGGAGCTGCGAACGCGGCAAGAAAGATGCTCTCAAGGCACTAATACCCTGTGTTGGCTGTTGGGCATAGTTTTCATAAGTAAAAGCAATCTTTCAAGAAACCTTTGTTAAAACCTTGCATTGGCCTATGACTCTTTTGGGTCCATGGCTGTAGTTAGTGTATATCACATAACTTCTTTCTAAAGAAATTTGCTGGGTAACACTCGTTACTCACCCCAATCTCTTAAACCCTTGCTAAACTATGAAGAAATAGATGAAGCAACATTGAATACCATCGGAGGACAAGAAGCCATCTTTTATGAGGATCTAGACCTCTCACGTGGAGTTGAAGGGGTGGACTACATCATACGATATGGAGTCGCTTCGACGAGGAGTCTGAGTGAAGAGTAGACTAACTAGTAGTTCAGTCCGAAATCGAGGAACCGAGCAGTTGTAGTATAGAAATAATCTGTTGAGTTCTTCGAGTGTTTATTTGCATCTTTATCTGTTTGTTGTATAATCACTAAGCACTTGAGATGTTCTCTTGTGGAGCATTTCGTTCTCAGCACGCTTTGGTTTGTAATAATAATACTATCAGTTTGTATTTGGAGGCGTAATGTTTTTGTTGTACCACTCTGAGGGATGTAATTCTTGTGGAGGGTTGTTCCGCAAGTGTTATATCAACGACTTGCATACTACAACATGCAGTGGTATGCTGGGTCACCGCAGTTTTATGTTTTTTTAGTTATATTTTGACTATCTTTGTAAAGTTCGCCATGTTTCTATGAATTTTGCCTATTTTCAAATTTGGAATGGGGGACACGGCTCGGAAACCGGTGCCCCCCCCCCCCCCCCCCCCCCAACGGCCTCAAAATCGCTTGCTATCGCCATGTATCTGGTTATCTTTTTTAGAATTATCTGTTATCTTGTACTAGCAGCATTTACTGGAAACTACAACACCAGGTTCAGTGACAAATTGACAATGCATCTTAGCTTCAGAAAAATTAATACGGTGTCTCTTCCTGTTTAAGTCATAATCTTACTTGAAGAATTTCGTGTCATGTTCCATCAGCACACGTCCTAGTAAGGATCCGAGGGCGATGAAGGAGCCGGAGAAGATGATCACCGTCGCCACTACCTCCCAGTCCTCTGAGTCTCTGAGCCATCTCCCGGCATCCCTGAATGGTTTATGCTCGACACTTCAGTTGTCCTCGGAAAGCTTGCCAACAGCACGAAGGCCACATTCCGCTCGGACGCGGGTTTGGAATTCTCCATCTCCCTCGAGCGCGCTGTACCGCCAGCGTCCTCGACTGCGCGCAGGCCGTGACACCCTCCATGGAGGAGCACGGGTTCTATGGGTCTTGCTCTGTTGTTGCCGCCGACAGAGAGCTACTGCTTGTTCGCAACTTCGCATCGTGGTGCCTGTGGAAGGGAAGTATGGGTACCCGTACCCTGTGGAGTACTTCATCTATGCACCCAACCTGCTAACCCCCTCAGTCGAGCGCCTACCTTGTATGGATGGTGAATGGGCACGATGGCCTGGGGTTCTTGGTATCACTCGCTGCGGCAACTCTGCTGTGGTTGTGGGCTTTAGGAAAAAGTTAGTTGTCGACGATAGTGCCGAAGGCACCCACAAGGAGTTAGTTCAACTTGGTCGGTTCAGCTCGTGTGGAAGGAAGTGGACTGTGGAAGAAATAGAGATGCCTTACGACCTTGAGAATGGGCCGGAGCCATTTCAGTGGAACACTGACTTCGCTTTCTCGTATGGCAACAGGATGTCCTTTGTTGATTACAAAACCAGCCTGATGTTCTGCGATGTTTTTAGTTGTTCTCCGAAGCTCCAGTACGTCAAATTCCCTGTGCCGGTGACAAAAGTGAACTTCAGTTTTGATAACGTGGAAGAAGTGGGTGCACCGATTGCATCATATAGGACTGTTGGTGTCTGTGATGGAAAAATCAAGTTTGTTAGTGTTGACAGCTGCTGCATCAAGGCCACTAGAGCCACCATCAAGACATGGACACTGTGCATTCCGGAGATGGTGTGGGAGGAAGACAGCTTCCTCGATGTTGAACACCTGTGGGCAACAACAGCCTTTAAAGCTTCCCGCCTACCTCGCTGGATTCCGCGGTGCCCTGTTGTGGATGCACAAAACCCAGATAATACTACACTTCGTATTGCTGGGTCCAAATTATCATGACAGGGTCTGGATAGTCACTACTGACATGAAGACGGCGACACTGAAGTCCTGCAAGAACTACCGCAATGCTGAGAAGCGTGACGAATACAAAGGGATATTCATGTACAAACCCTTTCTATGCAGCGTGCTATCTAAATACACAGTGGGGCCACCAGGTAATTAAAAGACCGTAAAGCTTTATCATTTTCCATGTCAGCCAATTTTTCTACATGGTAACTTTTGCTTCATTTAATGATATGTTGAAATATGAAAAACATGAGCTAATTTATTCTTCTCTATGTTTCTGTATGCGTTATTGGTCTTTCCATATCTTTCTGGGTCTCTCCTAGAAACCCAGTTTTGTTGAATGCATGATCAGTACCATCTTTCTGAATCTCTCAGGGCTTCCCGAGTCCTATAGGCCAACTTCTGACTAGACAGTTCTGTAGTCTCGTCAATCTATGTATCTGGCTGTTAGATGGTCTTGACGCTGAGCCAAATTTGTGTTATATGTCTTGGTGCGTGCGCTCACTCCACTCAACTCAAGTGCACTTGTCTTGCTCCAATCCAAGCTGGTCACTGCCAGCAACATCTAGTGCGCAAAATCTGTTCTACTTACGCCGGAGTAATCTCAAGAACCTGTGCACCTTGAGAATTTGCCCTCCTCTTTCACTATTATAGAGTCAATTTCTGAGTGCTCTGGCCCAGTTTTTGCCCTTCATTTTCCGACATAATTGCATTTGACCTGGTAGCTTTGGATGCCCAACCTTGCACTGTGAACTTAGTTGGTGTTACTTCATCAGAAACGAAGAATTCAGGACCTTAGGGCGCCCGGACCCTATCCGTGGCCGCACAATGCTGTTGGAGATTCGTGCTGACAATTTTTGCAAAAAAAACCCCACTGTTGTTGGAATCAGCCTGCAGTCCTAAGGTCACAGAGTATATAAACAACACTGTCGCCCCAAACCCTAGCCAGATTGCCCCGCTGCCCCCTCCCCCTGTCGCCCCCTCCCGACCCCGCCCCAGATCTCAACCCTGCCCCCAGATCCCTCCGCCGGCGACGCCTGGCGAGGCCGCACCGCCACAGCACGCGCCCCCGCCCCAGATCCCTCCGCCGGCGATGCCCCTGCACGCGCCCCCGCCCCAGATCCCGACGCCTCCTTTCCCGGCCCCGACGGCCGGTGGCGCTGCAGGGATCACCGCCGGCACCAGCTCCGTGATATGTCTCAAATGTATCTATAATTTTTGATGCTCCATGCTTGTTTATACACCATTTGCTTTGTGTTTTGTTATACTTCGTGGCGTTTTTATGCATTTTCCGGAACTAACCTACTAACGAGATGCCATAGTACCAGTTCCCTATTTTCTGTTGTTTTTGTGTTTCAGAAAAGCTACACAGGAAATATTCTTGGAATTGGACGAAACAAAAGCCAAACCTTCTATTTTTCCCGAAGCGTCACAAAGTCCGAAGATGAGACGGAGGGGGGCTAGGAGCCAGGCTCACCCTAGGGCGGCGCGGCCCAGCCCCTGGCCACGCCACCAGGGGGTGAGACCAGCTGGTCCACCCTCTGACGCCCCCCTTTCGCCTATATATTCCCCTCGACGGGAAAAACCTAAAGGACGGATCGCTTTCCTCGAAACATACTGCAAGCCGCCGCCGTCGTCGTCGCGAGATCGGGAGGATCCAGAAGCTCTTCCCGACACCCTGCCGGAGAGGGGAATCCCTACCGGAGACCTTCTCCACCACCATGGTCGCCTCCGGAGTGATGTGTGAGTAGTCTACCTTGGACTATGGTCCATAGCAGTAGCTAGATGGTCGTCTCCTCCACCATGTGCTTCATGTTTAGATCTTGTGAGCTGCCCTACATGATCAAGATCATCTTTAGGTAATTCTACATGTTGTGTTTGTTGGGATCCGATGAGTATTGGTACTATGTTAAGTTGATGTGCTGAATATTATCTTTTATTATCGCTATGTTATTTATGATCTTGCATGCTCTCCGTTGCTAGTAGATATCTTGGCCGAGTAGATGCTAGTGACTCCAAGAGCGAGTATTTATGCTCGATAGTTGGGTTCATGCCTTTAGTAATCTGGGGGAGTGACAGAAACCTCTAAGATTGTAGATATGCTGTTGTCACTAGGGAAAAAACAACATTCTTGTGTCCAAGGATATTTGCTTTGTTTACTTTACGCACTTTGCTTAATGCAATTATCCGTTGTTCGCAACTTAATACCCAATGTTTGCTCGGACGACATTCGGAGGGTGGATTATTAGTCATAGATGCAGTTGGATTACGGTCTATGTATTTTGTCGTAATGCCCAGAGTGAATCTCATAGTGATCCTTATGACATATGTACGTTATCTTTACTCTATCAATTGCCCAACTGTAATTTGTTTACCCAGCATATTGTTATTTATCTTATGGAGAGACACCACTAGTGAACTATGGACCCCGGTCCAAATTCCTTTACATTGCTATTACCGTTTACTTTTACATGCTTATTTACATTCATGCATACTATTACCTTTTACCACTCGATACGCTTAATACTTTGTTTACAGCAAACCGGTGAGATTGACAACCTCATCGTAAGTTGGGGCAAAGTTCTTGGTTGTGTTGAGATTGAAAGACCATATCGAGCCCCATGTGTGGTTTTGGTAATTAATGACAATCCCTATGGACTAATGGTTGCATTGAGTTATATGTGTAGGACTTGTCCATAGACAATGCTTGAACCATTTGTTGGAGTCAAGGTTGTAAGAAGAAGATTATGTGTTGACCAAGGTGTTATTCAAGGAGTGATCCAAAGATTGGTCTTAAGGGAGTTGAGCTTATGTCAAGTGTGTCTTGAAAAATAAGACTGAGTGAGCTCTCATGTGTATCCTCAAGACACCATCATTATGGAGGAAGAAGAATTGGCTCGAGGATTGATCAAGTCAACGTGCAAGTTCAAGATGAGCAACTAGAAGAGAACATATGCTTGAAGCTTGCCATCTATATTGTGATCATGGATATGTGAAGATATGCTTAAAGAGAGTCTCTTCCATAGCAGAGTATGGGGGAGCAATCCGCAAGACTTCTCCAAGCAAGCTCAATCAAGAAAGGTGATCCAACTTGAGAAGATCAAGATCGTCATTATCTACCTCAAGTGGAATGCTCAAGGCAAAGGTATGATATTGTTAGGGTTTCTTTCTTACCGGTCTCATGGTGTTTGTTGTGAGACCGGGTTATAGGATCGGTAGCCGTACTATCAAGAGGGGCTCTCGAGTGAGTAACTTAATTGTATCGTTCAGAGAGAACTCAAACCTTTGCATACTTGGCATCATCTTTCTTGGTTCTTATTTGGGTTTTATCCATGTGAGGTTCTAGAGCTTGTGGTTATTTCCATGACAAGCTCTAGCTCATCAAAAACGGATTTCGCATGAAACTCTTATCGCGTTTTTGTTGTTTGGAGGTTTTACCAGTTCATCTTTATAGCTAAGTCAAACCTTTTATCATTTGGTTTCATCCTCCTTTGTTGGACTATGATGTTTCTATGGATGAAGTTTTAGAGCTTGTTGTGGTTATTCCAACGAGCCCAAGATCATCAAAAACGGAGTCCGAATGCAAAAGTTATGGCAGTTTTCGTATTGATGTCCTCTTCCAGGCCGGATAATCCGGGCTGGAAGGGGGGCGGATTATTTGAATAATCTGGCCCTCAAATTTCTGCTAAGGACTTTTGGGCGCGTCTCCCTGTAAGGGGGGGGGTGGATTTTTGGGCGAATTTTTGCCCCGGGGCCCGGATAATCCGGCCTAAAAATCCTGCAACGGCCATATTTCGTGGGGGGGGGGCTATAAAAGGCCCCCTTCTTCTTCCTTGGGCTGTTAGCTACTCCCTCTCTCTCTCCTCCATTATTGACCTTGAGTAGCTTGCTCTCCCTCTCCATTCCTCCCATATTTCTTGCATCTTTTTGAGGGAAAAGAGAGAGGAGATCTAGATCTATCTTTCCACCAATCAAAATCTCCTCTTAGTGAGGGGAACCTCTTGTGGATTTAGATCTTGGAGTTCTTTGTGGATTTCCTTTGTTCTTCCTCTAATATCACTCCATAGCATTAGTTGCTTTGGTAGGATTTGAGTGAGAAGGATTTGAGCACTTTGTGTGCTCTTGCCATTGCATAGGTTGCATCGGTTTGAGTTCTCCCCGGAGATTTGAGTAAGTGAAAGTTTGTGAGCTTATTACTCTTGGGTTCTTGGAACCCTAGACGGTTTTGTGGCTTTGTGGTGCCTTGGTGGCTATTCTTGGGAGCCTCCAATTAAGTTGTGGATGCGTGCCCCAAGCTTTGTGTAAAGGCCCGGTTCCGCCTTGAGGAACCCCTTAGTGGAAGAGTGAGCTAGGCCTTTGTGGCGCAAGCTCACACCGGAGAATAGGGTGAGGCCTTGGTGGCGCTGGTTAGGCCTTTGTGATGATACCACACCCCTCCAACGAGACGTACTCCCTTTCAAGGGAGGAACTCGGGAATACATCATCGTCTCCTCGTGCCTCGGTTATTCCTATACCCGAGCTCTTTACTTATGCACTTTACATTGTGATAGCCTTCGTGCTTGAAGTTATATATCTTGCTATCACCTTGTTACTTGTATTGCTTAGCATAAGTTGTTGGTGCACATAGGTGAGCCTAGTTTATTTAGGTTTTGTGTGCTTGACAAAATAAACGCTAGTTTAATTCCGCTTTTGTTCAAGCCATTCGTAAAATTTGATATCAGCCTATTCACCCCCCCTCTAGGCGACATCTGTGTCCTTTCAGTGTGCAGGTTCCACGTTGCTGCTGGTGCAAAGCAAAGCCCTGGACGAGGCGCCTTATAAATTGTCCAGAGCTATCGCGAAGCTAGCAAGCATCACCTTCTGAAGTTTGGCTTTCTCCTACTGGTTCAATAAACCTTGGTTTCACAACTGAGGGAAGACTTGCTGCTGTGCTCATCATACCTTCCTCTTAGGGTTCCCAACGGGGTGTAATCTACACGCCATCAAGCAATTTTTCTAGCGCCGTTGCCGGGGAGAAAGAAGATTTCTGCAAGGAGAGTCTCTCACGCTCAATCTTTTACTTTGTTATTGTTTTGCTTTACTTTATTTTTACTTGCATCATTTTATCAAAAATACAAAAAAATAGTTCCCCTATAGTTGTTACTTTTACTTGCTTGCTTTTAGTTTTGCTAGAATGGGTACTCTAGAGAACACCAAGTTGTGTGATTTTACTAGCACCAAAAACAATGATTTTATCTGCACTCCTATTGCGCCACCTGCTCCTAAGGCAAATTTTTATGAGATCAAACCTGCTTTGTTGAATCTTGTTATGAAAGAGCAATTTTCCGGTGCCAGTTCTGATGATGCTGCAGCTCATCTCAACAATTTTGTTGAGCTATGTGAGATGTAAAAGTATAAGGATGTAGATGGTAATATTATTAAGCTTAAGTTGTTTCCTTTCTCTTTAAGAGGAAGAGCTAAGGATTGGTTACTATCTTTGCTTAGAAATAGTATTGATTCTTGGGATAAGTGTAAGGATGCTTTTATTGGAAAGTACTACCCTCCTGCTAAGATTATAGTTTTGCGTAGTGATATTATGAAGTTTAGACAGTTTGATAATGAACATGTTGCTCAAGCTTGGGAAAGAATGAAACCTATGATAAAGAATTGTCCCACTCATGGACTGACTACTTGGATGATTGTCCAAACCTTTTATGCAGGACCGAATTTTTCTTCAAGAAATCTATTGAATTCAGCTGCTGGAGGCACTTTTATGTCCCTTACCTTGGGCGCCGCAACTAAGCTGCTTGACAATATGATGGTAAATTATTCTGAGTGGCACACCGAGAGAGCTCCACAAGGTAAGAAGGTAAATTCTGTTGAGAAAACCTCTTTCTTGAGTGATAAGATTGATGCTATTATGCTTATGATTTCTAATGATAGAGCTCATGTTGATCCTAAGAATGTTCCTTTGGCCTCTTTGGTTGCTCAAGAAGAGCATGTTGATGTAAACTTCATTAGAAATAATAATTTCAACAACAGTGCTTATAGGAACAATTTTGCTAGCAACAATTATAGGCCGTATCCTTCTAATGGTGATAATAGTTATCTTGGTAGACCTAAAATGCCTAGTGAAGAAAGGATTTTAGAAGGTGAAAAGGCTACTAAGAATTTTATGCAGATGCAATATGAGCAGAACAGGGTGTTCACCAAGACCATGGAGGAGCAATCAGCCTTGTTGAAGACTATTAGTCATCAACTTGAAAATTTGAACAGGGCTATTCCTGAGTTGCAAGCTAAGGTTTCTAAAGCTGAAACCAATATTTCATCTTTGTCTGATGCACAATCTTCTTTGATTAATAGCATGTCTGCTAAACCTGATCCTTTTGCTGCTACTAATGCCATCCAAGTTAGAATTGATGAAAATGTTAGGATGTTAGCAGAATTGCATGCCAGGTGAGAAAGAGAAGATGACATGGCTAGAAAGATGAAGGTATGTACTATTAATACCTCTAATGATGTTGTTCCAAATGCTAGCAATCCTCTTACTTTGATTGGTGTAGAGAAATCTCCTACTCCTTGTGCAAAAAGCCCAAAACTGCAAAAACTTTTTCTCAAAAGAGTGATGAAAATTTTCAGAGTATGGGAGATAATAGCTCTATTTCTTTTAATGATTTTGATGTTGATGGCTGCAATATATCTGAAGTTATTTTGTTCTTGCAAAAGCTTGCTTTGAGTCCTAATGCGAGTTCTTTGAATATTGCTTTTACAAATCATATTACAAATGCTCTCATGAAAATTAGGGAGGAAAAGTTGAAACAAAAAGCTTCTATTCCCAAGAAGTTAGAAGATGGTTGGGAGCCCATCATTGATATGCATATTAATGGTTTTGATTGTCATTCTTTATGTGATCTAGGTGCTAGTATTTCTATTATGCCTAGAAAGATTTATGATATGCTTGGTTTACCACAGCTTGAAAAGTGTTATTTTGATGTTCCTCCTGCTGATGTTGCTAAGAAGAAACCTTTGGGAAGGATTAATGATGTTCTTATTATGGTTAACAATAACCTTGTTCCCATTGATTTTCTTGTTATGGATGTTGAATGCAATGCTTCGTCTCCTATTATTTTGGGAAGACCTTTTCTTCGAACTGTAGGTGCCATCATTGATATGAAGGAAGGCACCATTAAATATCAATTCCCACTCAAGAAAGGTATGGATTACTTCCCTAGAAAGAGGAAGAAATTACTTGTTTACTCTATTCTTAGATTAAATTATGAACTTGATGCTTCATCACTTGATATTACTTGATTTCCACTTTCTGCGCCTAGCTCAAAGGCATTAAAGAAAAGCACTCTTGGGAGATAACCCATTGTTTTCTTTTCAGTACTTTTTCTTTTATTTGAGTCTTGGAAGTTATTACTACTGTAATGACCTCTCCTTATCATTTTTATTTCTTTGTTGTGCCAAGAAGAACCTCTAATTTGAGGGAGGTAAGATTTGGGGAAGTTGCTGTCCTGAAACAGATTTCTGCGCTGTACCGTAAAAATTTGAGCAAATTCTCAGATTATCTTTTTGATCTATTATTTCTTGTGCATATGCCCCAGGTTATATCCAAACTTTCATTAGTTTTGCACTTTTCGATTTGAGCAACAGAAGGTCCTCGAAAAAATTGACCTTTGTCAGATGTTCTGTTTTGACAGATTTCTGCCACTATTTGTGTTTGCCTCTCGATCGCTTTCTTTTTGAGTTCTTTTGATCACGGAACTTTTGAGTAAGTTGCTACCATAGTATATGCTTTATATGTGGTGTTTTTTAGTTTGAAACTGAACCAAAAAGGGTTGATTTACTATTATGCTTATGCTAACGTTGCTAATAAAATTGTGTCAAGTTTTGTATGAAGGAAGTTTTCAAGTGTAGGGAATGGAGAGTGATGAGATGAGATGAAGTATGGACAAAAGCTCAAGCTTGGGGATGCCCATGTCACCCCAAGAAATATCCAAGAGGTACAAGCGTCAAAGCTTGGGGATGCCCCCGAGGCATCCCTTCTTCATCGGCAAAAATCAGGTCACCTTTCAACACAATATATCTTTATTGCTTCGTGCACTATGCGTTTTTCTTGGAGCATCTTTACTTTTGCTTTCAGTTTTTTTTTTTTTGTTTTGTTTGATGCAATAAATGGTTGGACCCCAACAACTCTCTTTTGGAGGAGATGCACTCCGTTTTTCATTTGCCAAGAACACTCCATTTTTCACTCTTATCGTTCAATGAGTGTTCTCTTTTTCTAGAACTGCGTTTAGCTTTCATTTTTCGCCTTGACTTTTGTTCAGATCTTGTTATATCTTTGCATCAAGGTGTATTTAGACCACTGTTCTATGTTGGTTTTCATTAAAATAGTTGTTTCAAAAAGGTTTGAATGGTGTTGGAAAAGAGAAAAAAGTTTCATGCAAAAAGTGGTACAAAAAGGAGCTTGTTTAGACTGCGGCTTAGACTTTTGCATGCCATGCTTGATGTCTTTTTGATAGTATGCTTAGTGATTTTTTCTGTAGCATGACTTGTCTCAAATGACTGAGATTTCTTAATGAGCCTTTGAAAAAAGCATGCATTATTTTTATTATAAGGAAGCATTTATTTGGTTTTCTCCTTGATGCTTTATTTGGGTTGACTTGGCACATGCTTACAACATGTTTGACTCTAACAAGTCGCCATAAGCTTCTATGATCATTTGGTTTTTGACTTGTGATGCCACTTTATGCTTCTTTTAATGATGTTTTATCGCTATGCATGATTATGGCCGTTATTGCTCTCTTAGTTGGTCGCTCCCAGCCTTTTGCTAGCCTTCATTTTGTACTGAGTATGAGATCTACTCGTGCATCCAACTCCCAAAAACCAAGTTTGCCAATGTGTCCACTATAAATTCCTATGCATGGTATTTGTAAGTCATTCCAAGTAAATTTTCATGTGTTACCTTTCAAAAAAACCTTCAAAATACTTCTCGTTTTGTGACACTGTTTTCAGCTCATGGGGACGTAGTGGTCGGATTTGCTATCTTCCATATTGTTTTATTCCAAAAATAAAAAAAGGAAAAAAGGAAAAGAAAAAAAGGCACTCCTCCATGGTATGTGAAAGTTGGTCGGCACCCGATGGAATCGGTTAGCCATGGTTTGTGAAACGCAAAAGGTGGGGAGGAGTGCCAAGCTTTATAAAAGAGCACCAAAGTGCCAATCTCTAAGTCAAAAACTTGCTTATTTTTTGTATGGAAGATAGTAAGAACCCCATTGCCAGTCGTTGACAAAGACAACCACCTCTCAAAACCAATTTTTATCTCTCTGTTTTACAAATGAAAAGCTCTAGCACATGTTTAATCCCTGCTTCCCTCTGCGAAGGGCCTTTCTTTTACTTTTATGTTGAGTCTCCACCTTCTACCTTTATGCACCGTCTAAGAGAGCATAGTTGCCATTCTGAGTATAATTTGCATAGTTCCAAAGTTTATCATTGATTGATTCATGATTATGGTTTTGCTTGTTCTTAAATTATTTGTATCTAGTCGCCCTCTTAAACTTGAAGGTGTCCTATGCATTTATGTTTTGCTATTCCATGAAGGACAAGCTGAAAACCACTTGATATGTTTTTCCCATATGATTTGAACACACGTTTGACTTTCATTGTTTCATTATTCATGATCTTTCATTTATGTTTCTTTTCATGTTATAACATGGTTGCTAAGTTTTATTGTCAAGATTATGTCTTTTATGCCCATGTTTTAAGTTCTTTGATCCCAGCACTCAATGCTTTACATCGTTGATCAAGATTGTGATGGTGCATGTCACCTCAAAAATTATTCTTTTGTTATCACTTACCTACTCGAGGACGAGCAAGAGTTAAGCTTGAGGATGCTTGATACGTCTCAAACGTATCTATAATTTTTGATGCTCCATGCTTGTTTATACACCATTTGCTTTGTGTTTTGTTACACTTCGTGGTGTTTTTATGCATTTTCCGGAACTAACCTACTAACGAGATGCCACAGTGCCAGTTCCCTATTTTCTGCTATTTTTGTGTTTCAGAAAAGCAACACAGGAAATATTCTCGGAATTGGATGAAACAAAAGCCAAACCTTCTATTTTTCCCAAAGTATCACGAAGTCCGAAGATGAGACGGAGGAGGGCAAGGAGCCAGGCTCACCCTAGGGCGGCGCAGCCCAGCCCTTGGTCGCGCCACCAGGGGGTGAGACCAGCTGGTCCACCCTTTGACGCCCCTCTTTCGCCTATATATTCACCTCAACGGGAAAACCTAAAGGACGGATCGCTTTTCCTCGAAACATACTGCAAGCCGCCGCCGTCGTCGCGAGATCGGGAGGATCCAGGAGCTCTTCCTGCACCCTGCCGGAGAGAGGAATCCCTGCCGGAGGCCTTCTCCACCACCATGGTCGCCTCCGGAGTGATGTGTGAGTAGTCTACCTTGGACTATGGGTCCATAACAGTATCTAGATGGTCATCTCCTCCACCACGTGCTTCATGTTTAGATCTTGTGAGCTGCCCTACATGATCAAGATCATCTTTATGTAATTCTACATGTTGTGTTTGTTGGGATCCGATGAGTATTGGTACTATGTTAAGTTGATGTGCTGAATATTATCTTCTATTATCTCTATGTTATTTATGATCTTGCATGCTCTCCGTTGATATCTTGGCCGAGTAGATGCTAGTGACTCCAAGCAGGGAGTATTTATGCTCGATAGTTGGGTTCATGCCTCTAGTAATCTGGGGAAGTGACAGAAACCTCTAAGGTTGTAGATGTGCTATTGCCACTAGGGAGAAAGCAACATTCTTGTGTCCAAGGACATGTGCTTTGTTTACTTTATGCACTTTGCTTAATGCAATTATCCGTTGTTCGCAACTTAATACCCAATATTTGCTCGGACGATATTTGGAGGGTGGATTATTAGTCATACATGTAGGTGGATTATGGTCTATGTATTTTGTCGTAATGCCCAGAGTGAATCTCATAGTGATCCTCGTGATATATGCATGTTATCTTTACTCTATCAATTGCCCAACTGTAATTTGTTTACCCAGCATGTTGTTAGTTATCTTATGGAGAGACACCACTAGTGAACTGTGGACCCCGGTCCAAATTCCTTTACATTGCTATTACCGTTTACTTTTACTTGCTTATTTACATTCACGCATACTATTACCTTTTACCACTCGATACGCTTAATCCTTTGTTTACAGCAAACCGGTGAGATTGACAACCTCATCGTAAGTTGGGGCAAAGTTCTTGGTTGTGTTGTGTGCAGGTTCCACGTTGCTGCTGGTGCAAAGCAAAGCCCTGGACGAGGCGCCTTATAAATTGTCCGGAGCTGTCGCGAAGCTAGCAAGCATCACCTTCTGAAGTTTGGCTTTCTCCTACTGGTTCGAGAAACCTTGGTTTCACAACTGAGGGAAGACTTGCTGCTATGCTCATCATACCTTCCTCTTGTGGTTCCCAACGGGGTGTAATCTACACGCCATCACTCCGCGTTGGCCCCAACAACCACCGCGTTGACCATCGCCGTACAGTGCCCAGATCTTGGCGGGAGTGCCCAGATCTGGGGCGGGAGTGCCCGGATCTGTTCGTTTTCATCCATGATTTGTATGTTTTTTTGTGGATTTGTTCGATCTTCATCCATGTTTTGTATGGATCTTTCAAAAAAGGATCGAGGTTACTTATGACAATTTTCGAACAACTTTGTATGTGTGTGAATCTGTTGGGATCTTTTTACATGCACCGATGTTCGTTGTGAATGAAATCGAAGAACTTTTTACTGGCAGCACCAAAACCATAACATTTAGCCTGGAAATTTTGAAGAACTTTACTCACACACTGGCGGATCCTTATGGAAAATTCCGAAGAACTTTATAACTTAGTAAAGAAACGGTGCGAGAATGCAGGGACTGTGTAGTAAAAATTCAGAAATATTTAGGTACTTTTTTGTAAAAAATCCGGCAACAATCTTGATGCACAGCATTGATTGTACGGTGCATGATAAGGTCCTGGCACCATAAGGTCCTGAAAATTTCTGCGTTATTACTTCATGTGGTGTGACTGTTTAATTTAGCCAACTGTCTAGTTTAGCTGATTGATTGGTTTGCGAGTCTAGCTCTTGGTTGCTTAATTGTTATTGGATTGCATACGTGCCAAGTCTAGCTTCTTAGTTTGATTGTTTTGTAGGCATGACATGTCTAGCTCTGGACACTTTGTTTGATTGGATTGCAGGCATGGCAAGTCTAGCTCTTTGGATATCAAGGCATGACAAGTCTAGTTATGGGTCGCTCAATATTGTATTGGGTGTGTTGGGGACACAAGAGATTTTCTGTATCGTAATTGCAGGGTTGTTTGAGAGGGATAACTTTGACCTCTTCCTCCCTGAGTTCGATAAACCTTGGGTGATCCACTTAAGGGAAACTTCCTGCTGTTCTACAAACCTCTGCACTTGGAGGCCCAACACTGTCTACAAGAATAGAAGCGTGCGTAGACATCAAGCTCTTTTCTGGCGCCGTTGCCGGGGAGGTAAGGTAAAAGGTACTCGCATCCTCTTGTGTGAGTGCTCAGAGTTATTTGCTTTATATTCTGCAATTATATCTTTTGTTTCTTGTTTTTATTTTCACTAATTAGGCTTAATGGAAAACAAAGAGTTCTTTAGTATTTTTCCTACGTTAGGATATGAAGTGTTTGAAGAGAAAATTGACAAACCTTTGGAGCTTAATTTACATGCTAATAGTGTTGTTAGTATGAATGCTTTGAACACCGTTATTGCTAATGCTATAGAAAAGTCTAAGCTTGGGGAAGCTGGTTTTGTTAAGCATGATATTTTTAGTCCCCAGCTTTAGTGGAGAAAGTTTGCTCTGATGATATTTTATCTCCCATATGTGATAATTCTTATGATGCTTGTGCTCCTCATCCTTTTAAAATACCTATGAAAATTGTTGATCGTGCTATGAATAACTGCTATTTAGGAGATGGAACTGTCCATCCTGGTAATCATTTGCTCTTTATACATGAATTATGCGAGTTGTTCAAGTGTGCAGGTATTTCAATGAACCAAGTTAAGAGGAAGTTGTTTTCTTTATCACTGAAGGGCAGAGCTGTGGAATGGTATACAACACTGAAGGATGGCCGACCTATTGATTGGGAGGAATTGTACCTCTCTTTTATTCTAAATTCTATCCTTCCAGTGAGGTTTATAAGGATAGGAATTATATTTATAATTTTCATCCGCATGAGGGAGAAAGCATTGCCCAAGCGTGGGGAAGATTGAAGTCACTAATGCTCAAATGTCCTATTCATGATCTTCCCCATAATATTGTCATTAATAATTTTTATGCAAGGCTTTCAGGATATTACAAGGACTATCTAGATGCATGCTTCGATGGCTCTTTCACAAGCAAGGATGTTGACGTCAAGTGGAATCTGCTTGAAACAATTCAAAACAATATTGAAGATTGGGATAGAAACAAAGGTAAAGGTTCAGGTATAAATTATGAGTATGATTGCATTAAGTCTTTTGCTAAAACTGCTGATTTTCAAGAGCTTAGTGCTAAATATGGTCGTGATCCCCTAATATGGTTAATTGCTTTAGAGCCCTTGCATCCCATATTAATGTTCCTAAGGGAAATGGGGATGTGTATCATGAACCTTTTAAGGACACTTGCATAGAAAGTGATATTGTTATTGATGATTGCAATAAACATGCTCAAATTTCTGAAAGTACTACTTCTTATAAGCATGTTAATTTTTGTGGAGTACATAGACCTTGTGAACAGAGTCACAACAAGGAAGATTATTGCATCACCCACGGGAATGAAGAAACCCGAATGTGGCTCAAGGCTCTAGATGAGCTTGGTGAAAAGGTTTGCGAGCTTTATCCTTTTCTTTGTGAACTTTGCGACGACACGGGTCATTTTAATTTTCAATGCCCAAGCCAATATCGTGACTCTTTTAATCGAATGAGTACCATAAATTTGTATTGTGCTGACAAGATTACTCTCAATCAGCATGATGAGCTTACTTTATTTTTGGGGTGTGAAGAGATATCTAGAAAGATTTCTTTGGTAGATATGAGAGTTGTTGATATTAATAGCACCCTTCGTGGTTGTCGTCTCTATTGTGTTAAAGATTGCCTCGCAAATACTTACATACAAAACCTTATAAAACATGATGTTTTGCCAAGCTATGACAGGACTGACAGATGTTTCTATCTTATTAATAGAGAGGAGGAATCCTCCAAAGTTTCTTCTGTTGTTCCTTTCAGCAAACCAGATTATGTGGAGAAAATGCCTTTCAAGCCTCTCCCTCCTCAAGGAGAGAGTAAGAAGAGTAAGAAGAAGAAGAGGAGTAAAAGGCGAGAGGAAATAGTATCTTCCCCTAAGCATGTTGCTCCTATTATAGATTATGATAATTCTGATTGGGATGATGTTCCTATGCCTGTTACCTATGTTAGTGATCATGATTGGGAAAAGCACTCTACTTTTGATATTGAAAATCTTTTTGGTACCAATTCAAAGGTTAATAATTGTTGTACCATTAGTACTATCCATGTTCCCTCTTATGATGATATGTTTGATGAATATGCTTTGTGAAATAGTTGTTCTCTAGCTTCTGATGATACTGAACCTATAGTTTATGATGGTTACAATGATGAGTATAATATTTTCAGTTCACCTACTTTTGAGAGGAAAATTAGTTATGATTACAATATGCCTCCTGTTTTTGATGATTATGGTGATGAGAATAATTATTCTGTTGACTCTGCTCCTACTACGATTGTTCATGTGGGGAGTATTAATTCTTTTATGCATGTGGCTCATGATAGGGATGCTTTATGTGATAGTTATATTGTTAATTCTATTCATGATGCTATTTAAAGTTACTATGAGAGAGGGAAACATGGTTTGATGGATCTCAACAATATTGAGTTTCCCCTCTCTATGTTGCAAATCTTGAAGTTGCACTTGTTTTATCTATCCATGTTTGCTACTATGTGCCTCATTGATTTATTTTCTTACAATATTCCTATGCATAGGAAGTGGTTTAGATTTAAATGTGTTTCATATTTGCTTTTTGATGCTCTCTCTTGCTTTAAGTTCCTATATAGCGCCTTTGCCTTAAGCTCTTCTATGGCGCCTACATGAGCATCTTTGCAAATTACTGCGCCTAGCTCAAAGGCGTTAAAGAAAAGCACTCTTGGGAGATAACCCATTGTTTTACTTTCAGTTCTTTTTCTTTTATTTGAGTCTTGGAAGTTATTACTACTGTAATAACCACTCCTTATCCTTTTTATTTCGTTGTTGTGCGAAGAGAAACCTCTAATTTGAGTGAGGTAAGATTTGGGGATGTTGCTGTCCTGAAACAGATTTCGGTGCTGCACCGTAAAAATTCTTGAAAATCCTCAGAATATCTTTTTGACCTGAGATTTCTTGTGCATATGCCCCAGGTTATATCCAAACTTTCATTAGTTTTACACTTTTTTATTTGAGCAACATAAAACCCTCAAAAAAATTAACCTTTGTCAGCTGTTCTGTTTTGACAGATTTCTGCCACTATTTGTGTTTGCCTCTCGGTCGCTTTCTTTTTGAGTTCTTTTGATCACGGGACTTTTGGGGAAGTTGCTACAGTAGTATATGCTTTATATGTGGTGGTTTTGAGTTGAAATCTGAACCAAAAAGGGTTGATTCATTATTATGCTTATGCTAATGTTGCTAATAGAATTGTGTTGAGTTTTCTATGAAGTTTTCAAGTGTAGGGATTGGAGAATGATGAGATGAGATAAAGAATGGACAAAAGCTCAAGCTTGGGGATGCCCATGTCACCCCAAGAAATATCCATGAGGTACAAGCATCAAAGCTTGGGGATGCCCCTGAGGCACCCCTTCTTCATCGGCAAAAACCAGGTCACCTTTCAACACACTATATTTTTATTGCTTCATGCACTATGCGTTTTTCTTGGAGTGTCTTTACTTTTGCTTTCAGTTTTATTTTGCTTTGTTTGCTGCAATAAATGTTGGATCACATTATGTTTGTCTTGGAGAGAGACTTACTTCGTTTTTCATTGCCAAGAACACTCTAGTTTTCACTCTTATCGTTCAACGAGTGTTCTCTTTTTCTGCTACTGCGTTTAGCTTTTGTTTTTTGCCTTGATTTCTATTCAGATCTTGTTTTATCTTTGCATCAAGGTGTATTTAGACTACTGGTCTATATTGGTTTTCATCAAAAGATTTGTCTCAAAAAGGTTTGAATGGTGTTGGAAAAGAGAAAAAGTTTCATGCAAAAAAGTGGTACAAAAAAGAGCTTGTTTAGACTGTGGCTTAGACTTTTGCATGTCGTGCTTGATGTCATTTTGATATTATGCTTAGTGGTTTTGTTGTAGCATGGCTTGTCTCAAATGACTGAGATTGCTTAATGAGCCTTTGAAAAAAATCATGCGTTGTTTTTATTATTTGGAAGCATTATTTTGGTTTTCTCCTTGATGCTTTATTTGGGTTGACTTGGCGCATGCTCACACATGTTAGACTCATACGAAGTCGCCATAAGCCTCTATGATCATTTATTTTTTGACTTTTTATGCTATCTTATGCTTCTTTTAATGTTGCTTTGTCGCTATGCATGATTATGGCCGTTATTGTTCTCTTAGTTGGCCGCTCCCAGTCTTTTGCTAGCCCTCATTTTGTACTGAGTATGAGCTCTACTCGTGCATCCAACTCCTAAAAACCAAGTTGTTCCAATGTGTCCACCATACATACCTATTAGAAATTTGCTATTCCAAAGTACATTTGACTTGCTTTTATCTATCCTTCAAATTAAATTCTTTTTGGTGTTATGCGAAAATTGGTCAGTAAAGCTCTCACGAACCTGATGGCACACTTTACTTTTCTCGTTCTTAAAAATTTGACATTGTGGCTCTCTTATGTTGAGTTCTTATGCTTGCAAGTTGTAAGTTGGAAATTAGCCCAGACATGCCGTCATGGGGCAAGCTTTCAACATTGCACTTCTTATTTGAGTTGACATCGTGATCTTTTGTTTATGGATACTCGCGATGTGAAATAATTTGGGAATCTTGTGGGATCATGGAGTTTGTATATGTGTTAGAGAAACGCCTAGGCCGCTAATCTAAGCCATGCATAATTCATGGTGGAAATTTACATCATGGCCATAGTGAACATTCGACAACGCATCTCACAATAAAAAGCTATACCAATGGTAAATAAAAGAGATGCCGAGGTGTTCATTGTATGTTTGTCCTGTCATTTTGATGTGGGCTTGTTCCATGTCATCGGGCACGGAGGTACCCCGTTGGCGGTTCTCGATGATACGTGTATACTTACAATGACAAGAGCTTGCTTGGGACTCTAAGTCGAGTAGCATGAGGTTTGGGTATTCGTATTTCATGGGACACGAGGTTTTCAACTTATGATTTGTCAAGCATATGCATCATAAGTGTATTCGCATTAACTTTAACCGTTCAAGATGCTTATGATGGGGGCAATGAGAGCTCAAAGCTAGTAAGTACCATAATTTTTGAAGGTTTATAAAACTTGCAATCACTGCTTCCCTCTGCGAAGGACCTTTCTTTTACTTTTATATTGAGTCACCACCTTCTATCTTTATGCACCGCCTAAGAGAGCATAGTTGTCATTTTGAGTATAATGTGCATTGTCCCAAAGTTTTCATTGATTGATTCATGATGTTGGTTCACTTGTTCTTAAATTATTTGTATCTAGTCGCCCTCTTAAACTTGAAGGTGTCCTATGCATTTATGTTTTGCTCTCTCACAAAGGACAAGCTGAAAACCATTTGCTATGTTTTTCCATATGATTTGAGCACACATTTGACTTTCATTGTTTCATTTTCATGATCTTTCGTTTGTGTTCATTTTCATGTTATAACATGGTTGCTAAGTTTCTTCTATCAAGATTATATCTTTCATGCCCATGTTTTAAGTTCTTTTGATCCCAGCACTCAATCCTTTACATAGATGATCAAGATTGTGATGGTGCATGTCACCTCAAAAATTATTCTTTTGTTATCACTTACCTACTCGAGGACGAGCAGGACTTAAGCTTGGGGATGCTGATACGTCTCAAATGTATCTATAATTTTTGATGCTCCATGCTTGTTTTTACACCATTTGCCTTGTGTTTCGTTACACTTTGTGGTGTTTTTATGCGATTTCGGAACTAACCTATTGACAAGATGCCACAGTGCCAGTTCCCTGTTTTCTGCTGTTTTTGTGTTTCAGAAAAGCTACACAGGAAATATTCTCGGAATTGGACGAAACAAGTTCGGAAACTCCTATTTTTCCCGGACGGAGGACGAGGACCAAACGGGAGCCGGAGAGGGGCCAGAGGCTGGCCACACCACAGGGGGGTGCGGCCCAGCCCCTGGCCGCGCCCACACCCATGGTGAGGCCGCCCTGGTCCACCTCTGACGACGCCCCTTCGCCTATAAGATGCCTCCCGACGGAAAACCTTAAAACAATCGGCGAAATTTCCAGAAGAGTTCCGCAGCTCCGCCGCCACCACCGACGAATTTCGGGGGACAGAAGTCTCTGTTCTGGCACCCTGCCGGGACAGGGAAGTGCCCCCGGAGCCATCTCCATCGGTCTCCATCGCCGTCTTCGCCGTCTCCATCGACCTCACCGCCATCTCCATCAACCTTGATGTCTCCTATGATGAGGGGGGAGTAGTTCTCCCCCAGGGCTGAGGGCTCTACCGGTAGCTATGTGGTTCACCTCTCTCTCCCATGATGTGATCTTTATGTGATCATGAGCTTTGTATCTAGTAGAATTGGTAGATGTTATTATTCAGATATTATGCTACTCCCGTGCTTTATATTTGTAATCTCCGGAGATACCTTGTATCATGGTGTGAAGGTGACTAGTGTGCGCATCATGTGTATCTTTTTGGTTAATGTCTCTATGAATTGTTGGTGTTTGTTGGAACCATCTAGTGCGTTCATGGTGATAGTGTGGGACAATCTAGTTTGGAGAAATACGGACTTTAAGGAGTGCTTCGTAGCCCTACGCATGATTAGTGTCGTTATCCATTGGAGAATTGTTTGAGTTGCATATTGAAGTTAGTATCTATTGGTTCAATTATTTTATATTTGTTGAGAGTGTGTCCACTAGTGAAATTATGATCCCTAGGCCTTGTTTCCAAGCATTGCACACCGTTTCCTTCCAGTTTTGTTACATGTTTGCTTGCAGCGATATTTATTTTAGATTATATTTACTACTTATAATCATCACTACTACTTGTATTTCACTATCTCTTCGCCGAACTAGTGCACCTATACATCTGACAAGTGTATTGGGTGTGTTGGGGACACAAGAGACTTTCTGTATCGTAATTGCAGGGTTGTTTGAGAGGGATAGCTTTGACCTCTTCCTCCCTGAGTTCGATAAACCTTGGGTGATCCACTTAAGGGAAACTTGCTGCTGTTCTACAAACCTCTGCACTTGGAGGCCCAACACTGTCTACAAGAATAGAAGCGTGCGTAGACATCAGCTATCTTGGCCAAGTAGATACTAGTGACTCCAAGAGGGGGTATTTATGCTCGATAGTTAGGTTCATGCCTCTATTTAATCTGGGGGAGTGACAGAAACCTCTAAGGTTGTAGATGTGTTGTTGCCACTAGGGAGAAAACAACATTCTTGTGTCCAAGGACATTTGCTTTGTTTACATTACACACTTTGCTTAATGCAGTTATCTGTTGTTCGCAACTTAATACTCATGGGGTGTTCAGACGATATCCCCGTGAGTGGATTATTAGTCATAGATGCAGTTGGATGGCAGTCTATGTATTTTGTTGTAATGCCCAGAGTAAATCTCATAGTGATCCTCACGACATATGCACGTTATCTTTATTCTATCAATTGCCCAACTGTAATTTGTTTACCCAGCATGTGTTATTTATTTTATGGAGAGACACCACTAGTGAACTATGGACCCCGATCCAATTTCCTTTATATTGCTATCACCTGTTTACTTTACTCGCATTGTTTACTTTCTCGTATATTACTATTGCTTTCCACTGGATACGCTCGTACCTTTGTTTACAGCAAACCGGTGAGATTGATAACCTCATCATAAGTTGGGAGCAAAGTATTTGGTTGTGTTGTGTGCAGGTTCCATGTTGCTACTAGTTGAAGACGCGCTAACACGTTATCATTAACGACGCCCTTGTTGGAGTGTCACTAGGCTAGCAAGCATCACCTTCAGACGTTTGGCTTTTTCCTGGATTGACAAACCTTGGTTTCTTACTGAGGGAAAATTTGCTGCTGTACTCATCATACCTTCCTCTTGGGGTTCCCAACTGGACGGTGAAATTACATCAACACCGTGCTGCATCAATTCACTCTGGGCATTACGACAAAATACATAGACCGTAATCCAACTGCATCTATGACTAATAATCCACCCTCCGGATGTCGTCCGAGCAACCATTAGGGTATTAAGTTACAAGCAACAGATTACCGCCTTAAGCAAAGTGCGTAAAGTAAACAATACAAATGTCCATGAACACAAGATTGTTGTTTTCTCCCTAGTGGCAACAACACATCTACAACCTTGTTTGCATTCTTTATTCTGTCAATTGCCCTATTGTAATTTGTTTACCTAGTATGTTATTTATCTTTATGGAGAGACACCTCTAGTGAACCGTGGACCCTGGTCTATTCTTTTAGATTCATATTACCATTTACTATTTACAAGCATTATTTACTTTCTCGCAAACAACTATCTTTGACCACACAATACGTTTAATCCTTTGTTTATAGCAAACTGGTGAGATTGGCAACCTCATTGAAAGTTGGGGCAAAGTACTTTGGTTGTGTTGTGTGCAGGTTCCACGTTGCTGCTGGTGCAAAGCTACGCACCAAATAAGGCACCACATATAAATTGTCTGGAGTAGTCGTCAAGCCAGCTAGCATCAACCTTCGGAAGTTGGTTCTTTCTCCTACTGGTTCGATTAAACCTTGGTTTCATACTGAGGGAAGACTAGCCGCTGTGCTCATCAACCCTTCGTCTTGGGGTTCCCAACTGGGCGGCTAGCACCGCTATCAAGTAATTTTTCTGGCGTCGTTGCCAGGGAGAAAGAGGATTTCTGCAAGGGGAGTCTCTCGCTTCCAATCTTTTACATTGTTATTGTTTTTCTTATTTTCTTTACTTTATTTTTGCTTGCATCTTTTTATCAAAAATACAAAAAATTAGTTCCTTTATAGTTGTTATTTTTGCTTGTCTTCTTTTACTCTTGATAGAATGGGTACTCCTGAGAACACCAAGTTGTCTGATTTTACTAGCACCAATAACAATGATTTTATCTGCACTCCTATTGCGCCACCTGCTCCTAAGGCAAATTTTTATGAAATTAAACCTGCTTTGTTGAATCTTGTTATGAAAGAGCAATTTTCTGGTGCTAGTACTGATGATGCTGCAGCTCATCTCAACAATTTTGTTGAGCTTTGTGAGATGAAAAAGTATAAGGATGTAGATGGTGATATTATTAAGCTTAAGTTGTTTCCTTTCTCTTTAAGAGGAAGAGCTAAGGATTGGTTGCTATCTTTGCCTAGAAATAGTATTGATTCTTGGGTTAAGTGTAAGGATGCTTTTATTGGAAAATATTATCCTCCTGCTAAGATTATATCTTTGAGAAGTGACATTATGAGGTTTAAATAGTTTGATAATGAACATGTTGCTCAAGATTGGAAAAGAATGAAATCTTTGATAAATAATTGTCCCACTCATGGACTGACTACTTGGATGATTATCCAAACCTTTTAGGCAGGACTAAATTTTTCTTCAAGAAATCTCTTGGATTCAGCTGCTGGAGGTACCTTTATGTCCATCACCTTGGGCGCCGCAACGAAGCTTCTTGATAATATGATGGTAAATTATTCTGAGTGGCACACCGAGAGAGCTCCACAAGGTAAGAAGGTAAATTCTGTTGAAGAAACCTCTTCCTTGAGTGATAAGATTGATACCATTATGGCAATGTTTGCTAATGATAGAGCTCATGTTGATCCTAATAATGTTCCTTTAGCCTCTTTGGTTGCTTAATAAGAGCATGTTGATGTAAACTTCATTAGAAATAATAATTTCAACAATAGTGCTTATAGGAACAATTTTGCTAGCAACAATTATAGGCCGTATCCTTCTACCAATGGTAATGGTTATGGCAACTCTTATGGTAATTCATGCAACAACACTAGGGGCACGCCCTCTGATCTTGAAGTCATGCTCAAGGACTTCATTAATAAACAAACTGCTTTTAATAAGTCTGTTGAGGAAAAGTTGGGTAAAATTGATGTTCTTGCTTCTAAAGTTGATAACCTTGCTCTTGATGTTGAACTTCTGAAACTAAAAGTTTTGCCTCATGATGTGAAAGAAAGCAAGACTTTGAATGCCATTCAAGTTAGAATTGATGATAATGTTAGGATGTTAGCAGAATTGCATGCTAGGTGGGAAAGAGAAGATGAGATGGCTAGAAATATGAAGGTTTGTACTATTTACCACCACTAGTGATGTTGTTTCAAATGCTAGCAATCCTCTTACTTTGATTGGTGTAGAGAAAAATCCTACTCCTTGTACGAAAAAGCCTAAAACTGCAAAAACTTTTTCTACTAAAAGTGCTAAAACTTTTTGGAGTATGGGAGACGATAGCTCTACTACCTTTAATGATTTTGATGTTCATGGTTGTAATATCTCTGAAGTAATTTTGTTCTTTCAAAAAGCTTGCTTTAAGTCCTAATGCTAGTTCTATGAATCTGGCTTTTACAAAGCATATTACGAATGCTCTCATGCAAATTAGGGAGGAAAAGTTGAAACAAAAGGTTTCTATTCCCAAAAAGTTAGAAGATGGTTGGGAGCCCATCATTGAGACGAATGTGAATGATTTTGATTGTCATGCTTTATGTGATCTTGGTGCAAGTATTTCTATTATGCTTAGAAAAATTTATGATATGCTTGGTTTACCACCGCTTGAAAGTTGTTATTTTGATGTTCCTCTTGCTGATGTTGCTAAGAAGAAACCTTTGGGAAGGATTAATGATGTTCTTATTATGGTTAAAAATAACCCGTTTCCCGTTCATTTCCTTGTTTTGGATGTTGAATGCAATGCTTCTTGTCCTATTATTTTGGGAAGACCTTTTCTTAGAACTATTCGTGCTATTATTGATATGAAGGAAGGCACCATTAAATATCAATTCCCACTCAAGAAAGGTATGGAACGATTCCCTAGAAAGAGAAAGAAATAACTTTTTGACTCTATTCTTAGAGCAAATTATGAACTTGATGCTTCATCGCTTGAAATTACTTGATTTCCACTTTCTGCGCCTAGCTCAAAGGCGTTAAAGAAAAGCACTCTTGGGAGATAACCCAATATTTTCTTTTCAGTACTTTTTCTTTTTGTTGAGTCTTGGAAGTTATTACTACTGTAATGACCTCTCCTTATCATTTTTATTTCGTTTTTGTGCCAAGAAGAACGTCTAATTGGAGGAAGGTAAGATTTGGGGAAGTTGCTGTCCTGAAATAGATTTCTGCGCTGTACCGTAAAAATTCGTTAAAATTCTCAGAACGTCTTTTTGATCTGCGATTTCTTGTACACATGCCCCATGTTGTTGCCTAACTTTCATTAGTTTTGCACTTTTCGATTTGAGCAACAGAAGGTTTTTAAAAAAATCGATCTTTACTATCTGTTCTCTTTTGACAGATTTCTGCCACTATTTGTGTTTGCCTCTTGATCGCTTTTTTTAGTTCTTTTGATCACAGAACTTTTGGGAGATTTGCTACAGTAGCTTATGCTTTAATGGGTGCTATATTTGAGTTTAAACTTAACCAAAAAGTGGATTTAGTATCTTGCATGCACTTATGTTGCTAATAAGAATTGTGTGAAGTTTTGTATGAAGGAAATTTTCAAGTGTAGGGAAAGGAGAATGATGAGATGAGATGAATTATGGACAAAAGCTCAAGCTTGGGGATGCCCATGTCACCCGAAGAAATATCCAACAGGTACAAGCGTCAAAGCTTTGGGATGCCCCGAGGCACCCCTTCTTCATCGACAAATATCAGGTCACCTTTCAAGACACTATATTTTATTGCTTTGTATTCTATGCATTTTTCTTGGAGCATATTTACTTTCGCTTTCAGTTTTCTTTTCTTTTGTTTGTTGCAATAAATGGTTGGACCCCAACATATTTATTTTGGAGAAGACGCACTCCGTTTTTCATTGCCAAGAACACTCTAGTTTTCACTCTTTTCGTTCAACGAGTGTTCTCTTTTTCTAGTACTGCGTTTAGCTTTCATTTTTCACCTTGATTTTTGTTCAGAACTTGTTTTTTCTTTGAAGCAAGGTGCATTTAGAACTCAGGACTATGTTGGTTTTCGACTTTAAGAGTTGATTCAAAAAGGTTGATTGGTGTTGGAAAAGAGAAAAAAAGTTTCATGCCTATAGTGGTACAAATGGGAGCTTGTTTAGACCGTGGCCTAGACTTTTTCATGTCATGCTTGATGATATTTTGATTATATGATTAGTAGTTTTTGCTGTAGCATGACTTGTCTCAAATGACTGAGATTGCTTAATGTGCCTTTGAAAGAATTATGTGTTGTTTTTATTATATGGGAGCATATTATTGTGGTTTTCTCCTTTGATGCTTTATTTGGGTTGACTTGGTGCATGCTTACACCATGTTTGAGTTTAACAAGTTGCCTCAAGCCTCTATGATCATTTGGTTTTTGACTTGTGATACCACTTTATGCTTTGGTTAATAATGTTTTGTCGCTATGCATGATTATGGCTGTTATTGCTCTCTTAGTTGGTCGCTCCCAGTCTTTTGCTAGCCTTCATCTGTACTGAGAGGGAATACTTCTCGTGCATCCAACTACCAAAAACCAAGTATATTCCAAAGAGTCCACTATAAATTCCTATGCATGGTATTTTTAAGCCATTCCAAGTAAATATTTATGTGCTACCTTTCAAAAAACTCTTCAAAATACTTCTCATTTTGTGACACTGTTTTCAGCTCATGGGGACTGTAGTGGTCGCATTTTCTATCTTCCATATTGTTATATTTCAAAAAAGGAAAAAAAGGAATAAAGAAAAGAAAAAAGGCACTCCTCCATGGTATGTGAAAGTTGGTGGGCACCCGATGGAATCGGTTAGCCATGGTTTGTGAAAGGAAAAGTGGGGAGGAGTGCCAAGCTTTATAAAAGAGCACAAATGTGCTAATTTCTCTCAAAACTTGCTTAGTATGGAAGATAGTAAGAAACCCATTGCAAGTCGTTGACAAGAACAACCACCTCTTAAATCAAATTTTTATCTCTGTTTTACAAATGAAAAGCTCTAGCACATGTTTAATCTCTGCTTTCCTCTACAAAGGGCCTTTCTTTTAGTTTTATGTTGAGTCTTCACCTTCTACCTTTATGCACCGTCTAAGAGAGCATAGTTGTCATTCTGAGTATAATGTGCATAGTCCCAAAATTTATTATTGATTGATTCATGATTATGGTTTTGCTTGTTCTTAAATTATTTGTATCTAGTCACCCTCTTAAACTTGAAGGTGTCCTACGTATTTATGTTTTGCTACTCCATGAAGGACAAGCTGAATACCACTTTGCTATGTTTTTCTATATGCTTGAAACACACACTTGACTTTCAATGCATTATTACTCATGATCTTTTGTTTGTGTTACTTTTCATGTTATAACATGGTTGCTAAGTTTTATTGTCAAGATTATGTCTATTATGCCCATGATTAGAGTACTTTGATCTCAGCACTCAATGCTTTACATTGTTTGATCAAGATTGTGTTGGTGCATATCACCTCAAAAATTATTGTTTTGTTATCACTTACCTACTCGAGGACAAGCAGGAGTTAAGCTTGGGATGCTTGATACGTTTCAAACATATCTATAATTTTTGATGCTCCATGCTTGTTTATGCACCAATTGCTTTGCGTTTTGTTACACTTCATGGCGTTTTTATGCATTTTCCGGAACTAACCTATTAACAAGATGCCTGATACGTCTCAAACATATCTATAATTTTTGATGCTCCATGCTTGTTTTTACACCATTTGCCTTGTGTTTCGTTACACTTTGTGGTATTTTTATGCGATTTCTGGAACTAACCTATTGACAAGATGCCACAGTGTCAGTTCCCTGTTTTCTACTGTTTTTGTGTTTCAGAAAAGCTACACAGGAAATATTCTCGGAATTAGACGAAACAAGTTCAGAAACTCCTATTTTTCCCGGACGGAGGACGAGGACCAAACGGGAGCCGGAGAGGGGCCAGAGGCTGGCCACACCACAGGGGGGTGCGGCCCAGCCCCTGGCCGCGCCCACACCCATGGTGAGGACGCCCTAGTCCACCTCTGACGACGCCCCTTCGCCTATAAGATGCCTCCCGACGGAAAACCTTAAAACAATCGGCGAAATTTCTAGAAGAGTTCCGCAGCTCCGCCGCCACCACCGACGAATTTCGGGGGACAGAAGTCTCTGTTCTGGCACCCTGCCGGGATAGGGAAGTGCCCCCGGAGCCATCTCCATCGGTCTCCATCGCCGTCTCTGCCGTCTCCATCGACCTCACCGCCATCTCCATCAACCTTGTTGTCTCCTATGATGAGGGGGGAGTAGTTCTCCCTCGGGGCTGAGGGCTCTTCCGGTAGCTATGTTGTTCACCTCTCTCTCCCATGATGTGACCTTTATGTGATCGTGAGCTTTGTATCTAGTTGAATTGTAGATGTTATTATTCAGATATTATGCTACTCCCATGCTTTATATTTGTAATCTCCGGAGATACCTTGTATCATGGTGTGAAGGTGACTAGTGTGCGCATCATGTGTATCTTTTTGGTTAATGTCTCTATGAATTGTTGGTGTTTGTTGAAACCATCTAGTGCGTTCATGGTGATAGTGTGGGACAATCTAGTTTGGAGAAATACGGACTTTGAGGAGTGCTTCGTAGCCCTACGCATGATTAGTGTTCATTTTCCATTGGAGAATTGTTTGAGTTGCATATTGAAGTTAGTATCTATTGGTTCAATTATTTTATATTTGTTGAGAGTGTGTCCACTAGTGAAAGTATGATCCCTAGGCCTTGTTTCCAAGCATTGCACACTGTTTCCTTTCAGTTTTGTTACATGTTTGCTCGCAGCGATACTTATTTCAGATTACATTTACTACTTATAATCATCACTACTACTTGTATTTCACTATCTCTTCGCCGAACTAGTGCACCTGTACATCTGACAAGTGTATTGGGTGTGTTGGGGACACAAGAGACTTTCTGTATCGTAATTGCAGGGTTGCTTGAGAGGAATAGCTTTGAGCTCTTCCTCCCTGAGTTCGATAAACCTTGGGTGATCCACTTACGGGAAACTTGCTGCTATTCTACAAACCTCTGCACTTGGAGGCCCAACACTGTCTACAAGAATAGACGCGTGCGTAGACATCAAGCTCTTTTCTGGCGCCGTTGCCGGGGAGGTAAGGTAAAAGGTACTCGCATCCTCCTGTGTGAGTGCTCGAAGTTATTTCCTTTAGATTCTGCAATTATATCTTTTTGTTTCTTGTTTTCATTTTCACTAGTTAGGCTTAATGGAAATAAAAGAGTTCTTTAGTATTTTTCCTACGTTAGGATATGAAGTGTTTGAAGAGAAAATTGAAAAACCTTTGGAGCTTAATTTGCATGCTAATAGTGTTGTTAGTATGAATGCTTTGAACACCGTTATTGCTAATGCTATAGAAAAGTCTAAGCTTGGGGAAGCTGGTTTTGTTAAGCATAATATTTTTAGTTCCCCAGCTTTAGTGGAGAAAGTTTGCTCTGATGATATTTTATCTCCCATATGTGATAATTCTTATGATGCTTGTGCTCCTCATCCTTTTAAAATACCTATGAAAATTGTTGAACGTGCTATGGATAACTGCTATTTAGGAGATGGAACTATCCATCCTAGTGATCATTTGCTCTTTATACACGAATTATGCGAGTTGTTCAAGTGTGCAGGTATTTCAATAAACCAAGTTAAGAGGAAGCTATTTTCTTTATCACTGAAGGGCAGAGCTGCGGAATGGTATAAGACACTAAAGGATGGCTGACCTATTGATTAGGAGGAAATTGTACCTCTCTTTTATTCTAAATTCTATCCTTCTAGTGAGGTTTATAAAGATAGGAATTATATTTATAATTTTCATCCGTGTGAGGGAGAAAACATTGCCCAAGCGTGGGGAAGATTGAAGTCACTAATGCTCAAATGTCCTATTCATGAGCTTCTCGGTAATATTGTTATTAATAATTTTTATGCAAGGCTTTCAGGATATTACAAGGACTATCTAGATGCATGCTATGATGGCTCTTTCACAAGCAAGGATGTTGACGTCAAGTGGAATTTGCTTGAAACAATTCAAAGCAATATCGAAGATTGGGATAGCGACAAAGGTAAAGGATCAGGTATAAAATATGAGTATGATTGCATTAAGTCTTTCGCTGAAACTTCTGATTTTCAAGAGCTTAGTGCTAAATATGGTCTTGATCCTCAAATTATGGTTGATTGTTTTAGAGCCTTTGCTTCCCATATTAATGTTCTCAAAGGAAATAGGAATGTGTATCATGAACCTTTTAAAGACACTTGCATAGAAAGTGATACTGTTACTGATGATTGCAATAAGCATGCTCAAACTTCTGAAAGTACTATTTCTTATAAGAATGTTAATTTTTGTGGAGTACTTAGACCTTGTGAACAGAGTCACAACAAGGACGATTATTGTATCCACCACGGGAATGAAGAAACCCGAATGTGGCTCGAGGCTCTAGATGAGCTTGGTGAAAAGGTTTGTGAGCTTTATCCTTTTCTTTGTGAACTTTGTGATGACAAGGGTCATTTCAATTTTCAATGTTCAGGCCCTAATAGTCACCTTTCTAATCGAATGAGTACCGCAAGTTTGTATTGTGATGACAAGATTACTCTCAATCAGCATGATGAGCTTACTTTGTTTTTGGGGTGTGAAGAGATATCTAGAAAGACTTCTTTGGTAGATATGAGTGTTTTTTATATTAATAGCACCCTTCGTGGTTGTCATCTCTATTGTGTTAAAGATTGCCTCGCAAATACTTACATACAAAATGTTATAAAACATGATGTTTTGCCAAGCTATGACAGGACTAATAGATGTTTCCATCTTATTAATAGAGAGGAGGAATCCTCCAAAGTTTCTTCTGTTATTTCTGTCAGTAAACTAGATTATGTGGAGAAGATGCCTTTCAAGTCTCTCCCTCCTAAAGGAGAGAGTAAGAAGAGTAAGAAGAAGAAGAAGAAGAGGAGTAAAAGGCGAGAGGAAACGGTATCTTCCCCTAAGCATGTTGCTCCTATTATAGATTATGATAATTCTGATCTTGATGATGTTCCTATGCCTGTTACCTATGTTAGTGATCATGATTGGGAAAAGCACTATACTTTTGATATTGAAAATCTTTTTGGTACCAATTCTAAGGTTAATAATTGTTGTACCATTAGTACTATCCATGTTCCTTCCTATGATGATATGTTTGATGAATATGCTTTGCAAAATAGCTGTTCTCCAGCTTATGATGATACTAAACCTCTAGTTTATGATGGTTACGGTGATGAGTATAATATTTTCAGTTCACCTACTTTTGAGGAGAAAATTAGTTATGATTACAATATGCCTCATATTTTTGATGATTATGGTGATGAGAATAATTATTCTGTTGAATCTGCTCCTACTACGATTATTCATGTGGGGAGTATTAATTCTTCTATGCATGTGGCTCTTGATAGGGATGCTTTATGTGATAGTTATGTTAGTTCTATTCATGATGCTACTGAAAGTTATTATGAGAGAGGGAAATATGGTTTGATGGATCTCAACAATATTAAGTTTCCCCTCTCTATGTTGCAAATCTTGAAGTTGCACTTGTTTTATCTATCCATATTTGCTACTATGTGCCTCGTTGATTTATTTTCTTACAAGATTCCTATGTATAGGAAGTGGTTTAGATTTAAATGTGTTTCATATTTTCTTTTTAATGCTATCTCTTGCTTCAAGTTCCTTTATGGCACCTTTGCCTTAAGTTCTTTTCGGGCGCCTATGTGAGCATTTTCTGAAATTACTGCGCCTAGCTCAAAGGCGTTAAAGAAAGCACTCTTGGGAGATAATTCATTGTTTTACTTTCAGTTCTATTTATTTTATTTGAGTATTGGAAGTTATTACTACTGTAATAACTTCTCCTTATCATTTTTATTTCGTTGTTGTGCCAAGAGAAACCTCTAATTTGAGTGAGGTAAGATTTGGGGAAGTTGCTGTCCTAAAATAGATTTCGGTGCTGCACCGTAAAAATTCGTGAAAATTCTCAGAATATCTTTTTGACCTGCGATTTCTTGTGCATATGCCCCAGGTTATATCCAAACTTTTATTAGTTTTACACTTTTCGATTTGAGCAACAGAAGGTCCTCAAAAAAATCAACCTTTGTCAGCTGTTCTGTTTTGACAGATTTCTGCCACTATTTGTGTTTGCCTCTCGATCACTTTCTTTTTGAGTTCTTTTGATCCGGGAAATTTTTGAGGAAGTTTATACAGTAGTAGATGCTTTAATATGTGGTGGGCTTGAGTTGAAACCTGAACCAAAAGGGTTGATTTACTATCATGCTTATGCTAACGTTGCTAATAGAATTGTGTGAAGTTTTGTATGAAGGAAGTTTTCAAGTGTAGGGATTGGAGAATGATGAGATGAGATGAAGAATGGACAAAAGCTCAAGCTTGGGGATGCCCATGCACCCCAAGAAATATCCAAGAAGTACAAGCGTCAAAGCTTGGGGATGCCCCGAGGCACCCCTTCTTCATCGGCAAAAATCTGGTCACCTTTCAAGACACTATATTTTTATTGCTTCATGCACTATGCGTTCTTCTTGGAGAGTCAGTTGTTTTCGCTTTCAGTTTTCTTTTTGTTTGCTGCAATAAATGGTTGGATCACATCATGTTTGTTTTGGAGAGAGCTATGCTCCGTTTTTCATTGCCAAGAACACTCTAGTTTTTACTCTTTTCGTTCAACGAGTGTTCTCTTTTTCTGCTACTGCGTTTAGCTTTCGTTTTTCGCCTTGATTTTTGTTCAGATCTTGCTATATCTTTGCATAAAGGTATATTTGGACCTCTGGTCTATGTTGGTTTTCATCAAAAGAGTTGTTTCAAAAGGGTTCGAATGGTGTTGGAAAAGAGAAAAAGTTTCATGCAAAAAAGTGGTACAAAAAGGAGCTTATTTAGACTACGGCTTAGACTTTTGCATGCCTTGCTTGATGTCGTTTTGATAGTATGCTTAGTGATTTTTGCTGTAGCATGACTTGTCTCAAATGAGGGAGATTGCTTAATGAGACTTTGAAAAAATCATGCGTTGTTTTATTATGTGGAAGCATTTATTTGGTTTTCTCCTTGATGCTTTATTTGGGCTGACTTGGCGCATGCTTACAACATGTTTGACTCTTACAAATTCACCATAAGCCTTTATGATCATTTGGTTTTTTACTTGTGATGCCATTTTATGCTTCTCTTAATGATGTTTTGTCGCTATGCATGATTATGGCCGTTATTGCTCTCTTAGTTGGTCGCTCCCAGTCTTTTGCTAGCCCTCATTTTGTACTGAGTATGAGCTCTACTCGTGCATCCAACTCCCAAAAACCAAGTATGCCATTGTGTCCACTATAAATTCCTATGCATGGTATTTGCAAGCCATTCCAAGTAAATTTTCATGTGCTACCTTTCAAAAAACCTTCAAAATACTTCTCGTTTTGTGACACTATTTTCAGCTCATGGGGACGTAGTGGTCAGATTTGCTATCTTCCATATTGTCTTATTCCAAAAAGAAAAAAAAAGAGAAAAAAGAAAGAAAAAGAAAGAAAAGAAAGAAAAAAGGCACTCCTCCATGGTATGTGAATGTTGGTGGGCACCCGATGGAATCGTTTAGCCATGGTTTGTCAAAGAGAAAAAGGTGGGGAGGAGTGCCAAGCTTTATAAAAGAGCACAAAAGTGCCAATCTCTCTCAAAAACTTGCTTCATTTTTGTATGGAAGATAGTAAGAACCCCATTGCCAGTCGTTGACAAAGACAACCACCTCTCAAAGCCAATTTTTATCTCTCTGTTTTATAAATGAAAAGCTCTAGCACATGTTTAATCACTGCTTCCCTCTGCGAAGAGTCTTTCTTTTACTTTTATGTTGAGTCTCCACCTTCTACCTTTATGCACCATCTAAGAGAGCATAGTTGTCATTCTGAGTATAATGTGCATAATCCCAAAGTTTATTATTGATTGATTCATGAATATGGTTTTGCTTGTTCTTAAATTACTTGTATCTAGTCACCCTCTTAAACTTGAAGGTGTCCTATGCATTTATGTTTTGCTACTCCATGAGGGACAAGCTGAAAACCATTTGCTATGTTTTCCATATGGTTGAAACACACACGTGACTTTCATTGTTTCATTTTCATGATCTTTCCTTTGTGTTTATTTTCATGCTATAACATGGTTGCTAAGTTTCTATTATCAAGATTATGTCTTCCATGCCCATGTTTTAAGTTCTTTGATCTCAGAACTCAATGCTCTACCTCGTTGATCAAATTGTGATGGTGCATGTCACCTCAAAAATTATTCTTTTGTTATCACTTACCTACTCGAGGACGAGCAGGAGTTAAGCTTGGGGATGCTGGATACGTATCAAACGTATCTATAATTTTTGATGCTCCATGCTTGTTTTTACACCATTTGCCTTGTGTTTCGTTACACTTCATGGCGTTTTCATGCGATTTCCGAAACTAACCTATTGACAAGATGCCACAGTGCAAGTTCCCTGTTTTCTGTTGTTTTTGTGTTTCAGAAAAGCTACACAGGAAATATTCTCGAAATTGGACGAAACAAGTTCGGAAACTCCTATTTTTCCCGGACGGAGGACGAGGACCAAACGGGAGCCGGAGAGGCACCAGAGGCTGGCCACACCACAGGGGGGCGCGGCCCAGCCCCTGCCGCGCCCACCCATGGTGAGGCCGCCCTGGTCCACCTCTGACGACGCCCCTTCTCCTATAAGAAGCCTCCCGATAGAAAACCCTAAAACAATCGGCAAAATTTTTAGAAGAGTTCCGTAGCTCCGCCACCACCACCGACGAATTTCGGGGGAGAGAAGTCTCTGTTCCGGCACCCTGCCGGGATGGGGAAGTGCCCCCGGAGCTATCTCCATCGGTCTCCATCGCCGTCTCCGCTGTCTCCATCGACCTCACCGCCATCTCCATCAACCTTGCTTGTCTCCTATGATGAGGAGGGAGTAGTTCTCCCCCGGGGCTGAGGGCTCTACTGGTAGCTATGTGGTTCACCTCTCTCCCATGATGTGATGTTTATGTGATCATGAGCTTTGTATCTAGTTGAATTGGTAGATGCTATTATTCAGATATTATGCTACTCACGTGCTTTATATTTGTAATCTCCGGAGATACCTTGTATCATGGTGTGAAGGTGACTAGTGAGCGCATCATGTGTATCTTTTTGGTTAATGTCTCTATGAATTGTTGGTGTTTGTTGGAACCATCTAGTGCGTTCATGGTGATAGTGTGGGACAATCTAGTTTGGGGAAATACGGACTTTGAGGAGTGCTTCGTAGCCCTACGCATGATTAGTGTTTGTTTTCCATTGGAGAATTGTTTGAGTTGCATATTGAAGTTAGTATCTATTGGTTCAATTATGTTATATTTGTTGAGAGTGTGTCCACTAGTGAAAGTATGATCCCTACGCCTTGTTTCTAAGCATTGCACACCGTTTCCTTTCAGTTTTGTTACATGTTTGCTCGCAGCGATACTTATTTCAGATTACATTTACTACTTATAATCATCACTACTACTTGTATTTTACTATCTCTTCGCCGAACTAGTGCACCTATACATCTGACAAGTGTATTGGGTGTGTTGGTGACACAAGAGATTTTCTGTATCGTAATTGCAGGTTTGCTTGAGAGGAATAGCTTTGACCTCTTCCTCCCTAAGTTCGATAAACCTTGGGTGATCCACTTAAGGGAAACTTGCTGCTATTCTACAAACCTCTGCACTTGGAGGCCCAACACTGTCTACAAGAACAGACGCGTGCGTAGACATCAATGCCACAGTGCTAGTTCCCTGTTTTCTGCTGTTTTTGTGTTTCAGAAAAGTTACACAGGAAATATTCTTGGAATTGGACGGAACAAAAGCCGAAGTTCAATTTTTTCCCGACACGAGACGGAGTCCAAAGCAGAGACGGAGGGGGGGGGGCAGAGGGCGGCCGCACCATGCCATGGCGCGGGCCACCCCCAGCCGCGCCAGGCTATGGTGTGGGACCCTAGTCCACCCCCTGACATCGCCCTTCCGCCTATATATTCTCCTCAACGAGAAAACCCTAAAGGCCAGATCAATTTTCCAGAAAACATTCTGCAAGCCGTCGGCATCGTCGACGCGAGATCGGGAGGGTCCAGAAGCTCTTCCCGGCACCCTGTTGGAGAGGGGAATTACTACCGAAGCCTTCTTCATCACCATGCCTGCCTCCGGAGTGATGTGTGGGTAGTCTACCTTGGACTATGGGTCCATAGCAGTAGCTAGATGGATGTCTTTTCCTCCATGTACTTCATGTTTAGATCTTGTGAGCTGCCTATCATGATCAAGATCATCGTTATGTAATTCTACATGTTGTGTTTGTTGGGATCCAATGAATATTGAGTACTTTGTCAAGTTGATTTGTGATTTATCATCTCTATGTTGTTTATGATTTTGCATGCTCTCCGTTGCTAGTAGATATCTTGGCCGAGTAGATGCTAGTGACTCCAAGAGGGAGTATTTATGCTCGATAGTGGGTTCATGCCTCTGGTAACTTGGGGGAGTGACAACAACCTCTAAAGTTGTAGATGTGTTGTTGCTACTAGGGAGAAAACAATAATCTTGTGACCAAGGACATTTGTATTGTTTACTTTGCACACTTTGCTTAACGCGATAATCTGTTGCTTGCAACTTAATACCCAACGGTTGTTCGGATGATATCCGGCGGGTGGATTATTAGTCATAGATGCAGTTGGATTACGGTCTATGTATTATATTGTAATGCCCAAGTGAATCTCATAGTGATCCTCATGATATGTACATGCATTGTTTGCATTCTTTATTCTGTCAAATGCCCAACTGTAATTTGTTTACCCAACATATTATTTATCTTTATGGAGAGACACCTCTAGTGAACTGTGGACCCCGGTCTATTCTTTTACATTCATATTACCGTTTACTATTTACAAGCATTATTTACTTTCTCGCAAACAACTATCTTTTACCACACGATACGTTTAATCCTTTGTTTATAGCAAACCGGTGAGATTGATAACCTCACTGCAAGTTGGGGCAAAGTACTTTAGTTTTGTTGTGTGCAGGTTCCACGTTGCTGCTGGTGCAAAGCTACGCCCAGATAAGGCGCCACATATAAATTGTCTAGAGCAGTCGCCAAGCCAGCTAGCATCAACCTTCGGAAGTTGGTTCTTTCTCCTGCTGGTTCGATTAAACCTTGGTTTCATACTGAGGGAAAACTTGCCGATGTGCTCATCATATCTTCCTCTTGGGGTTCTCAACTGGGCGGCTAGCACCGCTATCAGCAACCAGTAGGACTTGATGGCATGGTGCTAAGGGGTCTCAGAGGTGACCGCGTGCATAGGTGATTGCGTGTAGGACGGTGTTGTTGTTTCGCACCATGGTGGTGTCGGTCACTATCCTGGCAAGGGCTTTCGATTTGTTCCACATTTTGGAGATGGGTTCACGAAAGATGGCAGGGTTGAATTCTGGAGCGCACACATAAGGCTCTCTCACTAGTTTTGCCTAGTAAGACGATGATGGTAGTGCCAATGAACTAGGCCCTATTTGCATTCTATCGTTGTGCTAGTTTGTGGTGATTTCACTTGGTTTGGCGGCTTCGTTCTATATATTTGTTGTAAGGCTTCTATTAGTCTTTGTTGAATAAAAAATAAAAAAGATTGTATGCATCACATTAATGCAGAGGCAGAGGGTTTTAAGATCCTTTTTGAAAAAAGACTAATTGGTTTATCATCTAATGAGAGGGGCCCTTGATTTTTCTCAATAAGAATTGTGCGTTCATGTTTATAAAGATGAGTAAAAGCTTCATTTCACAAAGCTCCATTTCATATTGATATGTTGGCCAACATTTTTGAATGATAGCAGAGTGCGTTTCTAACACTATCTTCATCGTCGTTCCTGAAAATGTGTCCGGAACATTGCAAAGAGTGGTCGCTTTGCGGGCATCCGAACCCTAGTGGCTGCCTTCCATACTTTTTTTGAACACCCTAAAAAGGTGATATTGAATATAACCAGACATTAATTATAGAGTTTCTTATAAAGTTAACGAACATGATAAAAAGGCATATATGTTAATCAAGTTATTGTCTAGGAATTGCAAATTTTTGTAAATAATTATTTAAAAGGAAACAGTTATATTTTATTTATAAATATATTGATTTATTATTCTGATTTACAAACATAAATTCGTAAATAGGCTTAACTATCTAGTTAAACAGGAAATAGGCATGTTTTATGAAAAAAAGGTGGACATATGTATCAGACATTTTTTGGACTACAAAAAGTATACCCTTATGACAACGACTATGTAAATCCATTTTTATTTTTTCTCAACGACTAAGAGCAACTCTAGCAGACCCCCCATCCCGGCCCGTATCGTGCCGCCCGAGCCGATTTTCGGATTGGGGGCCTTTTTTCGCACCGATCAGATCCCGCATCGGCCTGCGGGCCCCCATTCGCGATGCAGGCGCCCGCATCCGGCCTACATCGACCGCGATATATAGCGGTCTAGGGGGTCGATGCGGGTTGTGACCTGATCTTCCCCTCGCCGCAATCCCCCCCGCCTCCCGCCGCCGCAATTGCTCGCCGCCGGCCGCACTCGTGAGCCTCGCTGCGCACAGATCCGCCATGCGCCGCTCAGCAGCATGTCCGGGAGCTCATCAATCGGCCACGGCGGGGGTCACATCAGCTGGTCTGGCCCATCGTGCGACCGCGGCGACGACGAAGAGGAGGCGAAGAAGCGGCGCTCCGATGCTGCGCGCCTGCGCAGGTCACGCCGGTTCACCAAGTACGGCATCAGGCCGCCGCTAGGCTCCAACAAATGGGAGGCGTGCGCCAACCAAGGCGGCCCCTTCCCGGCTCTCCCGCATCTGCGCCGGTGGCTTCTCGGCATTCCCGCTACGACGCGGGGGCATCGAGCTTGTCCTCGGCGCCGGGCGCATCTTCCTTGCGCGTGTCCCACGCGAGCATGGAGGTCGACACGAACCCCCCTCTGTCGCGTCCCGCGGGCTCGCGGATTGGCCCCGAGGACTTCATCGCCGACGAGGCTCTCCCCCGCATCCTCGGGCTGATCGAGGAGAGCAGCCGCCGGAAGGCCGAGCTGGCGGCAAAGTGGAAGAGGGAGGCGGAGCTGCAGGAGCTCCCCATCGATGCCGTCTCCTCCTCCGATGACCTCTAGGCCGCCATCGACGCCGCCGCCACCACCGGGTAATGTAGTAGGGTCGCTAGGGTTAGGGTTTGCCGCCGCTGTCGTCTCCGATGATATTTCCAGAGAAATTTTTTGGTAAAATTAGACAAGCAGAGGCCTATGTAAAATGTATACAATGTTCATGCGGACAAACAAATGCAAGAAAATCTGTTCTGCGCGATGTCGATCGAACCTGCAAACCCCCTCTATCCCGACCTGCATTCGTAATTTGCAAATCGCGCGGATGAAGGGTCTGCTAGAGTTGCTCTAAATATATGACAAACGTGACTAGCCAAAGTGTGCGGTGCACACGTATGAAACCGGAGTAAAAAGTCCACAAGGAAACAACGCCCGGAAGACTGAGTTAAATCATCAATGGGTCGATAGCCCGGGAGCCCGAAACCCTGGATTAAATCAAGGAGGGCCCGATAGCCCGGGAGCCCGAAAGCCCGAATTAAATCAACAAGGCCTGGTAGCCCGGGAGCCCGAAGCCCCGGGATCCCAACCTATAAAGGCATTCGGCACTCTCGCTCATCTTCTTCCTCCCGCCAAGCACCACCGCATCCTAGCTAGCACTCCCACATTTCTGCTTTCAGCTGGTGCTTCCTCCAGGCTCCATCACGGTCACGGCTACACATCCAAGCTTCGCCAAGCAAGTAGTAATGGCCGCGTTCAACATGGAGAGCAATGCCGCCGCCGTGGTCCTGGACCCTGAATCGATCGTCGAGGTCCTGGACAACAGCACGGCGGTGTCCAAGCTCCTGCATACGACGCTCGCTGGAGTCGGCGTCGCCACTGCAGGCATGGCCACCTACACGGCCGTGTACAGGCGCCCGAGCGGCCACGAGCTCGCGTACTTCCTCCTCCTACTAGGTGCCGCCTTCATCGCCGGTGTCGCCGAGGTTTGGGCCGCGCTCTGGGTCTCCCACAACGCCGCCGCGCGCCGCAGCAAGGGGAAGATTATCCTCTACGCGTCTGTCGTCCCGTTCGTTATCGCACTCGGGCTCCGCGGCTTCGGCGTCAACCCCAACAACTGAGTCGACGACAACTATTCGTGGTCTGCTATCGCTTGAATGATTGTCTTGTTTTTAGATTCAATAAATTTGGCTTGTAACACATAACGGTCCGCTAGATTCTTCGTCACTGTATTGTATTGTATTGTATTGTATTCCTGGTTCAGTGGTTCTGTTTTTGTTCATATGAGTTGTATATTTTTCTCATATTTTTGGTGACCAGTAATTTGGATTTTTTAAATAGACTGATGCTAAAATTCATCTACAGAATCCATCGGTTCCTTCAAAAATTAATATTTTCCATAATCATTATCAATTTACCCCTTCTGTTCTACTTCAAACTTAATATTCTTACCTATAAGATTGGAGTTGGTGAAAGATTGGAGTTGATGAAGACACTTTTGCTATACGTCTTTTGGTTTTTGAAATTACCCCTACCAAAAAAATAATAGATAGCAAACAATGAATCGTAACATTAATTGGGCCATAATTTTCGCTACTCCCTCCATCCCGGTATATAGGTCTTGCGCGTATCCCTATGATGCAATTTTAACCAACGTAATATAAGACATATATTACAAAATATATATCACCGGAAACTTCAGATTATGTACTTTCTAATGGTATAATTTTTATGTTATAAAAATTATATTATATTTGTCAAAATGACGATCTAGGGGTACGTGCAAGACCTATACACCGGAACGGAGGGAGTAATCAAGATAATCAATCACTCTGCCATAATTTTCAGTAATCAATAACTCCTGCCAAATCTTGAGAAACGCCCGCGGCGCTGCGGCTGCCATGACGACGCAAGGATGGCCTCAACCCACCCCGGATGTCTGGTTCTGCACAAGCTTCTCCCCTCCCCCGATGGATCCGCAGCAGGTGGAGCCTGTCAGTTACCTATGCGGAGGTGATTTCTCTCTGTGTTTCTCGATTTTCAGCTAGCGGTTATTTGTATGCATGGCTTGCTTCTTTGTTCAATCTTATTTTGGTTCGATTTGTTGAGCACAAACAAAAGTACAACATGCGTACGTGTGTGGCCTTGATCTGACTGGTTCTTGCTCCTGCCAAATAGGAGAAATTGTTAACTTCGCTCTCCACTGAATTTTCTAATGTTTATGCAGTACAAACAATTAGAGTTCTCCTTCATATTTTATCGAGTGTGAGGCTGTGAGCTGGTTCAGATTGCAGACTTTAGAGCAGAGAACAATCTGAAGACCGGAGATGTGATTCAGTATTGTGAATGTGGCTACGGCATTCTGCAAGTAGCCTACGCGCAAGAGTAGGCCTAGATCAGTTTATTCTCTTGATCTTCTTAAAATCTCTTATTAATTCCTTGGTTTAATTTTTTTTGGCGATTGCCTTTTTGCTTGCCATTTTAAATATACGGTTAACTAATCATAATGGAAAAATTTGACATAGCGCAATTTGGGGCGTTATACTCGATTTTAGTTCCATCGGCCATTATTCTGAAAAAAATATCTTCACCATCAGCCATCATCTTTGATGACCACACAGTCTGTCATTCTAAAAAAAGTATCTTCATCATTGCGTCATCTTTGGCTATTAAATAGACCTCATATAATTTCTATTCCTTTTGCAATTATAGATGAATAAAAACCTTTTGTTATCGTACAAATACAATATGGACGAAGTGATGAACGAAAACTACCCACCCTATTTTAACAGAATAGATACGCTGCCGAATTACAGTTTTCTATCAAATTACTTTATAGTAAAGTAAATTATAATATTTTTTAGGGATTTCTATTTTCGTGCCCTCAGGTTTCCCGCTCGTTAGTTTTTCCTCAGTTTTCCCCAAGCCGTTGTCTGAAACCCTCAGAAGGAGCTCGGACGGAGGATTCCCGTTAAGTTGACCGTTTCCATGCTGACGTGTGGGGCCGCGTCGTGTGGGGCCGCGTCGCGTGGGGCTGGTAGAAAGGGACCGCGTGGGACAGGACGAGACCGCGTTTGGTTGTACGTGAGAGCTCGGTTCTGTCTCTCTCGGGCCAAATTGGCATTGACTTTTCAGAGCGTCTTTTCAGAGCGCCTTTTTCCCCTCTCTCTCTCTGTAAACAGTTCTCTCTCTTTTCACCAAATTAGTATCAAATCTAGAGAAGCTTCTATTTATGTCTTTCTTCAATGATTGCTGCCTTTTGGCCCTCGTTTTTTGCCCAATATGGTAACAAATCTAGAAGCTAATCTAGAAGCTAGTATAGTATAATACATAGAATGCATACAGCAGCCAAAAGAAGCCAATAACGATGTTAATGTTCACGACAAACTAAGCTGAAAATAAAATAAGACGCAATGTATGCCCAACATGAAGGTTCTTCATTCTTCATCATATATTTCGGAGTCGCTATATTCCATGAGACGAAAAAAATATTGACTGAACTCCTTCCGTCTGCAGTGTGCAGCCAATAGATCCTCCAAACGGTATGGCCTTTATTCTATTTTCATACCGTCGAATCTAATCTATCCACATGTCATGGCCACTCATCCCAGGCCTTTCTATCATCAAAGTACTGTCTGATATAACCGCCCTCGTAGTAGATGCAGCCAGGTCGAACTGTCGGGTGCACTCTGGTGTCGACGGAGATACACCGTTTATAACTGACGAAGAACGCACGACTGCCAATGTTGACGGCATGGAGAGAGCGGCTCTCAGTGTCCACACGGTACACCAATGGTTGACCTTCCTCCAAATGCCTGTTGCCAGGGCTGCCGCCGAACAACACAAGCAGCAGATCACCATCAGACTCCACAAGGTAGAACTTGTCATTTCCAAGTTCTGGAAATGAAAATAGTGTCTCCATGTAGATAGTGCTCGCGCGCTTCTCCAACTGGACATTGTTGGTGCACACTAATGTTCCGAAATCAAAATTGTTCACAGCTATTGCATACAATTCACCATTGAACGGGGTAAGGCAACGCAGAGAATCGTCCTCGATCGAAAATCTTCCTTCTCCCCAATCTTCTACATCTATATCCTTAGTAGGAGAGCTCTCATCGACCCAAGCAATTTCATTGGGGTAACCTGTGCAAATGAAGACCATAGTCGGAGACTTCATTACAGCGACTGACTCCACAATCATAGATGGCATCTGCGCCTCAAACGTAGCGTTCAATGTCTTTGTGAGTGGGTTCAGAAGCCGTATCTTGTGCGGCTGGTTCCTCTGGGCAAGCACGATGACGCCACGGTAAAAGCCGACGAAGTAGTATCTAAAAGGGAGTTGATGAAGATAACATTCAGCACTAAGATGTTTACGATTGAAAATAAAAATAGATTAACTCTATAGATATGGAGGAATTTGAACCTTGCATGAACTTCCGTTAGATCGATGGTAACGTAGCGGGATGTGCGGAGGTTGAGAAAGGAGAACTCAGCGGCGCGTGGAAGGGTGTGTTCTACCACGATCCATTCGTGCAGGTGCACGTCGGGCTCAGGTAGATCTGAGTGCCAATTTGTACAAACTTGCCTCAAAGCAGCGTAGGTGTCCACGTACTCCTCGTTCGCCAATAAGCAGTCGCCGATCTTGTGAAGTGGTCCGTCACCCTTAAGAGAGGCCCAGTTCACGGAGGCGCCGCGCTTGGATGCGCCGCCCTCGGATGCGACGGGCTCGGATGCGACGGGCTCGGAGGCGATGGGCTCGGGGGCGACGGCCGCCGGCGCATTCTTCTTCTCCATCGCCGGCAGGGGAGCGCGCGTAGGGTGGCTGGGGTTTTTTGGAGAAGGTGATGGGACGTGAGAGGCGTGGTTGCGTGCGTGAGTTATGATGAGACTGTGTGCAGAGGGAGGGAGAGGGGCTCTGTATTGGCAAAGTGATGGTTCGTCTCAGCAGTTGACATTTTGGTCTCAACACGCGCACCGCGCGGCTAACCGCTGCTCACCGCGACACGCGTCCGTGGGACTGCACGTCAGCACCGTTACGTGTACTCAGTTCTACCATCGAATCTTACACTGGAAAAATATCTGTACTCAGTTTTCCCCTCGAGTACTAATACTGCCTAGTGCAATATACTCAGTTTTACCCTCAAGTGGCTGGTCAACAGAGAGTCAACATATGGGATTAAGCCATCTAATTGAGTCATTTCATGCGCAAAAAAATTCAAAAAAATAAAATCATAGTGCCTCCTACTCATGGAGTCTTGTTACGCGACCTGCCACGTAGAAAATCATAACAATCATATATAAATCAAGTTTTCACACAAATGGCCACTTCTGAAATCACTAGTAGCTATGAAGGCTCATGGCTTTCCACTCAAACCCCTTCTCAAAACATCTATACCCAAAACATAGTTTGTCTGAATGAGGCTATAATTTTTATACTCATGTATATTTGAATTGCTAATACTTTGAGGTAGGCCAACCTGGGTTTCATTGTACAAAACATGTGTTTTTCTTTTTCTAAATCTCTTATTTGAATTCCTTAGCCTGTTTACTATTTACTTGCCCTTGTATCCTTGATACTACTCAGTTTTACCCTCTCCCTTCTCACAGAAGCCCAAACTTGGCCTGATTGGTCGAGCTGTTGTCACACAGATCGTGCCCACCTACCGTCGATCCTATGATCCAACGGGCAGGATCGTGCCACCCTCTCTCTATCTGTCGGTGGCAAACTACTACCCCTCTATGTATGCTAAATGACGAGTTTGCCACCGGATTCAACAAGTTGGGTAATCACAAATTTCTTGTAGGCATTACTTTTCACGGTAAAATGATAAACTATCACGAATTTCCATTTCTTTTACGCATTACTTTTCACGGTAAAATGATAAACTATCATGAATTTCCATTTCTTGTAGGCATTACTTTTCACGCTGAAATGATAAACTATCACGAATTTCCATTTCTTGTAGGCTTTACTTTTCACGGTAAAATGATGAACTTTCACGAATTTCCATTTCTTTTAGACATTACTTTTTTGTTGAGATATAAACCACCCCCACAACGGTCATCTCCTCCTTAATTTATTGTGTAAACCCCACAACGGTCATCTCTACCTTAATTTATGGTGTAAACCCCACAACGGTCATCTCTCCCTTATAAACCCCCATAACGGCCATCCCTCATGTCAATAGGTTCTACCTCTCTCTTCTTCGTTTCTGCCTCTCTCTTCTTCGTTCACATACACTTGATCCATTGCCATGGCTTCCACGTCTCGGACGCCGACCGGAAGGGGAAGGGGAAGGGGAAGGGGCGGCCGGGGTGGTGGATCATCATCATTGCCACCACCACCGTCAACACTGCCATTGATCATAGAGGAGTTCTTCATCACCATCTATGAAGACCCTTTGGCCAAGAAGGTACGTACGCGTTCCCACATAGATGATGCATGTGATTAATTATGTGCATGTTCTAAAAAACCTTTAATTTCAAACGATCGGCGCTCGATCTCTTTGCAGGCACTCCCACAAAAGTTTGCGGACTATCTTGACGGCCAGGAGCCCGCAAAGGTGTATCTGCGAGCAGCGTCTCTGGACCGTGGAGGTCCTATTTGACGGACAAGGCCGGATGTACCTCGACAAGGGCTGGGAGAATTTCGCTATCGCGCACGGTGTGGATTTCGGCTGCTTCCTACACTTCAAATATGAAGGCGATTATGTGCTCACAGTGAAGGTGTTCGACGGAACAACGTGCAGGAAGTACTACTACACGGACGACGAAGATACTGACGATGAAAGCGACGACGATGTGAAGCCATGCATCTAAGGGGATTATGACCAAGAATATATATGTAGCTTCATATGCATCGATTTATAGATCTAGCTATTTTCTATATATTATGCATGTAAAAATAATAGGGAATCGCAATTTCCACTATGATTCGAGCACCACAGCCTCCAAACGATGCCGATGCCGATATCGGCATGGTCAGAACGGGTATGCATGCTCGCCGCCACTGCTAGGTCACCGTCGGGATGCACCCTCAATCCCGTCCCCTCATTCGATCACTGACACACTAGAGATACCGCCGAGGCCAATGACGAACGTACATGCTGATGCCAATGCCGAACATGCACGCCACTGTGGGCACGGCCATGCCGCCCCGCTATGCTGGACGCCACAGACCACCGTGAGGTCTTTCCCTTCGCCACCACACTCCCCTAGCACCTATCTATACACGCCAGAAAGGAGAGACACTAGTTTTCTCTACATTGCTCGCGTTCGTGTCCGACACCGTTAGTCAAAGTGTTGAGGTCGTCGTCGATGTCCTCGACCATTTCTTCTCTTCTTTGCATGGTTAAACGCGTCTAGTTCATATCTATCTAATGCGTCTGGTCTTGCCTCATGCAGTTCTTTGTGGACGTCGATCTCATTTCGGCACCCCGCAGGCCACCTCCTCCGTGCCATCGCTGTAGAGCTCCGTTTAAAAATCTAATCCTACCCGTGTATTGCCCCTTGTATCAGCGTCATGGCCCCACTTGTCATTCGATATACCGAAGCCCCACTCGTCCGCGTTTTGGTCAGGGATACGGCGATGCTTACGGTCAAACAAAGATGGATGCTCTGACGTGTCTTTGCGGGCTCTACGTGGCCCCACTTGTCAGCAGTTAACGGTCAAAGGTGTTCAACCGTCGAGCAACCGGCCGTTCCAGCACTGGTGACGGTTTCAGACAACGGCTTGGGGAAAACTGAGGAAAAACTAACGAGCTGTGGAAAACTGAGTACAACTAACGAACCAGGGGCACGAAAATAGAAATCCCTATTTTTTAAATATTACGTGCCTATTTCGACATAAAGTTTCATGCATATATTTATATTTGCAGCAAGAAAATACTTATGTAGGCCGTAGCAACGCACGGGCATTTAGCTAGTGTCATTAAACGGAGACATGATAAAAGCAATATGGAATAACTAGACCACAACAATCATGAACTGTGAGGAGAGAGGAGAATGTCCGAACGAGCTATCACTAGTACAGATCGGGCCTTCACACATGGCGAATCGGCCCATCGCACACGGTTGACCAAACTGTCTCCACCGAGGGGTGTGCAACGACACCTGCAAAGGAAACAGTTTATTTAAGTGTGTATGATAGGTAAAATATCGCCCATGGTTTACGCTCCGAATGCGTTTGCGAATCTGATGGCCTTCACAAACGAGTTTTTACGATTAGCCGTTGGTATAGTTGTAGATCACAAACATTTTATTATGACAAATGGTATGTGTTAGCCCATATCGCCCACGTTTCTTCGTTGTTCTTGCCGTCTGCTTAGTTCATGATTGCATACGGTTTTTGCAATATGCAATGACTATCAACAAAAATGAAGCTTGTGTAAATTAACAATGCATACAAATACACAAGCAGAACTCATTTCCTTTATATTGTATATTTCATACACCACATGTATACATATATGTCAATAAAGATTGAATTCTTACTGAAATATTTAGGTTATCTTGGTTACGTCTTTGCTCCATGATGGAGCCCTCGAGTTGATCCACCTTGGTCTTTGTGTTGAAATATGGAGAGAATCTTGGCGCTCATTCATCTTGTCTTCGCATCACCCATGGGATATTTTGGTAGCACTGCATAAGACACTCTTAACTAAAAAAGTGACTTATGCAGTACACCAAAACATCACAATAGCGACGGTTGGCACTGCTGGACTATTGAAATGCATTTAATCTGTTTAAGCAAATAGTGAAGTGAATCAGTTACATGTTAGAAGCAAACTAGATCAGTGAAGTGCCTTAACAATATATACTTACTTGCAAATCTTTATGACAGGAGAGGGAACTCCTTATGCATGCATCCTATTAGCAGTAGCATTGAGAAGGTTGTCGACTTCCTCATGTGTATAGTTGACGTCCTCAAGTGCATAGCACAAGACTAAGAAAATAATTAGATTTAGAACATAAACAGACAAGGTAACATCCATATGCATGCATTCTCATTACCACTAATATGGAGAAAGTTATCAATTTCCTGAAGTGTATAGAACGAGACAGTGAAACTATAGAAAGTAATAATTGTATTTAGAACATAAACAAACAAGACAACATTAAGTAAATGCACGTTGACATGATTTGTGTTCGTACCTTCCGCTTGTGATGCAATTATGATGTTGTCCAATTCTTATCCAGTGCTACTAAAATATCATCCCTGTTGTAAAATCGATGGTAGCATTAATTAGTAGTGTATGTGCTATGTGTTAGCTCACATAAAATCTATGGTGGCATTATTTGAATATATAAAAGATAGGAAAAACTACTATTGTATGTTCTGTGTGTTAGCTCACATGAAATCTATGGTGGCATTACTTGAATATATAAAAGATTGGAACTCTAATGGATCTAGCTTTGCTAACCGTGCTTACATATCAAATCTACATTATTCTAATGAATTCTAATGGGTCTAGCCTTGCTAATAGTGCTTACAGAGCAGATTCGCACTATATATAACTAAAAATGCATGCTAACCTCTGAGAAGGCTTCACTTACGCACGTCGGCGCTGGCGAAGACGAGGCGGCCTGACCGGCATTCTCAGCGGCACCTCCATCGTACGGCCGCGCGGGTTGGCACGAGACTCCAGCGAGCAAGCCGCCGGAGTGGAGGTCCTCATGAGAGACGAAGTAGTGTTGCTTGTCGCTGGTAGTGAGACCGACCGGTGTCTCTGCTCTGCTGGTCCTAAAGTGGAGTGTGGCGGCTGTGGAAATGCAAGTGAACGGACGAGGACCGTTGGATGCTTATATATAAGACAAATAAGGTAGGGTTGAGCTAGATGGGCCCTTATGGGCCTCATTTGGCACACGAGCCATTTTAGAATAACCGTCTGCGAACCGAGGAAAGCACACGGTTGTCCAGGAAAGCAACGTGTGCGAATATGGAAAAGCACTAGGTTATTTGTCCACCAATCGCATGTTTTATTTGGCAAACACTCATGTTGATGAGGGTTAACTCGACAAATGTCCTAGATGAAGGACTTAGGATCGGGGGAATAGGGCGTCGGATGAACTCGAAGGTAAAGATCAGTCAAACAAGGCGTGTATCGAGAATAAACGTGGTGATCAACTTGGCTTATTCTCAATCTGTCCCTGACCGGCCTCTCCTGGCCCCTATATATAGGTAGCCAGGTCTCAAGGAACTGGTCGGGTCCGATACATATTACAATATCTGTATACGACATGGACTCGTACTTTGGCTATGAATATTCTTGGGCCTAGCTTAACGGGTGATACGTCTTCAACGTATCTATAATTTTTGATGCTCCATGCTTGTTTTTACACCATTTGCCTACTGTTTCGTTATACTTCGTGGCACTTTTATGCATTTTCCGGAACTAACCTATTAACAAGTCGCCACAGTGCCAGTTCCCTGTTTTCTGCTGTTTTTGTGTTTCAGAAGTGATACACGGGAAATATTCTCGGAATTGGACGAAACAAGTTCCTGAAGTCTTATTTTACCCGGAAGCTTCCAGAGATCCGAAGGAGAGTAGGAGGGGGGCCACCAGGGCCCCACACGCAGGGCTGGCGCGGCCAGGGCCTGGGCCGCGCCACCCTGGCGTGAGGGCACCTGGCCCCTCCTCTGACATCGCCCCTTCGCCTATAAAGACCCCCCGACGGAAAAAACCTAAGTACCCGATCACTTTTCCAGAACACATCGCGATCCGCCGCCGCCGTTGACCCGAAGATCGGGAGGGTCCAGAAGCTCTTCCCGGCACCCTGCCGGAGAGGGGAATTGCCACCGGAGGTCTTCTTCATCGCCATGCTTGCCTCTGGAGCGATGAGTGAGTAGTCTACCTTGGACTATGGGTCCATAGCAGTAGCTAGATGGTTGTCTTCTCCACCATGTGCTTCATGTTTAGATCTCATGAGCTGCCCTACATGATTGAGATCACCGTTATGTAATTCTACATGTTTGGTTTGTTGGGATCCGATGAATATTGGTGTTTATGATTGAGTTGCTGTACTGAATATTATCTTTTGTTATCTCTATGTTGTTTATGATCTTGCATGCTCTCCGTTGTTAGTAGCTATCTTGGCCGAGTAGTTGCTAGTGACTCCAAGAGGGGGTATTTATGCTCGATAGTGGGTTCATAACTCTATTTAACCTGGGGGAGTGACAGAAACCTCTAAGGTTGTAGATGTGCTATTGCTACTAGGGAGAAAACAACATTCATATGCTTTGTTTACATTACACACTTTGCTTAATGCAATTATCCATTGTTCGCAACTTAATACTCATGGGGTGTTCGGACGATATCCCCGTGAGTGGATTATTAGTCATAGATGCAGTTGGATGGCGGTCTATGTATTTTATTGTAATGCCCAGAGTAAATCTCATAGTGATCTTCTTGACATATCACGTTTATCTTTATTCTATCAATTGCCCAACTGTAATTTGTTTACCCAGCATGTGTTATTTATCTTATGGAGAGACACCACTAGTGAACTGTGGACCCCGGTCCTATTTCCATCATATTGCTATCACCTGTGTACTTCACTCGCACTGTTTACTTTACTCGCATACTCTATTGTTTTCCACTCGATACGCTCATAACCTTTGTTTCAAGCAAACCGGTGAGATTGACAACCTCATCGCAAGTTGGGAACGAAGTACTTGGTTGTGTTGTGTGCAGGTTCCGCGTTGCAGCTAGCAAGCAAAGCTTGGACGAGGCGCCATATATAAATTGTCCGAAGCTGTCGTAAGCTAGCAAGCATCACCTTCAGTCGTTTGTCTCTCCTCTCCAAGAACGATTAAACCTTGGTTTCTTAACTAAGGGAAAACTAGCTGCTATACTCATCATACCTTCCTCTTGGGGTTCCCAACGGGCTGGTTATTCACCACGCACAAGGACCGTCTGCTATGCGTCAACTTGGCACCAGCAACGGGCCTCAGGGATACACAAGTAACGGGCTCTATTAGCTATACCCTTGTCAGTAGCCCCCGAGATTCTACCAGAATTGTAGATTCGGGTTGAATCTCAAATCTTCATATCTCCGACTTGATCAATCTTTGACTTCTTCTTTTCCCTGTACTCAATTTAAACAACTTTTATTATATTATCTCGCAAGGGGTTTTTGGTTAACAAGCCTGACAACTCTCACGGATCAAGAGGCCAGTTAACTGTCGGAGCAGATACTTGTCACCTACTTCAAACTCAATCCCCTTGGACTTGAGTCTGGGACCTGGTCTAACCCATTCTTTTGCCGCATTTAGGACTTACAAAGAAAGAGTTCCAGTAGTTCTCAGGGTACCCAGTGCGTCCACCATGATTTTCTTCATGTCGTAGACACGAAAAGTTACTAGCAGAGTGTATTCAGGTGCGTATACTAGGCCACACAGGACGGATCCTGGGGTCTTACCTTCATGATCTTTTATGATCACGACATTCAAGCTTTATCGCGATGACTTAGCCTGAGAATCATTAATTTCCTTTGCAAGCCTTGTTTGACTGTTGAAATGCGCATAATCTTCGAGTTGTTCTTCTTTCAAATAATCGCGAATAGCTCCCAATGGGAGTAATGGATGTTAATTTGTCGACAATATAGTCGAAGATTGTTGTCGACAAAGTAGTCGATGATATTTTTAATCATTACTCAACGTTGTCCATTATCATCGGGTGCACGACCAGTGCTCCCGATGGGAGTAGCCTCCAAGGCTATAGCCGAAATTTTTTTGGGTATAGGCTCAAATATATTGTCTTCCCATCTTCCAGCTGTAATTTTCTTGTATTGATTCGTCGGGTGCGCGTCAAGCGCTTCCGATGTGAGTAGCCTCCGAGGCTATAAGGGGGGTGCGTTGCAACCTTTTATAGACTCAAATATTTTTCTGCTGCATCTCCTTTTATCATTGCAGGATTGCACATATCTTCTTTTCTTCCTTTATATATGTTTCCGCTTGTTCCTTTCTCTGTTTTGAGGAAATGTCAAAGCCCGTAACTTTAATTGGACCTGTAATTCATGAAGGCCCACGAAAAAGTTACTTATAAATAAAGTACGCCATCTTGCCAGGGAAAACCCTAATCCCTTCATTGTGAGCTCTCTCTGTCGCATCGTCTTCTTCCTCCAAATCTCATCTAGGGTTTTATTTCCACCAAACACATCCTTCCAATGGCGGACGACGGTGCTGTCAATCTTGACACTGGTGCGCTGATGGAGAAGCGGGGGCGCGGCCGTCCCCGCGGCAGTAAGAACAAACCGAAGGATGCCTCCCTGGTGGCTTCATCATCCGCATCTACAAAGCGGCACCCCGGCCGCCCCTTGGGAAGTAAGAACAAACCCAAGGCCTCTGCCGCCGTTGACCTAGGTGACAGCGCTGCTCCTCACAACGCCTCTCCTCCTCCTGCCAAGATTTACTCTTTCTTCTGTATTGTTGGTTGATGGCGTGTAGATATCCGCCCAGTTGGGAACCCTGAGAGGAAGGTATGATGAGCACAACAACAAGTCTTCCCTCAGTATGAAACCAAGGTTTATCGAACCAGTAGGAGAAAGAACCAACTTCCGAAGGCTGATGCTCGCTAGCTTCACGACAGCTCCAGACAATTTATATATGGCGCATCGTCCAGTGCGTAGCTTTGCACCAGCAGCAACGTGGAACCTGTACACAACACAACCAAGTACTTTGTCCCAACTTACAGTGAGGTTATCAGTCTCACCGTTTTGCTGTAAACAAAGGATTAAGCATATCGAGTGGTAAAATATAGTAGTTTGCAAGAATGTAAATAAAGCGAGTAAATGGTAAACGGTAATAACAGTGTAAAAGAATGGACCGGGGTCCATAGTTCACTAGTGGTATCTCTCCATAAAGTAAATAACATGCTGGGTAAACAAATTACAGTTGGGCAATTGATAGAATAAAGCAAGCATACAAATGTCATGAGGATCACTATGAGATTCACTTGGGCATTACAACATAATACATAGACCGTAATCTAACTGCATCTATGACTAATAATCCACCCGCCGGATGTCATCTGAGCAACCAGTTGGGTATTAAGTTGCAAGCAACAGATTATCGCCTTAAGCAAATTGCGTAATGTAAACAATACTAATGTCCTTGAACACAAGATCATTGTTTTCTCCCTAGTATCAACAGCACATCTACAACCTTAGAGGTTTCTGTCACTCCCCCAGATTACTAGAGGCATGAACCCACTATCGAGCATAAATACTCCCTCTTGGAGTCACTAGCATCTACTCGGCCAAGATATCTACTAGCAACGGAGAGCATGCAAGATCATAAACAACATAGAGATAACATAAAGATAATAATTCAGCAAATCAACTTGACATAGTATCAATATTCATCGGATCCCAACAAACACAACATGTAGAATTACACAACGATGATCTTGATCATGATAGGCAGCTCACAAGACCTAAACATGAAGCACATTGCTACTCGTGTGATGATGTGGGAGCAGTGAGTCCTTGTGCGTGGTGATGACCAGCCCGTTGGGAACCCCAAGAGGAAGGTATGATGAGTGTAGCGGCTAGTCTTCCCTCAGTTAAGAAACCAAGGTATGTCGATCAGGAGAAGGGAGACGGTGACGACTGAAGGTGATGCGGACTGGCTTAGTGACACTCCAACAAGGGCGCCGTTTAACGATACTTGTTGACTCGTCTTCGGCCAGCAGCAACGCGGAACCTGCACACACACAGACAAATACTTTGTTCCCAACTTGCGATGAGGTTGTCAATCTCACCGGTTTGCTTGAAACAAAGGTTATGAGTGTATCGAGTGGAAAACAGTAGTAAAATGCTAGTAAAGTAAACAGTGCGGGAAAAGTAAACAGGTGATTGCAATATGATTAAAATAGGACCGGGGTCCACAGTTCACTAGTGGTGTCTCTCCATAGATAAAATAACATGCTGGGTAAACAAATTACAGTTGGGCAATTGATAGAATAAAGATAACGTGATATGTCAAGAAGATCACTATGAGATTTACTCTGGGCATTACAACAAAATACATAGACCGCCATCCAACTGCATCTATGACTAATAATCCACCCCCAGGGATATCATCCGAACACCCCGAAAGTATTAAGTTGCGAACAACAGATAATTGCATTAAGCAAAGTGTGTAATGTAAACAAAGCATATGCCCTTGAGCATATGAATGTTGTTTTCTCCCTAGTAGCAACAGCACATCTACCACCTTAGAGGTTTCTGTCACTCCCCAGGTGAAATAGAGGCATGAACCCACTATCGAGCATAAATACCCCCTCTTGGAGTCACTAGCAACTACTCGGCCAAGATAGCTACTAACAACGGAGAGCATGCAAGATCATAAACAACATAGAGATAACAAAAGATATAATTCAGTACAGCAACTTAATCATAAACACCAATATTCATCGGATCCCAACAAACCAACATCATAGTATTACATAACGGTGATCTCAATCATGTAGGGCAGCTCATGAGATCTAAACATGAAGCACATGGTGGAGAAGACAACCATCTAGCTACTGCTATGGACCCATAGTCCAAGGTAGACTACTCACTCATCGCTCCGGAGGCAAGCATGGCGATGAAGAAGACCTCCGGTGGCGATTCCCCTCTCCGGCAGGGTGCCGGGAAGAGCTTCTGGACCCTCCCGATCTTCGGGTCGACGGCGGCGGCGGATCGCGATGTATTCTGGAAAACTGATCGGGCCCTTAGGTTTTTCTCGTCAGGGGGTACTTATAGGCGAAAGGGGACTGTCAGAGGGGGTCCCACGCCCCCTCACACGGGGCCGGCGCGGCCAGGGGCCTGGCCGCGCCACCCCTGTGTGTGGGGCCCACGTGGCCCCTCTCCTTCTCTCCTTCGGATGTTTGGGAGCTCCCCGGTGAAATATGACTTCAGGAACTTGTTTCGTCCAATTCCGAGAATATTTCCTGTGTATCACTTCTGAAACACAAAAATAGCAGAAAACAGGAAACTGGCACTGTGGCACTTCGTTAATAGGTTAGTTCCGGAAAATGTATAAAAATGCCACTAAGTGTAACGAAACAATAGGCAAATGGTGTAAAACAAAGCATGGAGCATCAAAAATTATAGATACGTTTGAGACGTATCAAGCATCCCCAAGCTTAACTCCTGCTCGTCCTCGAGTAGGTAAGTGATAACAAAAGAATAATTTTTGAGGTGACATGCACCTACACAATCTTGATCATATATGTAAGCATTGATGAGCTGGGATCAATAGAACTTAAAACATGGGCATGAAAGATATAATCATGACAATAAGAACTTAGCAACCATGTTGTAAACATGCAAATGAACACAAACAAAAGATCATGATAATGAAACAATGAAAGTCAAACGTGTGTTCAAATCATAAGGAAAAACATACAAGTGGTTTTCAGCTTGTCCTTCAAAGAGAGCAAAACATAAATGCATAGGACACCTCAAAGTTTAAGAGGGCGACTAGATACAAATAATTTAAGAACAAGTGAAACCAACAATATGAGTCAATCAATGAACCTTGGGACAATGCATATCACACTAAGAATGACAACTATGCTCTCTTAATGGTGCATAAAGAAAGAAGGTGGTGACTCAACATAAAAGTAGAAGAAAGGCCCTTCGCAGAGGGAAGCAGTGATTTAAACATGTGCTAGAGCTTTTCATTTGTAAAACAGAGATAAAACTTGATTTTGAGAAGTGGTTGTCTTTGTCAACGACTGGCAATGGGGTTCTTACTATCTTCCATACAAAAATAAAGCAAGTTTTTGAGAGAGAGATTGGCACTTCGTGCTCTTTTTATAAAACTTGGCACTCCTCCCCACCTTTTCCTTTCACATACCATGGCTAACCGATTCCATCGGGTGCCCACCAACATTCACATTCATTGGAGGAGTGCCTTTTTTCTTTTCTTTTTTCTCTTTTTTTTTCTTTTTGGAATAGACAATATGGAAGATAGCAAATCCGACCACTACGTCCCCATGAGCTGAAAACAGTGTCACAAAACGAGAAGTATTTTGAAGGTTTTTGAAAGGTAGCACACGAAAATTTTACTTTGGAATGGCTTACAAATACCATGCATAGGAATTTATAGTGGACACAATGGAAAACTTGGCTTTTAGGAGTTGGATGCACGAGTAGAGCTCATACTCAGTACAAGGCGAGGGCTAGCAAAAGACTGGGAGCGACCGACTAAGAGAGCAATAATGGCCATAATCATGCAAAGCGACAAAGCGACATTAAAAGAAGCATACGATGGCATCAAAAGTCAAAAACTAAATGATCATGAAGGCTAATGGCGACTTTGGAAGAGTCTAACATGTGTGAGCATGCGCCAAGTCAACCCAAATAAAGCATCAAGGAGAAAACCAAAATAATGCTTCCATACAATAAAAACAACGCATGATTTTTTCAAAGGCTCATTAAGCAATCTCAGTTATTTGAGACAAGTCATGCTACAGCAAAACCACTAAGCATACTATCAAAAAGACATCAAGCATGACATGAAAAAGCCTAAGCCGCAGTCTACACAAGCTCCTTCTTGTACCACTATTTTGCACAAAGCTTTTTCTCTTTTCCAACACCATTTGAAATTTTTATAAACACCTCTTTTGATGAAAACCAATAAAGTTCAGAGGCAAAAATGCACCTTGATGAAAAGATATGACAAGATCTGAACGCATATCAAGGCGAAAACGAAAACCAAAAGCAGTAGCAGAAAAACTAGAATGCTCGATTAATAAGAGTGAAAACTAGAGCATTCTTTGCAAATGAAAACGAGTACATCTCCTCCAAAGGAAATTTGTTGGGGTCCAACCATTTATTGCAGCAAACAAACAAACTAAGCAAACTAAGAAAACTAAAACAACTGACGCTCCAAGAAAAACACATAGTGCATGAAGCAATAAAAATATAGTGTTTTGAAAGGTGACCTGATTTTTGCCGATGAAGAAGGGGTGCCTCGGGGGCATCCCCAAGCTTTGACGCTTGTACTTCTTGGATATTTCTTGGGGTGATGCATGGGCATCCCCAAGCTTGAGCTTTTGTCCGTTCTTCAACTCATCTCATCATTCTCCAATCCCTACACTTGAAAACTTCCTTCATACAAAACTAAACACAATTCTATTAGCAACATTAGTGTAAGCATAAAATATATTCAACCTCTTTTAGCTTCAGGTTTCAACCCAAAACTACCACATATAAAGTATATACTACTGTAGCAACTTCCACAAGAGTTCCATGATCAAAAAGAACTCGAAAGAAAGCGATAAAGTGGCAAAAACAAATATTGGCAGAAATCTGTCAAAACTGGACAGCTGATAATGGACGAATTTTTGAGGGATTTTCCGTTGCTCAAATCAAAAAGTGTTCAACTAAGAAAAGTTTGGATATAACCTGGGGCATATGCACAAGAAATAGCAGGTCCAAAAGATAAACAGAGAATTTTCACGAATTTTTACGGTGCAGCACCGAAAACAGTTTTAGGACAGCAATAACCCCAAATCTTTACCTCACTCAAATTAGAGGCTTCTCTTGGCACAAAAACGAAATAAACAAGATAAGGAGCGGTCATTACAGTAGTAATGACTTCCAAGACTCAAATAAAAGAAAAAGTACTGAAAAGTAAACAATGGGTTATCTCCCAAGAGTGCTTTTCTTTAACGCCTTTGAGCTAGGCGCAGAAAATTGCGAATCAAGTAATATCAAGTGATGAAGCATCAAGCTCATAATTTGCTCTAAGAATAGAGTCAAAAATCAATTTCTTTCTTTTCCTAGGGAAGTGTTCCATACCTTTCTTTAGTGGGAATTGATACTTGATAGTGCCTTCCCTCATATCAATGATAGCACCTACAGTTCGAAGAAAGGGTCTTCCCAAAATAATAGGACATGAAGCATGGCATTCAACGTCCATAACAAGAAAATCAACGGGAACAAGGTTATTGTTAACCACAATAAGAACATCATTAATCCTTCCCAAAGGTTTCTTCTTAGCAACATCAGCAATAGGAACATCAAAATAACACTTTTCTAGTGGTGGTAAATCAAGCATGTCATAAATCTTTCTAGGCATGATAGAAATACTAGCACCTAGATCACATAAAGCATGGCAATCATAACCATTAACATGCATATCAATGATGGGTTCCCAACCATCTTCTAACTTCTTGGGAACAGAGGCTTTTTGCTTCAACTTTTCATCCCTAATCTTTATGAGAGCATTGGTAATATGCTTAGTAAAAGCAATATTTAAAGAACTAGCATTGGGAGTCAAAGCAAGATTTTGCAAGAACAAAATAACTTCAGATATATTGCAGCCATCAACATCAAAATCATTAAAGGAAGTAGAGCTATCATCTCCCACACTCCGAAAAATTTCAGCACTCTTTTGAGAAAAAGTTTTGGCAGTTTTAGGCTTTTTAGCACAAGGAGTGGGAGTTTTCTCTACACCAATCAAAGTAAGAGGATTGCTATCAGTAGGAGCAACATCATTAGAGGTAGTAATAGTACATACCTTCATCTCTCTAGCCATCTCATCTTCTCTTTCCCACCTGGCATGCAATTCCGCTAACAATCTAATATTTTCATCAATTCTAACTTGGGTAGCATTAGCGGCAGCAACAATATTGCTCACATTCACATCATTAGGAAACACTTTTAGTTTCAGAAGTTCAACATCATGAGCAAGGCTATCAACTTTAGAAGCAAGAATATCAATTTTGCCTAACTTTTCCTCAACAGACTTATTAAAAGCAGTTTGTTTACTGATGAAGTCCTTGAGCATTACTTCAAGCTCGGAGGGCGCGGCCCTAGTGTTGTTGTAGGAGTTACCATAAGAGTTGCCATAACCATTACCATTGGTAGAAGGATACGGCCTATAATTGTTACTAGCAAAATTGTTCCTATAAGCATTGTTATTAAAATTGTTGTTTCTAATGAAATTCACATCAACTTGCTCTTCTTGAGCAACCAGAGAGGCCAAAGGAACATTATTAGGATCAACATGAGTCCTATCATTAGCAAGCATAGCCATAATTGTATCAATCTTATCACTCAAGGAAGAGGTTTCCTCAACAGAATTTACCTTCTTACCTTGTGGAGCTCTCTCGGTGTGCCATTCGGAATAATTTACCATCATGTTGTCGAGTAGCTTTGATGCGGCGCCCAATGTAAGGGACATAAAAGTGCCTCCAGCAGCTGAATCAAGTAGGTTCCTTGAACAAAAATTCAATCCTGCATAAAAAGTTTGGATGATCATCCAAGTAGTCAGTCCATGAGTGGGGCAATTTTTAATCATAGATTTCATTCTTTCCCAAGCTTGAGCAACATGTTCATTATCAAACTGAGTAAACTTCATAATATTGCTACGCAACGATATAATCTTAGTAGGAGGATAGTATCTACCAATAAAAGCATCCTTACACTTAGCCCATGAATCAATACTATTCTTAGTCAAAGACAGCAACCAATCTTTAGCCTTTCCTCTCAAAGAAAAAGGAAACAACTTGAGCTTAATAATATCACTATCAACATCCTTATATTTCTGCATCTCACATAGCTCAACAAAATTGTTGAGATGAGCTGCAGCATCTTCAGTACTAGCACCAGAAAATTGCTCTTTCATAACAAGGTTCAATAAAGCAGGCTTGATCTCATAAAAAGTAGTAGCAGGAACAGTTGGTGCAATAGGAGTGCAGATAAAATCACTATTGTTCGTACTAGCAAAGTCACACAACTTGGTGTTTTCAGGAGTACCCATTTCAGCAAAACAAAAGTAAACAAGTAAAAACAGCTACCAAGGATTCTAATTTTTTTGGGTTTTTGATATAAAACAATGCAGGTAAAATAAAATAAAGTAAAGCAAAACAAATAACAAAGTAAAGTATGTGTGTGCGAAGAACTCCCCTCGCAGAAGTCTTCTCTTCCTTCCCCGGCAACGGCGCCAGAAAATTAGCTGCTACTCGTGTGATGATGTGGGAGCAGTGAGTCCTTGTGCGTGGTGATGACCAGCCCGTTGGGAACCCCAAGAGGAAGGTATGATGAGTGTAGCGGCTAGTCTTCCCTCAGTTAAGAAACCAAGGTATGTCGATCAGGAGAAGGGAGACGGTGACGACTGAAGGTGATGCGGACTGGCTTAGTGACACTCCAACAAGGGCGCCGTTTAACGATACTTGTTGACTCGTCTTCGGCCAGCAGCAACGCGGAACCTGCACACACACAGACAAATACTTTGTTCCCAACTTGCGATGAGGTTGTCAATCTCACCGGTTTGCTTGAAACAAAGGTTATGAGTGTATCGAGTGGAAAACAGTAGTAAAATGCTAGTAAAGTAAACAGTGCGGGAAAAGTAAACAGGTGATTGCAATATGATTAAAATAGGACCGGGGTCCACAGTTCACTAGTGGTGTCTCTCCATAGATAAAATAACATGCTGGGTAAACAAATTACAGTTGGGCAATTGATAGAATAAAGATAACGTGATATGTCAAGAAGATCACTATGAGATTTACTCTGGGCATTACAACAAAATACATAGACCGCCATCCAACTGCATCTATGACTAATAATCCACCCCCAGGGATATCATCCGAACACCCCGAAAGTATTAAGTTGCGAACAACAGATAATTGCATTAAGCAAAGTGTGTAATGTAAACAAAGCATATGCCCTTGAGCATATGAATGTTGTTTTCTCCCTAGTAGCAACAGCACATCTACCACCTTAGAGGTTTCTGTCACTCCCCTAGGTGAAATAGAGGCATGAACCCACTATCGAGCATAAATACCCCCTCTTGGAGTCACTAGCAACTACTCGGCCAAGATAGCTACTAACAACGGAGAGCATGCAAGATCATAAACAACATAGAGATAACAAAAGATATAATTCAGTACAGCAACTTAATCATAAACACCAATATTCATCGGATCCCAACAAACCAACATCATAGTATTACATAACGGTGATCTCAATCATGTAGGGCAGCTCATGAGATCTAAACATGAAGCACATGGTGGAGAAGACAACCATCTAGCTACTGCTATGGACCCATAGTCCAAGGTAGACTACTCACTCATCGCTCCGGAGGCAAGCATGGCGATGAAGAAGACCTCCGGTGGCGATTCCCCTCTCCGGCAGGGTGCCGGGAAGAGCTTCTGGACCCTCCCGATCTTCGGGTCGACGGCGGCGGCGGATCGCGATGTATTCTGGAAAACTGATCGGGCCCTTAGGTTTTTCTCGTCAGGGGGTACTTATAGGCGAAAGGGGACTGTCAGAGGGGGTCCCACGCCCCCTCACACGGGGCCGGCGCGGCCAGGGGCCTGGCCGCGCCACCCCTGTGTGTGGGGCCCACGTGGCCCCTCTCCTTCTCTCCTTCGGATGTTTGGGAGCTCCCCGGTGAAATATGACTTCAGGAACTTGTTTCGTCCAATTCCGAGAATATTTCCTGTGTATCACTTTTGAAACACAAAAACAGCAGAAAACAGGAAACTGGCACTGTGGCACTTCGTTAATAGGTTAGTTCCGGAAAATGTATAAAAATGCCACTAAGTGTAACGAAACAATAGGCAAATGGTGTAAAACAAAGCATGGAGCATCAAAAATTATTGATACGTTTGAGACGTATCACACATGGAGGAGATGACAACCATCTAGCTACTGCTATGGACCCGTAGTCCAAGGTAGACTACTCACGCATCACTCCGGAGGCAGGCATGGTGATGAAGAAGGCATCCGGTGGTGATTCCCCTCTCCGGCAGGGTGCCGGGAAGATCTTCTGGACCCTCCCAATCTCGCGTCAACGATGGCGGCGGCTTGCAGTATGTTTTGAGGAAACTTGATCGGTCCCCTTAGGTTTTCCCATCGAGGGGAATATATAGGAGGAAGGGCGGCGTCAGGAGGTGGGCCAGCCGGCCACACCACCTGGTGGCGCGGCCAGGGGCTGGGCCGCGCCACCCTATGGTGCGCCTGGGCCCTGGTCCCCCTCTGTTGCAGCTTTGGACTCTGTCACGCTTCAGAAAAAATAGGAACTTTGGCTTTTGTTTCGTCCAATTCCGAGAATATTTCCTATGTAGCTTTTCTGAAACACAAAACAGCAGAAAACAGGGAACTGACACTGTGGCATCTCGTTATTAGGTTAGTTCTGGAAAATGCATAAAAACGCCACGAAGTGTAACAAAACACAAAGAAAATGGTGTATAAACAAGCATGGAGCATCAAAAATTATAGATACTTTTGAGACGTATCAAGCATCCCCAAGCTTAACTCCTGCTCGTCCACGAGTAGGTAAGTGATAACAAAACAATAATTTTTGAGGTGACATGCACCAACACAATCTTGATCAACGATGTAAACCATTGAGTGCTGAGATCAAAGTACTTAAAACATGGGCATAAGAGACATAATCTCGACAATAAAACTTAGCAACCATGTTATAACATGAAGAGTAACACAAACAAAAGATCATGAGTAATGAAGCTTTGAAAGTCAAGTGTGTGTTCCAACCATATAGAAAAACATAGCAAAGTGGTTTTCAGCTTGTCCTTCATGGAATAGCAAAAGATAAATGCATAGGACACCTTCAAGTTTAAGAGGGCGACTAGATACAAATAATTTAAGAACAAGCAAAACTCTAATCATGAATCAATCAATAATAAATTTTGGGACTATGCACATTAAACTCAGAATGACAACTATGCTCTCTTAGACGGTGCATAAAGGTAGAAGGTGGAGACTCAACATAAAAGTAAAAGAAAGGCCCTTCGCAGAGGGAAGCAGTGATTAAACATGTGCTAGAGCTTTTCATTTGTAAAACAGAGAGATAAAAATTTGTTTTGAGAGATGGTTGTTCTTGTCAACGACTGGCAATGGGGTTCTTACTATCTTCCATACTAAGCAAGTTTTTGAGAGAGAGAGAGATTGGCACTTTGGTGCTCTTTTATAAAGCTTGGCACTCCTCCCCACTTTTCCTTTCACAAACCATGGCTAACCGATTCCATCGGGTGCCCACCAACTTTCACATACCATGGAGGAGTGCCTTTTTTTCTTTTTTTCTTTTTTTTTTCTTTTTTTGGAATAAAACAATATGGAAGATAGCAAATCCGACCACTACGTCCCCATGAGCTGAAAACAGTGTCACAAAATGAGAAGTATTTTGAAGGTTTTTGAAAGGTAGCATATGAAAATTTACTTGGAATGGCTTGCAAATACCATGCATAGGAATTTATAGTGGACACATTGGAAAACTTGGTTTTTGGGAGTTGGATGCACAAGAAGTATTCCCTCTCAGTACAAAATTGAGGCTAGCAAAAGACTGGGAGTGACCAACTAAGAGAGCAATAACAGCCATAATCATGCATAGCGACAAACCATCATTAATCGAAGCATCAAGTGGTATCACAAGTCAAAAACCAAATGATCATAGAGGCTATATGGCGACTTGTTAAAGTCAAACATGTTGTAAGCATGCGCCAAGTCAACCCAAATAAAGCATCAATGGAGAAAACCATGATAACATGCTCACATATAATAAAAACAATGCATGATTTTTCAAAGGCTCATTAAGCAATCTCAGTCATTTGAGACAAGTCATGCTACAGAAAAAACTACTAAGCATACTATCAAAACGACATCAAGCATGACATGCAAAAGTCTAAGCCGCAGTCTAAACAAGCTCCCATTTGTACCACTATAGTCATGAAACTTTTTCTCTTTTCCAACACCATTCAAACCTTTTTGAGACAACTCTTTTGATGAAAACCAACATAGACCAGTGGTCTAAATGCACCTTGATACAAAGATAAAACAAGATCTAAACAAAAATCAAGGGGAAAAACAAAAGCTAAACGCAGTACTAGAAAAAGAGAACAATCGTTGAACGATAAGAGTGAAAACTAGAGTGTTCTTGGCAATGAAAAACGGAGTGTGTCTTCTCCAAAAGAAATTTGTTGGGGTCCACCCATTTATTGCAGCAAACTAAACAAAAGAAAACTGAAAGCGAAAGTAAAGATGCTCCAAGAAAAACACATAGAATATGAAGCAATAAAAATATAGTGTCTTGAAAGGTGACCTAATTTTTGCCGATGAAGAAGGGGTGCCTCGGGGGCATCCCCAAGCTTTGACGCTTGTACCTCTTGGATATTTCTTGGGGTGACATGGGAATCCCCAAGCTTGAGCTTTTTTCCATACTTCATCTCATCTCATCACTCTCCTTTCGCTACACTTGAAAACTTCCTTCATACAAAACTTCACACAATTCTTATACCTCTTGGATATTTCTTGGGGTGACATGGGCATCCCCAAGCTTGAGCTTTTGTCCATACTGTAACACCCCACTTTCTGTAACACCCCACTTTCTGTAACCTCTGCACTCATCATTAAAATTTCTCCATAAATTCATTTCCTCTCTACTAGCATTTGTAAAGGTTATTCATGCATACAATCATTCCCTCTCCATCAAAAATGATCATTTTCCTTATCTCATCTTTCCTATTAACCAAAATGCATGGGGATGTCAATTAGGCCATTCTTGCATACTTTCTCATCAAATAAAATTTGATGAAACCTCACCATGCTCTCATATGAATTTAGAATCATATGAACCCAAAACCCTAGTTGTTCATCTTCAAAATTTTCAAAATCTTGTCTCAAGTAGAATAGGGCAAATCCTCACATCTCAATTTTTGGTGATCTTGCCTAACACCAAATAAACTCTTCCAACTTGGCAAAATTGTTAGTCTCACCAAATCACACCCATCTAATCCATCTATTAATTCCATTGTTTGGTGCAGTATGAGACTAGCCAATAATCCAAGAATTGCATCATTCATGAAATCACCACCATATCTATCCCTATCTAATTCAAAGTTATTTGAAACTTCACCAAACCATCACCTTGACCTTCCCAGCACCCTCTCTCATCACTGGTCGAAATTACACTGTAGCAACACCCCTCCTTCTTGTCCTTTAGTGTTTGGAAGAGGGAAGAAGTGGATCCATGCAAAATTTGTGCAGCACTAGAATAAGAGGGGGGGCAGCAGCCATCCTTCTCTGACAAGGTACCCCCACTGCCCCTTCTCTGTCCCTCTCCACTGCCCCTCTCCCCCAACCAGAGCCCTCCATGTACCCCATATGGCCCAAACTGACCTAACTCTCCCAACTCACACCTCCCTCGAAATAAAAGGCCCCAGCCCTTCTCTCCTGGCTCATTGCACTCCCACACACCCTCTCTGCAACCCCAACCACTCATCTCGTGCCCCTCCTTCTCTACTGGCTGGGAAGAAGAGGAAACTCCTCGCTAGATCTGCAAGCAAGAAGAAGAGAGCATCGACATTCTGGACCCCCTCTACCCTCTCCCTCTGCTTGCATGCGCTCCTACCATCCATAGGAACCTAACCCTACCCTTTTTGTGACCCAGGGACGCCAAAACGATGACCATCTGGGAGCACCGGGATGAGCTCCTCCACCGTGGATGCACAGGTTGTCTTCTTGGAGCTCAACCCGATGTTGTCGCCCCTCGTTGAGCTTGGCGTGAAGCGTCGCGTCGCCCTGTCCCGTCCTCATCTTCGGAGAAGACCCAGAGGTGAGCCCCGGCGTGATCCAGAGCCGGCTAGGGTTTCCAGCCCTTTCCCGCGGCCTGAGGAATACGACGGCCACAGACCATCGATCGGAACTTGATCCAACGGTCTGGGTCGCTCGGTACCGTTTCGGCCCTCCAGGCCGCTGACCGGTGGGCCCCACCTGTTGGTCGGGCTATCAGTGCCTTCCCACGTGCCACAGGCGAGCAAGGCCAGAATCAGTCGGGCCGGCCCAGCTTCGCTCAGATCTGGCCCGCGACTAGTTTTTTTTTCAGAGAAAAGTGTTATTGCTTTTCCTTGATTTGAGAAACTGCAAAATTTGTAGAAAAATAAATATGGGTCCAAATGAATTGATTCAAATTTCTATGGAAACCTTGTTATAATGCCTAGTTTTTGCCACTGACATCACCCCATTTAGAGCCCTGTAGCAATACCTTTATTTTAACTAGCAAATCAACCCTAGTTTCGATCAAAAATCCAAATTTGAAGTTCTGTACTTTGAAATTGTGTGATTCCAATTTTCATAGATGCTATGGTATGTTAGCTTGCATGTCTCACTGGATTTGGTATTTTAGGACTCATATGCTTGCAGTAGTAATTAATATGGCTGATTTTGTGTTATGTCTTTGATAAAATATCATTTGCAGAAGAATAGGAATTTAGAGTGACTCCAATTTCTTTGGGTTGTTTTCAGGAAGATCTTTCCAGAACACTTTAGTTCATATTTTTCTGATACTCAGAGAATATCTGAGAATTATTTTGGTAATCTAGTTATAGTTTCTATTGTTTTATTCATAGATTTTAAGCTACAAATTGTTTTGGGATGAATCCAACTTTGTTGGGTTCCTAAGATTGTTGTCTACCTGCAAGTGTGCTGGGTGTGTTGCTTGGTCCATATGAACACCTGCAAGCTTGATTGAAATGGAATGGTATTATGATTGCCATAATAGAAAAACCCTAGTTTCTAATCAAATTGACTTGCTACTAAAAACCCTATAAAATCTTGTTTGATTTCTAAACATGTTTGTTTCTAATACTCTTTGATTGTGTGATATTAAGTGATGGAATGTTGGTGACTTGTGTATGCATGTGTGCTTATTCGTATGTTATTATTTTTCCGGCGATAGAATCGAACGAGGAGTGTGCGGAGGAGGGAGAAGTCTTTGAGTACCAGGAAGAAGAAGACCAGGGACAAGACACTAAAGGCAAGCCATCTACTTGTTGCATATCTGAATCCTAATACTTCACCTTGCATGGTTTTACTGATGTTTTCTAATTATACATTGTTTTCTATATTGCTAGTGTTCCCTATATAGCAATAGTTGGTGACTTAGCTCCACAAGTCGACTTGATATCATCCATAGAGATGACACCCTTGTTACCTAATCAACACCCCTGCATTAGAGACTTGATGATTAGCATCAAAGTCTTTGGACAACTTGTAGTGGAGCCAAAAACTCTAGGATGGGAAAACTCTCGGAAAAGTTTCAAAAATGTTTTCGAAAACCTTGGGGTAGTATCTACTCCACTAAAATGTTTTCTAAATGGTTTTGGACAAATGGAGCTGGTTATGGAAGAAAAGGAGTTGGTGGTTTTATAAAAAGACATTGGTGTTAGTCGCTCGGAACAATTAACCCGTGCAACCATATTACCCCGGTATGGGACGGGGCTTAGTTTGAAGTTTATTTGCTTTAGTGTGGGGAGCCTCACACTATATAAGGGTTTGTAGGACCCCGGAATCCGGGTTGCTGTAAGAGTATGGGCAATAGTGAATCGGGATCCTTCAGGATTTATCCGGCCGGAAGACACTTGGGTTCTCCCACCGTGGCACTGGAGCTACACTCGAGATGATGGAGGTAGGCTGCCAGGGTTTGCCGCGGAGGTTAACTCCACAGGGCAGGTGATACGTCTCCAACGTATCCATAATTTTTGATGCTCCATGCTTGTTCTTACACCATTTGCTTAGTGTTTCGTTACACTTCGTGGCACTTTTATGCATTTTCCGGAACTAACCTACTAACAAGTCGCCACAGTGCCAGTTCCCTATTTTCTGTTGTTTTTGTGTTTCAGAAAAGTTACACAGGAAATATTCTCGGAATTGGATGAAACCAAAGCCAGTCGCCCAGAATTTCACCGAAGCTTCCAGAGAACCGAAGAGGAGACGGAGTGGGGCCACGAGGGGCCAACACACTAGGGCGGCGCGGCCCAGGCCCTGGCCACGCCCCCTATGTGTGAGACCACCTCGGTCCACTCCTGACGATGCCCCTTTGCCTATAAAGACCCCTCGACGAGAAAAACCTAAAGACCCGATCACTTTTCCAGAACACATCGCGATCCGCCGCCGCCGTCGACCCAAAGATCGGGAGGGTCCAGAAGCTCTTCCCGGCACCCTGCCGGAGAGGGGAATCGCCACTGAAGGTCTTCTTCATCGCCATGCTTGCCTCCGGAGCGATGAGTGAGTAGTCTACCTTGGACTATGGGTCCATAGCAGTAGCTAGATGGTTGTCTTCTCCACCATGTGCTTCATGTTTAGATCTCATGAGATGCCTTACATGATTGAGATCACCATTATGTAATTCTACATGTTTGGTTTGTTGGGATCCGATGAATATTGGTGTTATGCTTGAGTTGATGTACTGAAATTTATCTTATGTTATCTCTATGTTGTTTATGATCTTGCATGCTCTCCATTGTTAGTAGCTATCTTGGCCAAGTAGTTGCTAGTGACTCCAAGAGGGGGTATTTATGCTCGATAGTGGGTTCATGCCTCTATTTAATCTGGGGGAGTGACAAAAACCTCTAAGGTTGTAGATGTGCTGTTGCTACTAGGGGGAAAACAACATTCATATGCTTGAGGGCATATGCTTTGTTTACATTACACACTTTGCTTAATGCAATTATTTGTTGTTCGCAACTTAATACTTGTGGAGTTCTTGGATTGATTCGCCACAAGTGGATTATTAGTCATAGATGCAGTTGGATGGCGGTCTATGTATTTTGTTGTAATGCCCAGAGTAAATCTCATAGTGATCCTCTCTTCATATGCACGTTGTCTTTATTCTATCAATTTCCCAACTATAATTTGTTTACCCAGCATGTATTATTTTATCTTATGGAGAGACACCACTAGTGAACTGTGGACCCCGGTCCTATTTCCTTTATATTGCTATCACCTGTTTACTTTACTCGCACTGTTTACTTTAATTGCATACTATTATCACTTTCCACTCGATACGCTCATACCCTTTGTTTCAAGCAAACCGGTGAGATTGACAACCTCATCGTAAGTTGGGAACAAAGTATTTGGTTGTGTTGTGTGCAGGTTCCACGTTGCCGCTCACAAAGCAAAGCTTGGACGAGGCGCCCTATAAATTGTCCGGAGCTGTCGCACACTAGTGGGCATCACCTTCAGTCGTTTCGCTCTTTCCTCTCCTGATCGACAAATCTTTGTTTCTTACTGAGGGAAAATCTTGCTGCTATATTCATCACACCTTCCTCTTGGGGTTCCCAACGGGCCGGTCATTTACTCGGCATCAAGCGTATTTTCTGGCGCCGTTGCCGGGGAGGAAGAAGACTTCTGCAAGGGGAGTTTTTCACACGCACATCCTTTACTTTGTTTTAAGTTTTGCTTTACTTTATTTTTACTTGCATCGTTTTATCAAAAACCCAAAAAAATTAGAATCCTTTGTAGTTGTTTTTACCTGTCTGCTTTTAGTTTGCTAGAATGGCTACTCCTGAAAACACCAAGTTGTGTGACTTTACTAGCACGAACAATAGTGATTTTATCTGCACTCCTATTGCACCACCTGCTCCTACTGCAAACTTTTATGAGATTAAGCCTGCTTTGTTGAACCTTGTTATGAAAGAGCAATTTTCTGCGCCTAGCTCAAATGCGTTAAAGAAAAGCACTCTTGGGAGATAACCCAATGTTTTTACATTCAGTTTTTTTTCTTTTATTTGAGTCTTGGAAGTTATTACTACTGTAATGACCTCTCCTTATCCTTTTTATTTCATTGTTGTGCCAAGAGAAGCCTCTAATTTGAGCGAGGTAAGATTTGGGGATGTTGCTGTCCTGAAACTGTTTTCGGTGCTGCACCGTAAAAATTCGTAAAAATTCTCTGTATATCTTTTGGACCTGCGATTTCTTGTGCATATGCCCCAGGTTATATCAAAACTTTCATTAGTTGAACACTTTTTGATTTGAGCAACAGAAAACCCTCTAAAAATTCGACCTTTGTCAGTTGTTCTGTTTTGACAGATTTCTGCCACTATTTGTGTTTGCCTCTTGATCGCTTTCTTTTTGAGTTCTTTTGATCACGGAACTTTTGGGGAAGTTGCTACAGTAGTATATGCTTTATATGTGGTGGTTTTAGGTTGAAACCTGAAGCAAAAAGAGGTTGATTCTATGTTATGCTTACACTAATGTTGCTAATAGATTTGTGTTTAGTTTTGTATGAAGGAAGTTTTCAAGTGTAGGGATCGGAGAGTGATGAGATGAGTTGAAGAACGGACAAAAGCTCAAGCTTGGGGATGCCCATGCATCATCCCAAGAAATATCCAAGAAGTACAAGCGTCAAAGCTTGGGGATGCCCCCGAGGCACCCCTTCTTCATCGGCAAAAATCAGGTCACCTTTCAAGACACTATATTTTTATTGCTTCATGCATTATCTGTTTTTCTTGGAGCATCAGTTGTTTTTAGTTTTCAGTTTAGTTTAGTTTAGTTTGCTGAAATAAATGGTTGGACCCCAACAAATTTCTTTTGGATAAGTTGCCTTGCTTTTCATTTGCCAAGAACACTCCGTTTTTCACTCTATTCGTTTCAACGAGTGTTTTCTTTTTCTAGAACTGCGTTTAGTTTTCAATTTTTGCCTTGATTCGTGTTCAGATCTTGTTATATCTTTTCATCAAGGTGTATTTTTGCCTCTGGTCTTTATTGGTTTTCATCAAAAGAGGTGTTTATAAAAAGTTTGAATGGTGTTGGAAAAGAGAAAAAGCTTTATGCAAAAAAGTGGTACAAGAAGGAGCCTGTGTAGACTGCGGCTTAGACTTTTTCATGTCGTGCTTGATGTCTTTTTGATAGTATGCTTAGTGGTTTTGCTGTAGCATGACTTGTCTCAAATAACTGAGATTGCTTAATGAGCCTTTGAAAAAATCAGGCGTTGTTTTTATCGTTTGGAAGCATTATTTTGGTTTTCTCCTTGATGCTTTATTTGGGTTGACTTGGCGCATGCTCACACATGTTAGACTCTTACAAAGTCACCAATAGCCTCTATGATCATTTAGTTTTTGACTTTTGATGCCATCTTATGCTTATTTTAATGTTGCTTTATCGCTTTGCATGATTATGGCCGTTATTGCTCTCTTAGTTGGTCGCTCCCAGTCTTTTGCTAGCCCTCATTTTGTACTGAGTATGAGCTCTACTCGTGCATCTAACTCCTAAAAACCAAGTTTGCCATTGTGTCCACTATAAATTCCTATGCATGGTATTTGTAAGCCATTCCAAAGTAAATTTTCATGTGCTACCTTTCAAAATACTTCTCGTTTTGTGACACTGTTTTCAGCTCATGGGGACGTAGTGGTCGGATTTGCTATCTTCCATATTGCTTATTCCAAAAAGAAAAAGAAAAATAGAAAAAAAGGAAAGAAAAAAGGCACTCCTCCATGGTATATGAATGTTGGTGGGCACCCGATGGAATCGGTTAGCCATGGTTTGAGAAAGGAAAAAAAGGTGGGGAGGAGTGCCAAACTTTATAAAAGAGCACAAAAGTGCCAATCTCTCTCAAAAACTTGCTTCATTTTTTGTATGGAAGATAGTAAGAACCCCATTGCTAGTCGTTGACAAAAACAACCACCTCTCAAAACCCAATTTTTATCTCTCTGTTTTACAAATGAAAAGCTCTAGCACATGTTTAATCACTGCTTCCCTCCGCGAAGGGCCTTTCTTTTGCTTTTATGTTGAGTCACCACCTTCTATCTTTATGCACCATTAAAAGAGCATAGTTGTCATTCTTAGTATAATGTGCATTGTCCCAAAGTTTTCATTGATTGATTCATATTGTTGGTTTCACTTGTTCTTAAATTATTTGTATCTAGTCACCCTTTTAAACTTGAAGGTGTCCTATGCATTTATGTTTTGCTCTCCATGAAGGACAAGTTGAAAACCATATGTATGTTTTTCCTTATGATTTGAACACATGTTTGACTTTCATTGTTTCATTTTCATGATCTTTTGTTTGTGTTCATTTTCATGTTATAACATGGTTGCTAAGTTTCTTCTATCAAGATTATATCTTTCATGCCCATGTTTTAAGTTCTTTTGATCCCAGCGCACAACGCTTACATAGATGATCAAGATTGTGTAGGTGCATGTCACCTCAAAAATTATTTCTTTTGTTATCACTTACCTACTCGAGGACGAGCATGAGTTAAGCTTGGGGATGCTGATACGTCTCCAACGTATCCATAATTTTTGATGCTCCATGCTTGTTTTTACACCATTTGCTTAGTGTTTCGTTACACTTCGTGGCACTTTTATGCATTTTCCGGAACTAACCTACTAACAAGTCGCCACAGTGCCAGTTCCCTGGTTTCTGCTATTTTTGTGTTTCAGAAAAGTTACATAGGAAATATTCTCGGAATTGGACAAAACCAAAGCCAGTCGCCCAGAATTTTACCGAAGCTTCCAGAGAACCGAAGAGGAGACAGAGTGGGGCCACGAGGGGCCCACACACCAGGGCAGCGCGGCCCAGGCCTTGGCCGCGCCCCCTATGTGTGAGACCACCTCGGTCCACTCCTGATGATGCCCCTTCGCCTATAAAGACCCCCCGACGGGAAATACCTAAAGACCCGATCACTTTTCCAGAACACATCGCGATCCGCCACCGCCGTCGACCCGAAGATTGGGAGGGTCCGGAAGCTCTTCCCGGCACCCTGCCGGAGAGGGGAATCGCCACCGGAGGTCTTCTTCATCGCCATGCTTGCCTCCGGAGCGATGAGTGAGTAGTCTACCTTGGACTATGGGTCCATAGCAGTAGCTAGATGGTTGTCTTCTCCACCATGTGCTTCATGTTTAGATCTCATGAGCTGCCTTACATGATTGAGATCACCGTTATGTAATTCTACATGTTTGGTTTGTTGGGATCCGATGAATATTGGTGTTATGCTTGAGTTGATGTACTGAAATTTATCTTATGTTATCTCTATGTTGTTTATGATATTGCATGCTCTCCGTTGTTAGTAGCTATCTTAGCCAAGTAGTTGCTAGTGACTCCAAGAGGGGGTATTTATGCTCAATAGTGGGTTCATGCCTCTATTTAATTTGGGGGAGTGACAGAAACCTCTAAGGTTGTAGATGTGCTGTTGCTACTAGGGGGAAAACAACATTCATATGCTCAAGGGCATATGCTTTTTTTACATTACACACTTTGCTTAATGCAATTATCTGTTGTTCGCAACTTAATACTTGTGGAGTTCTCGGATTGATTCGCCACAAGTGGATTATTAGTCATAGATGCAGTTGGATGGCGGTCTATGTATTTTGTTGTAATGCCCAGAGTAAATCTCATAGTGATCCTCTCTTCATATGCACGTTGTCTTTATTCTATCAATTGCCCAACTGTAATTTGTTTACCCAGCGTGTATTATTTTATCTTATGGAGAGACACCACTAGTGAACTGTGGACCCCGGTCCTATTTCCTTTATATTGCTATCACCTGTTTACTTTACTCGCACTGTTTACTTTACTCGCATACTATTATCACTTTCCACTCGATACGCTCATACCCTTTGTTTCAAGCAAACCGGTGAGATTGACAACCTCATCGTAAGTTGGGAACAAAGTATTTGGTTGTGTTGTGTGCAGGTTCCATGTTGCCGCTCGCAAAGCAAAGCTTGGACGAGGCGCCCTATAAATTGTTCGGAGCTGTCGCACGCTAGTGGGCATCACCTTCAGTCGTTTGGCTCTTTCCTCTCCTGATCGACAAACCTTGGTTTCTTACTGAGGGAAAATCTTGCTGCTATATTCATCACACCTTCCTCTTGGGGTTCCCAATGGGCCGGTCATTTACTCGGCATCAGCAGGCACCCGTACTAAGGTAGGTAGATGGAAGACTTCGTTTGATTATCCGAACCCCGCATACTAGTGTATGACGGACCATGGTGGCATCCCGGCGGATTTATCGAATCTTGTGGGTAAAGTGTACAACCTCTGCAGAGTGTAAACCTATTCGAATAGCCGAGTCCTCGGTCATGGACGGTTGGAAAGATCGCTACATTGCCCAATGTTAAGTTTTGGTTTTATCAAAGTGTTTTCAGAAAGAAATGGAGAAAGGTGTCGGGCAGAGTACTCGGAGGGTACTACCGTGGCACGGCTATGGTTCGGAGTACTTGCCGGGTACTGCCGAAGGAAATGGGATGGTCATGTGGTGGTCATGTTTGATTGACCACTGGCTCTCTCTCTTGAGAAATAAATGAGTTCCCCCTTCCCTAGAGAGTTTACAAAAATCTATTTTCTAAAATTGTGTTTCAACAAAGATATAAAGATGTCGCATGACATGCTATATCGACATGAGAAATTGACTAGTTAGGATAAACTAGACTAGAGCCTTTCCTTGCTACAGCCAAACTACATATCAACTCCTTCTCTTTAGATGGTTTGCGAGTACAATTCAAAATATACTCACGGCTTTGTCCCTGGCTATTAACTTGGTCAGACTATGAAGAGGACTATGAGGAAGGTGACGATGGTTACGATGACGCTGGTGCGAACTAGGAACGTCTCCCAGTCAGTTGCCTGTAGGGTAGTAGGCATGACGTGGGTCATCAACGCTGCTTGGTATCCGCTGCTTAGTTGTAGACTTGCCCTGCGTGGCAATATCATACTTGGTCATGTGACCAATTGTAAGTATATTATTCGGTACTGTAATGGATGATGTAATTCTGTTATCAACTCGGATATGTGGATTCACGACACACTGATCATGGGATCGTGAATTGTATGCATATCGGGTATTCCGGATGGGTAATCCGGGGCCCCCACACATACTTCATCTCATCTCATCACTCTCCTTTCCCTACACTTGAAAACTTCCTTCATACAAAACTTCACACAATTCTTATAGCAACATTAGTATAAGCATGATAATAAATCTACTCTTTTGGTTCAGTTTCAAACTCAAATATACCATCCATTAAAGCATAAGCTACTGTAGCAACTTCCTCAAAAGTTCCGTGATCAAAAGAACTCAAAAAAGAAAGCGATCGAGAGGCAAACACAAATAGTGGCAGCTGTCAAAACAGAACAGCTGACAAAGATCAATTTTTTGGAGGACCTTCTGTTGCTCAAATGGAAAGAACCTGGGGCATGCGCACAAGAAATCGCAGATCAAAAAGATATTCTGATAATTTTTACGAATGTTTACAGTGCAGCGCAGAAATCTATTTCAGGACAGCAACTTCCCCAAATCTTACCTTCCTCAAATTAGAGGTTCTTCTTGGCACAAAAACAAAATAAAAATGATAAGGAGAGGTCATTACAGTAGTATTAACTTCCAAAACTCAAATAAAATAAAAAGTACTGAAAAGAAAACATTGGGTTATCTCCCAAGAGTGCTTTTCTTTAATGCCTTTGAGCTAGGCGCAGAAAGTGGAAATCAAGTATTTTCAAATGAGGCATTAAGATCAATTGCAGAAGTCTTTTCAACAATGAATTGTATTGTATCCAAATGAGTTTTTCAAGATCCCTTATGAACACTCTTGGGTTCACTACTTTCATCAAAAGGATTTTCAGGAACAATTCAATAAAAATCTTTTCCAAAGCTTCATGCAATCCTACTAGTTTGCAAGGTATCGATACTTTGATTTCTTCCTTGTTTGTACCAACAACCTCCACACGTGAGCCAAGCATATTAAAACGCTCAAAAACTTTCCTAGCTTCTATAACAACATCTCTACATTCTCTACGCAAAGTCTCCAAAACAAAATCTTTCTTTTCGGAGTCTTCGATATCATGAAGCTTAAGAAACATTTGTTGCATAAAAGGATTAAGGTTAACAAACCTAGCCTCCAACATGTGAACTAAATAAGCAGCAGCAACTTCATAACTAGGAGCAAGCTCGGCTAAAGATCTATCCTCAACATCTTTATGCATACTAACATGATTAAAAAACTCCTCGATGTTACATTTCCCAATTATAGAACCACTACCTACCGTAAGGTCCTCCAGAGCATACTTAGGGAACAACATAATGAACTAAAAGTAAAAGTAAAGGAATACCAACTATCAAAGGAACTATTTTTTTTTGTATTTTTGATAAAAAGATACAAGCAAAAATAAAATAAAGCAAAACAATAACAAAGTAAAAGATTGGAAGCGAGAGACTCCCCTTGCAGATATCCTCTTTCTCCCCATCAACGGCACCAGAAAAATTGCTTGATGGCATGTAGATATCCGCCCAGTTGGGAACCCCAAGAGGAAGGTATGATGAGCACAGCAGCAAGTCTTCCCTCAGTATGCAACCAAGGTTAATCGAACCAGTAGGAGAAAGAACCAACTTTCAAAGGTTGATGCTCGCTAGCTTCGCGACAGCTCCGGACAATTTATATATGGCGCCTTGTCGAGGGCGTAGCTTTGCACCAGCAGCAACGTGGAACCTGCACACAACACAACCAAGTACTTTGTCCCAACTTACAGTGAGGTTGTCAGTCTCACCGGTTAGCTGTAAACAAAGGATTAAGCGTATCGAGTGGTAAAATATAGTAGTTTGCAAGAATGTAAATAAATCGAGTAAATGGTAAACGGTAATAACAGTGTAAAAGAATGGACCGGGATCCATAGTTCACTAGTGGTGTCTCTCCATAAAGTAAATAACATGCTGGGTAAACAAATTACAGTTGGGCAATTGATAGAATAAAGCAAGCATACAAATATCATGAGGATCACTATGAGATTCACTTGGGCATTACAACATAATACATAGACCGTAGTCCAACTACATCTATGACTAATAATCCACCCGCCGAATGTCATCCAAGCAACTGTTGGGTATTAAGTTGCAAGCAACAGATTATCACCTTAAGCAAAGTGCTTAATGTAAACAATACTAATGTCCTTGAACACAACATCGTTGTTTTCTCCCTAGTAGCAATAGCACATCTACAACCTTAGAGGTTTCTGTCACTCCCCCAGATTACTAGAGGCATGAACCCACTATCGAGCATAAATACTCCCTCTTGGAGTCACTAGCATCTACCCGGCAAAGATATCTACTAGCAACGGAGAGCATGCAAGATCATAAACAACATAGAGATAACATAAAGATAATAATTCAACAAATCAACTTGACATACTATCAATATTCATCGGATCCCAACAAACACAACATGTAGAATTACACAACGATGATCTTGATCATGATAGACAGCTCACAAGATCTAAACATGAAGCACATGGAGGAGATGACAACCATCTAGCTACTGCTATGGACCCGTAGTCCAAGGTAGACTACTCACGCATCACTCTGGAGGTAGGCATGGTGATGAAGAAGGCCTCCGGCGGTGATTCCCCTCTCCGGCAGGGTGCCGGGAAGAGCTTCTGGACCCTCCAGATCTCGCGTCGATGACAGCGGCGGCTTGCAGTATGTTTCGAGGAAAATTGATCGGTCCCCTTAGGTTTTCCCATCGAGGGGAATATATAGGCAGAAGCACGGCGTCAGGAGGTGGGCCAGGCTTCCACACCACCTTGTGGCACGGCCAGGGGCTGGGCCGCGCCACCCTATGGTGTGCCTGGCCCCTGGTCCCCCTCTGTCTCAGCTTTGTACTCTATCACACTTCTAGAAAATAGGAACTTTGGCTTTTGTTTCGTCCAATTCTGAGAATATTTCATGTGTAGCTTTTCTGAAACACAAAATAGCAGAAAACAGGGAACTGACACTGTGGCATCTTGTTAGTAGGTTAGTTTTGGAAAATGCATAAAAACTCCACGAAGTGTAACAAAACACAAAGCAAATGGTGTATAAACAAGCATGGAGCATCAAAAATTATAGATACGTTTGAGACGTATCACTGGTGCTCAATGCCGTGAGCAGCAGCGTATTCTGCTGAAATTTACCAAGTTCATGGATGGGCGCGAGCTTCGGGAGGCTATCCTCCATGAACAATCTAGAGGAGGAACTCCATATGAAGTGGAGGTGTACTACGACGGGCGTGGTGAGATGTACTTTAGGGGCGGCTGGCCCCAATTTGCAGAAGACCATGACCCTCATCAAGGGTTTTTCATGCTCTTCGACTACCATTGCGGTACTTCGAAGTTTGATGTGAAGATCTACGACTGCACTCAGTGCCAGAAGATTTATGAAGCTGAAGTGCACTTCCAATAAATTTCTCTTTTCTCGTGATGTAATCCTCTTATCTGTGCTCCTTTAGCCTGTTTTATGTAATAAGTGGATGTAACGAACTTTTGCTTTGTGCTATTGTTGTCAGTAATAGACCAGGGGAACTATCATTGTTCCGAGGTGTATTCTCTCTTAATTTACTTTCACGTTTTTCCTGGCCGCGTTTTCTTCTTATCGAATATAGGGTTGTGAGCAACCTCGTGGGAACTCTTGAGAGTACATGAATATACGATCTCAATAATTTTTCTATTTCTTTATACGACTTGAGGGTCGGAGCCCCTGAGCGGAAAATCATGACATATTATACATATCGTCAAGTTGACCCAATGAACCCGACATGTGGCCTCATGTTCTGGGTTCAGAGGGTCATAACTCGCAGTTTCCTATCGTCGTGCTTCTTCTACGCGTAGAAACGCCGGAGCTGTTCTGCATTCCACGGGTTGCTCTCATCTTTGCCTGTCTTCTTGTCTTGTAGTCGATAAGCTCCTCCTAGGATGACTTCTATAACGATATAAGGTCCCACCCATGGGGATTCTAACTTGCCATGGCCATCCTGCTTGAGTCGTAGGATTAGGTCCCCTACTACGAAAGATCGGGGGCGAACTCGACTACTATGGTAGTTTTGTAGACTTTGCTAGTACTGCATAGCCCTGGCTAGTGCCACGTCTCTTGCTTCGTTGAGTGTGTCGACATCATCTTGAAGTGCTTCTGTAGAAGTCGTTTAATCATAAGCCGCAATTCTTGGAGCTTCATGAGTAATTTCGACTAGAAGCACAGCTTTTGCGGCATGGACTAGGAAGAAAGGTGTTTCTTGGGCAGCCGCATTAGGCGTAGTTCTCAGACTCCAGAGCATGGAAGGTAACTCATCTATCCAAGCGTGCTTGGCTTTATCCAGGGGCGCTAGCCTCTTATTTATCCCATTGCATATTAAGCCATTTGCTTTCTCGACTTGCTTGTTTGTTTTGGGATGTGCGACAGATGCGAATTTTAACTTGATTCCCATACTCTCGCAGTAGCTTTTGAACTCCTTGGACGTGAAATTTGTCCCATTGTCTGTGATGATGCTGTGTGGTACGAAGCGAAATACTATGGATTTAATGAAGTTGATTGCTGCTGTGGAGTCTTGAGTTGTTACCGGGGCTGCTTCTACCCACTTGGTGAATTTGTCTACTGCCACTAACATGTAGACGTGCCCTCCTGGCCAAGATTTGTGCAGTTTCCCTACCATGTCCAAACCCCATTGTGCAAAGGGCCAGGATAGTTGTATTGGCTGTAATTCTGCTGCTGGTGCGTGTGGTCTAGATGTGAATTATTGACAGGTCTCACACATTCGGACTATGTCTTTTGCGTCTTTGATGGCCGTTAATCAGTAGAATCCTGCACGAAAGGCTTTGGCTGCTATAGCTCTGTTGCTAGCATAATGCCCGCAAACTCCTGCATGGACGTCCTTTAATATATCTTGCCCTTCTTGAGGGGTGACGCATCGCTGTAAGACACCAGTTATGCTTTTCTTGTATAACTTCCCCTGTAATACGACAAAAGCCTTGGATTGTCGTATTATCCTTCTTGCTTCGACTGTATCTTTGGGTAGTGTCTTGTTTATCATATACGCCAAGTATGGCTGCATCCAAGTTTCTTCGATCATCATGACTTCCTCTGGTTCTACTATGCTCCCTATTCCTGGCTTGCTAGCCCCCGAGCCTATCGTCGAATGCTGACTTGGTTCCCCTGGAGTCGAACTCTTGCTACTTTTTATTGACCTCTCTATGATTTCCTCCCAAAAGACTCCTGGTGGTATAGGTAGGCATTGGGACCTGATGTTTGCTAGATTGTCGGCTTCCTCGTTGCTGGCTCTGCTGACGTGTGAAACTTTGCACCCATCAAAAGTTCCTTCTAGGTAGTAATACAAGTTTTTGTACACCGTCATGTTATCGCTAATGGCATCGCACCGATTCATCACTTGCTGGACGACGAGATTCGAGTCCCCGAATATTTTCAGTCGGGTTGCTCCACACGCTTTGGCCATTTTCATTCCATGAAGCAAGGCCTCGTACTCGGCTTCATTGTTGGAAGCTTGTGGAAAACTCATTTTTAACACATACTTTAGTTTGTCCCCCTGTGGTGATATTAAGACTACACCTGCTCCTGCGCCTTGGACCCTTTTTGACCCGTCGAAGTACATTGTCCATACACTCGACAGGTTAGGTGGTCTTGTGTTTTGTAGTTTGAGCCACTCTGCTATGAAATATGGTAGTACCTGAGATTTGATTGCTTTCCTTTTCTCGTACGTGATGTCTAGGGGAGATAGTTCGATTCCCCATAAGGAGACATGTCCTGTTGCTGTAGGGTTGTTCAATATATTTGATAGTGGGGCTTCGCTAACCACTATGATTGGGTGCACCATGAAATATTGCCGTAATTTTCGTGCTGTTGTGAACACGTTGTATGCAAGCTTCTGGTAGTGTGGGTACCTCTCTTTGTTGGTGATAAGACTTCGCTAAGGAAATATATCGGCCGCTGGACTCCGTGCGCCTTTCCTTCTTCACTTCGCTCGACTACTAGTACCGTGCTTACCAATTGATGTGTGGCTGCGATATATAGTAGTAGTGGTTCTTTTTCTTTCGGCGTGACCAACACTGGTGGTGTGGAAAGCACTTTTTTCAGCTGCACGAAAGTTGTATCTGCTTCTTCTGTCTACTCGAACTTGTCATCTGACTTTTTCATGAGTGCGTAGAAGGGGAGAGCTTTTCTCCTAATCGTGCGACAAATCAACTTAATGCCGCCACGCGTCCTACGAGTTTCTGTATGTCGTGTAGCTTTGCTGGTTTCCCCATCGTTAGTATTGCTTGGATTTTTTCTCGGTTTGCCTCTATGCCTCTCGCTGACACCAGGAATCCCAGAAGTTGCCCAGCTGACACGCCAAAAGAGCATTTTGTCGGGTTGAGCTTGAGCTTGTACCTGTTGAGGTTGTCGAAGGTTTCCTGCAGGTTGCTGATTAAAGACTCCTCCTTTCTTGTTGTGATGACTACGTCATCGATGTAGACTTGGATGTTGCGGCCTATTTGACTTCCGAGATAGTTCTGCATCATCCGTTGGTAAGTTGCTCCTGCATTTTTGAGGCCGAAGGGCATGACTTGGTAGCAAAAAAACGCCATATGGTGTGATAAAAGCTATTTTTTCTTCATCTTCTTTCTTCAGCTTGATCTGGTTGTAGCCGGAATACGTGTCCAGAAAGGAAAGCCTTGCTCACCCCGCTGTTGAGTCGATTATCTGATCAATGCGAGGTAGCGGAAAGGGATCCTTAGGGCAATGTTTATTGAGAGACGTGCAGTCGACACATACTCTTTGTACATCCGTATTTTTCTTAGGCACGATAACTAGGTTGGATACCCAAGTTGATGCTTCGATTTCTCTGATGAAGCCTGTGTTTTCTAGCCTGCGTAGCTCGGCTTCTATTGCTTTTCTTTTGGGTTCATCAAACCGTCGTAGAGGTTGCTTGACTGGCTTTGCTTTTGGATCCACATTTAGTGCGTGCTCGACGAGTTCCCTGGGAACCCCTGGCATGTCTGAAGGACACCAGGCAAAGATTTCCCAGCGCTCACGGAGGAACTCGACGAGCACGCTTTCCTATGTGAGGTCCAAGTTTACCTCTATTGAAGGAGTTTTGTTCGGGTCCGTAGGGTGAACCTGGATTTTCTTGGAGTCTTGTGTTGCGTCGAAAGCCTGGTCTGGCAGGGATCGACCAATGTCGGGTAGCACGTTGTGATCAGTTTCGCCCTTGAGTCTTGCATATTCAGCTGTCATGCCGAAGGTTTGTGCCATCTTATTAAATTCTTTGTCGCAGGTGTTGGATACTTCGAAGCTGCCTTATACTGTGATGGTCCCCTTAGGTCCTGGAATCTTGAGTGTTAGGTATGCGTAATGAGGGACTGCCATGAACTTTGCAAATGCTGGTCGCCCCAGGATTGCATGGTACTGTGAGGGCCAGTCCATCACTTCGAACTCCAACTTCTCTCTGCGGTAATTGCCACTGTCTCCAAAACAAACGTCAAGTTCAATTTTCCCGAGGGGGTAATTTGTGCTCCCTAGTACTATTCCGTGGAAAGAGCAGTCTGTCGGCTTCAGGCTTTCCAGCGAGATGCTCATTGCCTTTAGAGTCCTTGCGTATATCAGGTTTATTCCACTGCCTGCGTCCATGAATACTCGCCCTATGTCATATCCTCCTATTTGTGCCTTTAACACCATTGGCGCGTGCCCTGGCCTGGGTACTTTCCTTGGGTGGTCTGCTCTGCTGAACCTGATTGGCTGGTCGGACCACCTTAAGTATTCTGTGGTAGCTGGTGGTGACGATATTGCTAGGTTTACTTGCCTTGATATGCTCTTCTGCTCTTTTTTGGACTTTGGGACAGGTTGGATCATTGCGGATATGTACACTTTTGACTCTAGATGTCTAGCATTATTTTGGACTTGATATCCTTGACTTGTGTTCTTGCCTCCTTGATGTGCTCCTTGGTTTAACTCCAGAGCATCTTGTAACCTTAGGAATGTTCTGCAGTCTTTCATCTGGTGATTGGAAACTCTCTTCCCATCTAAGTACGTGTAGTGGATGCGGCAGGTGTAACAACTCAGAAATTGTAATCCACTTCTTATTAATTAAAATACCAAATTTTGGACCCAGATAAAACTTTTAGCCATTATTTCATGCATACATGTATTTTTCTATTGTTTGTATTCTATGATTTCATGTGTGTTATTTTTGGTTGTGCATTGGTTAGTTAATTCTAAGTTAACCAACAGAAGCAAATGAGAAAGATTATAAGAACCAAAGAAAGAAGAAACAAAAGAAAGAAAGAAAAAGAGAAGAATAAGATGATCTAGGATATCTGTTTGACTACCCTACTTTGAGCCCTTGGATTAAGAAATCTGGAACCCACCTCAGTGTTTGGCCAGCTAGTTGAGCTTCACCAAGTCACATACAAGCTCAACCAAGCTGTTGCTACCCAAAACTCAAACCAGAACTTGACTCAAACATCAATCAAACTTTGAATCTGAAACAGAGACTATAACAAAATTTGAAATAAGATTTCTGCAAAACTTATCCTTTCTTCAGAACAAAAATACCACTGGATACCTTGGCTCATATGCTGATCACCCAAAGTGGAAAATTTCAAAAATTCAAATTTAAATCTCTTGCGGGCATTTCGTCGAACACTGGCAGACACAAATCAAAGCAAATCGAATTCACTGTGGGCTGCACTGTTCTGGCTCGCTCGAGGACTGTAGCCATACTCCTGGATGATGCCACGGTCGAGCCCAGTGCCCCCTACCCCGACCCGAGCCGTGAGAAGGGGAGGAGCGAAGAGAAGTGCGCCCAGGGCCCCCTCCCAGACCTTCTTCTTCCTGCACGATGCCGACCGCCCTGGATGCGCCAGAGCCGACCCACAGCCTCCCGCAGCCGAGGCGACACCCTCCCAGCACACCCCCGAGGCCACCGTGCCCGGAGCGATCTCCGAACGCCGCCAGGACCCCCACACTGGCCACCTTCTGGTCGCCTTGCCCCCGGCCTCCCGAGGCTATAAAAACCCCCGTCGACCACTCCCAGAGGACGCACACACCACCGCAACCACTCCCCGCTCTTCTCTCTTCCTCTCTCCCTCGGAAACGTCCGATCTCTGCACGGGAGCGTCGCCGCGTTCTGGAAGATTGCGGCCACCATTGGAGCTGCTGCTGGTGCGAGGTGGAGGAGCGGAGCCGCCGCTATCGATCTGCATCACCGCCGTCAAGCTCTGCATCCTCTCCGTCACGCCCTCGCCGTCGAACACTCGTCACTGTAACGCCGGTGAGCCTCTGGTCTGTGCCGGGGTAGACGACGACGATGCACCGTTGGATCTTGATCCAACGGAAGCATACCGGTTTGGGATTCTAATTAGGTCTGACGAGTGGACCCCATCTGTCAGGCTCGGTTTTAAAACATTCCCGCCCCGCGCGAAACGGTATAGGGCCGGCCTGTTCGGAATTCTTCTGGACTCGGCCCGTTTGGTTAGAAGTAGGTCCGTTTCGTTTTTATTTATTCTCCCGCCTTTTCGAATTAATTCAAAATTGTTTCAGATGTGTTTTTCAAACTTAAATTCCAAGAGTTTTACAAATCCATTTTTAGCAAATAAATATGCGTTGGAAAGCTTATAAAATGCTCTACACTGTAGGACTGATTAGAATTCAAATTGAATTAGGAATTTAATTAGATATGAATAGTGTGACCATAGCTTTATTAATCTTATAAAATTTCTAGAAAATTGTTTAAGCCTCCTAAAATCATGAAATTTAAATTGTGAACTCACCAATGACCTCCCTTACTGTTAGTCAACCCTAATCAACTCCAAACCCTGTTAGTGTTATCAATTAGACCCTAACCCAACTCTAGTTAGTAACATAAAATGATAGATCCCTATCATACACTTAGAATTAATTTGCCCTCTTTACCAATTCACTTAGTTGATCCCTCCCACTTGAACTAGTATTAGTACCCCTAAACCAATACCAATGCTGGGAAAGTGAACAACATAGGACACTTAATAGAAACTCTAGCTTGCACACTTGATGGAAACTTAGAAGCAAAACTTACAATCCAACACCATAAAATGCAACATGAATGCTATTGTTAGCAAACAAAGATGTGTGCTTGGTGTGTTGTTAGCATTGTGTAGTGATTGTGTGCTTTGTGTTTATTCGTTATTAGACGCTAGTGTTGCCGAGGAGGATATTGGAGGGGATTATTATCAAGAAGAAGAAGAATACCCCGGACACTTTGCCAACCAAGGCAAGCCATCTTTTGATTCATACTCCCAATGCCTAGTTTTAATATTGCATTCTACTTGTTTTAAGTAAATTGCATGATTGAATTGCTAGAGTAGAATGATAGAAGTATAGTGATATCTTGCTTAACAAGAGCATCAAGCTGAGTTTATCCAATCATATTTAGTAGTATCATCACTCAATGTAGTTGCTTAGTCGCTAATGATATTGAGGCCATCTATAAGGGGAACTCTATTTGAAAAGGTGGTGACTTGAACTTGAAACTTGAATTGGAGATTGCTCCTACAAAATGGCTTTATGAAAGAAATTAATCTTGACTAAGAACTATGAAATGTATTTCTCAATGACAACGAGTGATGTACTATGGGAGCCAACCATACCGTACGACCACATTACCCCTGAATGGGAAGGGGCTTATTCCTAGCTTGTTTATTCTAGTATGGGAGGTCTTGTTTCATCCTTTATAGAAGTATTCCATGCGTGGTTGCTTCCGAACCAAGTGGTCATTGGAAATTTTCCTTCCTGAAGATTTCCATCCGTCCGGCATCCCGGAGTGGGCAAAACTAGAGGCGCCGGAACGGGGAAATCCGTGTCTCGAGCTCTAGGGAAGGATCCTATACTAGAGTAGAGAAGTGAAAGAGTTTGTTTGATTATCTGAACCCCGCATACCTTGTGTATGACGATCCGTGGATCTCTCCCGGCAGATGTATCGATTCTTGTGGGTAAAGTGTACCCCTCTGCAGAGGTTTTCAAACTATTCGAATAGCCGCGTCCGCGGTCATGGACAGTTGGCAAGCTGTACTTGACTTTTGTCAAGAATAAAAATAACAACGGTGAACTGGGTGAATGACTTGACTTGACCTTGAGGTTGACACACTTGAAATTCCTCTTTAGATTGAACTTAGAGAACTAAACCTCTTTTCTACCAATGAACATTCTTGGGAAATAAAACTAGCTTTTGCAAATAAACTTAGTGCTTAGTCCACTATACTAAACTTGCATATCTACTTCATCATTTCATTTATAAGATGGTTTGCGAGTGCATCCAATGTACTCACGGCTGTGTCCCTGGCTATCAACTTGGCCAGACTATGGGGAAGAGTACCATGAGGAAGGGTATGAAGAAGAGTACCAGAACTAAGCTCGTCTCCATGAGTCGCCATTGCCTGTAGGGTGAAGGCATGGACCCAAAGACGTTATTTTCCGCTGCTATATTGTGTTGTAATATGAACTTGGTCTCTATGACCATTGTATTTGAATCATCGTATTGTAATGTCTATGGAACTGGTTACCAACTACGTTATGTATATCGCAACAATGGTTCTGGGATTGCGGTGGAATACATAACGGGCACTTCGAATTTGTATCAAATTTGAGGTCGTCACAGCAGGGTCCATGGAGCATGTCCTCCGCCGATGGGCCAGAATACTTCGGCTTTTCTCTTTCCCAACTATTTTTGTGTTGGTACTCCCTGGTTCCGTCGCCTTCCTCGTTCCTTCTTTCGTATCCTGCTACTACTTGGTTGTGTCTTATGCGGCCATCCTCGTTGCGGGATCTGCACATTTGCCTGCTTGCTCTGTCAACTTCTGGCAAACGTGCCCTTTTGTTGTTGTAAGCGTCTTCTCCATCGACGAATCTGCTTGCTATCTCCATTAGTTCTGATACTGTCCTTGGCCTAGTTCTTCCTAATTCTTCCACGAGATCCGAACGGCAAAGGCCAGCCGAGAAAGCATCTACTGCCCGCTCATCGGAGACGTCTTTCGCAGAGTTTTTTATTATACTCCACCGCTGTATGTATGAGCGTAGGGTTTCGCCCTTCCTCTGCGTGCAGGATTTGACTTCTTCTAGGGACGCTGGACGCTTGTATGTCGAACGAAAATTTCTTGCGATTTGACTCTCTAGTTCTCCCCAACTTCCGATGGAATCGTTGGGTAAGGTGCTTAACCAAGACCGTGTTACGCCGGTGAGGTGTAATTGCAGCCTTTGCATCGCCGTTGCTCTTGTTCCTCCGAGTATTCGTACTGCTTGAAGGTAGTCTGACAACCACAGTTTAGGTTCTTGCGACCCATCGTACTTTTGCTGATCGTGCGGCAGTTTAAATCCTTTGGGTACTCGCGTTCTGCGAACCCTTCGGGTAAAGCATAGCGCGCCCATCTCTTTTTTGTCGTCCTTGTAATTTTCTTCCTTCCACGCATAGCGTGCGTTGTTCACTCTTGTTTGTGCTATTATATTCCTTGCATCCTCCCTTCGTGCCATGCGCTTTTCGTTGCCTGATGAGTCGCTTGTTTGGCTTTGGGAGGATTGGTACTTGATGCTTTCCTTTCCCTTGACCTCGTAACGTGTCGTCTTCTTTTCTGGAGAATGTTTTCTTAGCCTGTCTTCTACTAAACCAAGAATTCTTATTGTGGCTTAATGCATGTGCTCTCGTGGATCTCTGGGTTCTGGTTGCGTAGTTAGTAGGTACGCATGTGCTGCTACTGGTGCTGCTTTTGGTGTTTCTTGCACAAAATCCTCCTCATCGTCCGATGGATGTGCGCTCATGCTTCTTGCGCGGTTCTCTTCCCTTGCCCGCGCTGTTGTCTTCCTATTGTGTTTTGGCTCTCGATGTCTCTCTCTACTGGAGTCTGATGCTTCGTTGTATTCATCCCAGTACGCTCCACTTGATACACTATTGTTTTCTTGACTTCTCCTGATATTGTCTTTTTCCTCCCGTAGTTTCTTTTTGTGCTGATGCAGGGCATACTGTTACCCCATCAAGACTTCCCTTCTTGAATTGGCGGGTACCTCTGTGCCATGATGGCTGACATGATGATTCTCCACTCTTCGGTGGAGACGTGAATTTTCTCCTATTCCTTCTTACTGTTGCTCCTTGATTTGTTGACTTGTGCGTGGGTTGCTGTATTATCTGCAGGGTCGTTATCTTCTGCTGCTTTTGTGATGATGATGCATAGTTGGTGTATATTGACGGAGACGCCACCGCTTCGGGTGATGAATTCCTTTTGGCTAGGAGATGATTGATCCACTGTCTCTCCTATGTCGAGTTTTTCCATGGTTTCGTCGAGTTCTTCGATTTTTTCTCCTGTATTTTCTGCTGTTGTGAAGCTGACCGGCGAGTTTACCTCGCTGGAGGAGCCCACTGATGATCCTGACATTGTGATTGTCTTGATTTCGCTTGCCGACGGATCCAGTTTTGCTGGATCTCAGAGGCGAGTCGCACCTGAAGATCCGACTAGAAAGTTCAGGCTTCCGATCGTCAGCTCCATCTCCTTGTTTCCGTCGACTTTTGGATTGTTGTTGGCTAAAAGTGAAAAAGCCGTCGAATTCATGATTCCAACACCCCGAGTCCCCACGGTCGGCGCCAATTGATGAGGGTTAACTCGACAAATGTCCTAGATGAAGGACTTAGGATCGGGGGAATAGGGCATCGGATGAACTCGAAGGTAAAGATCAGTCAAACAAGGCGTGTATCGAGAATAAATGTGGTGATCAACTTGGCTTATTCTCAATCTATCCTTGACCAGCCTCTCCTGGCCCCTATATATAGGTGGCCAGGTCTCAAGGAACCGGTCGGGTCCGATACATATTACAATATCTGTATACAACATGGACTTGTACTTTGGCTATGAATATTCTTGGGCCTAGATTAACGGGCCTCTGGGATACACAAGTAACGGGCTCTATTAGCTATACCCTTGTCAGGTGGTGTTTATAGCGAGGGCATAGATTGGATCTAGCCGAAGGTGAGGATCTCTCGAGAATTTGAGCGCTCGGGTGGATGATGGTGAAAAGTGTCTAACCGCTATAGGATCTCCCTCCCAACCTTTTATAGGCGAAGGTTGGGTCTCGGGATTGTTCTCCAAGCAAAATACAGATAGAGTTGATTTGAGTAAACCCTAATCAAGCCCTAATTCGAGTTGGTCTCCTCGAGCCTTGCCTTGTACAGTCAAGTCTTGCTCCTGGGCCGCGCCAAACTATCATGCTCGTGGGCCTTGCCGTCCCTTCAGTAGATGTCCTTCTTAGGCTGAAGACTAGGTAGGCTAATATCGAGGACCCACGGGTCATTCCCTCATCAGCGGGCATGGCATCATAGGAACAATATTGTTCATGGAGATGGGAAAGCTTCGGCCTCGGCTTCGGTCAGTTTTTTAGCTAACTATCTTTCATCATTTTCAGCTGTACACTCGAATACTACATGCGATATTGAAGCCTGGACTGCGCCGGAGCCTGGCTCGTTGAAGGCAAATGTCGACGCCGGATGGGATGCGCACTCGAGAGGGGATTATTGTGCGCAATTACCAAGGCACTGTTGTGTTATCATAGTGGAAGTTTATCCCAAACTGTGGCAGCGCAAAAGAAGCTAAAATACTGGCTTGCCTAGCGGGCTTAAAGCATCTGATTGATCTTCAACACTGGCCAACTACGGTAGAAAGTGATTGCCTTTGAGCGGTCCAGGCTCTATCCATGGACACCCCTAAAAATTCGTGCAGATGGGCTCTAATCCTAGAAGGCCGTGAGTTACTGAGAATCTATCGAGAGTTAGGTGTTTCAAAAGTTGAGCGTTCCGACAATAGTGTTGCGCATGTGTTAGCGCAATTAGGCAAGGCTGGGTTAGTGGCTCACTTAGTCATGATGCTCCGGATTGTGTTAGGGAGCTGATTTCCTGTGAGATGATGTAATCCTTCTTGTACTTTGAAGCAGCAAGTTTCAGATGCACTCTTTTCCTTACCAGGGTACCTACGGGGACTGGAAGGTTTTTAATGAGGCGGCTTGCTTGCTTATTATAGTGGAATTTTTTCTAGAAAAATTAGAATTTGGGTCGACCTGAAATACCCATTGGGCCAACGAGGCCATTCACTATTTTTATATGGGTCAACCTGTGGCCCCTCAAATTGGCCCTAGGGCCACGGGGCCGGGTCCAAGGCTAGGTCCGGGCCGGCCCAATCCCATCCTGAGTCAGAAAGATGAAGAGCGGATATTCGGAGTGCTTCAGCAGCAATTTGCTATTGTTAGGTACCCTGCTCTTACTTGGTCGGAGTCTCAAATGTGGAGTGCATGAAATATTGTGTGATCATGCACAGCATGATTATCGAGAGTGAGCGTGAAGCACAAGTGGAAAATGACTGGCCGTTTGATTATTTTGAAGATCATCTTGTCCAAGTTAATGATGTGCCAGCATGCAACAAGAAATCCGTAATAGAAATGAACATAATGATCTTTAGGAGGATCTAATGGAGCATTTGTGGACTTAGAAAATGCTCATTGGTTTGATTTATCTTCTGTTTGAATTGTTGTATGAATAATTATTTATTCGTACTATTTGTGTGCTTCTAACTCTAAATAATGTTGTAAACTTAAAACTCTGAATAATTTGCTTTATTCATGTTTTGAAGGGTGTAACTTTAATTTTTCATACACTTTGTATTGTAATTTGGTGCTGGTGGTCTATTGAGACCGATGGTATTAGAAGCGTCGGTGGGCAACAACGCTACCAATAGCAAGGGAACGTCTGCCGGCGCTCCTGATACGCATCTGCCAACACCCCTACATGCGCTTATTTGGGGCGCAGGTGGAGATGCTCTTACTCTTTGGTACAAATGCAAAAGTAGCAAAGCCCATTTCAGAGTTTCATATACTCCCTCCGTTTCAAAATATAAGATGTTTTAGGTTTGTGAAGTAAATATATGTAGATATGTTTTAATGTGTATATTCAAGTGAACCTATACACTAAAAGATGTATATATATATTTGCTTCATAAAGTTAAAACATCTTATATTTTAAAACGGAGGGAGTACATTTTTTTTCGAGGGTACAATTGTTGCACTAACTTAACAATCTAGATATACAAATTGGCCATCCTACTTCTTCCTATGCATATCATCTATCACATACAAAATCGTGAAGACATTTGCTAAGATTATGTTCGTCCGCACGCAACACATTCTTTTTCAACGATTAGCCACCAAAAATCTGTCAGCTAATCAGTAGAACAGATTGCCCTGGCCTTTGATCCTGAAGGGCATCCCGAAGTTCTGGTACACCCTGATCTCGCCGCCCAAGGTGGCCGTCACCACCACCAGCCCCCACGCATTGCCGCCGTCGCCACTCTTGCCGCCGTGCCGCGTGTCCCCCGCCGCGGAGCCTAGCTGGCCGGAGTGCGGCGACGGTGCGCCGGGGCTGCTCAGCTCGCCGCTCTTGGTCACGTCGGGCCCCTTGGCGGCGTGGCTCGCCATGGTGCACACCTCGTCGTTGCACGACACGCCGCCCTGGTGCGACTGCGGGCTGCCGGGCAGCGACGGCGACTGGTTCCAGGGGACGGCGGCGGAGACGTCCTTGCAGTAGAAGTTCTCGTAGGATCGGATGGTGCACCACGTCTTGGGCTTCATGCCGATGCCGATGGCCGCCGCGGCGGGCGCGGTCCGGGTGGTCCTCCAGATGTAGACGTGCGAGTCCTCGCTTGCGCACACTACGTACCGCCCGTCGGAGGTGTACGCCGCCGCGATCTGGCTGCTCGTGTTCTTGAATCCTGCATTGTTCCGCTTCGATCGATATCTTCAGCTGCGACTAATTTCTCGAGACTGAATTCGTTGGTCGGCTCGGAGCCGGCCGTCGGTACCTACCTCTGAACTTCTGGACCAGGGTGACGCCGTCGAAGACGCGGACCTGCGAGTCGGCGGAGGTGACCAGCACTTCCGACGAGTTCCCCGGAGCAAACTGGACACGGCCACGACGATGAGTAGGTTACATTCATGGTAAAATCAGTCAGAATTTGTGCTGCATACAACCTGGAATCCGGTGATCTTCTTGGCCTGCGACTTGCGCTTCTTGGCATCGATCTCGATCTGCGCCTCCGGGCTCAGCTTGCAGTCTGCAATAACGGCACCACAGAGTTAAGCCGAAATCGGCCAACTATTCAATGCAATTAGATGGGGAAAGATACTAATCGTACCGGTCGTCTTGTAGAACCGGCAGCTCCCCTGGTGCGATCCGATGATGACGCCCTTCAGTTGTTCATGTCAACAATCAACGACGGCGTTTCGGAAACAGAAGTTGGGCGCCATGTCTAGAAATGTCAGCGGGTGAGGCGGCGTACCTGGCCGTCGGGGGTATAGGAGGTGGCGGTGACCATCTCGTTGACGTCGGTCCAGTCGACGACCTGCCGGTTGGGGATGCTCCACAGCCGCACTTTGGCGTCCAGCGAGCCACTGATGAAGTAACGGTCGTCCACCGGGTTGAACTGGATGCTCGTCACTGCAATGGCTCAATATGTTTCTGTTAGGAATAAGAACAGTACATACGACAGGTTTCCATGGCGATCCAAATGCGCGCTCAGCTCACTCACTCAGTCACTTAGTCACTCACTTACCATAGTCGCTGTGCGAGAACTTCTTCAGGCAGGCCTTGCTCGCCGTGTCCCACAGCCGCACCGTCTTGTCCATGGACGACGACAGCAACTGCGCCAAGAACAAGCGGTGTCAACAAGTGTTTGTAGCTGATCAGAGAGTGACTCGTATAACGTTCAAGGACCTGATCGGACTTGGACCAGGTGAGGTCGAGCACGTCGTCATCGTGGCCCTCGAGGACGCACAGCGGCTGCTCGGCGAGCGCAAACACCTTGTCAGGGACGACGAGGTGCTCCGGTAGCGCGTCCTTGGCGGTCTTGCCGGCCTTGGTCGTCGACTTCTTCGACAGCGCCGGCGTCGACCCGTCTGCCGTCGTGCCACCGGTGGGCAGCGGGGGCAGGGACCCGTCCTGCGGCACGGAGCCCGCCGGCGCGCTGGTCTCCACCACCTCCCACACACGCACCACGCTGTCCTCGCCGCCGCTCGCCAGCCGCCGCCCGTCCGCGCTGAACTTGATGCTCCATATCGATCCCTCGTGCGCCTGGATCTCCTGCGAGTCACACATTTTACACGGTGATTGACAGCAAGGCACACGATGGCACGATGCAATGCACGTCTCTGTGTGTGCAGCACTGGTCAATTGCTAGTACCTGGGACATGTAGAGTCCAGTGAGCTCCTTGCTCGACTTGCCGTAGTTCTGCACCTTGAGCTTCTCGGAGGACGTCGAGGAGGAGGACGCCGGCGGCGCGGTGGCACCGGCGTGGCCCGTGCTTGGGGAGGCGCCTGTCGTCGCGACTGGGGCCGGCTTGACGTTGCCGTCCTTTTCTTGGATGAAGGCGCCGATGGCGACGGACTTGATGTTCTTGAGCCATCCGCCCTTCTTCTTGCTCGCCGACTTGTCGCCCTTGGGCGGCGCGGCGCCGGTGGGCGCTGGCACGGGCTGACTATGGTGCTGGCTCTGGCCGCGGCGCATGAGGTGCTTCATGATGGGCGTGTTGCCGATGAACTTCTCGATTTCCTCCAGCCCCAGCTGCACGCCGGTCTGGCTCTGGTCTTTGGGCGCAGCGACCACGGCCCCCTCCTTCTCCTGTTTCTTGGTCCGGCCGACGCTCCCGTCGTCACCGTCGCCTTTGCTGTCTTTATCCGACGGTACTGCTGCCGGCAGGGGCACGATGGGCTTATCACGTGTGGCCTTAAACTTGTCGGCGAGCGAGCTGCTGCAGGGGTCGTGCGGGCTGAGCAAGGAGCGGGCACGGCGCAGAGACGGCTTCTCCGAGCCGGGCGTGCCGTCTCGCGCGGCGAGGAAGCTGTCCGACCGGCGCCGCGTGATGGGCTTGGCTGGGGGCTGTTTCAGCATGTCGCGCGCGGCGGCCAGTCCCGACGTCCGCGGCGCCGGAGTCGTCGTCGTCGCCGCCGCCGTGGCGACGCTTGGCGCGTCGGCGGGCGGCAAGGCCGACGGTGGCAGCGGCTGCTGCTGCAGCTGCATCAGCCTCCTGGAGACGCTCCGTGGCAGGTCGACGAGGCGCTTCTTGGTGCTGTGGCGGCGGAGCGCGAGGTCCCGGCTGCTGACCATGCCCAGGCCCTGGTGCAGGCGGCGGCGGCGCTCCTGGATGGACATGGGCTCGTCGGACATCCACATGTCGTACTTGGAGGCGTCCTCCATCCCCGCCTCGTCCTGCTCCTCGTCCTCCAGCAGCACGGCCGCCTGGTGCCTGCGGAAGCTCTGGAACTGGTGGTCGCCCATGGCGGACGAGAAGGAGGCGCGGCCGTCGTCCTCGTCATCCTCGTCGTCGTCAGAGGGGAAGTCGGCGTCGATGTGGATGCCGGACGGGATGCGGTCCAGGCATTGGAAGAAGGCCTCCTTGTCGCCGTCGCCGCCCCTCATCCCGACGTCGCGTTGCTGGTTCTGCCCTATGCGCCTAGCATACCACCGTGGTTCGCGCGCGCCGAGAAGAGAGAGAGAGATGGAGGTACGGAGAGGGAGGTGGTGGCGCTGCTGCTGTTGCTAAGTTTAGGCTGCTGATTTGAGAGGTTGGAGATGTATCGATCGGAGCTCAGAGGGTGCTTTTCGGATGGGATGGCCAAGATGTAACAAGACATGAACTATGTATAATGGCACTGCTTTAATTGGCTTTACTTTTTTCACAGCAAGCTATTAAGCCGTCCAACTTGGACCATTTGTAAGGAACAGTCTTCCTTAATCGATCAAATCAAATGATTGAACCACAAGTAATAGATTGACAAGTAGAACATACGAAGGAAATGATTCATATTTACTCATTTACACAAGGTGGGCTACTAGTTTATTGCTACATACAAATACTCTACTTGCACAAAGACTCCTCCCTACCTAGGCCTATTGTCTAACCTGAAGAGAACTGAGCTTCTTGTTTATTTCTCCAAATTTCTCTTTTAAGCGCTTGATCTGAATCCAATAGCAAAATGTTAGGTGGGAGACTGATAGCTATGTGGTAAATGATTAAAATGGTTTGAGAGATTATGTACCCGCTTCAGTTCGACTTCCAGCTCCCGCTTCGTCTGCCCGAGTGAGTGGCGCAGCTGGGTGACATTGAAGATGCCGTCAAGGTCGTCTTCGAAAGCTGATTCAAGGTCTTCTCGTAGAAGCGCCGCTAATTTGTCAACGATTGGCATGAGCAGGAAGCAATTGAACTGCAATTGAACAACGAACCAAAGCATTAGGACATAAAGCAGAAATGTGTAGAATGGTAGAGAGTGCAGGGTTTACTGCGCAGAGACCTTTAGTTCTGTAGTGACAAGAAAATGCTCTTTGATCCCATGGAAAATCTGGTGAACCAGCGCATACACAAGTCGCTCAGATGAGGGCGCCAGCCTTCTGTTCCAGATTGTGCTGTCCAATAGATCGACCAGTCTAGTTTCTGACACAACACTAGATGGATTTGAGTCTGAAGAATGACTAGATTTCAGGTCTCCCTTTGTCCTATCCTGTTTATTGTCATTCAACCCAGAGGATTGCTCATGCAGCCCAGCTGAGTGGGTAGTATGTGTGTATTGCTCCGGTGCAACAAATGAATCGAGGAAGTGACGCAATCCAGCACGGTTCTATATCCAGTGTAGCATATCATTAGGCATGCCAATAGTAGTTGTAATCAGTAAGTAAATAAATTTTACCTTGTTATGGAGGGACCAAGTAACATAACGGGTGGTGCTCTCCAAATCTTCCATACATCTGTATATTTGAACATGCATATAAACTATGTCAACAGAAAAAACAAAATATAACAATGCATCTGTTGTTTCGAGAAGCATGTGATCCAACAGTTTGGACTGCAAAGAATATAGGAACAATTTGACGGAGAATATTACCAGAAGATGTTCAGTTTAACAGCACAGCACCGTAATTCTACTTCACAGATCTATATGAGACAAACTTCTTAGAACATTGTCGCAATATGTGCTCTGGAATACACCATTTTAACGCCCAGACATCAAAAGTAGGTAATTGATCGAAAAATGGCATTGGAGGACGGGTTCCATGGGGCCTGATTTTGAATTTCTTTGAAAGCGCTATTTTGAAGTTTCAAAAAATTGGCAAAAAAATCATAGATGTTGACAATGACGTAGTCTACGGTCCTCTAAAATTTCAACGCCGAAATAGTTTGAATTGAGACCTACACAAAAATAACAAATACTGACAGATCTGATTGTTTTCGAATTTTACACTGTTCATTGTCTCAGATTTGAACATTTGTCATTTTTACACAGCCTAGAATACATAATATTTCGCATTTGTTTTTTGTACACAGGAAGAGGTCATCACTATCTACATCTGAGATTTTTTGGAAATTTTTTAAGACCTTAAAATATGGATTTCAAAAAGATTCAAAAAAGCAGGCTCTAGGTAGCCCGTCCACTAAAACGACGCACTCGTAATTGATGTGCTACTGATATGGTCTGCTACGTCAAAAGGACGCCTCTAACAACTTAAATGAATACATTACTGAAAGGAAGCACGGAGCAAATAACCAGTTGGCAAAGGACACAGGCATTCCAGTGGTTGCCAACATACATGCATACTGTATCAGTTTTCCCTTTGGCGACTAACTACATATCCATAAGCTTAATTGAAGGAAATTTACATTTATGTATCGTCTTGATCTAACCAAGTTAGATAACAACTTTAACGTCCCCTAGACAAAGTGACATAACTCATAAACTGATGTTTATTAACAGCACAACGTTAAGATGACAACAGACAAGAGAAAATGTTAGATCTTAGAATGTATATTCAGTTTGAACAAAGCCTCAAGGAGTTAGTTGCAACTGAGTTTGCGATATGACGTGACTAGAGTGCACATAGCCAAGAAACTGAAAGATAATTCAAGGGTAATTGAAGTGAGAACACTATCACCTTTCACGGCATGATTGCTCGGTGGATTCAGCAAACTTGTCGAAAGCAGCTTGGACACGCTTCACAAGTACATCATGGCTGCTAAAGTGCTCGGCGTCTCTCTGTTGGAGTTCTATCAGAGCATTAGAAAACACAAAAAGAGATATACTGAAATGCATAACGTCTGGATATTACTACCTTTAGCAGAAAAACAGAGATCGGACTCAGTCTCTTCAGTATGTACAACAGCCTAAAACTCAACTGCACCAAACAAAAGAGAAGAAATATTTTAACTGAAGGAATATATTAAACAGAAAGCCCAACCTTATCCGACCACATGGAATTTAACCACTTTCTATAATAATGTAAAGTTTTCAGTTGATTTCACACGATTATGTAGAAATATTTTTCACATGTTGATCTCAGAATCTCTGTCCAGAACAGAAAGAAGCACCGAGCCTAAGAAAAACATGATCGGTAATTTCATTGAAATCATAATCACACAATATGTAAGAAGTGTAGCCTGAATGTGCAAGTCTGGAATGGGCAGCCATGAAGAAAGGTGAAGAGGGGCATTTATACATAGATCATTAATATGCCCACACTTGAGGTAAGCTCACCAACCTGATGAAGGAAAGGCTCAAATGTATCACGTGCTTTTGCCACAGCAATTACACAAGCAGTCCTAGCAAAACAATGTCAAAAGTGAACAAATATACTATATAAATATAACCGAAACATTTCTGACGTGTGTAGAGTATACCTGGAGTAATTGGTCCCATCATGAATATCTTCGACACCACAGGCGTTGACTATTTCCTCCCTAGTAATTGGAGGGCACTTGATACTTCCAACTACCAGACGAAATTCAGCCATTGCCCGATGGTATTGTGCACCACCATAAAGGCGCATTCCAGCATTCTGAAAAACAAAATAGTAGTATGCATTTGCATGACAAGAATGCATAACAATCTAGTAGCTATAAGAGTGCAAGCACATCAAAATACAGTATGCATTACATGAAGGGCTGAGCTTGAATTTCAAGACAAGAATGCAGAACACTCTTGTAGTTGGAAAGAAGTCCCTGAAGTCAAACGAGTCCACAGCAACCCATATTTGTGTAATGTGTCATAGCTAACAGATTCAAGATTCGGGGTTGGAAGATAAGAGTGCCAAGAGAGGAAGAAGTTTCCAAAAATGACATGTGGGGAGATTCTATAAGGGCTTTTATATATTTTATCTGCTGACATCTGTCCTGTAGGCAAAGCCACCTTAAAGGATTGCAAGTTCAGGAGAGGCTAAATAGACACAACGCTCCCTCTAAAGTAGGCAAAGCCACCTTAAAGGATTGCAAGTTCAGGGGAGCAAACACACTGGAAAGAACTTACAGGCATCATCTTGTTCGGGAGCTGGAAATTCTCACTTCCAGTGAATGTTCCTCCGTTAACCCTCTCATTAATTAATGTTTCTCCTAAAGGCCCAATAGTTCGGAGAGATTGTTAGCACAACTGCAGTTAAGAAGGACCTCTATCTGAAGATGAACTGTAGGAGATAAAACACCCACCAAACTTATCAGGAGGTGCCACCACCATGCCTTTCAGTAGCAAAGATAACTGAAACACAGAGATAGTAAATCAATCTTCAGATTTATATCCAGCAGTTTTAGTCCTGAGCACTATATTCAGTGAAAACTTCAGCAGCATATGTCTCATACACATACATTGAAGAAAAGGTATGCAACCTAGACAAAGTATAACTACATATTTTAAATAGCATTTAAATATTATTTTCGCCCTTGTAATGCATGCAAAAAATCTTTATTTAAAATAAGGTGATAGACAATCAGTATTGTGTAGAGTAATAAGCACCTTTGTCAAAAAAGAATCATGGAACAAGCGAGCTTTCTCCTTCAGTTTTGCTTCGTTCAAATCACTGTCCAGATACAGTCCAGATACAAAATAGCATTAGCAGGATATAGCAGACATCTTGAATGAAAAGCTTGGCGACAAAGCACATAAGGGCAGAAAGAACAGATAACCTATTCTGCTATATGGAAGTGAGACTAGAACGTAGTTTTTTGTGCCTCTTTTCTTTATTAACAATGTGCCATTCTCCTAGATGGACTAATCTGTCACTTTCAGGATATATTAGGGGCATTGTACTGAATTACTGGTGCTGCAGCGGATGTGCATACAAGGTTGGCTTGCTATTAATTTTCGCAAAAATGCAAAAGCATTGTGTTTCGATGCATTGATAGAAAAGGAAGGTTTATGTACAAGCCCAAGAAAGGTGAACACCACACCATACAACTCAACCCGAAGGCTGGCTTGCAATTATGGAGAAGAAAAGAGTTCCTTTTAAAAAGTGCAGACGAAATAGTTCATTGACCAACTCCTTCATTTATAGCTGTATATAAGATAAGCTTCAACTAAGGAAACGGGGCCCAAGTAGTTTTAGGGGGATTATAACTCAATCATAGGGCCACTTAAGTACACTAAACAACATACATACTTGCTGACAATCATGGAATCACCTGATTTCTTGTGTGACTTTGCGTAACTTCCTTGATGCAGCATGATGTTCCTTCTCAAGAAGTGGTATAATCGATGGAACACTCTCGATGTACCTTGTTCACATTAATTGTTATGACTCCTAGATACAAAGAACGATAAAAGACTATATGCTCTGACTGTGCAAAGAATATACAAGAATACCTGTTCTGCAGCAATTCTTCCAAAAATAATCTTAAGTTACTCACTCCTATCCTATTCTTCTCCTCACTTGCAAGTGACCTTCCTAGCTTGCCTTCAAGAGATGTAACATCATCCAACTCTCTAAGTGAGATTGCCTGCAGAACTAAGATAAATTACATGCCTTTCAAGTATACAATTAACACAAAAGGTACTAGATAACTACACAAGATAAGTAGGACAAAAAGCAAACGAAATTGGCTAACAAGTGCTAACAGAGAAGAATCCTGGCAAAAAGGTGATCCTTAACATGGACATTAGTGTCCTATAAAGCAGCTCTCTATTTGCTGCTAAGCTGCAACATTTCATCTGATCTTAGTTAGCATTAAAGAATGATCCAATACTGGTGTAAGTCATTAGATCCACAGCCAGACCCTGGGCACACCCTATTTTCGTTGTTGAACTCCACAGAGGGCAGTGCTGCGGCAGAATCCTATTCACTATTGACTCTCGAAATGTCTTGATCACAAAAAAGCATACAGAAACATGGAAGCACAGTGTAAAGGTGGCACTTTATGGGTTTTGGGAAGTTTAGAAACAACCGTGTATCATATAATATTTAAATAGAAACTACTCTAGAATATGGGAACAAAAAACAAACAGATAACTGACAAATTTTACCTAAAACTTAAACTTCACTCTGACATGATTCTATTTCTAATGTGTGACATCCTGTGAAAGGGAAACAATCTATATGGATGAATGACTTATTTCCAGATGACCTTCATCCAGTTGACTGTGCAGCCAGATTTTACTGAGTGTGGAATCAGATGACCAGTTGGATTTCCCATACATAGGGAGAAAACTCGCAGGCAACTTAAACTAAAGTTCACAGGAAGCAAAAAAAAAAAACAAGCTAGTGCTTTAAAGATCTGGAATACTTGCACACTGGCACTACCTTCCTAAAACATTTCGTCTGAAGACAGCCTCATGGCAAGCTCACAAAAAACACAGAAGTTCACAGGAGGGATAAAATCAAGACCTAAAGATCTGGAGTAGTGGCATTACCTTCTTAAACTCTTCATTTGATCTGAAGACAGCTTCATGGCAAGAACCAACTCTCCCAGAAGGCACTGATGTGAAAAAGGGAGAATCTCCCAATAAGGAACCATCTAGAACACATGTTGGTGGGTGAAGAAACACTTCAACATCAGAGGCACGTGCGAATTGTGGAATTTTCGTGTCAAGTTTTGTGGAAACTAGAACTGTTCTTGCAAGATCAGGATCAACCTGCAGTATCCAAAAAGGAACATAACATAGCTGAAAGACACCACCTTCTTAGTTAACAAACGATTATGTTAACTGAATACTCTGATTCAAAAGTAGAACTTGGGATAGTCAGTGCATTTTGTATTTAGACATAGTAATCCAGTATATGAAGTGCAGCTCAGCAAGAGCTTTTGTAACTTTGTAGTAAAGTCTGCCTACATGAGAGTAGCGGAAAGTGTACGTGGTTACTTGAACTTGAGAAGTTGAGAACAGTGGTGTCTTCTCAGTGAATTTTTTATTATATGTTCTGCTAAAAGCTATTAAGGTTAGATGGCCAAATAGAAGTTCTGGTTTATGGAAGTACCTCTGAGGATTATAGTCTTATATGGTTAGCTTTTAGAGATAGCATACTCACTAAGATAACTTGTTAAAAAGAAGTTGGACAGGTAGCCCTAGGTTAAGTTTTGTAGTTCACATGAATTAGTAGGTTATAAGATCATTTTTTTAATGTGCAGTAGCTAAGTATACTTGCAGTGCAGTTGGCTGTGCTACTGATATCACTCTCATGCCTAGTACTTTTTTTACTTATCAAGTTTGTAATAATAGGCCTAATTTGTACTTGCTGTTTAATATTTCCTGGTTGGAGTACAAATACTTTGCTACCACGCTAGGCTCGTAGTTAGTAGAATTTGCTGGATTACAGGGCATGTTCCTTGCTATCACTCATAAATAACAAGACATTGTTGTATTATCAACTAATGGACACGAGACTGGAAGCAATGAACTCCTTCATTTACAAAAACGAGATACTAGTGTGGATTCATGCAAGGATGTTGTACAGGACTTTTCCATTAAAAAAAAGTAAAAGAGAGCAAACCTGCATCACCACTCTCCTTGTAGTTGCATTGCTCCAATCACTACAATCTTCAAGGCACAGAATTATGGTTTCCTTATGCTGAATTTTCGCATGAACAAGGACCTCAACAGCACAAGCCTGACTCTGCAGGTTGCAAGATTACCAAAAGAGGTCGCTTTGTAAATATTAGAGCGTTGAGGTAGGATTGCAGTAAGTAAAGTTTTCGTGGAAACAAAGGAACATAAAAGGCTACAATGAACTAATGTTAATTGAGAGTAGAAAGAAAATGGATAAGAGAGTACCTGCAAAACTCGGTTTTTACGGCCAGGAGCTGCAAGAATGAGGCCTGGAGTGTCAATAATAGTGAGATTGGGGCAATGCTTGTATTCTATCCTTATTATAATTTCCTTCGCTGAAAATTGGGATGGATCACTCTCCAGCCTCTTGTTTTCAGCTTCAATATATGCCTGAAAGTAGTTATACTCATTAAACAATATTGACATGCAATGGTAGAGTCCGGTCAGTGAATAATATTATGAAACAGTCCAGTCCTATCGATGTTTCAAGTTGACAATACCAATAAAATAATACATTTGTTTCCTTCAAAATTAATAATGAAATACAAAAGCACTACATGCTTCGCTTGACAGCCAAAGTAATTGGTCACGCAATCTATCAGGTTGCTGCATAGACAATACTTATTTTATACACCTCCCATTTATAGCAAGTTAACCAACAAATTCCGAAAGATTCACTGTTCTAAATAAAGCTTTTATTACCATTTTCAAAGGTCTTTTACAAGGTAAATGTAGTTAGTCCGCTACGATATCAACACTTCGTGGTTTGCCTGTTTTAGCTGGCCACATGAACATATAAACTTCCTTTTACACACCTTTACATGACATACATTAAAGGCATTTGGCAAAGGACCAAAGGGAAACAAACAACGATTGTTTAGAGCATTATAACATACACAAATACTCCACATGTTCATGTATCTTTGGTATTCTTAATACATTTACACTATATGTTAGAAGATGAATTTATATTATATCTTAGAAGATGAACAATGACAGCATCAATTGTGATGTACTCTGCATTTGGCAAGTACAAGCATATGACGTTGGTCAATATTTTTCCTGTATACAGGAAACAAAGAACTGTATGCTTATTTTATTAATGCAAACGTATGTACATGTGTCTCTGAATTTTAGGAGGTAGAATCTTTATTCAGGACCGTTTGCAAGATTACTTACCAAATAAAAGCAAAGGTGGGGTGATCATACCTTAACCTTTTACCGATCTTAAGATAACTGATTTTATTGACAGGAGTTATTCAGATCATTGATAGACTATGTATCCCGTATTTATTCACGAAGTGAGCTACCTAAACATTGGTTGAAATCTCAACACGTACAACAGAGATAATTGTCTGAACTTAGCTAGGCTACTAGTTACCACAGCTGCAGTCACCGCACAATAAAGACAGAAGGGGTAATCACACAGAACACACGATGTGCATCTATACACTGCATCCTCCTTTCTCCACAATTCTTCTAAGCAATACTTCGTCACACGAGCAATAACACAAACATGTACGGTGCATTACAAAGACGCCACTAGAATAGATAGAACAGATGACAAACTTTATCCACAACCACACGTGGGCCTCGACGAACCAACCTGGATGTCCGCGAGCGGCATTGCGCGGTCAGCGGCCCCGACGTCGTCCTCCGCGTCCCCCTCGCCCGAGTCGGCGAGGAGTCGGCAGTTGGGGGAGTGGCAGCGCGGGTTGAAGCGGAGATGGAGCGCGATGGGGCGACGCGTCTTGGTGCCGCCGCCGACGTGGTTGAACTGGAAGCCCATCAGCGCCTCGACCAGCGCGCTCTTCCCGTCCGTCTGGTGGCCGACCACCACAACCGCCGGCGCCGGCACCGCCGCGCCACCCAGCTCGGCTGCCAGGCGCTGCAGCTCGTTGTACGCCTCGTAGAGAAGCCCGCGCGCCTCCTCGTCGCCCTCTTCCTCCGGCGAGAGCAGCTCCGGCCGCTGCGTCGCCATTTGTGAGGATGGTTTTCGAGGGGGTTTTGGGTTGGGGAAGAGAGTTGGGAGAATGGTGACGGAGATTCGTGCGTGCGTTATCTCCTTTGTTTTCCTTTTTTTTATGCGTTTTAAGTTTTTTTCTTCTTTTTCAAAACCCATGTGATACTCCGTAGTTCATGGATGTATAGTGTAATTTAAATCATTGAATATACTCCTCCATTTAGAAATATAAGATGTTTCAGTTTTGTAAAGCTAATGTATCTAGACATCTTTTAGTGTATAGATTCGAGTGAACTTCTTTCGTTTCTTGGGGACGGAAAAGATATTCGGTTTTGGGAGGATACGTGATTGGGGGAGGCACCACTATCTTCTCAATATCCTGCATTATATAATACTAGGAAACATGCCCGTGCGTTACAACGGTGGAGAAGATAATCAATTTTTTGGCAAAAATGTTGACGTGGTCTACATTTCGCCTAAGGTCGACCGACCCGCATAACCTAGTCTTAGTTTTCCATTTCGTCTTATATCTTATAATCTAAATTTTATATCTTTCAGTTTAATATAATTTTTTAGAGTAAGTTTTTAGTTTGTTTCAAAATCAACAAAGCACATTCCTGATATAAATCCTCATATTCACAAATCAGAAATCACTGCATCCCCTAATCAGATATTCAAAAAAAAAAGTGAGCATTCCACACCCGGATTGAATGGTGGATGGAAGAGGATGCTTCGTTACCTAAAATTAGAAATAGTAAGAAAAAATCAATCACTCCATGGCTTTTTTTCTAATGCAAAGCCAGTACTATGCTAAGAAAAATCATACTATTCATAAATTATATAAACTGGCAATGAATTAAATTTGATAGTAAATAAGTGCTTAAAATGATCACTGTATTCTAGAAAACATTCTTTCAACAATAAATACTAATGCACTGAGTACGTAATAAGTCACAAGGTCATACTTTCATTAAGATTGGATCAGAGTTGTACATGTACCTGGCGTGAAATCACAAATTTGCTCATGTGGTCACCTACTCCAATCTGAACATCATCCGTGAGCAAATAGGTACATTAAAGTCCCCGATTTGCTCCTGCTCGTTACATGCGAGTCCATCTGCCTCCGAGATATCCTTCCAGAAAATTGCAAAACAGCCGCTACTGCTGCTCCCGTCATGCTCAAGAAGGAAGCCCGCAGCAACATCAGCATATTTATCTTGTCGATCTGCACCAAATCATCAGCTTCCGTCTACATGATTAGACAAATGTCGTTGTTGTGCCTCAATCTGTTTTCTATGGCCCTCCGTGAAAACCGTGGACAGCTCCATTGCAAAATTCAAGCTACCACCGCCTTCAATCTACACGCCCGAACCAGACCTTGCTGCTCCCCTCATCATGCTCCAGTGATTCCCTCCCTTCTATCCCTTCCGGCTACACAGAAAGTGCCAGCGGCTCCATCGATTGAGTGCAGCCACCGCTCAGACGACCACACCACCGCCTCAACCTGGGGTACGGTTTAGGATTCACGTCGAAGATCGATGGATTGGTGACCGTGGGCGTGGGACTGGGGGCTCCGTCTTTAGGTTTTGCCCCGTGTTAGTTTATTTGTTGGGATCGGCAAATTGGGTCAGGCCCAACAGGGCTAAGATAGGCAAGGAAATACGTTTGACTAACAAACGAACTACGACCATACGAACGAAAGCGGGACGAACTATAGATGGATCGAGCCGAAACGTTACGGGAATATAGGATTTCACTTACCGGTGGCAATATCTGTAATTTTAATGAAAGGTGGAATCTCCAAAAACTGGAAGAAACCCTTTTGCTTTTATTATTAGGTAGAGATTGTTAGCCATAAACATATAAGAGTGGCCGACGTTTTGTCCAACACTCCTCTAAATATTGGTTTTAGAAGGGTGTTGCGAGAGAATAAATGGGAGTCCTGGCTGGATTTAGTTCAGTGGTTGATGAATGTTCATCTCACCGATGAACCAGATTCTTTTAAGTGGCGACTTACAATATCTTTGGTTTTTTCGGTGAAATCTTTGTATGCTAATTTTTTAAACGGGCACACAAAATACTTACAGAAGTACATATGGAAGATTAAAGTGCCACTAAAAATAAGGATCTTTATGTGGTTCCTTCATAGGAAGGTCCTAAGTGTGCATTCTGCAGTTCCAATGAAATGATGGAACACCTTTTTATTCAATGTCTGTTTGCTAAAATAGTTTGGCAAGTCGTGCATTTTACTTTCAATATTCCTCCACCGGCTAATATAAAAAACTTGTTTGGGCGATGGCTTAATGAAATTGATAAGAAAATTAAGGAAAGAATTCGGGTGGGAGTTTGCGCACTCATTTGGACAATGTGGAATTGTCGTAATGATGTTATTTTTAACAGGGCTGGTCATGATCAATTTTTGCAGGTTATGCACAGAGCTACTCATTGGATCCATATGTGGTCCTATCTCCTTTCAGAGGATCAGCGGTAATTTATGGATACTGGATGCACTCGGTTGATGGTGGTCGTTTGGGCTATCTTCAACCAGGGTGGCTGGCGGCATACTAATAGAATACAAGATGCGTAGGGTGTCTATGTATTCATTTTTTTTGCTAGCTCATCCATGTTGCCACGCTATGTGATTCTTGAGAATCATATCATACTTTGACTCGTTGTAAACTGATACTTGTTGTTTAATAAATGGCCGTGTGCATCATCTTGATACAGAGGCCGGGCATCTGTTTTAAAAAAAAGATTTGAGTGAACCTATACACTAAAAGATGTCTAGATACATTTGCTTCACAAAGCTAAAACATCTCATATTTCTAAAGGAAGGGAGTAATCTTGAAAAATATGGTTTAAGTATGATGACCACGTGACCACGTATGCCACTCCGTAAAATATTTTACATGTGGATTTTATCTATGCATGTTGATAGATAAAGTATGGTGGTATGCATATAGTAATTGTTAGGGACGGGAGAGGGGGCGCTAGTTTAAACCTGACCCGCCGAAATCCACCGGAGCATAGAGAATTCTAGAAATATAACGGGGGATTTGATGACGTATGGTGATGTGTCCCAAAGATTGTGATAAGTACAAATAGAGTTGTGGTTTGTTGAATGGTGACAACAACATTGTGTCATTCCACTCCATGGATAATGGGAGGAAAAGGAAGACTACAGTCCTTTCGCTTGACGAAGACGGTTAAAGACAACAAAGAACACAAACAACATATTATGGATTACTATAAGGCTTTGTTTGGGAAAGGGATAATTTCTATTGTGGCTAGTCACCCCGGGGATTGGGAATCGGTGGAACGAGTCTTGACTCTGATTTCATGAATCCTTTTACCATGGCGGAGGTGGAAGGAACGCTCAAATCCATGAAGATGGATACGGCACCGGGGTTTTGTGGGGTTTGGTCCAATTCTACAAGGAGTTTTGGGACACCGTCAAGTCATCAGCAGAAGCCTTCTCGATGAAATGTTGGACGATATGGCTGCAAAGAAGGTTGACTTGGGGAGGCTGAATTATGGTGTAATCACCCTTACTCACAAGATCAAAGATGCAGATGACATAGAACATTATTGTCCCATATGCTTGCTCAATGTAATCCTTAAGATCATCACCAAAGTTTTAAACAAAATCATTCATCCTGATCAAACAATATTAATCCTTGGCGTCACATCTTTTAGGGCATGGTGGTGCTTTGCGAAGTGATACATGAACTAAAGAGGACTCATGCAAAGGGCATAGTTTGGAAGCTTGACTTCAAAAAGGCCTACAATAAGGTTCACTGGCCTTTTCTCAAATATATTCTTTAGAAAAAGTGTTTTTGTGATAAACGGATTAACGGCTCTTGCGATGGAGAAGGTAAAATTTTGTGTCAACACCAAATGACGAGAATGGTGATTACTTTAGAACAATTAGGGGCTTTAGTCACAAATATCCATTTTCCCCTTTATTGTTTAACATCATTACTGATGCGTTGGGTGTGATGAATTTATCTTCCATAACAAAATGTCTTCTTTAGGGTATAGTGCTAGACTTGGTTGATGGGGGGCATTACCCACCTCCAATATGTAGATGACGTGTTGCTTTTCCTTACCTCTCCAATAGATCAATTGCAACTACGATGGTTCTCGTCTATTGCAACAAAGCTATATATGTCACGCCTCGAGATAAACTTTTAACGTCAAATTACTTATCTAAATCTTTGTGTGATGAGATGATGAACTCAGACGTGAATGATGCATGAATGATGAATCTTTGGCGGAAAACATACCTTCGAAAATCAAGAAGTTTTGTTCTGAAAGAATTAAGAAATCTTGTCTGTTGTGTTTTAGGAGAGGCATCAAATGATCAAATTGACATCTGACCTAAAAGCAAAAGGGTGGCCACATGTAAATGTTGGCTCTGTAGGGAACTTTAAGGTCCTATACTCATCTGAATTTTGGCTGCCCTCTTATCTCATTTTAATTGGTGTTGTATTAAAGAAGCCCTTGTGGGCCCCAACAATATTGGGTGGACATTGGAGCTATCTCCTCGTTGATTTGGGGCTGTTTGGATTGTGGCCCGCCGTTGCCATACCAAATTTTGGTGTTGTCTCATATCATTGGCTGGCATTTGGATTGAAGCCCAACCATCAAAGCCTAGTCAAAATTTTGGTTTTTTGCGCCCACGCGCTGGCGAAACGCGGGCAGACCATTCCTTCGCCAAAATTTTGGTGTGCCCTTGATTTGGCATGGCTGGCCTAGGCATAAACCAAAATAGCCCCTTGGAACACGAGAAATGATTTGGTCTTCTACAATAAACCTCTATGTTTTGTTACCTTGGTGAAGGCATCGTCGTTGCAGTCTACTTGCTCGGGTTGCTCTAGGGAAACCCAAGATCTGGGTCTCCCGGATCGAACGATGGCTGGCGCTATCGGTGTCGCTTTCCCTCCCAAGGGCATCGTTTTGGAGGAACAACTGAGGAGGCATGAGGTGGAGCGGTGTTACATATACCGTGTCGACAATGACAAGTCTCACGTGCAGCGGGGTCTCAGCAACGAGCATGACTTTATGGACTCGCACGGGGAGGGGACATTGTCTGGCACCACGGCGTCGACGGCAGGTCTAGCGAGGATTATGTGGATCGTTGCGGAAGATAGACAACGGATCGCGGTGGTGACGGCTTCTAAAACATGTGCATGAGGTGCACATCTAGGGGTTGTTGAACTGGATGTGTGCTCTAGTTTCGCCATAGGGGTTATTTGCAGGGGCGGAGCCAAAGACAACCCAAGTCTAGTGCTAAACTGACTTAGTGGTGACAGTACTTAGGATACTTGTAGCCTCAAAAATTAACAAATGATCGTTGCAGTGCAGCTGTCCGGCCGGTGCTCACCAGGCCTGGCTCCGCCCCTGGTTATTTGGTGATGCCTCCAATACCTAGCTGGTAATTGTTACAAAAGCGATAGGCAATAACAAAGAACGAAAAAGAAATCACAGCATGCAGACACAAGATTTTAACATGGACAAACCCTCTCCAACAAAGAGAGGTAAACCACGGGCGCCAGCCAGCAAAACTTCACTATATCTGGAGTGTGTTTACAAATGTCGTGGGCTATCTTATGATGTGATCTAACCCTAGTCGGCGGCTTACAAGGAGTATATATAGGCGGTAGCAATGACCTATACCGCGGGGGGCTGTCGCCCCCCCCCCCCCCCGCACCCCCCACGGGCGTCCCTGTTAGGCCACGTTATGGGCTAACGCCTCCGCTTCGCTTCGGCCCAAGCCTCCCGGTGACGGGCCTCGCTTCACTCCGTCGTTAGCCTTCTTATAGAATTTGGATCAACATACAACAGTAAATGGCTCAATCTTTTTATTGGGTGTTGCGTAGTGTCTTCAGATTGTTTGATGTTTGATTCTCTCGAAAACCTTTGTTAAATCTCTACTACTTAAAAAGAACAAACGTGTTCCGTTTTCCACCACTCCCTCGTTCCGTCGATCTTTTTTAGTCAAGCAATGGCTCCATCGGTTTTTCTCATTCGATACTTCACCCGACCGGTTCCATTTACCTCGATCTCGTTCGACAAAACAAAAACCTCCGGAATTCCCTCCCCCTAGATCTAACCCTGGCGGCTGGAGACTCGTGAGACCGTTCCTCCGCTCCTTCCCCGGCAGGACGGGATGCAACTCGCGTCTCACTCTGTCATCATGCCAAAGAATTCCAGATCCGGGTGGCTGTCAGGTCCCGCGACAAAGAAGGCGGAGCCAAGGCAGAGGCGGCTGCAGTGTGGGCGGAGGGATAGGGTTCGATGTGATCCGTCATGTACCAGGTGTCCTGGGAAGCCTCGGCCATGGGAGGAGGATGACAGCGAAGGTAGAGGCCTGGGCAGCCGCTGGAGGCGCGCAGGGCCATGCTGTGCCTCCGGGCGTTTCTGAAGCTGGCGGCACGCTGATGATTTACTTCCACTATAGTTTAATCCCTGGATCCCGATCTGCCTTGCTGTATCCCGATCTTCCTTGCCTCCATTCTTTTTGTTTGACCAGATCAGCTCATGATTTACACAAATTGGAAGTTTAATCCCTTGGGATGTTGCAGGTGGTGACAATCCGATACCAATGGAATTGGCCCTCAAAATTGCAAGAAAAAATAGAGCGCCGCTGATTGAATGACTTGCAGTTTATGTAGTCATACCAAGTTTACTCATACCTCAGCCTCTATGCAAGAAATCATGTACTTCCAGGTAAACTTTATTTTGTCAAACCATTATAGTGGCTATCAGGAAACCCCATCTCTACTACTTAAAAAGAACAAACGTGTTCCGTTTTCCACCACTCCCGCATTCCGTCGGTCTTTTTTAGTCAAGCAATGGCTCCACCGGTTTTTCTCGTTCGATACTTCACCCGACCGGTTCCATTTACCTCGATCTCGTCCGACAAAACAAAAACCTCCAGAATTCCCTCCCCCTCGATCTAACCCTGGCGGCTGGAGACTCGTGAGATCGTTCCTCCGCTCCTTCCCCGGCAGGACGGGATGCAACTCGCGTCTCACTCTGTCATCATGCCAAAGAATTCCATATCTGGGTGGCTGTCAGGTCCCGCGACAAAGAAGGCGGAGCCAAGGCAGAGGCGGCTGCAGTGTGGGCGGAGGGATAGGGTTTGATGTGATCCATCATGTACAAGGTGTCCTAGGCAGCCTCGGCCATGGGAGGAGGATGACAGCGAAGGTAGAGGCCTGGGCAGCTGCTGGAGGCGCACGGGGCCATGTTGTGCCTCCGGGCGTTTCTGAAGCTGGCGGCACGCTGATGATTTACTTCCACTATAGTTTAATCCCGGGATCCCGATCTGCCTTGCTGTATCCCGATCTTCCTTGCCTCCATTCTTTTTGTTTGACCAGATCAGCTCATGATTTACACAAATTGGAAGTTTAATCCATTGGGATGTTGCAGGTGGTGACAATCTGATACCAATGGAATTGGCCCTCAAAATTGCAAGAAAAAATAGAGCGCCGCTGATTGAATGATTTGCAGTTTATGTAGTCATACCAAGTTTACTCATACCTCAGCCTCTATGCAAGAAATCCTGTACTTCCAGGTAAACTTTATTTTGTACAACCATTATAGTGGCTATCAGGAAACCCCATCTCTACTACTTAAAAAGAACACACGTGTTCTGTTTTCCACCACTCCCTCATTCCGTGGGTCTTTTTTAGTCAAGCAATGGCTCCACCAGTTTTTCTCGTTCGATACTTCACCCGACTGGTTCCATTTACCTCGATCTCGTCCGACAAAACAAAAACCTCTGGAATTCCCTCCCCCTCGATCTAACCCTGGTGGCTGGAGACTCGTGAGATCGTTCCTCTGCTCCTTCCCCAGCAGGATGGGATGCAACTCGCGTCTCACTCTGTCATCATGCCAAAGAATTCCAAATCCGGGTGGCTGTCAGGTCCCGCGACAAAGAAGGCGGAGCCAAGGCAGAGGCGGCTGTAGTGTGGGCGGAGGGATAGGGTTTGATGTGATCCGTCATGTACCAGGTGTCCTGGCCAGCCTCGGCCATGGGAGGAGGATGACAGCGAAGGTAGAGGCCTGGGCAGCCGCTGGAGGCGCGCGGGGCCATGCTGTGCCTCTAGGCGTTTCTGAAGCTGGCGGCACGCTGATGATTTACTTCCACTATAGTTTAATCCCTGGATCCCGATCTGCCTTGTTGTATCCCGATCTTCCTTGCCTCCATTCTTTTTGTTTGACCAGATCAGCTCATGATTTACACAAACTGGAAGTTTAATCCCTTGGGATGTTGCAGGTGGTGACAATTCGATAACAATGGAATTGGCCCTCAAAATTGCAAGAAAAAATAGAGCGCCGCTGATTGAATGATTTGCAGTTTATGTAGTCATACCAAGTTTACTCATACCTCAGCCTCTATGCAAGAAATCATGTACTTCCAAGTAAACTTTATTTTGTAAAACCATTATAGTGGCTATCAGGAAACCCCATATGTGCGATTATCAAGAAATGGAAATCTCAATCTGAGATTTACTGGTATATATGAAAATCTCATTCTGCCTTGCGACGATCAATCTGTAACCTATGAATAGAACTACCACTTGAGTGCATGTTGCCATATTCCCTGATGTGTGCTTTTTTACTCTACCTATGCTCACATCCCTGTGTTTAATTCAACGCCACTTTATACTCATCCTTGGTTTGGATGACCTCCTATGGTTCTTTTGCTAAGCTGCAGTAGCTTTCGTAGCATTTTCAGCTCCTTCTCCTACATTTATTTACTACATGTCCTCCTTAGTAATATCTGGTACGTTGTAATTTGTTATCTACTGGATGCATGACACTGTTCAAATGGTTAATGCTTTCTAGAAAGTCAGATGATTGTTGATCTTGAATAAAGTCATATACATATAATCCTCCAATTAACTTTGGATTTTCAGTATGGTCTGCGTTATCTTTCTTCCCGCAGCGATAGTCGTTTGTGAAAATTACGCTAATATGTGTGGTATATCTTTGTTCGTATACAGTTTGACCATTCACCATAGTTTGATTAATTTCCATAGCTTTACCTTCGTGGGTTTGGAACTTTCGACGAAGTGAAGATAATGTTCTCCTAGATGAAGAAGTACTGGAATGATACTGATGTGGTTTAGGTCTATTTTTTCGAGTTCTGATTTACCTGAACTTTTAGATTTGTGTCTGCATCTAAATGAGTGTGATATTGGTCTGATTTTATTATCTAAGTGGCCATTTAAAGAATCTTCTTCTGATCTTGTGTATGGTGTATGGAATCGCTTGGTCACATGAATAATTGTTAGTGTACAATCTTCATCTTTCAGTTCGGTGAACACTTAAATTATTTTTCCAACTCACCTCACACTACGACTCGTCATTTACTTACATGCATTACTGATCAGTTGTTACATTCTTGATTGAGAGAGGAGTATCGTGCTCTTTTTAATTTTGCAATGCCACTCCTGTCGGACCATTCCTGTGATTTATTATCACTTGCATATTGCCTCTTTGCACTGCTATATGGGAAATTATTCATGAAAAGGACGATATGGATGCATAGGTTTTTTCATAATTCCTAGCCCAAATGCATCTGAAGAAAATGTTGAACTAACAAATGAATTGGTTGTGGTGACCCAGCATACCACTGCATGTTGTAGTATGCAAGTCATTGACATAACACTCGTGAAGTACCATTTCACAAATATTACATCCCTCAGAGTGGTACAACAGAAACATAGCGGTCTTTATTCAAGCACTTAATATTACAAGCCATAATCTTACAAAGGATTCCAGTTCCTCCTCGGTCCAAAGAGGAACACTAGTAGGTTCTACCCTGATGCTATAAACATTAACTATGACTGATAGAAGTAGACTAAACATGATAACTTGCTTAAGTCACTTTATTCTATAAAGTTCCTGTGACTTATATTACTACCCTATACTACTAGTTGTCGGCCTCCTCCTCGGCTCCTTCGTTGTTTCCATAGACGATCGTGTAATCCACGCCTTCTATTCCACCGGAAAGGTCCGGTTCTTCATAGTAGACTTCCTCGTAGTCCTCCGATGCTCCTTCAATTTCCTCGTTCTGGCCCTCCAAGTCTAAGCAAGGGTTAAGAGGGAATGGGGGTGAGTAACGAGCGTTACCCAACAAGTTCATTTAACAGGATAGAGGTGTATAATGCACTAGCTATGACCATCGACTTGTAAGTCTTAGGTCAATGCAGTTTTATAAGCATTTCTTCAAAGATTGCTTTTATTGAGAAGAACTATGTCCGTCAGCCTTCACAGGTTGATTAGAGCTTCGATGGGCTCCTTTCCTGCCGCGTTCGCAGCTCCTTCCCAGAACAGGGAGTATCTTGATACTTTTTGTACACTCTGCAGAGGTGGTCACTTGTACCCATGAGAGATCAACACTTTGCTGCACAACCGGGCGTACTTTCCCGTCCATACTTCTTTTTGTATGGGGCCCAGTTGATGATCCAAGCCAATCACCGTTCTTCTCCGCGACCCCGCAGACCCACCCTTTTGTAAGTCCATCCTCCCCTATACCACATATGTAGACTGATTGGTGCACTGGTCGTTCCCCTTTACACTATGGACGACCCCATAGGTAGACTAGCCCGGACCCCAGTGCCCGCTCCTATACAATATGGGTAGACTGATCCGGATGACCGTTACAATCCATCATAGATCAATTAGCAAGTCTGTCCCCCCTATACTATAGGTAGACTAGCAAGAAACACTTTCCCCCATACCATATAGCAGCCTAGGCAAGACAACCGTTGCTACTGATCCGTTGGCATGCGAGAGGGAAAAGATACAGCTGACTTCTCCGTCCCATTCCAGACCTCATGGTTGACCATGATTTACGGCGCAAGAATCACTGGCGACATTTGTTGTTAAGTCCTAGGGTTCACTTTCCCGAACAAATGGAACCTCCACCACAACAATCTCACTGTGGTTCCATTTGCCAGCCATACTAGGTTACCACCACTCGGGTCGATAACCAGCTAATCATATTAATTATGAAAAGAGAACCTTTTGCTTTTCAATGCAGTAATAATCATACCACCGGTATATTTGCAAGTAAGTTGCTAAAAGTAAGCAAGAGATATGAGCAAGAGTGAACTTGCCTGCAAACTGCAAGGTAGTGCAGTTGGATTTGTTGAAGTGACCCGGGACCTCGGGTTCTGAAAAATAGCAACATTGTCCATTAAGGGCAATGTTTAAAGATTCCAGAAAATGCATGCTTTATGGTGTGTTGGAATTATTTCCCCCCGGAAATGGTTTATTTGCTTATTAAACTTGATATATTCTTTTTATGATTTTAAAGAATATATATTAAGGTTAATTTCATTCAAGGATATTTGTCAGATATTCTTGAATGGAATTTTATTTAAGAATTGCCAAATTTGCTTAATTGCATAATTTTTATTATTTTCAGGCCAAAAATAATTACTCCTTTTTCTTTTGTATAAATGACTCATGAAATTACTTTATTTACTTAATGGATTCAAACTTATAAAGAGGGCTAAAAATAATTGCTTATTATTTTTGGTTTATTTTTGGTATTTTTCTGGTTTATTTTTAAACAGATTAGGGTTTTTCTTAAAGGTTTTTGACTCAAAACAATTAAATCAAAAAATAACAAGATGGGCTGATAGCCCGGGCCCACCGGTCAGTCCACCTAGGTGGCTAGACCGAACCGGCTCAGCCCGGCTCAGCCGCCCCCTCACTCTCTCTCTCTCTTGGTCGAAACCCTAACCCTACCCTCTCTGGCGACTCGCGTCGCCGATGCGCCCCTCGCCCAGCTCCGGCGAGCTCCGGCGAGATCCGCCGCCGCTCTCTGGCACTTCCGCTTCGCCTCGTTGCGCTCTACCTTTTGACCGTGAGGTTTCGTTATCCCCGCCTCCAATCGCCGCCATCGCCGTCGAGCTCCGCCTCTGTGGATCTTGCCCTAGTGGCTCGATCTACTCCGGCGAGCTTGCTGGAGCTTCTCCCCGTGCTTGGCGGTGCTGGTGGTGATCTTCTCGGCTTCGCGTCGGTTGGACGGCCACCGCAACCCCGACGCCGCCGCCGTGTTGTGCTCGGCCATGGGCACGTCGCCGCCTCCTCGTCGGTGCAGCTACTGGAGGGTGGCCTTGTCGCCACAACCATGGCTGCGCCGCCATGTCGCCGCCATGGTCTTCCACCGTGCTCCTCTGTGAGCACGCCAGTGAGTTCTTCTCCTCCTCCTCCTAGCTTCTGTGCTTGCTCTTGGTGGCCTGGCCAGCGAGCCAGGCATGCTTGCCTATGCTGCGCTATGCTGTTGCTGCTCTGCTCACTCTTGTGCTGTGATTGCTGTTGCTGCTCTGCTAGAGCTTGTGCTGTGATTGCTGTTGCTGCTCTGCTAGAGCTTGTGCTGTGATGCTCTGTATGCTGTGCAATCATTAGTGCAAGATTCAGTTAAGAATTTCTTAACTGAACTTGATATGTTTCACTGGGATTCTCCCCAGTGCTGTTATCTTGTTCATATATCTGTGATATGGTGGCTACTATTAGCATGATATTCAGTTAAGAGCTTCTTGACTGAATTCAGTGTTGCTTGCTTGAAATGCTTACTCTGTGATGATCATTTGTCTAATTGTTGGTCTCTGGTTTGTAGTGTAAACTGTTGCCAGTTAACTTCATATGATTATCCTTATGATGATAATAACATGCTGAGATTGAGCTTGTTATGCTCCTGTTGCCTTTTATGAACTGAAAACATTGTTTCAGTGATGATTGCCTTTATCAAGTAATTCATGCTTGATTTGTATGCTGCTGAAGGCTTTGTTGCTTTCTAAATCATGTTATTCATTGACAGCATGCAACTGTTTATTATTAGGTGTTGATTGTGCTTCCTCCATGTGAGGTTCACAACCTTTGCTTGATAATTAAATTGGATGGCTGCTGTTAGTGATGTTAAATATGCTTGGTGATTTCTATCAGTGGCTAGATCATCATATTGTGCAATAACTTTGCTGATAAGAACAGATCTTCATGATGATCTTAGTCTTAGCCTAGGATGCATGGTCTGAGGCTTTTACTCTTGCTATTGCTTGTTGGTTTGCTTCCTATTGGCTAAATCTTCCTATGAAGATTTTACAGAGCACTTCTCTGTAAGTCTGAGGAGAAAAACCTCCCCAAAACCTCCTAAGTGTTCTGCTTAGCAGAAGGATTTGGTGCTGAGGGTTTCATTGCTGTTAATTGCTTGTGTATGCAAGAATTTGGATGCTGGCAAGGTTTTACTCATGCTATTCAAGCCCTAGTTATACCTTGGTCTTGTGCTGGCTTTGATGAGTAGTTGTGGTGATGTTGATGATGCCTTTTTGGTTAAGCTTGATCAATGGCTCCTATGCTTGTCCTGCTCCTCCCAGTGGCTTGCCCTGCACCTCCTTGTGCTTGGCTTCCCACATTGCCTGCCCTGCACCTCCCAGGTGCTTGGCTTGCTCCTTGCTGCTCCTGATCTTGTTTAAGTAACCATATTGCTTTGGCTTTGGCTATTGGTTTGATTTGGTGAGGTAAATTCCCTCCTGATGCTCAACTCATGAGCAGAGAGAACTTGTGCTGGCTATGGTGTGCTGGTGCTGGTGCTATGTGCTGGTGCTGGTGTGCTGTGGTGTGCTGGTGCTATGGTGTGCTGGTGCTGTGTGCTGGTCGGCTAGGGTTCTTAGTCGACCAGTTTCACACACAGTGCTCTCTTTTATACTTCTCCATGTGTGCTGGGGTCTTGACACCTCCTAAACATGCATCTGGTGACCAGCTGCTTGCCTGCTTGGTGGCTTGGCCGACCAGATTGGTTCAAGCAGATATTTTGGTGTGAGTCATGTTGATAAGATCATCCTCTTGATGATTATCAACAGTGCTTCATTTAAATTTGCTTGACACTTGTAATACCATGGTGGCCTTTCCTTTTGTATTCTCTTTTGTATGCAGGTAATAAGAAGAATGAAGAAGAAAAGAAGAATGACTTGATGATCAAGATAGATTAGGATTTAATCATAACTTGTATTTTCTTTTCTTCTTTATTTTCCTTTTAGCTTCAGATTGTAATATTCTATGAATGTCCCTTGTTGTAATATTCTTTTATTCATAAACATTGTAAAGACAATGCATAATGTGTTGGTAATTAATAAAGTCCAAAGTTTTTCTTATTTGAATCTTTTATCCTTTCTAAATGTGCTATTTGAATTTAAGTTAAGTTCAAATTCAAGTTTTAATCTTCAAATGTCCTTTAGGCTTTAATCATTCAACTTAATTGTTTCCCACAATCAATTGATCAAAAGAGGTCATGTCCAATTCTTTAGCACTTCGAGAGTTCACCAACGCACATGCTCTGAGCATATCCTCCAAAATCTGATTGGTCCTTTCAGTTTGTCCCCCTGTCTGTGGGTGATAAGCAGTGCTGAAGTCTAACCTGGATCCTAGAGCTTTCATGCAATTGATTCCAGAAAGCTGAAGTGAATACGAACCCTCGGTCTGATACTATTGTCTTTGGTACTCCATGCTTGCTCACGATTTCCTGAACATATAAGTTTACTAGCTTTTCTCCGGAATCCTTTTGATTAACGGCCAAGAAATGTGCACTTTTTATTAATCTGTCCACGATAACCCAAATCATGTCCTTCTTCTTTGGTGTTAATGGTAATCCGGTGATAAAATCCATTCCAATCTCTTCCCATTTCCACTCGGGTATATCCAATGGTTGCATGAGTCCAGCAGGACTTTGATGTTCCGCTTTCACTCTTTGACAAGTATGGCATTCAGACACAAACTTGGCTATTTCCCGCTTCATGTTGTTCCACCAAAACAGTTCCTTAAGATCCATGTACATCTTGGTACTTCCCGGATGTATTGAATATGGAGTTTCACGTGCTTCTTTGAGTATCAACTGTTTGATTTCGGGTATGTCGGGCACACATATCCTATTATGAAACCAGAGCGAATTAAAATCGCCTAAACGAAACTCAGACGGTCTTCCCTCTTCAATCCTTCGGATCTCTTCCTCAATGAACGGATCTTCACTTTGCCGTCGGAAGATTGTGTACTTAAGATCACTTTGTCTTTCCTCCATTACCTTCATAGCAGACACGCTGCCCAAAGATTTCACTTCTAAGCATTGAATTTCTAACCTCTCCAAATCCATAAGCAACTCTTTAGGTAGTTCCCGGCTCAATGGCTGAGTATCCGTACTTTTTCTACTCAACGCATCGGCTACAACATTAGCCTTCCCTGGAGTATAATTGATGGTCAAATCATAGTCCTTGATCAATTCTAACCATCGCCGTTGCCTCATATTCAGTTCCTTCTGAGTAAAAAAGTACTTGAGACTCTTGTGGTCTGTATAGAGTTCACACTTAGCTCCATAAAGAAAATGCCTCCATCCTTTCAAAGCAAACACCACGGCTGCTAATTCCAAATCATGTGTTGGGTAGTTAACTTCATGTGGTCTTAATTGCCTAGACCCATAAGCAATAACCTTTCTGTCTTGCATCAACACACATCCAAGTCCATTCTTGGACGCATCACAATATACCGTGTAATCTTTGCCAGTTTCTGGTACGGCTAACACGGGTGATGTGGTCAACTTATCCTTAAGTGTCTGGAAACTAACCTCACGTTCTTCCGTCCAAACAAATGGTGTGTTCTTACGAAGCAATTTCGTCATTGGTCCAGCAATCTTGGAAAATACTTCGATGAACCTTCTGTAGTAGCCTGCCATTCCTAAGAATCCTCTAATCTGCTTAACATTCTTTGGTGCTTCCCATTCTAGAACAGATGCTACTTTACTGGGATTTACTGCTATGCCCTCCTTGCTGATCACATGCCCGAGAAACTCTACTTGGTCCAACCAAAATTCACACTTACTAAACTTGGCATATAACTGATGTTCTCTGAGAATCTGTAGAGCAACCCTCAAATGTTTGGCATGTTCTTCCTTGTCCTTTGAATAAATCAAGATGTCATCGATGAATACTATCACAAACTTGTCCAAGTAAGGCATAAAGATCTTGTTCATGAGATTCATGAAAATGGCTGGTGCATTTGTCAATCCAAAAGGTACGACCAAATACTCATGATGTCCGTACCTGGACACAAAAGCTGTCTTTGGAACGTCTTCCTTCTTGATCTTAATCTGATGATATCCGGATCGAAGATCTATCTTGGAAAATACTCCGGCTCCCCGGACTTGATCAAATAAATCCTGGATTCTGGGTAGTGGATACTTGTTCTTGATAGTAACATTATTGAGGTTTCTGTAATCTCCACACATTCTGCGTCCTCCATCCCGCTTATCCACAAATATCACGGGTGTACCCCACGGTGAAATACTTTCTTGTATAAATCCTTTCTATTCTAACTCATCCAGTTGCTCCTTTAATTCAACTAATTCCTTAGGCCCCATCTTATATGGTGCCTGAGCTATTGGTGTTGTTCCAGGAATCAAATCAATAGTGAACTCAATTTCCCTGTCGGGTGGCATACCTGGTAACTCTTTTGGGAATACATCTTGGAATTCATTGACTACTGGAATGTCTTCAAGTTTAGCTTCCTTCAAAGTATTGAGCTGTAATTGAACTTCAATATGTGCATGACGGTCTCCTTGATAAACTATCCTTCCTCCTCCTGGACGTTTAAGTGACACAGTTTTCTCTTTGCAATCAATCTGGGCTCCATTCTCTTCTAACCAATCCATTCCAAGGATCACAGCCATATCCTTCATAGGGATAAGAAAAAGATTGGCTAGATAGGCGCAATCGCTGATCATAATGACCTGCTCTTGCTTGAGGTGTGTGACTAGAATCGTTCCCCCCGCAGATAAAATAGTGATGGGGTATTCTAACTTATTGCAAGTGAGTCCATAAAGATCGACAAACTCTTGCGAAATGAATGAAGTAGTTGCACCAGTATCGAAAATTACTTTGCCAGGGTGAGATAGGATTTGAAGCGTACCTATCACGGTTTTCTCCGATTCAATCACTTCCTCCAAGTTGGTGCAATTTAATTTCCCATAAGGCCGAGATCTCTTGCCTGCACCATTTCCTCCTGAATTACCTCCACGGTTAAAACCTCCTCCTGTTGGCTTCTTTCCCCATGCAGTTTTATTTGGACATTGCCTTTTCATGTGTCCCTCCTGGTTACACCCAAAACAGATGACCTTGGGCTTTGGGCAATCCCTTGCCAGGTGCCCTGTAGCTCCGCACCCATTACAGGTGAGTGTTACCCTAGGATTTCCTCCTCCGCCTCCTCTAGGTGGCACTCCATGATTTGGTGGTCAGTGGTTTGAAGGTAAGATCTGGAGTTGGCTTGCTGGCCGGATATCTTCTGGGTTCTATCTTGGCTTTCTTCCGGCGTTCCTCCTGAACTTGCTTAAAATCATCTTCCATAGTAATTGCTGCATCAACAAGTTCTTGAAAATCCGCTGCTTTTAACATTCTGAGTTGCATCTTAGCCATTGGGTGCAAACCCCTCATGAATCGCCTCATCTTCTTCTCATCCGTGTTTACTGCATCCGTTGCATAACGTGATAGAAGAGTGAACTCCTTTACATACCTCATGATAGTCTTGTCCTTCTGTGCTAGATTGTCGAACTCCGTCCTCTTCAACTCCATAATACTTTCTGGTACATTAGCCTCCCGGAACTTCCGTTTGAATTCCTCCCAGTTGAATACCCTTCCTTGAGGATGTATTGCCACTATATTGTCCCACCAGGCTGCTACGGGTCCACATAACAGATGAGTGGCATACCTTAGCTTCTCGCTATCATTGCAATTCACAGTGTTGAGCTTCCTCTCGGTATCCAACAACCAATCTTCAGCGTCCATTGGTTCCGGCGCTGATGCAAAAGGAAGTGGTCTTGTATTCAGAAAGTCTGCCAATGAGACTCCATGTACACCATCATTCCGTCCTTCACGATTGTGATCCATCACATCTTGCATCATCTTGGTCTGGCACTCAATAAGCATCCGTTGTCTTTCATCTGCCATCCTCATATATTGGGCAAAATCTTGCTGTGTAAGAAATGGTGGTGGTGGTGGTAATAGTTCCCTTGCCGCTGCATCGGCTGCCTCCTTAGCCTTGGCTTCGGTCTCCATCCTCTGTTGCTCAGGACTCTTCACCAACTACCATCGCCATTTTATCCCCCTAACCCTGTTACATCAAGCGAAACTCATAGTTACACCATGCCCATGCTTTCTGAGCTCAACTTTATGCATAGTGTTAGTCACACAATAAAATCCAAATAAAACATGGCCAAATCACACCAAACATATACCATGTATATACATGGGTAAAAACAACATAGAGTTACACACTGCATTGTGAGTAACTACACTCACTTATTCCCATTTGCGAAAGCAAATACTACATAATACACATATGGTACATATGTTACAACATATCGCCTCTTTATTGATGGTAGTCTTCTACGGATAGTCAAACTCCCGATACATCCCCGGTGTCCATCCTGTCGCTCGGGATGTCCTCCTAACTGAAGCAGGGGTATAAGATGATTCTGCTGGCATATAGTCGAGATCGGGTGTATGCCCTAAGTTGAAGTCAGTCATCCCCAGATAATCGCTCAACGATGGGTATACAACCTCAGTGGCACTTCTCTCCATCTTGGGCCTCGAGCATTCTCCTCGCTCCTATATAGCTCGGTAACCTCCCCTCGTCATCCGACTCGATCTCTATAGGCCTCCCTGCCACGTCGCCGGTGCGGTGAGCAACCCTAAACTGACTCGTGACCTCGTGCTCCGAGTCACACGGAATCGGATCTCCGGCCGTTCCCATGTACTCGCCAAAACGCCAGCCCATGGAGTTTCCCCCAAAACTGTCGTTATGTGGCATTCCCCATGACTCCAAACCCGCCTCATATCCGGCTCCCAGTCGAGCCGTGTGCAAAGTGTGCTGGTGGCATCTCCGGTTCGGACTCAGGCTCGAACTCCCGCTCCTCGGGATCTTCCTCCTCATCTAGGTTAATAAAGTCTCCAGCGGAGAAAGCTGGAGTAGGTGCTCATGGTGGTCCAGAAGTCTCCCCCGTAGGCCACGGAGTATGTGAGCGTGGTGGTCCGGAAGTTTCTCCCGTATGTGTCGGCTCGGTGATCTCGTCCACTAGACTCTGTATCTCACCAACTAGTGCTCTGTGAACGTGGTAGAACACACTAAGCAGATGCTTACACCTGTCCATGTGCTCTGCTGCAGCATGTGGGTGTCTCTTCGCAAATTTGTAGCTATCCCGACAAGGATCTTCTCCTTCCTCGTCGTGTGGGATGTGCATGAACTTAGTACCTAACAACTTCTCCGTTTTGTGTTCACAAATATCCGTGATGGCTTTCATGACGGCTATCTTATATGCGGTACTAACCGTGCGTGCTTCTCCAGCTGGCATGATCACGCTCATGCCCAATTTGGCAGGAAGCATGATCCCTACCTTGTACTTCTGCAAGACTCTACCCTCATAATATGCATACTTCTTGACAGGTATACGGGTTTCACACCCGCACTCCTGTAGGATGCCCCGTAGTAGATCGGATAGGTTTCCATCATACTCATCCAACATCACATCTCGAACTTGCACGGTCCTTGACGGATTGGTGCGTGCCATCCTGGCAGTCTATATAAAAGATAAAGAAAATTAGTATATGATGCATCATCATAGTAACAATAAAGAATTGTAACACTAAAAAGTATGACTTTGTTATTCTCAAGTGAATAACGTCACAACATTTTTAGAGAACTCTTTACTATTCCTATTTGACTCCTACAGGTCATTCCCATTAACTAGGCGTCCAACCTAAGGCCAAAGCTTTTGCTCTGATACCAACTGTGATGACCCAGCATACCACTGCATGTTGTAGTATGCAAGTCGTTGACATAACACTCGTGAAGTACCATTTCACAAATATTACATCCCTCGGAGTGATACAACAGAAACATAGCGGTCTTTATTCAAGCACTTAATATTACAAGCCATAATCTTACAAAGGATTCCAGTTCCTCCTCGGTCCAAAGAGGAACACTAGTAGGTTCTACCCTGATGCTATAAACCTTAACTATGACTGATAGAAGTAGACTAAACATGATAACTTGCTTAAGTCACTTTATTCTATAAAGTTCATGTGACTTATATTACTACCCTATACTACTAGTTGTCGGCCTCCTCCTCGGCTCCTTCGTTGTTTCCATAGACGATCGTGTAATCCACGCCTTCTATTCCACCAGAAAGGTCCGGTTCTTCATAGTAGACTTCCTCGTAGTCCTCTGATGCTCCTTCAATTTCCTCGTTCTGGCCCTCCAAGTCTAAGCAAGGGTTAAGAGGGAATGGGGTGAGTAACGAGCGTTACCCAACAAGTTCATTTAACAGGATAGAGGTGTATAATGCACTAGCTACGACCATCGACTTGTAAGTCTTAGGTCAATGCAGTTTTATAAACATTTCTTCAAAGATTGCTTTTATTGAGAAGAACTATGTCAGTCAGCCTTCACGGGTTGATTAGAGCTTCGATGGGCTCCTTTCCTGCCGCGTTCGCAGCTCCTTCCCAGAACATGGAGTATCTTGATACTTTTTGTACACTCTGCAGAGGTGGTCACTTGTACCCATGAGAGATCAACACTTTGCTGCACAACCGGGCGTACTTTCCCATCCATACTTCTTTTTGTATGGGGCCCAGTTGATGATCCAAGCCAATCACCGTTCTTCTCCACGACCCCGCAGACCCACCCTTTTGTAAGTCCATCCTCCCCTATACCACATATGTAGACTGATTGGTGCACTGGTCCTTCCCCTTTACACTATGGATGACCCCATAGGTAGACTAGCCCGGACCCCGGTGCCCGCTCCTATATAATATGGGTAGACTGATCCGGATGACCGTTACAATCCATCATAGATCAATTAGCAAGTCTGTCCCCCCTATACTATAGGTAGACTACCAGGAAACACTTTCCCCCTAACCATATAGCAGCCTAGGAAAGACAACCGTTGCTACTGATCCGTTGGCATGCGAGAGGGAAAAGATACAGCTGACTTCTCCATCCCATTCCAGACCTCATGGTTGACCATGATTTACGGCGCAAGAATCACTTGCGACATTTGTTGTTAAGTCCTAGGGTTCACTTTCCCGAACAAATGGAACCTCCATCACAACAATCTTACCGTGGTTCCATTTGCCAGCCATCCTAGGTTACCACCACTCGGGTCGATAACCAGCTAATCATATTAATTATGAAAAGAGAACCTTTTGCTTTTCAATGCAGTAATAATCATACCACCGGTATATTTGCAAGTAAGTTGCTAAAAGTAAGCAAGAGATATGAGCAAGAGTGAACTTGCCATGCAAACTCCAAGGTAGTGCAGTTGGATTTGTTGAAGTGACCAGGGACCTCGGGTTCTGAAAAATAGCATCATTGTCCATTAAGGGCAATGTTTAAAGATTCCAGAAAATGCATGCTTTATGGTGTGTTGGAATTATTTCCCCCCAGAAATGGTTTATTTTCTTATTAAACTTGATATATTCTTTTTATGATTTTAAAGAATATATATTAAGGTTAATTTCATTCAAGGATATTTGTCAGATATTCTTGAATGGAATTTTATTTAAGAATTGCCAAATTTGCTTAATTGCATAATTTTTATTATTTTCAGGCCAAAAATAATTACTCCTTTTTCTTTTGTATAAATGACTCATGAAATTACTTTATTTACTTAATGGATTCAAACTTATAAAGAGGGCTAAAAATAATTGCTTATTATTTTTGGTTTATTTTTGGTATTTTTCTGGTTTATTTTTAAACAGATTAGGGTTTTTCTTAAAGGTTTTTGACTCAAAACAATTAAATCAAAAAATAACAAGATGGGCTGACAGCCCGGGCCCACCGGTCAGTCCACCTAGGTGGCTTGACCAAACCGGCTCGGCCCGGCTCAGCCGCCCCCCCTCACTCTCTCTCTCTCTCTCTCTCGGTCGAAACCCTAACCCTACCCTCTCTGGCGACTCGCGTCGCCGACGCGCCCCTCGCCCAGCTCCGGCGAGCTCCGGTGAGATCCGCCGCCGCTCTCTGGCGCTTCCGCTTTGCCTCATTGCGCTCTACCTTTTGACCGTGGGGTTTCGTTATCCCTGCCTCCAATCGCCGCCATCGCCGTCGAGCTCCGCCTCTGTGGATCTTGCCCTAGTGGCTCGATCTACTCCGGCGAGCTTGCTGGAGCTTCTCCCCGTGCTTGGCGGTGCTGGTGGTGATCTTCTCGGCTTCGCATCGGTTGGACGGCCACCGCAACCCCGACGCCGCCGCCGTGCTGTGCTCGGCCATGGGCACGTCGCCGCCTCCTCGTCGGTGCAGCTACTGGAGGGTGGCCTTGTCGCCACAACCGTGGCTGCGCCGCCATGTCGCCGCCATGGTCTTCCGCCGTGCTCCTCTGTTAGCACGCCAGTGAGTTCTTCTCCTCCTTCTCCTAGCTTCTGTGCTTGCTCTTGGTGGCCTGGCCAGCGAGCCAGGCATGCTTGCCTATGCTGTGCTATGTTGTTGCTGCTCTGCTCACTCTTGTGCTGTGATTGCTGTTGCTGCTCTGCTAGAGCTTGTGCTATGATTGCTGTTGCTGCTCTGCTAAAGCTTGTGCTGTGATGCTCTGTATGCTGTGCAATCATTAGTGCAAGATTCAGTTAAGAATTTCTTAACTGAACTTGATATGTTTCACTGGGATTCTCCCTAGTGCTGTTAGCTTGTTCAGATATCTGTGATATGGTGGCTACTGTTAGCATGATATTCAGTTAAGAGCTTCTTGACTGAATTCAGTGTTGCTTGCTTGAAATGCTTACTCTGTGATGATCATTTGTCTAATTGTTGGTCTCTGGTTTGCAGTGTAAACTGCTGCCAGTTAACTTCATATGATTATCCTTATGATGATAATAACATGCTGAGCTTGAGCTTGTTATGCTCCTGTTGCCTTTTATGAACTGAAAACATTGTTTCAGTGATGATTGCCTTTATCAAGTAATTCATGTTTGATTTGTATGCTGCTGAAGGCTTTGTTGCTTTATAAATCATGTTATTCATTGACAGCATGCAAGTGTTTATTATTAGGTGTTGATTGTGCTTCCTCCATGTGAGGTTCACAACCTTTGCTTGATAATTAAATTGGATGGCTGCTGTTAGTGATGTTAAACATGCTTGGTGATTTCTATCAGTGGCTAGATCATCATATTGTGCAATAACTTTGCTGATAAGAACAGATCTTCATGATGATCTTAGTCTTAGCCTAGGATGCATGGTCTGAGGCTTTTACTCTTGCTATTGCTTGTTGGTTTGCTTCCTATTGGCTAAATCTTCCTATGAAGATTTTACAGAGCACTTCTCTATAAGTCTGAGGAGAAAAACCTCCCCAAAACCTCCTAAGTGTTCTGCTTAGCAGAAGGATTTGGTGCTGAGGGTTTCATTGCTGTTAATTGCTTGTGTATGCAAGAATTTGGATGCTGGCAAGGTTTTACTCATGCTATTCAAGCCCTAGTTATACCTTGGTCTTGTGCTGGCTTTGATGAGTAGTTGTGGTGATGTTGATGATGCCTTTTTGGTTAAGCTTGATCAATGGCTCCTATGCTTGTCCTGCTCCTCCCAGTGGCTTGCCCTGCACCTCCTTGTGCTTGGCTTCCCACCTTGCCTGCCCTGCACCTCCCAGGTGCTTGGCTTGCTCCTTGCTGCTCCTGATCTTGTTTAAGTAACCATGTTGCTTTGGCTTTGGCTATTGGTTTGATTTGGTGAGGTGAATTCCCTCCTGATGCTCAACTCATGAGCAGAGAGAACTTGTGCTGGCTGTGGTGTGCTGGTGCTGGTGCTATGTGCTGGTGCTGGTGTGCTGTGGTGTGCTGGTGCTATGGTGTGCTGGTGCTGTGTGCTGGTCGGCTAGGGTTCTTAGTCGACCAGTTTCACACACAGTGCTCTCTTTTATACTTCTCCCTGTGTGCTGGGGTCTTGACACCTCCTAAACATGCATCTGGTGACCAGCTGCTTGCCTGCTTGGTGGCTTGGCCGACCAGATTGGTTCAAGCAGATATTTTGGTGTGAGTCATGTTGATAAGATCATCCTCTTGATGATTATCAACAGTGCTTCATTTAAATTTGCTTGACACTTGTAATACCATGGTGGCCTTTCCTTTTGTATTCTCTTTTGTATGCAGGTAATAAGAAGAATGAAGAAGAAAAGAAGAATGACTTGATGATCAAAATAGATTAGGATTTAATCATAACTTGTATTTTCTTTTCTTCTTTATTTTCCTTTTAGCTTCAGATTGTAATATTCTATGAATGTCCCTTGTTGTAATATTCTTTTATTCATAAACATTGTAAAGACAATGCATAATGTGTTGGTAATTAATAAAGTCCAAAGTTTTTCTTATTTGAATCTTTTATCCTTTCTAAATGTGCTATTTGAATTTAAGTTAAGCTCAAATTCAAATTCAAGTTTTAATCTTCAAATGTCCTTTAGGCTTTAATCATTTAGCTTAATTGTTTCCCACAATCAATTGATCAAAAGAGGTCATGTCCAATTCTTTAGCACTTCGAGAGTTCACCATTCCCCCTCGAAGAGAGATTCGATCACTTTTAGGTTTTAGTAACAAAAGCGCGAAAAAATCCCGTAATTTTAGATGAAATGCACATAACCCCTCTATTCTACCCCGGAGTTGTCCTACGTGCTGGGACATTACATTGGTGTACGTCAAGATTTATGTTTCTTTGGAATAAAAAATACGGAGATGATACCATATGGTCTATTTTCAAGAAACCTGGGATATGTTTCTTTGTTCAAGAGAGAGGTGCATGGTGCTGCTATGGATAGACGGCAAAGCCATTGGTTTGAGGAAAAAGGTCTCATGCCAATCTGTATTTTATTCAGTTCTTATGTCAACCTGGTGCCTTTGTCCAGAGAAAAAGCTTTTTCTTAATAAGTTCTTTGTATGTGCTAATTATGAGACCTTCATGCACCTGGTTTGTTGCTTCACCAGGTGATGGAGGAACTGTTAGTGGAAGACGAAGTAGGTGTGTCCATACTCCCAAGCTGCAGGTGCATATTACTCAATGGGTCCTTGCTTGAAAAGTCTAGGTGTATACACTGTAAGGCATGAATTTGTTCTTTGGTAAAATGTCCTAGGCTATAGGTCGAATCTCTGTCTTTATATTGGTTGGGTTATTTGATTCAGTTAAGAAAATATTTGTCATGGTCATAAATTGTTTAAAAAATGCACCGACAAGTCAAGCTGCAGATTCACTGGTTGGTTCATTAGTGCAACCAATGTTTGTGTATTATTATTTGCTATAAAAATAAATGTACACTACTTACGCAACAATCAACTCATATGAAAAAGGATAAAGTTCCCGACCAGATAAAATAGCAGTCCAAACATCTACAAGGACCATGTATCAATATGGGACAAACAGTCGTTTCTACACCACGGAACGGAACAACAAGCATTGTGATTACCATATATCACTCTGCTCTGGTGTTCCATTTAACGCTCAAAAATCCTCAAGTTACCCTATATTTGGCCTTTTATATTAATTGTTCATGTTTCATTAATTTGAATTGGTAGATGGTCTATGATTTTTCAAATCTGATAGCATGAGTACTGGCCAGCTTTTATACTTGATGAAATGTGTTATATGCTAGAGATAAATTGTGCCATCCTATTTACAGGATCAAGCTTATACAATAATCCACATCAGTTCAGATGATAACTAGAGGTATTGGATGCAAATGCTCAGCCGATGTCGTCGCCCAACCTACCAGCATGCTGGAGGCAGAAGAATGAGTGGAAGTGACTGAGGCATGAAGAAAGGTCGGAACGTCCACCACATTATTAGGATTATGGGTTGGCCCGAAGAGCTTTCAATTACCAAGGGGAAAAATAGTCATGCATCAAAATTTGTGCATTTCTCTGATATTTGTATTCTCAAGGAAACATCTAAGATTTGAATCAGATGCTTATAAGATGTCTTCACTTCCATGCACTTAATGTTTTTGTAATATCTCCAGTTAGAAATATATGTTAATTTGTGCACAATGAACATTAAATATCCAATGAGAAAGATCAAATATTTTTCTCTGGAAAAGATATACCGTTAAATTTGAAATACTTAATTTTGTGTCAACCAGATCCGTTTCAGCTCAACAACAATTTCATTGGTATTATCAAGGTTTGTGTATCCTACAAGGTTGATTGTTTTTTTGGGTGTTGCATGTCATGTCTTTAATTTGATAAGAATTCGTCGGTGAAGTCTTCGGTGTCACCGGTGTTCGAACGGGCACCACGCATCTACATTATGACTTCTCTCCCAATATTTACATATTTTTCTCTACTTCCTAACCCTGGATGGCAGTGACTTCCCTCGTGAATGAGGTGAGTGGCGATGGTGACACATGTCTATGTTGGCGCACACCATTTTATGTTGTGGACTCGATGAAACTGGTTGGTTTCTGTACAACATTGCAGCTATACCAAAAAGAATTTACTTTATAGGCCTCTGAGCACAGATATTCTCACCCATAATAAATTGCACGAGCTGGAAAAGTGTCGTACAAGGATCGGACGGAAATCGTCGTGTGTGAAGCAATTTCGAAAGCAATAAACCTTGCGCGTCGCTGCTTAGAACGTTTTCCAAACGATTTCCTTTCTCTCGCAGTGGACATTAATAATGTTGCCGGCAGAGTGCGAAGGCAAACGGTGGACTACGTGAAGTTTTTTTTTTTTTACCGTATACGTGAAGCTCAGAAGCTCGTTGCTAGCAAGCCTGTGGCTGTTTCTTATTCTAGTTTTGACTTGCACCACCTAAAGCTAGTGCTCCCAGTGTACTCTTTAGGCTTTATATTTAAAAAAATCAGGGCTATGTGCTATTTCTTCCACAATTCTTGTTGTAGTTGTAGTTCAAATTTAAACTAAAGCCACAAAAAAGATGGAACTGAGGGAGTAGATACATACAAACGAAACATCACTAAAAAAGGGCTTTGCACATACTCTTTTTTTTTTTGCCTCAGCCTGTTAGCTAGTATGTACGTTTAAGTTACATGTACACTATTGCTAGGCGTTTGCCTGCACTTACAACAACCACTGCCGTGGAATTTCGCAAAAAAAAAAAAAAAAACTGCCAGGTTACGCTAACCGGATGGCATGAAAGTCCTAACCAGTTTACATAATGTGATATCCAGATAGTTACATGTCTCACCTATCTTCTTCCCTCATGACCAATTTCTCCAAACATTGTTCCTGTGGAGACTGTAATTAACAAAGAAGATGATGACTGGACGGCAAATGTTCAGCTCACGCTTGGTACAGCTAGACTTCCCATCTGAAGTATCCTGGGCAGGATCTGAAGAAGAAGGTTGTGATGCAACACACAGAAGATGAAGAAACTAAAGTAACTCATCTGCTGTAGTACAAAAAGTTAAAACTTTGAGATCCGAACCTCTCCACATCTCGCATTGATTTTCAAAGATAGAATGCTATCAGCCCTCGTGGTCCCAATGTTGATTGCTGCTATTGGAGCATTTGATTCATGTGCAAGCCTGGGATTGAGATTTATGATCAATATGATGTTGCGATAATTAATAAGAAGACAAACTTAATCCAGTTTGAAATATTTAATCCATAAGCAAGAAATATCAGCAAGCAAGATAGCAAGGAATATCAGAAAATAAGATAGCAAGGAATGTCAGCAAACAAGATAGCGAGAAATATCAGCAAACAAGATAACTAGCTATCGGCAATAATAAGGAACTGATTAAATAATATTTTAAGTAATACCTTGCGAGTCTAAAAGCAGACATTGTCATTACAGCTGAACCAACCACGAGAAGAGCATCACAGTTCCTTGCAGCCTCCTTAGCGTTATCAGCTCTCTCTTTCGGAACATTATCACCAAACATTACAACCTTCAAACAACAGAATAAGACATTCAAAAGTGACTATAGATTTTAATACTTATGGTCTTATGCCTTATCAGAATTTTCAGAAAATTCCTTACTAAATTTATAGGGACATGGGAAAGAAAGTCAGACAGTGGAATGGCATATTAATATACAACTTGCACGTTCCTTTCATTTATAGAAATTGCCACACAGATCGGACAACAGAACATAGTTTTCTGCAAGATTTTTTAAAAATTAACTAACAGTATCACACCAAGGTGCAGAAAAAGTATTCTCACGTCAGGTTTTAGCACTCCACCACATTGAGTGCAACTAGGAATGTCAAAATCTTGCTCCCAAAACTTCTCATCGATCTCAATATCACCATCAGGACGCTGCTGCATTCCAAAACTTTTGCCTGAGCCAGGTTGTCCCTCTTCCAAACTATCAATAGCTAGAGCCCACTGCAACACAGAAATATATCACTCGGTCCTCAGAATTACTGAAATCACAAACCAAATTAGGCTGCTATAGAAAGCACGGAAATAAATACTGGAAAAGCAGACGCAGAAGCTCTGCTATAACTTTATACATAGTAAAGTATTTACAACAATTAACTACTGAGCAACAGAGGACAAAACAAAGGGGGGAATATAGTCAAGACTAGGAATACACACACACAGCTGTTTAAGAGGCATCAGCCCTGTAAAGACATACGGCTCGGCGGTCGAACTTGATATTTTTAACAATATTAACATCTAGAAAATCAGTAAGAACCATGATAAACTAATTCAAATGAATTTTATGTCATAAAATATCATATGATTACAGTAGGTTGACAACTTCACAAGCATAATGGACCACAGTTTGAAAGAAATAAATATAACCAGTATCAGATGGACAAACCTTTGGGTTGAGATCCTTCACTTGTTCTTGGAATGACTCTCGGCTGATGGACGTACCACATTCTAAGCAAATTACCTCATATACACTTCCATGCAATTCAATTGGCTTACTACCAGCACGATGATGCAACCTAAAAATACTCATACAGAAAGTGATGGTGAAAAATAAGATGCATAGTCATTCCCAGATCACAATAACAAAGACCCAGCTCATTACCTATCCACATTTTGAGTAACCATCGAGTGAATACGACCGACTCTTTCTAGTGAAGCAAGGGCATAGTGAGCTGTATTTGGTTGTGCTCTCGTGAACCTTCTCCATCCAGCATAGCTCCTAGCCCAGTAGCGCCGTCGGGCTCGAATAGAGCGAAGAAACTCCTATTTTGTTCAAATGGAAAGTGGGGAAGGATGACATAACCATTGGTAAGCTGAAGTGGACAAATGGAAAGAGCATTAAGAAGTATTACGTATTTCCTAATGTTGTTGCAAAGGTGACCACCAGAAAGGCATAAACCGCAGTAAATTGAGAAAAAATATAGAACTAAGTGTATAACAGGACCATGCAGTTAGAGCTGTTGGAAAGATAGGCTACTATTGTGTCTGGTTTGAAGCTCTGAGAGTTCGTTGATCTCTAGACTCTGCTTCAGGACAAGGGCCTGGACCAAAATCGATCGGACTCTATCCGCTAGAAGTGGAGGGCTTCTGGTGACTACACTGTCCAATTTCTTGGTAACCTTTCTCCTCGCTGGTGCTTCATGGTCACATGCCAGGCATATGACAAATGGAAAGCTAGTAGTGGACATCTTATATATGCCATGTAACACTTGGAAGGAGAGGAGCCTCCACATCTTTAGCGCAAAAATGCTACTACTCCGATCGGAAAAAAGTGTCAGTGACTTAGTACAAACTTTGTACTAAGTTGTACTAAATCATCTGACACTCTTCCGATCGGAGGGAGTAACTGTGATGCTGCGTCAACCCCCCTTGGATATACATCTTTTGTAGTATGAGTAGTGTGACCTTTTGGCAGTAGTTTGTGTGTGGAACCTGGGGCTTTTGTGACTTAGAGCCTGTTTGGTTTGATACCTGACAAAATATGGCCTGGCCTAGAGCTTCCCTGGACCAGCTTTCAACTTGTTTGGTTGGTATCCTGAGTCATCAGGCAGGAGCCTGGCCTGGAGGCATGCAACAGTCATTAGCCTGGTAGTGGTAGGGTAAGCCAGGCAAGGTCTGAGCATTACCAAGGCGCAGAGAATCGATCGCCTGATGCTTGCAATGGTTTAGCCTGGAATGGTAATCCTGCTTTTGGGCTGACAAAGGAATAATTTTATGGGCTGACAAAATAATATTTTATCGGCCAGGCCATGACCCAAACCAAACACATCCGTTACAGGCTAGCCTAGCCAGACAAATCTGTTTAACTTCTCATGTCCATCCAAGGCACCAGCTTTCCCAGGCATGGAAGGACTCCAACCAAACTAGCCCATACTCCTCACAAAAACAAGCCCACCTCTAATTAATACTCTGTTGTGCCCTTAATTCTGGCAGTGCAACTGTCGGTTCCTCGAGAAAAATGGTTCAAATGAGACCTAGATATATCCAACAGTATTTTACTAATGGTAGAAGCATTTCGCCAATGGTTTCTCTACGAGAGTTGATTTTCAGACACAACATTTTTTTAGTCATGACTTCATAAGCACATGAGACTATTTTGTAAGCTCCTTGATGGTGAAGAAAGATGCAACCAATGCCAGGTGGCTTTACTGATGAGATTTCACATGGATAATGCATGTCTAAGTCTAAGTTTCCCCGCAGAAAAAAAGCATGCCTAAGTTGTAAACAAATGTAAAGGGCTCGACATTGTTAACTTTAGGACTCAGCGTGAAGCTCAAACGACCAGGCCAGACAATTCAAATAAATTGTCTTGGGGTCCCTTTCAAAATAACTTCCTAGGAAGGACACAATTCTCTATCCACCTACATTAATCATTGATAATTAAATACCAAGGGTAGAGACTGACACACCTGATGAGTAAGTGGTTTAAAACCAGAACTGTATGCTCCGTTAGGACTGCCATAAAACAAAACTAGTAAGGCAGCTGATATGGTTCCAGAGGAGATTTAGAAATATAACCATGTATGTACCTCCTATAATCAGGAATTCCTGACTCGGTGCTCATTCCTGCTCCAGTTAATACCATGAGCTTATCGCTGAGACAGGTAACAGACAATTAAGCTCAATTCACTTCAAACGTAGCTCACGAACTTGACAAGGAAGTTCAATACAGATTTTCACCTCTTATCTATAAACCTGTACAGTAGGTCTACATCTTCAGAGTTTGGAGGATCAGAATCAGGAACAATCCGTTTGTCTCTTAAAAACTGGATGTAAGTTTCACAATAATCTTTAGGTGCAACAGCAGATGAGTGGTTATTTCTTGCTTGAATGGAGCGAAAAGAGCATCCCAATGAAAAAATATTTCTCTTCCGATGAGCAAATCCATTATATACTGATGCTTGGACATTGCAGAAGTGAGGACAAAATCCTGAGATGTAAGAGATTTCAATTAGTTAGTGCAAAGATAGGACTAGCCTAATTGCCTCAGAGAAAGAAATTATCTGAACCAACTTGCCTTTGGGTACTCCTCGAAGAGCACTTCCGAAACCTGCAATTATCTGAATTGCATTACACATGCAAGTCGTATAATTAGACTCGGGATTTATCACTAGAAAATGTACAGTGAAATACAGCCAACTTATCGCACTGATATGTGACCAACAAATACTATAACCTGAAAATGGTTTCAACAAAATTAAATTATGACAGCACCATGAGAAAAGGTTCAAGGTCTGTTTATTCAATACGAGTCATGAAATGTTTTGCTCTCGTACAATTGAAACATACAAAAGACAAGGTCTCGCAAGTCTTGAGCAGCAGCTTGGCAGGTTCAGTAGCTACTTCAGTTTGGGGGTTTATGTGTGTGTATAGAAGGGAACCTGAGGTATGAATCTCCACCTCCCTGAAACTTTAAGCCGTCAGACTCCGTAGCTTCTTTTCCATTTGCATCAGAATAGGGCATGTTCCTACAATTCCCCGCCACCAAAATCTTCCTAATTTGATCCTTCTAAAGTCATAGTGCCACCTAAGTTTCTGTTTCTCCCCTAGTCTGATGCTTCCTATGTCACAACTCCCACTGTCCCATACCAGTTTGGTTCCACCTAAGCATTTTAACCTCTGCTGAACTGAAATATCGAACAAAACAAAAGGATAATCTCGTCCATCCTCCCAATTTCCCAAGTGCTATGCTGAAATCTAGTTCGTCAAACTCTACACTGCGCATATCAGCCTTCACCAAATTACAGTCGTGGCCACCACGGAGACCCGGGAAACGCGAATGGACAAGCCGAGATCCGTGCTTCTACATTGGGTGGAAAACAGACAGTAAAATGGAGAGGATAGAGCTGGGCAGGGAGTGATTACGGATGCCGAAGCGCGGTAGGCGTGCGCCGCCGCCATCGGATACCGCGAGGCAGAAGCGGGCTGGCGCGGTCCTCCCTCTCCGGCAGGCGGGCGGATGTGGAGCTGACGTGGAGACGGGATCGCCGCGGGGCGGAGGCAGCTGAGCGCTTGGCTGCAACTCATTTTTGTTTGGTGGGAAATAAACACGGGGAGGAGATCCACTGCACCGCCACGTCGGTCGGTACACCGTACGCCGTTCAAATTGAAATCACTCGAATTTTCCAGGCCCCCCTGACCTGAGCTCACCGAGGTGACTTACCGCCAACTCCAGCCGGCCGATCTTCGACATGGTCCGATTCGGTTCATATGAATCAACCTTAGACATGAAAAGGCTAATTCGTGGCTCGTTTGTTTGCGTCGAGGTAAATCTAATGGCGAGACGATTTCAGGTCACGTCTTTTTTTATATAATCAAATACCACATATTTATAAAATTAAATAGTACATGGTAGAGAAATATAAGTTTGCTTTAGCAATTACAAAATAAAATCTAAAAGAAACAAATAAATCTTTGAGATCTTCAAACTCTTTCTTTTATTACATAATCTTGTATTTTCATAAGGCAGCCGAATAAAACCGAATCACTGATCTGAAAATACCAACGAATATTCTCCCATAATTTTAATTTGAGCCGCAATATCACGGCTACGTGCATGCGCACATCCATGAAAGTAGTCAATCACTATCAGCAAGAGTACTGGTGGCGCGGTGATGATGATTTTAGAAAGCTTGATTGCGTTTGTTGATGAAGTAAAATAACCGGCCAGTTGGAAACCTCAAGAGAAGGTTTGATGAATATAGCAGCAAATTTTCCCTCAGTTATGAAACCAATGTTATCAATCCAGTAGGAAAAAGCCAATACTCCAGAAGGTGATGCCCGCTAGCTTCACGACAGCTCCGACAATTTATAGGGCGCCTCGTCCAAGCTTTGCTTTGCGAGCGGCAACGTGGAACCTGCACACAACACAACCAAATACTTTGTTCTCAACTTACGATGAGGTTGTCAATCTCATCGGTTTGCTTGAAACAAAGGGTATGAGCGTATCGAGTGGAAACTAATAGTAGTATGCGAGTAAAATAAACAGTGCGAGTAAAGTAAACAGGTGATAGCAATATAAAGGAAATAGGACCGGGGTCCACAGTTCACTAGTGGTGTCTCTCCATAAGATAAAATAACACATGCTGGGTAAACAAATTATAGTTGGGTAATTGATAGAATAAAGACAACGTGCATATGTCGAGAGGATCACTATAAGATTTACTCTGGGCATTACAACAAAATACATAGACCGTCATTCAACTGCATCTATGACTAATAATCCACTTGTGGCGAATCAATCCGAGAACTCCACAAGTATTAAGTTGCGAACAACAGATAACTGCATTAAGCAACGTGTGTAATGTAAACAAAGCATATGTCCTTGAGTATATGAATGTTGTTTTCACCCTAATGGCAATAGCACATCTACAACCTTATAGGTTTCTGTCACTCCCCCAGATTAAATAGAGGCATGAACCCACTATCGAGCATAAATACCCCCTCTTAGAGTCACTAGCAACTACTCGGCCAAGATAGCTATTAACAACGGAGAGTATGCAAGATCATAAATAACATAGAGATAACATAAGATAATATTCAGCACATCAACTCAATCATAACACCAATATTCATCGGATCCCAACAAACACAACATGTAGAATTACATAACGGTGATCTCGATCATGTAAGGCAGCTCACGAGATCTAAACATGAAGCACATGGTGGAGAAGACAACCATCTAGCTACTGCTATGGACCCATAGTCCAAGGTAGACTACTCACTCATCGCGCCAGAGGCAAGCATGGCGATGAAGAAGATCTCCGGTGGCGATTCCCCTCTCCGGCAGGGTGCCGGGAAGAGCTTCTAGACCCTCCCGATCTCGGGTCGACGGCGGCGGCGGATCGCGATGTATTCTGGAAAAGTGATCGGGTGTTTAGGTTTTTCCCGTCGGGGGGTCTTTATAGGCGAAGGGGCGGCGTCAGAAGTGGACCTGGGTGGCCTCACCACAGGTGGGCGTGGGCCAGGGGCAGGCCGCGCCCCCTGGTAGTGTGGCCCCCAGTGGCTCCTCTTCGGTTCTCTGGAAGCTTCGGTAAATTTTTGGACGTTCGGCTTTTGTTTCGTCCAATTCTGAGAATATTTCCTGTGTAACTTTTCTGAAACACAAAAACAGCAGAAAACAGGGAACTGGCACTGTGGCATCTCGTTAATAGGTTAGTCCCAGAAAATGCATAAAAATGCCACGAAGTGTAACGAAACACTAAGCAAATGGTGTAAAAACAAGCATGGAGCATCAAAAATTATAGATACGTTAGAGACATATCAGCATCCCGAAGCTTAACTCCTGCTCGTCCTCGAGTAGGTAAGTGATAACAAAAGACATAATTTTTAAGGTGACATATGATGACCCACAAGTATAGGGGGTGTATCGTAGTACTTTCGATAAATAAGAGTGTCGAACCCAACGAGGAGCAGAAGATGTTGATGAGCAGTTTTGATCAAGGAATCATTGTAAATACTAGCAAACAGGTTTTCAGGGGTATTTGGTAATACGAGTAAATAAAGTGCGAGTAAATAAAAGACAGTAGTAACAATTGCAGCAAGTGGCCCAATCCTTTCTTCAGCAAAGGACAAGTCGGTTGTGTACTTATAATAACCAAACGTTCCCGAGGACACACGGGAGTTTCTGTCAAGAGCTTTCGCTTCATAGAGCCAATAGTATTTATTGGTTTGATAGGTGTTATGGGGGTGAACCTGTGCTAGCGCACTACCCTTACTAGGATAAATACACACTTGTGATTATACCCCTTGCAAGCATCCGCAAATACAAGAAAGTAATTAAGATAAATCTAACCACAGCCTTAAACTCTAAGATCCTACGCTCCCTGGTGCAATGGTTTCCCAACAGAGGTTTAGGTTTTTGTCACTCCAGCAACCCCACAATCGGTAGCCAAATACACAATGCATCTCACTAGGCCCATAAATGGTGAAGTATCATGTAGTCGACGTTCACATGACACCACTAGTGAAATAGCACCACAACAATATCAAACCATTAAATATTTCTCAACAATAATTCACTACTAACATCTTGACTTCTCCCATGTCCTCAAGAACTAAACGAACTACTCACAAGACATCATATGGATCATGATCAGAGGTGAAATAATGGTAAATAACAATCTGAACATAAACCTTAATTCAACGGTTCCACTCAATAGCATCAACTACAAGAGTAATCAACACCGGGAAAGTTTCCCCTATGAATATAACAAGATCCAACTCAAGATGTTACAGCGGGATGGCGTGGTGATGGTGGAGATGAAGGTGCTGGTGATGGAGATGATGATGATGATGATCCCGATGAAGTCCGGTGCGATGGTGATGACGATGGCGACGATCTCCCCTCTCCGGGAAGGAATTTCCCCGGCAGATTCCTGCCTGCCGGAGAGCATTTCTCTCTCTGGTGTTTTCCGCCCCGCAGAGGCGGCGGTGTCTAACTCTGAGCCCCCCTTGACTTAGGTTTTTGGGGACGATGATGTACGCGGAGGGGCGAGACCAGAGGTGGGCCAGGACTCCCTCACACAGGGCTGGCGCGGCCAGGGGGCTGGCCGCGCCACCCTGGCGTGTGGGGCCCCCTGGCTCCTCTCGACTCCTCCTTCTGGCTTCCTGAGTCTTCTGGGAAAATATAATTTCTGGGTATTTTTCTGGAATTTTCCTGATCTTCAAAATATGGTCTCTTGATGGTCCTTTTTCCAGCAGAATCCTGACTCCGGCAGCAACTCCTCCGATGATCATCAAACATGTGAAAGCAAAGGAAATAACATAAGTATCTTATCTAAATATGAAATATATCAATGAATAACAGTAAATTATGATACAAAATAGTGATGCAAATTGGACGTATCAACCCCCCCAAGCTTAGACCTCGCTTGTCCCTAAGCGAAAACTAAACTCGGTAAACATGACCACAGGTTTATGGAGTGAAGTGTCGATAATCAAAATACGGACAAGAAGCATCACATTCATCAAAGCACAAATTATAATAGACAGCAACTTCCCTTTATAAGATATAGACTTGCAATGGGTAAAAGGGAATCACATGTAAAGATGCACAAGGTAAACTATAATTGGCAATGGCAAACCTTAGTTCTTGGTCAAAGAATGGAGAACAAACTATTCTCTCTTTTAAACGGAGCCTTTTAAAACAAAGCTAATATAGCAAAGACTATATGCTCAACAAAGTAAACTTTTGCATCCATAGAAAGCTTTCAAAGATGTATTCCTTCAGACAAAAGCATTATACAAAACAAGGAAGATAGTAAACATGATTAAACGGATCAACATATGGATGAGTGAAACATAACAACTCAAATGCTTGCTTGAGACAGAGGGAAATAGGTTGACTCAACATAAAAGTAAAAGATAGGCCCTTCGCAGAGGGAAGCAGGGATTAAACATGTGCTAGAGCTTTTCATTTGTAAAACAGAGGTAAAAATTGTTTTGAGAGGTGGTTGCTTTTGTCAACGACTAGCAACGGAGTTCTTGATATCTTCCATACTAAACAAGTGAGAGCGGTTCCGAGATGTTTGATTAATTGGCACTTTGGTGCTCTTTTATAGCTTTGCACTCCTCCCCACCTTTTTCCTTTCTCAAACCATGGCTAACCGATTCCATCGGGTGCCGACCAACTTTCACATTCCATTGGAGGAGTACCTTTTTCTTTCTTTTTCTTTTTAAGATTATAATGGTCTGACCAGCTCCCTTGCAAAATTAATGACGAGCAGATGAAGCTGCCTAGTCGAGGGGTACTTAATTTAGTATGGAAGATAACAAACCCATCCACTACGTCCTCATGAGCTAAAAACAGTGGCACAAAATGAGAAGTGTTTGAAGGTTTTTGAAAGGTAGCACATGAAAATTTACTTGGAATGGCTTGAAATACCATGCATAGGAATTTATGGTGGACTCTTTGGAAGTGACTTGGCTTTTGGGAATTGGATGCACGAGAAGTATTTCCTCTCAGTACAGGTTTTTGGCTAGCAAGGCTGGGTAGCAAGCATAAGAGTTGCATGAAACAAACAAACATACATATAATAGGAACAATCATGCAAACTCCCTTGAAGGTACAACGATTTTAACTTTAAGAATAACAATGCTTATAAGCCAAACATAAGGGAAAACTGAAGTGATGAAACTGCAAGCACTTCTTTATTCTTCTCTACTCAAACCTCAAGGTAAAGTTGCTACTGACCGAGCTAGGTTTGCCAAAACCAACTAAATCTACTCATGCTCCCAATATGATACCAATACCAATCAACAAGACTAGTCATACAAGAGAGATTGCAGACTAACATAAAGTGTGCGAAAAGTAAACGATAAAACTTCTCATTAATATTTTATTACCGCAACTCACACCAAGGGATACATAGATAACTAACTAAGGAGGATACTTCCAAACTGCAAACTATTCTATATGATAACTTCTCTATTCATGATATGACTCTACTTGAAAAGTAAATGAGCAAAAGGTAATGATGTGATACCGCGGCACTCCCCCAAGCTTGGAACAAGCCAAGGGGATGCCTAAACCGATGATGAATTACTCCTTTGGTGGCGGCGGTGGATAATCTCTAATAAGCTTCTCAATCAAATCCTTCAGATCATCAATCTTGTACTCGAGGTTACGAATCATCTCGGAATTGTGCTCAACACGGTTCATGAACCTGTCAGCAAGAGAATCCCAGCTCTTGGAATTATTTCCCCATCCTTCTTCACCCTTGGAGCTTCCTGTCCCTGCATTGTTAGAACGATCTATATCCCAGCCAGAGGGTAATCGTGATTTGGGCACCTTTTGGAACTGATGCTCATGAATCAGAGTATGGAAAGGATTTTGGTGTGGTGGAGACGTCCGTGGAGCTAAGGTGTGATGCGGCACACCTCCTCCGGTCCTTATACGAGCACTCTTCTTGAACTTGTCATGATCTGTCACCACCCCTATGCTGGCAATCACGGTGCTCGGCCTTGGACTTTGATCTTCCTCTTCGTCTTCGCTTTCAACCTCTTCTTTCAGCCGGAAATCTTTGGTGTCATCTTCTGGAGGTGTCTTCTCCTTGTCACCACTTGAAGAGGCCATGGCTCCCCCAAGCTTAAGATCAACTCCTGACAGAAACAGCTCGAAACAAAACACGACGAGAAAACGATATACAGACCTCGGGGACTCCGGGGGGTTAAATAGGCGAAAATTACACATCGAAACGAAGTCACAGGAGGAAATCGGGACGGAAACGAGTTCCGGTGTGTTCTCACACATGGGTGGCGCGGCCAGGGGTGGGCCCGCGCCACCTGTGTGTGAGACACACACGGACTCTTTTTCCTCCCCGTTTTCGTCTCGTGATTTTTCATATTTAGTAAAAATAGCAAAAATATTAAAGGAAGAACTTTTCGCGAAACTTTTCTGACTAGAACTGTTACCTATTCGAAAGTGAACTCTGCAGGTACCTGCAATTTGTCTTGGATGAATTCTTCCAGAGAAACTGTTTCAATAACATCAACATCTTCATTATAAGAATCTCCAGAAATATAATGCTTGAGTCTTTGCCCATTCACCACTTGTGTAGAATCATCTTTCAATGAAGCAATCTTAATAGCACCTGAACGGTACACTTCCACAATAACATATGGTCCTTCCCATTTAGAGAGTAATTTTCCTGCAAAAAATCTGAGACGAGACCTATACAAAAGAACTTTCTCACCAACATGAAACTCTCTCTTAAGAATTCTCTTATCATGCCATTGCTTGACTTTCTCTTTGAAAAGTCTGGCATTCTCATAAGCTTCATTTCTCCACTCATCTAGAGAACTCAAATCTAACAACCTTTTCTTACCGGCTAGTTTAAAATCTCTATTAAGCTCTCTCACTGCCCAAAAAGCTTTGTGTTCTAATTCTAAGGGCAAGTGACACGCTTTTCCGTAAACCATCTTATAAGGAGACATACCCATGGGGTTCTTATAAGCAGTTCTATAAGCCCATAAAGCGTCGTTTAACTTACTAGCCCAGTTTTTCCTAGATCTATTGACAGTCTTCTGCAAGATAGACTTGATCTCCCTATTTGAAAGCTCTACTTGCCCACTAGTTTGGGGATGGTAAGCAGAAGCAATTCTATGATTGACATCATATTTAGCAAGAGTTTTTCTAAAACCACCGTGAATGAAATGAGAACCTCCGTCAGTCATAAGATATCTAGGCACTCTGAACCTAGGAAAAATAACATCCTTAAGCATTTTTAACGAAGTCTCACCATCGGCACTCTTTGTAGGTATGGCTTCTACCCATTTAGTAACATAATCAACAGCAACAAGTATATGGGTATAGCCTTTTGAAGGAGGAAAAGGGCCCATAAAGTCAAATCCCCAACAATCAAACGGTTCAATAACAAGAGTGTAATTCATAGGCATCTCATTGCGTCTAGAAATATTACCAACTCTTTGACATTCATCGCAAGATAAAACATACCTTCTGGCATCTTTAAAGAGGGTTGGCCAATAAAAACCTGATTGTAGAACCTTCTGTGCGGTTCTATCTCCAGCATGATGCCCTCCATAAGCACTGCTATGGCATTTTCTTAATATCTCTTGTTGCTCATATTCCGGTACGCATCTTCTCATAATACCATCAACTCCTTCTTTATATAAATGTGGGTCATCCCAAAAATAATGCCTCAAATCATAGAAGAATTTTCTTCTTTGCTGAGCTGTAAAGGTTGGAGGCAAATACTTGGAAACAATAAAGTTAGCATAATCAGCATACCAAGGAAGGTCTCGCGAAGTTACATTTATTGCAGCCAACTGTTCATTTGGAAAACTATCATTAATAGGAATAGGATCAAAAGAAATGTTTTCCAATCTAGACAAGTTGTCAGCCACAGGATTTTCAGCACCTTTCCTATCTACGATATGCAAATCAAACTCTTGTAAAAGCAACACCCATCTAATAAGCCTAGGCTTAGCATCCTTCTTAGTCATAAGATATCTAATAGCAGCGTGATCACTATGAATAGTAACTTTAGAATCAACAATGTAAGATCTAAACTTATCACAAGCAAAAACAACAGCAAGAAACTCTTTCTCAGTAGTAGCATAATTCTTCTGAGCAGCATCAAGAGTCTTACTAGCATAATGAATAACATTCAACTTATTATCTACGCGCTGTCCAAGAACAGCATCCACAGCAAAATCACTAGCATCGCACATAATTTCAAAAGGTAAATTCCAATCAGGTGGTTGAACAATAGGAGCAGTAGTTAAAGCCTTCTTAAGAGTTTCAAAGGCTTCCTTACAATCATCATCAAAGACAAATGGTACATCCTTTTGAAGAAGATTGGTAAGAGGCTTTGAAATCTTAGAGAAATCTTTAATAAACCTCCTATAGAAACCAGCATGACCAAGAATACTACGAATACCTTTAACATCTCTTGGACAAGGCATTTTCTCAATTGCCTCCACTTTTGCTCTGTCAACTTCAATACCTCTTTCAGAAATTTTATGTCCAAGGACAATTCCTTCATTTACCATAAAGTGGCATTTCTCCCAATTAAGAACAAGGTTAGTTTCTTCGCACCTCTGCAAAACTTTATCAAGGTTGTGCAAACAATTATCAAAAGAAGTTCCATAGACGGAGAACTCGTCCATGAAGACCTCCACAATTTCTTCACAAAAGCCATGAAAAATAGCAGACATGCATCTTTGAAAAGTAGCAGGAGCATTGCATAAACCAAACGGCATACGTCTATAAGCATAAGTTCCATAAGGACAAGTAAAAGTGGTTTTCTCTTGATCATCCTTCTTAACAGCAATTTGAGAGAAACCAGAATAACCATCAAGGAAACAAAAATGAGTCTTCTTAGACAACCTTTCTAGCATTTGATCTATAAACGGTAAAGGGTAATGATCTTTCTTAGTAACTTTGTTTACCTTCCTATAATCAATACACATTCTATAAGCAACTACTACCCTTTGAGGAATAAGCTCGTTATTCTCATTAGGCACAACAGTCATACCTCCTTTCTTAGGAACACAATGAACAGGACTAACCCATCTACTATCAGCAATAGGATAAATAATACCAGCATCAAGGAGTTTTAATACCTCGTTTCTTACCACATCCTTCATCTTGGGGATTAGGCGGCGTTGATGCTCCACAACTGGCTTCGCATCTTTCTCCATATTAATGGCGTGCTGACATAAAGTGGGAGAAATCCCTTTTAAATCATCAAGAGTATATCCCATAGCTCCTCGGTGTTTCCTCAATATCTCCAATAATCTTTCTTCTTCTTTTCCTGAAAGTTTAGAACTAATAATAACAGGATATATTTTCTTATCATCAATATAAGCATATTTAAGATTATCAGGCAAAGGCTTTAATTCGAACACAGGATCTTCTTTAGGCGGCAAAGTGGTACCAAGATCCTCCACAGGTAGATTATGCTTGAGTAATGGTGGTTGACGAAGGAGAATATCGTCAGTCTCTTCTCTTTCCTTGCTAAAAACATCACTTTCGTGATCTTCCATGAATTGCTGCAAGGCATTATTAGGGGCAAGAGCAATAGAAGCAAGCTGTTCAACTCGAAAATTTTCATTAGGCGTTTCATTTTCATAAGAAGTCTTAGCAAACTTGGAAAAATTAAACTCATAAGACTCTCCATTAAACTTAGTAAAAAATTCTCCTTCTTACAATCTATCACGGCGCCACAAGTGTTCAAAAATGGTCTACCAAAAATAATAGGACAAGTTTTACTAGCCTCCTTACCAAGTACTAGAAAATCAGTAGGGTATTTAGTCTTACCGCAAAGAACTTCCACATCTCGAACAATACCAAGAGGCCAAACAGTCTCTCTGTTAGCAAGCTGAACAACCACATCAATATCTTCAAGTTCACAAGCGCCTATCTCGTGCATGATTTCTTTGTAAAGCTCTAAAGGAATAGCACTTGCACTAGCACCAATATCACATAAACCATAATAGCAATGATCTCCAATCCTGACAGAAATAACAGGAACACTTGCCTTCCTATGCTTTTTAGGATGTGAAAGAATGTTAGAAGCATCTTCACAAAAAAGAATACATTCATCCCCTACATCTTTAGTAACAAGATCCTTCAATATAGCTACAGGAGACTTAATAGTAATTTGCTCATCAGGCTCTGCAGCTTTCTTAGTACTTTTATTAGACACACTTACCAAAGTAGAATACTTCTTTACCTTAGCAGGGAAAGGTGTCTTCTCAAAATAAGGTTCAGGCACAATGCTATCAACAGTACAAACTTCAGTAGCTGCAGCAGGAATATGACTAATAGAGTCTTTGTAAGGCGCATGATATTTGTTCCAATCTTTCTTTGGAACATCAATATAAGAGGCAAAGGCCTTAAGACAATTAGCAAGTATTTGTGAATCAAGACCATAGGCAGCGCTAACGCTATGAAAGTCATCGGTTCCCATAAAAGATTTAATGCATTCATAATCATAGTTTATACCTGACTTCCTACCTTTGTCGTTTTCCCAACCTTCAGCATTCTCTTGTATACGGTCAAGAAGTTTCCACTTAGCATCTTCTTTCATATGAGTAAATGATCCAAAACAAGAAGCATCCAAATAATCCTTATCAAGAAGAGTAAGCCGCGCATAAAAATTATCAATAACAATATTATTGGGGAGCTCATGAATGGGGCATTTGAGCATTAGTAATTTCAATCTCCCCCACGCTTGGGCAATACTCTCTCCATCATGAGGCCAAAAATTATATATCCGATTACGGTCTTTATGAATTTCACTTGGAGGATAAAACTTGGAATAAAAGAGAGGCACAATATCCTCCCATGCCATAGATGGACCATCTTGGAGTAGTCGATACCACTCTTCAGCTCTGCCTTTCAATGATAATGAGAATAATTTCTTCTTAACCTGGCTTGGTGAAATACCTGCACATCTGAACAACTCGCATAATTCATGTATAAATAATAAGTGATCACCCGGATGGACAGTTCCATCTCCTGAATAGCAGTTATCCATAATACGCCCAACAATTTTCATAGGTATTTTAAAAGGATCAATTTCAGCAGGCGGTGGCGGTGGTGGTTCCTCCGCATGTGCAGCAGTAGTAGTAGATGTGTTTCCAAATAGGAAACCAAATGGAGAGTTCTCCATAGCAGAGTAAAATAAAAGACAAAATAAAAACAATACTCACAGCGACGGTTACCTTTTCCAATTCCACTCTTCAATAGCGCTACACTCCCCGGCAACGGCGCCAGAAAATAGTCTTGATGACCCACAAGTATAGGGGGTGTATCGTAGTACTTTCGATAAATAAGAGTGTCGAACCCAACGAGGAGCAGAAGGTGTTGATGAGCAGTTTTGATCAAGGAATCACTGTAAATACTAGCAAACAGGTTTTCAGGGGTATTTGGTAATACGAGTAAATAAAGTGCGAGTAAATAAAAGACAGTAGTAACAATTGCAGCAAGTGGCCTAATCCTTTCTTCAGCAAAGGACAAGCCTGTTGTGTACTTATAATAACCAAACGTTCTCGAGGACACACGGGAGTTTCTGTCAAGAGCTTTCGCTTCATAGAGCCAATAGTATTTATTGGTTTGATAGGTGTTATGGGGGTGAACCTGTGCTAGCGCACTACCCTTACTAGGATAAATACACACTTGTGATTATACCCCTTGCAAGCATCCGCAAATACAAGAAAGTAATTAAGATAAATCTAACCACAGCCTTAAACTCTAAGATCCTACGCTCCCTGGTGCAATGGTTTCCCAACGGAGGTTTAGGTTTCTGTCACTCCAGCAACCCCACAATCGGTAGCCAAATACACAATGCATCTCACTAGGCCCATAAATGGTGAAGTATCATGTAGTCGACGTTCACATGACACCACTAGTGAAATAGCACCACAACAATATCAAACCATTAAATATTTCTCAACAATAATTCACTACTAACATCTTGACTTCTCCCATGTCCTCAAGAACTAAACGAACTACTCACAAGACATCATATGGATCATGATCAGAGGTGAAATAATGGTAAATAACAATCTGAACATAAACCTTAATTCAACGGTTCCACTCAATAGCATCAACTACAAGAGTAATCAACACCGGGAAAGTTTCCCCTATGAATATAACAATATCCAACTCAAGATGTTACAGCGGGATGGCGTGGTGATGGTGGAGATGAAGGTGCTGGTGATGGAGATGATGATGATGATGATCCCGATGAAGTCCGGTGCGATGGTGATGACGATGGCGACGATCTCCCCTCTCCGGGAAGGAATTTCCCCGGCAAATTCCTGCCTGCCGGAGAGCTTTTCTCTCTCTGGTGTTTTCCGCCCCGCAGAGGCGGCGGTGTCTAACTCTGAGCCCCCCCTTGACTTAGGTTTTCGGGGACGATGATGTAAGCAGAGGGGCGAGACCAGAGGTGGGCCAGGACTCCCTCACACAGGGCTGGCGCGGCCAGGGGGCTGGCCGCGCCACCCTGGCGTGTGGGGTCCCCCTGGCTCCTCTCGACTCCTCCTTCTGGCTTCCTGAGTCTTCTGGGAAAATATAATTTCTGGGTATTTTCTAGAATTTTCCTGATCTTGAAAATATGGTCTCTTGATGGTCCTTTTTCCAGCAGAATCCTGACTCCGGCAGCAACTCCTCCGATGATCATCAAACATGTGAAAGCAAATGAAATAACATAAGTATCTTATCTAAATATGAAATATATCAATGAATAACAGTAAATTATGATACAAAATAGTGATGCAAATTGGACGTATCAACATACACCTACACAATCTTGATCAACTATGTAAGCGTTGTGCGCTGGGATCAAAAGAACTTAAAACATGGGCATGAAAGATATAATCTTGATAGAAGAAACTTAGCAACCATGTTATAACATGAAAAAGAACACAAATGAAAGATCATGAAAATGAAACAATGAAAGTCAAACGTGTGTTCAAATCATATGGAAAAACATACAAATAGTTTTCAGCTTGTCCTTCATGAGAGAGCAAAACATAAATGCATAGGACACCTTCAAGTTTAAGAGGGCGACTAGATACAAATAATTTAAGAACAAGTGAAACCAAACATCATGAATCAATCAATGAAAACTTTGGGACAATGCACATTATACTCAGAATGACAACTATGCTCTCTTAGATGGTGCATAAAGGTAGAAGGTGGTGACTCAACATAAAAGTAAAAGAAAGACCCTTCGCGGAGGGAAGCAGTGATTAAACATGTGCTAGAGCTTTTCATTTATAAAAACAGTGATAAAAAATTGGGTTTTGAGAGGTGGTTGTTTCATGTCAACGACTGGCAATGGGGTCTTACTATCTTCCATAATAAAGAAGTGAGAACGGTTCCGAGTTCTTTGAAAATTTGGCACATTGGTGCTCTTTTATAAAGCTTTGGCACTCCTCCCAACCTTTTTTTCTTTCTCAAACCATGGCTAACCGATTCCATCGGGTGCCCACTAACATTCACATACCATGGAGGAGTGCTTTTTTTTCTTTTTAGAATTAGATTGCAATGGTCTGACCAGCTCTCATACAAAATTAATGACGAGCAGATAAAGCCGCCTAGTCGAGGGATACTTAATTTAATATGGAAGATAGCAATTCCGACCACTACGTCCCCATGAGCTAAAAACAGTGGCACAAAACGAGAAGTAGTTGAAAGTTTTGAAAGGTAGCACATGAAAATTTACTTGGAATGGCTTACAAATACAATGCATAGGAATTTATAGTGGACACAATGGCAAACTTGGTTTTTAGGAGTTGGATACACGAGTAGAGCTCATACTCAGCACAAAATGAGGGCTAGCAAAAGACTGGGAGCGACCAACTAAGAGAGCAATAATGGCCATAATCATGCATAGCGACAAAGCGACATTAAAAGAAGCATAAGATGGCATCAAAAGTCAAAAACTAAATGATCATAGAGGCAATGGCGACTTCGTATGAGTCTAACATGTATGAGCATGCGCCAAGTCAACCCAAATAAAGCATCAAAGGAGAAAACCAAAATAATGCTTCCAAATAATTAAAACAACGCATGATTTTTTTCAAAGGCTCATTAAGCAATCTCAGTCATTTGAGATAAGTCATGCTACAGCAAAACCACTAAGCATGCTATCAAAAAGACATCAAGCACGACATGCAAAATCCTAGGCCGCAGTCTACACAAGCTCCTTCTTGTACCACTTTTTTTGCATAAAGCTTTTTCTCTTTTCCAACACCATTCAAACTTTTTATAAACAACTCTTTTGATGAAAACCAACATGGACCGGAGGTCAAAATACACCTTGATAAAAATATATAACAAGATCTGAACAAAAATCAAGGCGAAAAATAAAAGCTAAACGCAGTTCTAGAAAAAGAAGAACACTCATTGAACGATAAGAGTGAAAACGGAGTATTCTTGGCAAATGAAAAGCAAGGCAACTTCTCCAAAAGAAATTTGTTGGAGTCCAACCATTTATTGCAGCAAACAAAACTAAACAAAACTGAAAACTAAAAACAACTAACGCTCCAAGAAAAACGCATAATGCATGAAGCCGTAAAAATATAGTGTGTTGAAAGGTGACCTGATTTTTGCCGATGAAGAAGGGGTGCCTCGGGGGCATCCCCAAGCTTTGACGCTTGTACCTCTTGGATATTTCTTGAGGTGCATGGGCATCCCCAAGCTTGAGCTTTTGTCCATTCTTCAACTCATCTCATCATTCTCCAATCCCTACACTTGAAAACTTCCTTCATACAAAACTAAACACAAATCTATTAGCAACATTAGTGTAAGCATAATAATGAATCAACCCTTTTTGCTTCAGGTTTTAACTCAAAACCACCACATATAAAGCATATACTACTGTAGCAACTTCCCCAAAAGTTCCGTGATCAAAAGAACTCAAAAAGAAAGCGATAAAGCGGCAAACACAAATATTGGCAGAAATCTGTCAAAACAGAACAGCTGACAAAGGTCGAATTTTTAGAGGGTTTTCTGTTGCTCAAATCAAAACGTGTTCTACTAATGAAAGTTTGGATATAACCTGGGGCATATGAACAAGAAATCGCAGGTCCAAAATATATACAGAGAATTTTCACGAATTTTTATGGTGCAGCACCGAAAATTGTTTCAGGACAACAACATCCCCAAATCTTACCTCACTCAAATTAGAGGCTTCTCTTGGCACATAAACGAAATAAAAAGGATAAGGAGATGTTGTTACAGTAGTAATAACTTACAAGACTCAAATAAAAGAAAAAGTACTAAAAGTAAAAAACATTGGGTTATCTCCCAAGAGTGCTTTTCTATAACGCCTTTGAGCTAGGCGCAGAAAGTGCGAATCAAGTAATATCAAGTGATGAAGCATCAAGCTCATAATTTGCTCTAAGAATAGAGTCAAAAAGCAATTTCTTTCTCTTTCTAGGGAAGTGTTCTATACCTTTCTTGAGTGGGAATTGATATTTGATGGTGCCTTCCCTCATATCAATGATGGCACCTACAGTTCGAAGAAAGGGTCTTCCCAAAATAATAGGACATGAAGCATTGTATTCAACATCCATGACAAGAAAATCAACGGGAACAAGGTTATTGTTAACCATAATAAGAACATCATTAATCCTTCCCAAAGGTTTCTTCTTAGCAACATCAGCAATAGGAACATCATAATAACACTTTTCAAGCGGTGGTAAATCAAGCATATCATAAATTTTTCTAGGCATGATAGAAATACTAGCATCTAGATCACATAAAGCATGACAATCAAAACCATTAACATGCATATCAATGATGGGTTCCCAACCATCTTCTAACTTCTTGGGAATAGAAGCTTTTGGCTTCAACTTTTCATCCCTAATTTTCATGAGAGCATTGGTAATATGCTTAGTAAAAGCAACATTTAAAGAACTAGCATTAGGAGTCAAAGCAAGCTTTTGCAAGAACAAAATAACTTCAGATATATTGCAGCTATCAACATCAAAATCATTAAAGGAAATAGAGCTATCATCTCCTACACTCCGAAAAATTTCAGCACTCTTTTGAGAAAAAGTTTTTACTGTTTTGGGCTTTTTAACACTAGGAGTAGGAGTTTTCTCTACACAATCAAAGTAAGAGGATTGCTAGCATTAGGAGAAACATCATTAGAGGTAGTAATGGTACATACCTTCATCTTTCTAGCCATCTCATCTTCTCTTTCCCACCTGGCATGCAATTCTACTAGCATCCTAACATTTTCATCAATTCTAACTTGGATAGCATTAGCAGTAGCAAAAGGATTGTTCTCCTTCACATCATTAGGCAACACTTTTAATTTTAGAAGTTCAACATCATGAGCAAGGCTATCAACTTTAGAAGCAAGAATATCAATTTTGCCTAACTTTTCCTCAACAGACTTATTAAAAGCAGTTTGCTTACCGATGAAGTCCTTGAGCATGACTTCAAGCTCAGAGGGCGCAGCCCTAGTGTTGTTGGAGGAATTACCATAAGAGTTACCATAACCATTACCATTGGTAGAAGGATACGACCTATAATTGTTACTAGCAAAATTGTTCCTATAACCATTGTTGTTGAAATTATTATTTCTAATGAAGTTTACATCAACATGCTCTTCTTGAGCAACCAAAGAGGCCAAAGGAACATTATTAGGATCTACATGAGTCCTATCATTAGAAAGCATAAGCATGATAGCATCAATCTTATCACTCAAGGAAGAGGTTTCCTCAACAGAATTTACCTTCTTACCTTGTGGAGCTCTCTCGGTGTGCCATTCAGAGTAATTTACCATCATATTGTCGAGAAGCTTGGTTGCGGCACCCAAGGTAAGGTACATGAAAGTGCCTCCAGCAGCTGAATCAAGTAGGTTCCTTGAAGAAAAATTCAGTCCTGCATAAAAAGTTTGAACAATCATCCAAGTAGTCAGTCCATCAGTGGGACAATTCTTTATCATAGATTTCATTCTTTTCCAAGCTTGAGCAATATGTTCATTATCAAACTGACTAAACTTCATAATATTGCTACGCAAAGCTATAATCTTAGCAGGAGGATAGTATCTACCAATAAAAGCATCCTTACACTTATCCCATGAATCAATACTATTTTTAGGCAAAGAAAGTAACCAATCCTTAGCTTTCCTCTCAAAGAAAAAGGAAACAACTTAAGCTTAATAATATCACTTTCTACGTCCTTATATTTCTGCATCTCACATAGCTCAACAAAATTGTTGAGATGAGCTGCAGCATCATTAGTACTAGCACCAGAAAATTGCTCTTTCATAACAAGGTTCAACAAAGCAGGCTTAATCTCATAAAAATTTGTAGCAGGAGCAGGTGGCGCAATAGGAGTGCAGATAAAATCACTATTATTTGTGCTAGTAAAGTCACACAACTTGGTGTTTTCAGGAGTAGCCATTCTAGCAAAACTAAAAGCAGGCAAGTAAAAACAACTATAAGGGATACTAATTTTTTTGTGTTTTTGATAAAATGATGCAAGTAAAAATAAAGTAAAAGCAAAACTAAAACAAAGTAAAGGATGTGCGTGCGAAACTCCCCTTGCAGAAGTCTTCTTTTTCCCCGGCAACGGCGCCAGAAAACTTGGTGGTGGCGCGGTGATGATGATGCTAGAAAGCTTGATTGCGTTTGTTGATGAAGTAAAATAACCGGCCAGTTGGAAACCCCAAGAGAAGGTTTGATGAATATAGCAGCAAGTTTTCCCTCAGTTATGAAACCAAGGTTATCAATCCAGTAGGAAAAAGCCAATACTCCAGAAGGTGATGCCCGCTAGCTTCGCGACAGCTTCAGACAATTTATAGGGCGCCTCGTCCAAGGTTTGCTTTGCGAGCGGCAACGTGGAACCTGCACACAACACAACCAAATACTTTGTTCCCAACTTATGATGAGGTTGTCAATCTCACCGGTTTGCTTGAAACAAAGGGTATGAGCGTATCGAGTGGAAAGTAATAGTAGTATGCGAGTAAAATAAACAGTGCGAGTAAAGTAAACATGTGATAGCAATATAAAGGAAATAGGACCGTGGTCCACTGTTCACTAGTGGTGTCTCTCCATAAGATAAAATAACACATGCTGGGTAAACAAATTACAGTTGGGCAATTGATAGAATAAAGACAACGTGCATATGTCGAGAGGATCACTATGAGATTTACTTTGGGCATTACAAAAAAATACATAGACCGTCATCCAACTGCATCTATGACTAATAATCCACTTGTGGCGAATCAATCCGAGAACTCCACAAGTATTAAGTTGCAAACAACAGATAACTGCATTAAGCAAAGTGTGTAATGTAAACAAAGCATATGCCCTTGAGCATATGAATGTTGTTTTCTCCCTAATGGCAACAGCACATCTACAACCTTAGAGGTTTCTGTCACTCCCCCAGATTAAATAGAGGCATGAACCCACTATCGAGCATAAATACCCCCTCTTGGAGTCACTGATGCCGAGTAAATGACCGGCCCGTTGGGAACCCCAAGAGGAAGGTGTGATGAATATAGCAGCAAGATTTTCCCTCAGTAAGAAACCAAGGTTTATCGTTCAGGAGAGGAAAGAGCCAAACGACTGAAGGTGATGCCCACTAGCGTGCGATAGCTCCGGACAATTTATAGGGCGCCTCGTCCAAGCTTTGCTTTGCGAGTGGCAACGTGGAACCTGCACACAACATAACCAAATACTTTGTTCCCAACTTACGATGAGGTTGTCAATCTCACCGGTTTGCTTGAAACAAAGGGTATGAGCGTATCGAGTGGAAAGTGATAATAATATGCGTGTAAAGTAAACAGTGCGAGTAAAGTAAATAGGTGATAGCAATATAAAGGAAATAGGACCAGGATCCACAGTTCACTAGTGGTGTCTCTCCATAAGATAAAATAATACATGCTGGGTAAACAAATTACAGTTGGGCAATTGATAGAATAAAGACAACATGCATATGATGAGAGGATCACTATGAGATTTACTCTGGGCATTACAACAAGATACATAGACCGCCATCCAACTGCATCTATGACTAATAATCCACTTGTGGCGAATCAATCCGAGAACTCCACAAGTATTAAGTTGCGAACAACAGATAATTGCATTAAGCAAAGTGTGTAATGTAAACAAAACATATGCCCTCGAGCATATGAATGTTGTTTTCCCCCTAGTAGCAACAACACATCTACAACCTCAGAGGTTTCTGTCACTCCCCCAGATTAAATAGAGGCATGAACCCACTATCGAGCATAAATACCCCCTCTTGGAGTTACTAGCAACTACTCGGCCAAGATAGCTACTAACAACGGAGAGCATGCAAGATCATAAACAACATAGAGATAACATAAGATAAAATTCAGTACTTCAACTCAAGCATAACACCAATATTCATCGGATCCCAACAAACCAAACATGTAGAATTACATAACGGTGATCTCAATCATGTAGGGCAGCTCATGAGATCTAAACATGAAGCACATGGTGGAGAAGACAACCATCTAGCTACTGCTATGGACCCATAGTCCAAGGTAGACTACTCACTCATCGCTCCGGAGGCAAGCATGGCGATGAAGAAGACCTCCGGTGGTGATTCCCCTCTCTAGCAGGGTGCCGGGAAGAGCTTCTGGACCCTCCCGATCTTCGGGTCGACGGCGGCGGCGGATCGCGATGTGTTCTAGAAAATTAATCGGGTATTTAGGTTTTTCCCGTCGGGGGGTCTTTATAGGCGAAGGGGCATCGTTAGAAGTGGACCGAGGTGGTCTCACACATAGGGGGCGCAGCCAGGGCTTGGGCCGCGCCGCCCTGGTGTGTGGGCCCCTCATGGCCCCACTCCATCTCCTCTTTGGTTCTCTGGAAGCTTTGGTGAAATTCTAGGCGACTGGCTTTGGTTTCGTCCAATTCCGAGAATATTTCCTGTGTAGCTTTTCTGAAACACAAAAACAACAGAAAACAGGGAACTGGCACTGTGGCGACTTGTTAATAGGTTAGTTCCGGAAAATGCATAAAAGTGCCACGAAGTGTAACGAAACACTAAGCAAATGGTGTAAAAACAAGCATGGAGCATCAAAAATTATGGATACGTTGGAGACGTATCAGTCACTACCAACTACTCGGCCAAGATAGCTACTAACAACGGAGAGCATGCAAGATCATAAACAACATAGAGATAACATAAGATAATATTTAGCATATCAACTCAATCATAACACCAATATTCATCGGATCCCAACAAACACAACATGTAGAATTACATAACGGTGATCTCGATCATGTAAGGCAGCTCACGAGATCTAAACATGAAGCACATGGTGGAGAGAAGACAACCATCTAGCTACTGCTATGGACCCATAGTCCAAGGTTGACTACTCACTCATCGCGCCGGAGGCAAGTATGGCGATGAAGAAGACCTCCGGTGGCGATTCCCCTCTCCGGCAGGTTGCCGGGAAGAGCTTCTGGACCGTCCCAATCTCGGGTCGATGACGGCGGTGGATCGCGATGTATTCTGGAAAAGTGATCGAGTGTTTAGGTTTTTCCCGTCGGGGGGTCTTTATAGGCGAAGGGGCGGCGTCAGAAGTGGACCTGGGTGGCCTCACCACAGGTGGGCGCGGGCCAGGGGTAGGCCACGCCCCCTGGTGGTGTGGCCCCCCAGTGGCTCCTCTCCGTCTCCTCTTTGGTTCTCTGGAAGCTTCGATAAATTTCTGGACGTTCGGCTTTTGTTTCGTCCAATTCCGAGAATATTTCATGTGTAACGTTTCAGAAACACAAAAACAGCAGAAAACAGGGAACTGGCACTGTGGCATCTCGTTAATAGGTTAGTCCCGGAAAATGCATAAAAATGCCATGAAGTGTAACGAAACACTAAGCAAATGGTGTAAAAACAAACATGAAGCATCAAAAATTATAGATACGTTAGAGACGTATCAAGTACCGACACCAGTATACCAAGAAAAAAATAACCGAACAACCTGGTCGACGTCGCTGGGGAGCCGAGAGCACGAATCACCATTCTCGAGGACGTAGCAGCCGGGAAAGTTATTGCGGGGATAATACTCCTCGCGGCAACCATGAAAAAAGATCTAAGATCGATCTAGCAAAGCAATATCTGAAGAACCATACCTAGAGAACTTTAATCTTCCAACCCTTCATTGACGTCGGGAGGAATATCTCGTCATCGAAGGAAGAATCAAATATCAATTATTGTACAAGTTGACATCTCTATTGACATGGAGACCAAAAGAAAATGGCTACCAAACCCTAACTTAATCTACTAGAAAATACTACTTTTACTGAAACCTCCACACATAGATTGTGTTCCCCACCCCTCCTTACACCGGCGATGCTGGCCGAAGAAGGGGGAACCAATCTATGGTGGAGTAGGAGATGGAGGCGGCGACTGTTTTCTTGAAGAGGTGGCGGCAAAGATAGAATGAGTCTGATACAATGCAACAATAAAATTAATTTGAATAGTTCAAAATTAAATGAATACAAATAGTTTATAACCAAATAATTATAATAGTTTACAATGAAATAAAATTAAATAATTTAAAGGTCACTAGAATGTAAATAGTTTAAACTCACATGGGACCGTTTTTATGTTGGTTATGGGGTTGTTTCCCACATGAATTCAAATCTAATTAGCCAAACATTTTTGAAGGGCATCGTGGGTTGTCCGATCTCGAATCTCATGATGTGCATGAATAAACAGCTTTCGAGCTATGTAAAATATTGATTACTGCAAAGTATATCTCTTGTTATGTGGAGGAACAAATCATAATCTTGTTACTTGCAACCTAACAAGTACTTTCCGATTACCTGGTAGACATACTTATGATCACCTAGTTACTAAGTGATTTTGATAACCTCAAGACATTCTTCTGGTACCAGGGAGTAACATTATTTCATGGTCTAAATAACAAGATACTTGACATTATTAAAGCGACTATAAACTGAACAAGTTTCAAGATCTAATTGACGTTCTTAGTTAGGTCTATCCATCATGTCATACTCCAAATGACATGATTTCATTATTAATTGACAACACATGTCTATAGTTAGAAACCTTTAACCATCATTAATCAATGAGTTAGTCTAGTAGAGGATTACTAGGAACATAGTGTTGTTCATACCACACAAGTATTAATGTTTTCGCTTAATACAATTCTATCATGTAATATAAAAATTATTATGAATAAGACTTAAGATAATAATTTATTTATTTTTGCCTCTAGGGCATAATTCCAACACATTGGTGGTTGTGTGTGTGCGTGAGAGAGAGAGAGAGAGAGAGAGAGAGAGCAAGAATAGAGCAAGAACATGATTATTGTTGTGAGAAAGTGAAAGAAAACATTAGACCACCACAACCAAGCGAGAAGAGAGAAAAAAGAATGAGAGATTCTGTCCTTATTTCTAAAATGTGACTGATTATCTTCAAGCTGAGGTGTTCGAAGGATCAAAGTGCTTGGATTGACTTTAACCTTGGTGAGCTTATTCCTTATTTGAGTAGTACTTCAATATGGATAGCTGGACTTAGATTTGAGCCAGTGAAGATTCAGATTTGTGAGTGACTTTTTTAGTTCGGACTGTTACCATTTTAGCACAGAGTAGTTTTGATAGGCGAAAATTTGGGAGGGCAAACAATGTCCGGTTGAGCTGAAATTTGGTGAGTATATTGGAAACACGTCTGCTTCTCTGCCAAGTTTGATGTTGTTTGGATATGTGGTTTAAGAGCAATTTAATGATTAGCGCAGGGCACAAAAACTGTAATATCTTTATTTTGTTGTAATCTTATCTTTTGTGGGTTGCTGCTGTTGGCAACAAAGATAGCTAAAATATGTTGTAAGTCTCCAAAAGTTCTAGAGAACTATATACCTAGGTCGACTTTATCGAAAAAAGTACCCAGGTTGGTCACAATAAAACTTGTGAGAACCGGTTGGTACATATTCATAGTTTTTTCTCTCCTCATGTTGGAAAAATTACTTGTGCATTTGCTTGTGTTTATATGTCCTTGTATTTCTATTGATTGGAACTATTCTGAAAGACTTGTGCATCACGCCCCGGCCGGCAGAACTAAACATGTCCTTTAGTTTAATCCCTTCGAATCAGCCATCATAAAAATCTCTGGGATTTCAACCTTCAAAAATGGTAAGCTTTCCTGCAGAGATCCGCGGCCATCAACGTAAAATCACAGCGAATCCGCAAATAAAAAGAAAGTTAATCCGCGGGTGACGATATCTCTCCTGCGTGCCTACAAATAGACGTCGATCTGACTTGATCTGTCCCCAATTCATCCCGTTCTTCTGGTATACGTACGCGGAGCAAATCGTCGCGTCGCACGAGTCGTTAACTGCGATCGAGCATGGCCTCTTCTTCCTTCGTCGCCTTTGCGGCCCTGGCCATCAGCTGCCTCCTGCTCCTCCGTCCCCGCACCGTCTCCGCCGGCTGGGCCAACGGCGGCGCGACGTGGTACGGACCTCGCAACGGCGCCGGCACTGACGGTACGTACCTACGCATATGTAGTTGATCGTCGACATGGACGCATGCATGCATGAGGCTAGTTGATCATGAGTAGTGATGCCAGAATTTATGAACGGATGCGAGCTGCAGGTGGTGCGTGCGGATACCAGGGCGACGTGGAGCAGCCGCCGTTCTCCGCCATGATCACGGCAGGAAGCCCCTCCATCTACAAGAACGGCAAGGGCTGCGGCGCTTGCTATCAGGTGAGATGCGTCGGCAATGCCGCTTGCTCCGGCAGACCGGTGACCGTGGTCGTCACCGACCAGTGCCCCGGCGGGCCGTGCGTGTCCGAGGCCGCCCACTTCGACCTCAGCGGGAGGGCCTTCGGCGCCATGGCCAAGCCCGGCCAGGCTGACAACCTCCGCAACGTCGGTGTCCTCAAAGTCCTGTACAATCGGTACGTAAATCGCCTTCAGGGTGATCAATCACATCTTCCTGTGATCGATCGGCTACTGTTCTGAACTTCTGATCTGTTTGATTTCTTGGCGGGCATGCAGGGTGCCGTGCAACTGGCGCGGGACGGACATCGCCTTCAGGGTGGACGCTGGATCCAACCCCATTTACCTCGCGGTTCTCGTGGAGGACGAGAACGGCGACGGCGACCTGTCGGCGGTCGAGCTCCAGCAGCGCGGCGGCGGGTGGGTGCAGATGCAGCAGTCGTGGGGCGCGGTGTGGAAGTACAACGCCGGCTCAACGCTGCAGGCGCCCATCTCGATCCGCCTCACCTCCAGCTCCGGCAGGAAGCTCGTCGCCAGCAACGTCATCCCCGCCGGCTGGCAACCTGGCCACACCTACCGATCCGTTGTCAACTTCTGATTGAGTGATCCATCGGCCGGATCGATCAGTAGCTTGTTAATTAGCTTGCACACGCCCGCGCAATAGGTAGCTCTGTAAACGCCATACTCATGTGCGGTTTGAGTTCCTGATATGCTGAATACGTATCTGTCTAGTTTTAGAACGATCGACACTGATAAACATGAACCCTCAAATTAAAGATTAGTGCCAATTGTTTTGTTTGTCAATCTTTCAAGTAATAAACTCATGTTGAACATCACGATGCCTACAAAGTGCTTAAGTCTTTGTGGATGGGGAATGCATGTCCATGAATTCATGGTTGTTACCACGGTGGCTGATGTTTTATAGATCCGGGCAGGACTAGGGTTTGCGCTTCCCATCTAACCACTGTTCATCCGTCCGACGTACAATCATCAGAGCCGCGTCTAATTCCAGGAATTTGTGACTATTGAATGATCTGTTTCGTCTTAAATGTTCCGTTTGCATGCTTTCCGAGTTTACTGTTCCTGTAATGCACGTCAATTAATTGCCGTTTTTTAAAGAAACTCCTATTTTAAGGAAGCAGATTTTAGAAAACTATTTATTCCTAATCTCGCTTCCGCTGTTAATCGAATTTCTTTCTGAACACTTTTTTTTAGCATTTGATTGTGACGTATCTTAGTTTTGCTTCCATGTCTAAAAAAATGTTTTCAGAGTTCTTGTTTATTGAAACAAGACAAATTATGTTTCCATCTCCTGAATAATTAAATTCCATCCTGAATAAACTTTGTGCTCATTTAATAGAAATATTTGTCTTATGAAACTGATTATTTTATTTCAAACAGAAACAACACCCGTACTATTTCTAGAATAGTTTCGTAGCGAATATGGTTTTCTATTTGTGATTGAGCAAGTAGGGATTTGCAGGTGCTTCAAGAGAATGTGATTGTTTCTACACAATCTGTATCCAATTGAGAGTCGCTTCCATTAACTTTCAATCGATAAACGTGTATTCCCGTTGTTTTGGGTAGTTGCTTCATACAAAAGAGTACAGATCTTTCAATTCATTGAATATACGCAACTGCCAATCAACTATGCTTCCAACAAGATTAATAGATGCCTCTTGTCAATCAGAACAATGCTTCATGTTAACATTATTTAAATTCACATTCTTAATTTTCTATGTTATTTTCCATGATTTCTTCTGTTTGCTTCCTATATATACACACCTAACAATGTCATGTCAGATTCACGAATAAAAAAAATGTTGCCACATACGCATTGGATGGTTTCTACAAGGACCGTTGTTGCACGAGAACAATGCGAGCTTCCGCCCTTGTTGGATGAGGAAAAAATTCTCGGTCGCCGACGCACCCCTTGACCATGTGCTGACTATTCTCTCGTTGTTGCACTACTTTATGACCGTGAGCCTTGTGTCTACGAGGCAATGAATTGACTGCTTGTGCCATACATCATTCAACCATCCTCTTGAAACTCGAAGGCTCAAAATCAGTCTCCTTCATGATGCCTACAAATAAAATGAAGCATACCATGGAAAGCAAAAAAAACATGATGTGGAAGCAAAAAAAACGATACTATGGAGCAAAATGAATGTATACTAAAGAAATACTACGACCTCTATAATGAAGCAAACTGAAAACCTTGACGAAGTATAACCATCTATGCAAGAAGCACAGTAAGGTGAAGCATAATACAAAGTCAATTTCAATATTGTTTATAAGCATGGAAGAAGCAAAAATAGCTAGCCCAAACATGAAAATTACTACTGTTATTATACAAAGATAAAAATTAGAGGATACAAACAAATGGATCAGCAGGTAATAATGATTTCACACCTACATATACAAAGGAATAAATGGTTTTACCGATTGAGAACATGCAGAAAAATGCACCCAATTTGACCTAGTTTCAGTTGAATAGAAGCATCTAAAAGAGCATGTGCCCCATGTGTGGTTTTGGTAATTAATGACTATCTCTATGGACTAATGTTTGCATCGAGTTATATTTGTAGGACTTGTCCGTAGACAACGTTTGAGCCATATGTTGGTTTCAAGGTTGTAAGAAGATGAAAATAAAGAAGATTATGTGATGATCAAGTTGTTATTCAAGGAGTGATCCGAAGATTGGTCATAAGGGAGTTGAGCCTATATAGAGTGTGTCTTGAGGAATAAGATGGAGTGAGTTCTCATGTGCATTCTCAAGACATCATCATTATGAAGGAAGAATATGAAGTGCAATATTGATCAAGTCAATATGCAAAGAACAAAGTGAAGATAGTGCAATGGAATCATAAAGATGGAGCTAAGCAAGGCCATCCCATATTGGGGTATGAGGGAGTATTTGGAGATGTCTTCATCAAGCACGTGCTAGCAATGATCAAGAAAGGTGCTTCAACTTGAGGAAGTCAAGACCGTCACCATCTAGGTCAAGTGTAATGCGCAAGGCAAAGGTATTATCTTGATATGGTTTCTTTCTTACCGGTCTCATAGTGTTTCGGAGACCGGGTTTTAGGATTAATAGCCGTAGTATCAAGAGGGGCTCTCGAGTGAGTAACCTAGTCGTATCATTCGGAGAGAGCTCAAACCTTTGCATACTTGGCATGATCTTTCTATTTGGCTTTTCTATATGTGAGGTTTTAGATCTTGTGGTTATCTTCATGGTAATCCCAAGCTCATCAAAAACGGATTTCATATGGAAAACTTATTGCATTTTTGGGTGTTGGAGGTTTTACCGATTTGTTTGAAGAAAGGTTAAACCTTTCTTCATTTAGTTTTATTCTCCCTTGTTGGACTATGATGTTTCTATACATAGACTTGTAGAGCTCATTGTTGTGATTCCAACGAGCCCAAGATCATAAAAAACGGAGTCCGAATGCTCAAGTTATTGCCATTTTCGTGTTGGTGTTGCTGCCAGTTTTTGGGTGGCCGGAGTCTCTGGCCCAAGACTCAAAGTCTCCGGCCTGGCTCCGGCATGGAGTCTGATTGCGACTTCCTAAGGCCCCAGAATGACCCCGGGGCACCGGAGACTCTGATTGATAGCGGTGCTAGCCGCCCAGTTGGGAACCCCAAGAGGAAGGTATGATGAGCACAGCGGCAAGTTTTCCCTCAGTATGAAACCAAGGTTTAATCAACCAGTAGGAGAAAGAAACCATTTCTGAAGGTTGATGCTAGCTGGCTTTGGCACGGCTCTAGAGAATTTATTTATGGCGCCTATCTGGGCGTAGCCTTGGCGCTAGCAGCAACGTGGAACCTGCACACAACACAACACAACCAAAGTACTTTGCCCCAACTTGCAGTGAGGTTGTCAATCTCACCGATTTGCTGTAAACAAAGGATTAAATGTATCGTGTGGTAATAGATGTTTGTTTGCAAGAAAGTAAATAATGCTTGTAGAAAGTAAACAGTAATTTGAATATAAAAGAATGGATCGGGGTCCACAGTTCACTAGAGGTGTCTCTCCATAAAGATAAATAACATGCTGGGTAAACAAATTATAGTTGGGCAATTGACAGAATAAAGAATGCAATGCATGTACATGTCATGAGGATCACTATGAGATTCACTTGGGCATTACAACATAATACATAGACTGTAATCCAACTGCATCTATGACTAATAATCCACCCGCCGGATATCATCCAAACAACCGTTGGGTATTAAGTTGCAAGCAACAGATTATCGCCTTAAGCAAAGTGTATAATGTAAACAATACAAATGTCCTTGAACACAAGATTGTTGTTTTCTCCCTAGTAGCAACAACACATCTACAACCTTAGAAGTTATTGTCACTCTCCCAGATTACTAGAGGCATGAACCCACTATCGAGCATAAATACTCCCTCTTGGAGTCACTAGCATCTACTCGGCCAAGATATCTACTAGCAACGGAGAGCATGCAAGATCATAAACAACATAGATATGATAAATCAATAAATCAACTTGACATAGTACTCAATATTCATCGGATCCCAACAAACACAACATGTAGAATTACATAACGATGATCTTGATCATGATAAGCAGCTCACAAGATCTAAACATGAAGCAAATGGAGGAGAAGACATCCATCTAGCTACTACTATGGACCCATAGTCCAAGGTAGACTACTCACACATCACTTCGGAGGTAGGCATGGTGATGAAGAAGGCCTCCGGTGGTGATTCCCCTCTCCGGCAGGGTACCGAGGAGAGCTTCTGGACCCTCCCGATCTCGCGTCGACGGCGGGGGCGGCTTGCTGTATGCTTTCTGGAAAAGAGTTTGGGCCCCTAGGGTTTTCCCGTCGAGGGGATTAAATAGGCGGAAGGGCGATGTCAGGAGGTGGACCAGGCAGTAACACCCCCTGGTGGCATGGCCTAGGGGTGGCCCGCGCCACCACCAGGTGTGGCCGGCCCCTGGTCTGTCTCCTGCTCTCCTTTGGACTCCATCTTCGTGTCAGGTAATTTGGGACTTCAGCTTTTGTTTCGTCCAATTCCGAGAATATTTCATGTGTAACTTTTCTAAAATACAAAAACAGCAGAAAATAGGGAACTGGCACTGTGGCATCTTGTTAATAGTTTAATTCTGGAAAATGTTTAAAAACGCCACAAAGTGTAAACAAAACACAAAGAAAATGGTGCATAAATAAGCATGGAGCATCAAAAATTATAGATACGTTTGAGACGTATCAAGCATCCCCAAGCTTAACTCCTGCTCGTCCTCGAGTAGGTAAGTGATAACGAAACAATAATTTTTGAGGTGACATGCACCAATACAATCTTGATCAAAACGATGAAATGCATTGAGTGCTGAGATCAAAGTACTCTAAACATGGGCATAAGAGATATAATCTTGACAATAGAACTTAGCAACCATGTTATAACATGAAAAGTAACACAAACAAAAGATCATGAGTAATAATGCTTTGAAAGTCAATTGTTTATTTCAAGCATATAGAAAAACATAGCAAAGTGGTATTCAACTTGTCCCTCATGGAATAGCAAAACATAACTAAGTGGTATTCAGCTTGTCCCTCATGGAGTAGCAAAACATAAATGCATAGGACACCTTCAAGTTTAAGAGGGCGACTAGATACAAATAATTTGAGAACAAGCAAAACCATAATCATGAATCAATCAATAATAAATTTTGGGACCATGCACATTATACTCAGAATGACACCTATGCTCTCTTAGACGGTGCACAAAGGTAGAAGGTGAAGACTCAACATAAAAGTAAAAGAAAGGCCCTTCATAGAGGGAAGCATGGATTTAACATGTGCTAGAGCTTTTCATTTGTAAAACAGAGATAAAAAAATTGTTTTGAGAGGTGGTTGTTCTTGTCAACGAATGGCAATGGGGTTCTTGCGATCTTCCATACTAAACAAGTTGAGAGAAATTGGCACATTTGTCCTCTTTTATAAAGCTTGGCACTCCTCCCCACTTTTCTTTTCACAAACCATGGCTAACTGAATCCTTCGGGTGCCCACCAACTTTCACATACCATGGAGGAGTGCCTTTTTTCTTTTCTTTTTCTTTTTTTTTTCTTTTTTTGAAAGGTTACAATATGGAAGATAGCAAATCCGACCACTATGTCCCCATGAGCTGAAAACAGTGTCACAAAATGAGAAGTATTTTGAAGGTTTTTTGAAAGGTAGCACACGAAAATTTACTTGGAATGGCTTGAAAATACCATGCATAGGAATTTATAGTGGACTCTTTGAAATAACTTGGTTTTTGGTAGTTGGATGCACGAAAAGTATTCCCTCTTAGTACAGATGAAGGCTAGCAAAAGACTGGGAGCGACCAACTAAGAGAGCAATAACGGCCATAATCATGCATAGCGACAAAACATTATTAACCAAAGCATAAAGTGGTATCACAAGTCAAAAACCAAATAATCATAGAGGCTTAAGGAGACTGGTTAAAGTCAAACATGGTGTGAGCATGCGCCAAGTCAACCCAAATAAAGCATCAAAGGAGAATACCACAATAATATGCTCCCATATAATAAAAGCAACGCATGATTCTTTTAAAGGCATATTAAGCAATCTTAGTCATTTGACACAAGTCATGCTACAGCAAAAACTACTAAGCATATAATAAAAATAACATGAAGCATGACATGCAAAAGTCTAAGCCACAGTCTAAACAAGCTCCCATTTGTACCACTATAAGCATGAAATTTTTACACTTTTCCAACACCAATCAACCTTTTGAAACAACTCTTAAAGATGAAAAGCAACATAGACCAGAGGTCTAAACGCACCTAGCTACAAAGAACTAACAAGTTCTGAACAAAAATCAAGGCAAAAAATGAAAGCTAAACGCAGTACTAGAAAAAGAGAATGGTGGCGCGGTGTTGATGATGTAAATGACCGGCCAGTTGGGAACCCCAAGAGAAGGTGTGATGAGCACAGCAGCAAGTTTTCCCTCAATTATGAAACCAAGGTATGTCAATCCAGTAGGAAAAAGCCAAACTCCAGAAGGTGATGCTTGCTAGCTTAGTGACACTCCAACAAGGGCGCCATTAACGATTCTTGTTAGCGCGTCTCCAACTAGTAGCAACGCGGAACCTGCACACAACACAACCAAGAACTTTGCTCCCAACTTACGATGAGGTTGTCAATCTCACCGATTTGCTGTAAACAAAGGAATGAGCGTCTCGAGTGGAAAGCAATAGTAGTATGCAAGAAAATAAACAGTGCGAGTAAAATAAACAGGTAATAGCAATGTAAAGGAAATTGGACCGGGGTCCACAGTTCACTAGTGGTGTCTCTCCATAAGATAAATATCAACATGCTGGGTAAACAAATTACAGTTGGGCAATTGATAGAATAAAGATAACGTGCATATGTCAAGAGGATCACTATGAGATTTACTCTGGGCATTACAACAGGATACATAGACCGCCATCCAACTGCATCTATGACTAATAATCCACCCACGGGGAATCATCTGAGGACCCCGTAAATATTAAGTTGCGAACAACAGATAACTGCATTAAGCAAAGTGTGTAATGTAAACAAAGCATATGTCCTTGGACATAAGAATGTTGTTTTCTCCCTAGTGGCAACAGCACATCTACAACCTTAGAGGTTTTTGTCACTCCCCCAGATTAAATAGAGGCATGAACCCAACTATCGAGCATAAATACCCCCTCTTGGAGTGATGACCCACAAGTATAGGGGGTGTATCGTAGTACTTTCGATAAATAAGAGTGTCGAACCCAACGAGGAGCAGAAGGTGTTGAAAACTGGTTTTGATCAAGGTTTCACTGTAAATACTAGCAAATGGGTTTTCAGGGGTATTTGATAATGCAAATAAATAAAGTGCGAGTAAATAAAAGATAGTAGTAACAATTGCAGCAAGTGGCCCAATCCTTTCTTAGCAAAGGACAAGCCGGTTGTGTAACTTATGATAACCAAACGTTCTCGAGGACACACGGGAGTTTCTGTCAATAGCTTTCGCTTCATACCGCTAAATAATCTTTATTGGTTTGATAAGTGTTATGGGGGTGAACCTGTGCTAGCGCACTACCCTTACTAGGATAAATACACACTTGTGATTATACCCCTTGCAAGCATCCGCAAATACAAGAAAGTAATTAAGATAAATCTAACAACAGCCTTAAACTCTAAGATCCTACGCTCCCTGGTGCAATGGTTTCCCAACGGAAGTTTAGGTTTCTGTCACTCCAGCAACCCCACAATTGGTAGCCAAATACACAATGCATCTCACTAGGCCCATAAATGGTGAAGTATCATGTAGTCGACATTCACATGACACCACTAGTGAAATAACACCACAACAATATCAAACCATTAAATATTACTCAACAATAATTCACTACTAACATCTTGACTTCTCCCATGTCCTCAAGAACTAAACGAACTACTCACAAGACATCATATGGATCATGATCAGAGGTGAAATAATGGTAAATAATAATCTGAACATAAACCTTAATTCAACGGTTCCATTCAATAGCATCAACTACAAGAGTAATCAACACCGGGAAAGTTTCCCCTAAGAATTTAACAAGATCCAACTCAAGATGTTACAGCGGGATGGCGTGGTGATGGTGGAGATGAAGGTGCTGGTGATGGAGATGATGATGATGATCCCGATGAAGTCCGGTGCAATGGTGATGACGATGGCGACGATCTCCCCTCTCCGGGAAGGAATTTCCCCGGCAGATTTCTGCCTGCCGGAGAGCTTTTCTCTCTCTGGTGTTTTCCGCCCCACAGAGGCGGTAGTGTCTATCTCTGAGCCCCCCCTTGACTTAGGTTTTCGGGGACGATGAAGTACGCGAAGGGGCGAGACCTGGAGTGGGCCAAGGTGGCCTCACACAGGGCCGGCGCGGCCAGAGGCCAGGCCGCGCCCCCTATGTGTGAGCCTGCCCTCTGGCTCCTCTCGACTCCTCCTTCAGGCTTCCAGAGTCTTTTGGTAAAATATAATTTTCTGGTATTTTTCTGGAATTTTCCTGATCTTCTGAAATATGGTGTCTTGACGGTCCTTTTCCCAGCAGAATCCTGACACCGGCAGCAAATCCTCCAATGATCATCAAACATGTAAAAACAGAGGAAATAACATAAGTATCATCTCTAAATATGAAATATATCAATGAATAACAGTAAACTATGATACAAAATAGTGATGCAAAATGGACGTATCAACCCCCCCAAGCTTAGACCTCGCTTGTCCCCAAGCGAAAACTAAACTCGGTAAACATGACCACGGGTTTATGGAGTGAAGTGTCGATAATAAAAATACGGACAAGAAGCATCACATTCACCAAGGCACAAGTTATAATAGATAGCAACTTCCCTTTATAAGATATAGACTTGCAATAAGTAAAAGGGAATCACATATAAGGATGCACAAAGTAAACTATAATTGGTGATGGCAAACCTTAGTTCTTGGTCAAATAATAATAAACAAGCTACTCTTTCTTTTGAACGGAGTCTTTTAAAACAGAGCTGATATAGCAAAGAGCATATGCTCAACAAAACAAACTTTTTGCATTCATAGAAAGCTTTCAAAGATATATTCCTTCAGACAAAAACATTGTACAAAACAAGGAAGATAGTAAACATGATTAAACGGATCAACATATGAATGAGTGAAACATAACAACTCAAATGCTTGCTAGAGATAGAGGGGAATAGGTTGACTCAACATAAAAGTAAAAGACAGGCCCTTCACAGAGGGAAGCAGGGATTAAACATGTGCTAGAGCTTTTCATTTGTAGGACAGAGGTAAAAATTGTTTTGAGAGGTGGTTGCTTTTGTCAACGACTAGCAACGGAGTTCTTGATATCTTCCATACTAAACAAGTGAGAGCGGTTCTGAGATGTTTGATTAATTGGCACATTGGTGCTCTTTTATAGCTTGGCAGTCCTCCCCACCTTTTTTCCTTTCTCAAACCATGGCTAACCGATTCCATCGGGTGCCGACCAACTTTCACATACCATGGAAGAGTGCTCTTTTCTTTCTTTTTGAGATTATAATGGTCTGACCAGCTCCCTTGCAAAATTAGTGACGAGCAGATGAAGCTGCCTAGTCGAGGGGTACTTAATTTAGTATGGAAGATAACAAACCCATCCACTACGTCCTCATGAGCTAAAAACAGTGGCACAAAATGAGAAGTATTTGAAGGTTTTTGAAAGGTAGCACATGAAAATTTACTTGGAATGGCTTGAAATACCATGCATAGGAATTTATAGTGGACTCTTTGGAAGTGACTTGGCTTTTGGGATTTGGATGCACGAGAAGTATTTCCTCTCAGTACAGGTTTTTTGCTAGCAAGGCTGGGTAGCAAGCATAAGAGTTGCATGAAACAAACAAACATACATATAATAAGAACAATCATGCAAACTTCCTTGAAGGTACAACGATTTTAACTTTGAGAATAACATTGCTTATAAGCCAAACATGAAGGGTAAACTGAAGTGATGTGGCTACAAGCACTTCTTTTTTTTTACTCAAACCTCAAGGTAATGTTGCTACTGACCAAGCTAGGTTTGCCAAAACCAACTAAATTTACTCATGCTCCCAAAGTGATACCAATACTAATCAACAAGACTAGTCGTATAAGAGAGATTGCAAACTAAAATAAAGTGTGTGGAAAGTAAATGATAGAAGTTCTCATTAATATTTCATTACCGCAACTCACACCAAGGGATACATAGATAACCAACTAAGGAGGATACTTCCACACTGCAAACTATTCTATAGGATAATTTCTCTATTCATGATATGACTCGCCTTGAAAAGTAAATGAGTAAAAGGTGATGATGTGATACCGCGGCACTCCCCCAAGCTTGGAACAAGCCAAGAGGATGCCAATACCGACGACGAATTACTCCTTTGGTGACGGTGGTGAATCTTCATCGTTGTCATACTTCCAAGGCAGAGGCCCTCCATCAAGGAAGGATGTCTTGGTCTCCAATATCCTGAAACTTGCAGCAGCACTCATTTGTTGAAATCTAGCTTCATACTCACAAATTTGGTTCTGCAAGTCATAGAGTTGTGCTTGTAATTGGCTAGTGGTTTCATGGAGCGAAAGGATATCCTTCCAGAGTTTTGTAGTCTCCTTCTTGTACTTGGTAACAAGCTCTTGATTAATCCTATGGATGATGTCCACATCGCGTTCCGCCATCTTCTTGTATTTAAAAACTTCTTGTTCCAGTGCTTCCATCCTGGCTTCGAGACTTCCTTCCCCCTTGGAGACTTGGACGTCTTTGATCTGCAACTCCCCATCTTTGAGCAACAACTCCTTTGGATGCATCTTTAGCTCCCTCATATACGGATTAATGGAATCTGCAAGAGGGTTCTCCTCGGATGGACTGGACGAAGGCATTGCAACTCCAAAGCTGAGAAAAATCCCTGACACAAACAGCTCGAAACAAAACACGACGAGAAAACAATATAGAGACCAGGGGGTTATATAGGCAAAAATTATACATCGAGGGGAAATCACAGGAGGAAACCGGGACAGAAACGAGTTCTGCGGTGTTCTCACACTAGGGCGGCGCGGCCAGGGGTGGACCCGCGCCCCCTGTGTGTGAGGAGCACCCAAACTCCTTTTCCTGCCCGTTTTCGTCTCGTGATTTTTCATATTTAGTAAAAACAGCAAAAATATTAAAGGAAGAGTTCAACGCGAAACTTCTCTGACTAGAACTGTTACCTATTCGAAAACGAACTCTGCAGGTACTTGCAATTTGTCTTGGATGAATTCTTCTGGAGAAACTGTTTCAATTACATCAACATCTTCATTATAAGAATCTCCAGCAATATAATGTTTGAGTCTTTGTCCATTCACCACTTGTGTAGTGTCATCTTTCAAAGAAGCAATCTTTATCGCACCTGAGCGGTATACTTCCACAATAACATATGGTCCTTCCCATTTTGATAGTAATTTTCCTGCAAAAAATCTGAGACGAGACCTATACAATAGAACTTTCTCACCAACGTGAAACTCTCTCTTAAGAATTCTCTTATCATGCCATTGCTTGACTTTCTCTTTGAAAAGTATGGCATTCTCACGCTTCGTTTCTCCACTCATCTAGAGAACTCAAATCAAGTAACCTTTTCTTACCGGCTAGTTTAAAATCTCTATTAAGCTCTTTCACTGCCCAAAAAGCTTTGTGTTCTAATTCTAAAGGCAAGTGACACGCTTTTCCGTAAACCATCTTATAAGGAGACATTCCCATGGGGTTCTTATAAGCAGTTCTATAAGCCCATAAAGCATCGTTTAACTTACTAGCCCAGTTTTTTCTAGATCTATTAACAGTCTTCTGCAAGATAGACTTGATCTCTCTATTTGAAAGCTCTACCTGCCCACTAGTTTGGGGATGATAAGCAGAAGCAATTCTATGATTAACATCATATTTAGCAAGAGTCTTTCTGAAACTGCCATGAATAAAATGAGAACCTCCGTCAGTCATAAGATATCTAGGCACACCAAACCTAGGAAAAATAACATCCTTAAGCATTTTTAACGAGGTCTCACCATCGGCACTCTTTGTAGGTATGGCTTCTACCCATTTAGTAACATAATCAACGGCAACAAGTATGTGGGTATAGCCTTTTCAAGGAGGAAAAGGACCCATAAAGTCAAATCCCCAACAATCAAATGGTTCAATAACAAGAGTGTAATTCATAGGCATTTCATTGCGTCTAGAAATATTACCAACTCTTTGACATTCATCACAAGATAAAACATACCTTCTAGCATCTTTAAAGAGGGTTTGGCCAATAAAAACCTGATTGTAGAACCTTCTGTGCGGTTGTATCTCCAGCATGATGCCCTCCATAAGCGCTTCCATGGCATTTTCTTAATATCTCTTGTTGCTCATATTCTGGTACGCATGTTTGCATAATACCATCAACCCCTTCTTTATATAAGTGTGGGTCATTGATACGTCTCCAACGTATCTATAATTTTTGATGCTCCATGCTTGTTTTTACACCATTTGCCTATTGTTTCGTTACACTTAGTGGCACTTTTATGCATTTTCCGGAACTAACCTATTAACGAGTTGCCACAGTGCCAGTTTCCTGTTTTCTGCTGTTTTTGTGTTTCAGAAGTGATACACAGGAAATATTCTCGGAATTGGACGAAACAAGTTCCTGAAGTCTTATTTTACCCAGAAGCTTCCAGAGATCCAAAGGAGAGTCGGTGGGGGGCCACCAGGGCCCCACACGCAGGGGTGGCGCGGCCAGGCCCCTGGCCGCGCTGGCTCCGCGTGAGGGCGCCTGGCTCCTCCTCTGACGATGCCCCTTCGCATATAAAGACCCCCCGACGGAAAAACCTAAGTACCCGATCAATTTTCCAGAACACATCGTGATCCGCCGCCACCGTCGACCCGAAAGATCGGGAGGGTCCAGAAGCTCTTCCCGGCACCCTGCCGGAGAGGGGAATCGCCACCGGAGGTCTTCTTCATCGCCATGCTTGCCTCTGGAGCGATGAGTGAGTAGTCTACCTTGGACTATGGGTCCATAGCAGTAGCTAGATGGTTGTCTTCTCCACCATGTGCTTCATGTTTAGATCTCATGAGCTGCCCTACATGATTGAGATCACCGTTATGTAATTCTACATGTTTGGTTTGTTGGGATCCGATGAATATTGGTGTTTATGATTAAGTTGCTGTACTGAATTATATCTTTTGTTATCTCTATGTTGTTTATGATCTTGCATGCTCTCCGTTGTTAGTAGCTATCTTGGCCGAGTAGTTGCTAGTGACTCCAAGAGGGGGTATTTATGCTCGATAGTGGGTTCATGCCTCTATTTCATCTAGGGGAGTGACAGAAACCTCTAAGGTGGTAGATGTGCTGTTGCTACTAGGGAGAAAACAACATTCATATGCTCAAGGGCATATGCTTTGTTTACATTACACACTTTGCTTAATGCAATTAGCTGTTGTTCGCAACTTAATACTTGTGGAGTTCTCAGATTGATTCACCACAAGTGGATTATTAGTCATAGATGCAGTTGGATGGCTGTCTATGTATTTTGTTGTAATGCCCAGAGTAAATCTCATAGTGATCTTCTTGACATATCACGTTTATCTTTATTCTATCAATTGCCCAACTGTAATTTGTTTACCCAGCATGTGTTATTTTATCTATGGAGAGACACCACTAGTGAACTGTGGACCCCGGTCCTATTTCCATCATACTGCTATCACCTGTTTACTTTACTCGACTGTTTACTTTACTCGCACTGTTTACTTTACTCGCATACTATATTATTTTCCACTCGATACGCTCATAATCTTTGTTTCAAGCAAACCGGTGAGATTGACAACCTCATCGCAAGTTGGGAACAAAGTACTTGGTTGTGCGTGTGCAGGTTCCGCATCACCTTCAGTCGTCATTGTCTCTCCTCTCCTGATCGATAAACCTTGGTTTCTTAAACTGAGGGAAAACTAGCTGCTATACTCATCATACCTTCCTCTTGGGGTTCCCAACGGGCTGGTTATTCACCACGCACAAGGACAATCTGCTCCCACGTCAACCACGCAGCAGCTTCTTTTCTGGCGCCGTCGCCGGGGAGGAAGAGAAGACTTCTGCGAGGGGAGTTTTTCGCACACACATCCTTTACTTTGTTTTATTGTTTTGCTTTACTTTATTTATTTTACCTGCATTGCTTTTTATCAAAAACCCAAAAAAAAATTCGAATCCTTGGTAGTTGCTATTTCTTTACTTTAGTTTATTATGTCTAGTTCAGTTGCTACTACTATGTCGCCCGAGGACATGATTTTTACTTTTAAGCAGAAAGATGAGGAAAGCTTTAAAGAAGCTTGGTCTAGAATTTATGATTGGCATGAAAAAACTGAACCTAAAATGGCTTTGAGTTTGCTTCTTAGTAGCTTTTACTTTGGGCTTGCTCTTCGTTATAGATATGCTTTGGATGCTACTGCAGAAGGAGATTTCCTTCATTGCGATGGAGATCAAGCCTTCAACATTATAAAAAAGTTGATTACAATTTATAGCATGCCAACCTATTTTGATTCCTCTCTTGTGTGCATTTTTAATAGACTTGATACTCTTGAGACTCGCATTGCTAGCTTGAATTCTTGCTATAATACTTTGCGCCAGCATTTTGATTATGTGCCAACAAATTCTGAACCTTCGAGTTGGTATCCTACGATAAAAATGACTATTAGTGGTGAAACTTTTCATGCTCGTTGTGATATTATGTCTGATTTTTGCCTCATGCCAAAGGATGTTTATGAATCTCTGAGCCTTTGGAAGCTTTCTGAGGGGGGAGAAGGAATTTCTCTTACTAACAATGCCACTATATTTCCCATTGGAATAGCTGAAGGAGTTTTTACAAAAGTCCTAGGAAGAATGATAGCTACTGATTATCTTGTTATTGAATGTGTAGGAAAAGGACAAATCACACTTGGAAGATCCATTCTGAAGCTCCTGGGCGCCGTCATTGATGTGGGAAAAGGCAATATAAGATTTATCTCTCCACCTTGCAATAACCATGTCTTTCCTAGAGTCAAGAGAAAAGGTAAGAAAGGAAGACGTAAGGCACGTGCTGATCCTAGCACTTCATCACTTGATATTACTTGATTCGCAATTTTCTGCGCCTAGCTCAAAGGCGTTAAAAAAAAGCACTCTTGGGAGATAACCCAATGTTTTCTTTTCAGTACTTTTTCTTTTATTTGAGTCTTGGAAGTCATTACTACTGTAATGACCGCTCCTTATCTTGTTTATTTCGTTTTTGTGCCAAGAGAAGCCTCTAATTTGAGCGAGGTAAAGATTTGGGGATGTTGCTGTCCTGAAACTGTTTTCGGTGCTGCACCGTAAAAATTCGTATAAATTCTCTGTTTATCTTTTGGACCTGCGATTTCTTGTGCATATTCCCCAGGTTATATCCAAACTTTCGTTAGTTGAACACTTTTTGATTTGAGCAACAGAAAATCCCTAAACAATTCGACCTTTGTCAGCTGTTCAGTTTTAACAGATTTCTGCCAATATTTGTGTTTGCCACTTTATCGCTTTCTTTTGAGTTCTTTTGATCATGGAACTTTTAGAGAAGTTGCTACAGTAGTATTTGCTATATATGTGGTGGTTTTGAGTTGAAACCTGAAGCAAAAAGAGGGTTGATTATATGTTATGCTTACACTAATGTTGCTAATAGATTTGTGTTTAGTTTTGTATGAAGGAAGTTTTCAAGTGTAGGGATTGAAGAATGATGAGATGAGTTGAAGAATGGACAAAAGCTCAAGCTTGGGGATGCCCATGCATCACCCCAAGAAATATCCAAGAAGTACAAGCGTCAAAGCTTGGGGATGCCCCCGGGGCACCCCTTCTTCATCGGCAAAAATCAGGTCACCTTTCAAAATACTATATTTTTATTGCTTCATGCACTATGTGTTTTTCTTGGAGCGTCAGTTGTTTTAGTTTTCTTAGTTGTTTTAGTTTGTTTGTTTGCTGCAATAAATGGTTGGACCCCAACAAATTTCTTTTGGAGGAGATGTACTCGTTTTCATTTGCAAAGAACGCTCTAGTTTTCACTCTTATTAAAAATCGAGCATTCTTCTTTTTCTGCTACTGCTTTTGGTTTTCGTTTTTGCCTTGATTTGCATTCAGACCTTGTCATATCTTTTCATCAAGGTATATTTTTGCCTCTGATCTTTATTGGTTTTCATCAAAAGAGGTGTTTATAAAAATTTCAAATGGTGTTGGAAAAGAGAAAAAGCTTTGTGCAAAATAGTGGTACAAGAAGGAGCTTGTGTAGACTGCGGCTTAGGCTTTTTCATGTCATGCTTGATGTCTTCTTGATAGTATGCTTAGTGGTTTTGCTGTAGCATGACTTGTCTCAAATAACTGAGATTGCTTAATGAGCCTTTGAAAAAATCATGCGTTGTTTTTATTGTATGGAAGCATTATTTTGGTTTTCTCCTTGATGCTTTATTTGGGTTGACTTGACGCATGCTCACACATGTTAGACTCTTACAAAGTCGCCAATAGCCTCTATGATCATTTAGTTTTTGACTTTTGATGCCATCTTATGCTTCTTTTAATGTCGCTTTGCATGATTATGGCCATTATTGCTCTCTTAGTTGGTCGCTCCCAGTCTTTTGCTAGCCTTCGCCTTCTACTGAGTATGAGCTCTACTCGTGCATCCAACTCCTAAAATCCAAAGTTTTCCAAAGTGTCCACCATACATACCTACTAGCAATTTGCTATTCCAAGTAAATTTGAGTTGCTTTTATTTTCTCTTCAAATTAAACTCTTACCAGTGTTATGCGAAATTCGGTCAGTAAAGCTCTCACGAACCGGAGGGCACACTTTACTTTTTCCTGTTCTTAAAAATTTGACATTGTGGTCTCTTATGTTGAGTTGTTATGCTTGCAAGTTGTAAGTTGGATTCTAGCCCAGCCATGCTGTCATGGGGCAAGCTTTCAACATTGCACTTCTTATTTCAGTTGATATCGTGATCTTTTGTTTATGGATGCCCGCGGTGTGAAATGAATTGGGAATCTTGTGGGGATCATGGAGTTTGTATATGTGTTAGGGAAACATCGGGCCGCCAATCTAAGCCATGCATAATTCATGGTGGAAATTTGCAGCATACCCATGGTGAACATTCGACGACGCATCTCACAATAAAAAGCTAAACAAAAGGCAAATAAAAGAGATGTCGAGGTGTTCATTGTCTGCTTGTCCTGTCATTTTGGTGTGGGCTTGTTCCATGTCATCGGGCATGGAGGTACCCCATTGGCGGTTCTCAATGATATGCATATACTTACAATGACAAGAGCCTTGCTTGGGACTCTAAGTAAAGTAGCATGAGCTTTGGGTACACGTATTCACGGGGCACGAGGTTTTCAACTTATGATTTGTCAAGCATATGCATCATAATTGTTCTCGCATTAACTTTAACCATTCAAGATGCTTATGATGGGGGCAATGAGAGCTCAAAGCCGGTAAGTACCATAATTTTTGAAGGTTATAAAACTTGCAATCACTGCTTCCCTCTGCGAAGGGCCTTTCTTTTACTTTTATGTTGAGTCACCACCTTCTTTCTTTATGCACCATTAAGAGAGCATAGTTGTCATTCTTAGTGTAATATGCATTGTCCGAAAGTTCATTGATTGATTCATATTGTTGGTTTCACTTGTTCTTAAATTATTTGTATCTAGTCGCCCTCTTAAACTTGAAGGTGTCCTATGCATTTATGTTTTGCTCTCTTTGAAGGACAAGCTAAAAATCATTTGTATGTTTTTCCTTATGATTTGAACACACGTCTGACTTTCATTGTTTCATTTTCATGATCTTTTGTTTGTGTTCATTTGCATGTTTACAACATGGTTGCTAAGTTCTTATTGTCATGATTATATCTTCATGCCCATGTTTTAAGTTCTTATGATCCCAGCTCACAAATGCTTACATATATGATCAAGATTGTGTAGGTGCATGTCACCTAAAAAATTATTCTTTTGTTATCACTTTCCTACTCGAGGACGAGCAGGAGTTAAGCTTGGGGATGCTTGATACGTCTCCAACGTATCTATAATTTTTGATGCTCCATGCTTGTTTTTACACCATTTGCCTATTGTTTCGTTACACTTAGTGGCACTTTTATGCATTTTCCGGAACTAACCTATTAACGAGTTGCCACAGTGCCAGTTTCCTGTTTTCTGCTGTTTTTGTGTTTCAGAAGTGATACACAGGAAATATTCTCGGAATTGGACGAAACAAGTTCCTGAAGTCTTCTTTTACCCGGAAGCTTCCAGAGATCCAAAGGAGAGTCGGAGGGGGGCCACCAGGGCCCCACACGCAGGGGTGGCGCGGCCAGGCCCCTGGCTGCGTGGGCTCCGCGTGAGGGCGCCTGGCTCCTCCTCTGACGACGCCCCTTCGCCTATAAAGACCCCCCGACAGAAAAAACCTAAGTACCCAATCAATTTTCCAGAACACACCGCGATCCGCCGCCACCGTCGACCCGAAGATCGGGAGGGTCCAGAAGCTCTTCCCGGCACCCTGCCGGAGAGGGAAATCGCCACCGGAGGTCTTCTTCATCGCCATGCTTGCCTCCGGAGCGATGAGTGAGTAGTCTACCTTGGACTATGGGTCCATAGCAGTAGCTAGATGGTTGTCTTCTCCACCATGTGCTTCATGTTTAGATCTCATGAGCTGCCCTACATGATTGAGATCACCGTTATGTAATTCTACATGTTTGGTTTGTTGGGATCCGATGAATATTGGTGTTTATGATTAAGTTGTTGTACTGAATTATATCTTTTGTTATCTCTATGTTGTTTATGATCTTGCATGCTCTCCGTTGTTAGTAGCTATCTTGGCCGAGTAGTTGCTAGTGACTCCAAGAGGGGGTATTTATGCTCGATAGTGGGTTCATGCCTCTATTTCATCTGGGGGAGTGACAGAAACCTCTAAGGTGGTAGATGTGCTGTTGCTACTAGGGAGAAAACAACATTCATATGCTCAAGGGCATATGCTTTGTTTACATTACACACTTTGCTTAATGCAATTATCTGTTGTTCGCAACTTAATACTTGTGGAGTTCTCGGATTGATTCACCACAAGTGGATTATTAGTCATAGATGCAGTTGGATGGCGGTCTATGTATTTTGTTGTAATGCCCAGAGTAAATCTCATAGTGATCTTCTTGACATATCACGTTTATCTTTATTCTATCAATTGCCCAGCTGTAATTTGTTTACCCAGCATGTGTTATTTTATCTATGGAGAGACACCACTAGTGAACTGTGGACCCCGGTCCTATTTCCATCATATTGCTATCACCTGTTTACTTTACTCGCACTGTTTACTTTACTCGCACTGTTTACTTTACTCGCATACTATATTGTTTTCCACTCGATACGCTCATAATCTTTGTTTCAAGCAAACCGGTGAGATTGACAACCTCATCGCAAGTGGGGAACAAAGTACTTGGTTGTGTGTGTGCAGGTTCCGCATCACCTTCAGTCGTCATTGTCTCTCCTCTCCTGATCGATAAACCTTGGTTTCTTAAACTGAGGGAAAACTAGCTGCTATACTCATCATACCTTCCTCTTGGGGTTCCCAACGGGCTGGTTATTCACCACGCACAAGGACAATCTGCTCCCACATCAACCACGCAGCAGTCATCCCAAAAGTAATGCCTCAAATCATAGAAGAATTTTCTTCTTTGCTGAGCTGTAAAAGTTGGAGGCAAATACTTGGAAACAATAAAGTTAGCATAATCAACATACCAAGGAAGGTCTCGCGAAGTTACATTTATAGCAGCTAACTGTTCATTTGGAAAACTATCATTAACAGGAATAGGATCAAAAGAAATGTTTTCCAATCTAGACAAGTTGTCAGCCATAGGATTTTCAGCACCTTTCCTATCTACGATATGCAAATCAAATTCTTGTAAAAGCAACACCCATCTAATAAGCCTAGGCTTAGCATCCTTCTTAGTCATAAGATATCTAATAGCAGCATGATCAGTATGAATAGTAACTTTAGAATCAACAATGTAAGATCTAAACTTATCACATGCAAAAACAACAGCAAGAAACTCTTTCTCAGTGGTAGCATAATTTTTCTGAGCAGCATCAAGAGTCTTACTAGCATAATGAATAACATTCAACTTATTATCTACGCGATGTCCAAGAACAGCACCAACAGCAAAATCACTAGCATCACACATAATTTCAAAGTGTAAATTCCAATCGGGTGGTTGAACAATAGGAGCAGTAGTTAAAGCCTTCTTAAGGGTTTCAAAAGCTTCCTTACAATCATCATCAAAGACAAATGGAACATCTTTTTGAAGAAGATTAGTAAGAGGCTTTGAAATCTTAGAGAAATCTTTAATAAACCTCCTATAGAAACCAGCATGACCAAGAATACTACGAATACCTTTAACATCTCTGGGACAGGGCATTTTCTCAATCGCTTCCACTTTTGCTCTGTCAACTTCAATACCTCTTTCAGAAATTTTATGTCCAAGGACAATTCCTTCATTCACCATAAAGTGGCATTTCTCCCAATTAGAAACAAGGTTAGTTTCTTCGCACCTCTGCAAAACTTTATCAAGGTTGTGCAAACAGTTATCAAAAGAAGTTCCATAGACGAAAAAATCGTTCATGAAGACCTCCACAATTTCCTCACAAAAACCATGAAAAATAGCAGACATGCATCTTTGAAAAGTAGCAGGAGCATTGCATAAACCAAACGGCATGCGTCTATAAGCATAAGTTCCATAAGGACAAGTAAAAGTGGTTTTCTCTTGATCTTCCTTTCTAACAGCAATTTGAGAGAAACCAGAATAACCATCAAGGAAACAAAAATGAGTCTTCTTAGATAACCTCTCTAGCATCTGATCTATAAACGGTAAAGGATAATGATCTTTCTTAGTAACTTTGTTTACCTTCCTATAATCAATGCACATCCTATAACCAACTACTACCCTTTGAGGAATAAGCTCGTTATTCTCATTAGGCACAATAGTCATACCTCCTTTCTTAGGAACGCAATGAACAGGACTAACACATCTACTATCAGCAATAGGATAAATAATACCAGCATCAAGGAGCTTTAATACCTCATTTCTTACCACATCCTTCATCTTGGGAATTAAGCGGCGTTGATGCTCCACAACTGGCATCTTTCTCCATATTAATAGCATGCTGACATAAAGTGGGGCAAATTCCTTTTAAATCATCAAGAGTATATCCCATAGCTCCTTGGTGTTTCCTCAATATCTCCAATAATCTTTCTTCTTCCTTTCCTGAAAGTTTAGAACTAATAATAACAGGTTATATTTTCTTATCATCTATATAAGCATAGTTAAGATTATCAGGCAAAGGTTTTAATTCAAAAACAGGATCTTCCTTAGGCGGCAAAGTGGTACCAAGATCCTCCACAGGTAAATTGTGCTTAATCAACGGTTGTTGACGAAGGAAAATGTCGTCAATCTCTTCTCTTTCCTTACTGAAAACATCGCTCTCATGATCTTCCATGAATTGCTACAAAGCATTATTAGGAGCAAGAGCAATAGAAGCAAGCTGTTCAACTCGAAAATTTTCATTAGGCGTTTCATTTACATAAGAAGTCTTAGCAAACTTAGAAAAATTAAACTCATAAGACTCTCCATTAAACTTAGTGAAAATTTTCTCCTTCTTACAGTCTATCACAGCGCCACAGGTATTCAAAAAGGGTCTACCGAAAATAATGGGACAAGTTTTACTAGCCTCCTTACCAAGTACTAGAAAACAGTGGGGTATTTAGTCTTACCGCAAAGAACTTCCACATCTCGAACAATACCAAGAGGCCAAACAGTCTCTCTGTTAGCAAGCTGAACAACCACATCAATGTCTTCAAGTTCACAAGCGCCAATCTCGTGCATAATTTCTTTGTAAAGCTCTAAAGGAATAGCACTTGCACTAGCACCAATATCACATAAACCATAATAGCAATGATCTCCAATCCTGACAGAAATAACAGGAACACTTGTTTTCCTATGCCTTTTAGGATGTGAGAGAATGTTAGAAGCATCTTCACAAAAAAGAATATATTCATCCCCTACATCTTTAGTAACAAGATCCTTCAATATAGCTACAGGAGACTTAATAGTAATTTGCTCATTAGGCTCTACAGCTTTCTTAGTGCTTTTATTAGACACACTTACCAAAGTAGAATACTTTTTTACCTTAGCAGGGAAAGGTGTCTTCTCAAAATAAGGTTCAGGCACAATGCTATCAACAGTACAAACTTCAGTAGCTGCAGCAGGAATATGACTAATAGAATCTTTATAAGGCGCATGATATTTGTTCCAATCTTTCTTTGGAACATCAAGATAAGAGGCAAAGGCCTTAAGACAATTAGCAAGTATTTGAGAATCAAGACCATAAGCAATGCTAACACTATGAAAGTCATCGGTTCCCATAAAAGTTTTAATGCATTCATAATCATAGTTTATACCTGACTTCCTACCTTTGTCGTTTTCCCATCCTTCAGCATTCTCTTGTATACGGTCAAGAAGTTTCCACTTAGCATCTTCTTTCATATGAGTAAATGATCCAAAGCAAGAAGCATCCAAATAATCCTTATCGGGAAGAGTAAGACGCGCATAAAAATTATCAATAACAATATTATTGGGGAGCTCATGAATGGGGCATTTGAGCATTAGTAACTTCAATCTCCCCCACGCTTGGGCAATACTTTCTCCATCATGAGAGGTACAATTTCACTTGGAGGATAAAACTTGGAATAAAAGAGAGGTACAATTTCCTCCCATGCAATAGATGGACCATCTTGGAGCAGTCGATACCACTCCTCAGCTCTGCCTTTCAATGATAAAGAGAATAGCTTCTTCTTGACCTGGCTTGGTGAAATACCTGCACACCTGAACAACTCACATAATTCATGTATAAATAGTAAGTGATCACCCGGATGGACAGTTCCATCTCTTGAATAGCAGTTATCCATAACACGCTCAACAATTTTCATAGGTATTTTAAAAGGATCTAATTCAGCAGGTGGTGGTGGTGGTGGTTCATCCACATGTGCAGCAGTAGTAGAAGTGTTCCCAAATAGGAAACCAAATGGAGAATTCTCCATAGCAAAATAAAATAAAAATAAAAGACAGAAATAAAAACAATACTCACAGCGACGGTTACCTTTACCAATTCCACTCTTCAATAGCGCTACACTCCCCGGCAACGGCGCCAGAAAATAGTCTTGATGACCCACAAGTATAGGGGGTGTATCGTAGTACTTTCGATAAATAAGAGTGTCGAACCCAACGAGGAGCAGAAGGTGTTGACAAGTGGTTTTAATCAAGGTTTCACTGTAAATACTAGCAAACGGGTTTTCAGGGGTATTTGATAATGCAAATAAATAAAGTGCGAGTAAATAAAAGATAGTAGTAACAATTGCAGCAAGTGGCCCAATCCTTTCTTAGCAAAGGACAAGCCGGTTGTGTAACTTATGATAACCAAACATTCTTGAGGACACACGGGAGTTTCTGTCAAGAGCTTTCGCTTCATACCGCTAAATAATCTTTATTGGTTTGATAAGTGTTATGGGGGTGAACCTGTGCTAGCGCACTACCCTTACTAGGATAAATACACACTTGTGATTATACCCCTTGCAAGCATCCGCAAATACAAGAAAGTAATTAAGATAAATCTAACCACAGCCTTAAACTCTAAGATCCTACGCTCCCTGGTGCAATGGTTTCCCAATGGAAGTTTAGGTTTCTGTCACTCCAGCAACCCCACAATTGGTAGCCAAATACACAATGCATCTCACTAGGCCCATAAATGGTGAAGTATCATGTAGTCGACGTTCACATGACACCACTAGTGAAATAGCACCACAACAATATCAAACCATTAAATATTACTCAACAATAATTCACTACTAACATCTTGACTTCTCCCATGTCCTCAAGAACTAAATGAACTACTCACAAGACATCATATGGATCATGATCAGAGGTGAAATAATGGTAAATAACAATCTGAACATAAACCTTAATTCAACGGTTCCACTCAAAAGCATCAACTACAAGAGTAATCAACACCGGGAAAGTTTCCCCTAAGAATTTAACAAGATCCTACTCAAGATGTTACAGCGGGATGGCGTGGTGATGGTGGAGATGAAGGTGCTGGTGATGGAGATGATGATGATGATGATCCCGATGAAGTCCGGTGCGATGGTGATGACGATGGTGGCGATCTACCCTCTTCGGGAAGGAATTTCCCCGGCAGATTTCTGCCTGCCGGAGAGCTTTTCTCTCTCTGGTGTTTTCTGCCCCGCAGAGGCGGCGGTGGCTATCTCTGAGCCCCCCCTTGACTTAGGTTTTTGGGGACGATGAAGTACGCAAAGGGACGAGACCTGGAGTGGGCCAGGGTAGCCTCACACAGGGCCAGTGCGGCCAGAGGCCAGGCCGCGCCCCCTATGTGTGAGCCTGCCCTCTGGCTCCTCTCGACTCCTCCTTCAGGCTTCTGGAGTCTTTTGGTAAAATATAATTTTCTGATATTTTTCTGGAATTTTCTTGATCTTCCGAAATATGGTGTCTTGACGGTCCTTTTCCCAGCAGAATCCTGACTCCGGCAGCAAATCCTCCAATGATCATCAAACATGTAAAAACAGAGGAAATAACATAAGTATCATCTCTAAATATGAAATATATCAATGAATAACAGTAAACTATGATACAAAATAGTGATGCAAAATGGACGTATCATGGAGTCACTAGTATCTACTTGGCCAAGATAGCTACTAACAACGGAGAGCATGCAAGATCATAAACAACATAGAGATAACATAAGATAATATTCAGCACATCAACTCAAACATAACACCAATATTCATCGGATCCCAACAAACACAACATGTAGAATTACATAACGGTGATCTCGATCATGTAAGGCAGCTCACGAGATCTAAACATGAAGCACATGGTGGAGAAGACAACCATCCAGCTACTGCTATGGACCCATAGTCCAAGGTAGACTACTCACTCATCGCGCCAGAGGCAAGCATGACGATGAAGAAGACCTCCGGTGGTGATTCCCCTCTTCGGCAGGGTACCGGGAAGAGCTTCTGGACCCTCCCGATCTCGGGTCGACGACGGCGGCGGATCGCGATGTGTTTCTGGAAAAGTGATCGGGTATTTAGGTTTTTCCCGTCGGGGGGTCTTTATAGGCAAAGGGGCGGCATCAGAGGTGGGCCAGGGTGGCCTCACCCATAGGGGGTGCGGGCCAGGGGCTGGCCGCGCTGCCCTATGGTGTGGCCACCCTGTGGCCCCTCTCCGTCTCCTCTTTGGTCTTCTGGAAGCTTCGTTAAATATCTAGATGTTCGGCTTTTGTTTCGTCCAATTCTGAGAGTATTTCCTGTGTAACTTTTCTGAAACAAAAAAACAGAAAAAACAGGGAACTGGCACTGTGGCATCTTGTTAATAGGTTAGTTCCGGAAAATGCATAAAAATGCCACGAAGTGTAACAAAACACTAAGCAAATGGTGTATAAACAAGCATGGAGCATCAAAAATTATAGATACGTTTGAGACATATCAAGCATCTCCAAGCTCAACTCCTGCTCGTCCTCGAGTAGGTAAGTGATAACAAAAGAAATAATTTTTGAGGTGACATGCACCTACACAATCTTGATCATCTATGTAAGCATTGAGTGCTGGGATCAAAAGAACTTAAAACATGGGCATGAAAGATATAATCTTGATAGAAGAAACTTAGCAACCATGTTATAACATAAAAAAGAACACAAACGAAAGATCATGAAAATGAAACAATGAAAGTCAAACGTGTGTTCAAATCATAAGGAAAAACATAGCAAATGGTTTTCAGCTTGTCCTTCATAGAATAGCAAAACATAAATGCATAGGACACCTTCATGTTTAAGAGGGCGACTAGATACAAATAATTTAAGAACAAGTGAAACCAAAATCATGAATCAATCAATGAAAACTTTGGGACAATGCACATTATACTAAGAATGAAAACTATGCTCTCTTAGACGGTGCATAAAGATAGAAGGTAGTGACTCAACATAAAAGTAAAAGAAAGGCCCTTCGCAGAGGGAAGCAGTGATTGTAAGTTTTATAAACCTTCAAAAATTATGGTACTACTAGCTTTGAGCTCTCATTGCCCCCATCATAGGAATCTTGAATGGTTAAAGTTAATGCGAGTACAATTATGAAGCATATGCTTGACAAATCATAAGTTGAAAACGTCATGTCCCGTGAAGTACTGATACGTCTCAAACGTATCTATAATTTTTGATGCTCCATGCTTTGTTTTACACCATTTGCCTATTGTTTCGTTACACTTAGTGGCATTTTTATACGCTTTCCGGAACTAACCTATTAACGAAGTGCCACAGTGCCAGTTCCCTGTTTTCTGCTGTTTTTGGTTTCAGAAGTGATACACAGGAAATATTCTCCGAATTGGACGAAACAAGTTCCTGAAGTCATATTTCATCGGGGGGCTCCCAAACATCCGAAGACCTGACGGAGGGGGGCCACGAGGCCCCCACACATAGGGGCGGCGCGGCCTGGCCCCTGGCCGCGCCACCCCCGTGTGAGGGCCCGTGGCTCCACCTCTGACAGCCCCCTTTCGCCTACATATACCCCCTGACGAGAAAAACCTAAGGGCCCGATCAGTTTTCCAGAATACATCGCGATCCGCCGCCGCCGTTGACCCGAAGATCGGGAGGGTCCAGAAGCTCTTCCCGGCACCCTGCCGGAGAGGGGAATCGCCACCGGAGGTCTCCTTCATCGCCATGATTGCCTCCGGAGCGATGAGTGAGTAGTCTACCTTGGACTATGGGTCCATAGCAGTAGCTAGATGGTTGTCTTCTCCACCATGTGCTTCATGTTTAGATCTCATGAGCTGCCTTACATGATTGAGATCACCGTTATGTAATACTATGATGTTGGTTTGTTGGGATCCGATGAATATTGGTGTTTATGATTAAGTTGCTGCACTGAATTTTATCTTATATTATCTCTATGATGTTTATGATCTTGCATGCTCTCCGTTGTTAGTGGCTATCTTGGCCGAGTAGTTGCTAGTGACTCCAAGAGGGGGTATTTATGCTCGATAGTGGGTTTATGCCTCTATTTCACCTGGGGGAGTGACAGAAACCTCTAAGGTGGTAGATGTGCTGTTGCTACTAGGGAGAAAACAACATTCATATGCTCGAGGGCATATGCTTTGTTTACATTACACACTTTGCTTAATGCAATTATCTGTTGTTCGCAACTTAATACTTCTAGGGTGTTCAGATGATATCCCCGGGGGTGGATTATTAGTCATAGATGCAGTTGGATGGCGGTCTATGTATTTTGTTGTAATGCCCAGAGTGAATCTCATAGTGATCTTCTTGACATATCACGTTATCTTTATTCTATCAATTGCCCAACTGTAATTCGTTTACCCAGCATGTTATTTATCTATGGAGAGACACCACTAGTGAACTGTGGACCCCGGTCCTATTTTAATCATATTGCAATCACCTGTTTACTATTCCCGCACTGTTTACTTTACTAGCATATTACTACTGTTTTCCACTCGATACACTCATAACCTTTGTTTCAAGCAAACCGGTGAGATTGACAACCTCATCGCAAGTTGGGAACAAAGTATTTGTCTGTGTGTGTGCAGGTTCCACAAACACCTTCAGTCGTCACCGTCTCCCTTCTCCTGATCGATAAACCTTGGTTTCATAACTGAGGGAAAACTTGCCGCTGCACTCATCATACTTTCCTCTTGGGGTTCCCAACGGGCTGGTCATTCACCACGCACAAGGACGCCTGCTTTCACCAGTCAGCAGCACTTTTTCTAGCGCCGTTGCCGGGGAAGGAAGAGAAGACTTCTGCGAGGGGAGTTCTTCGCACACACATTCTTTACTTTGTTATTTGTTTTGCTTTACTTTATTTATTTTACCTGCATTGCTTTTATATCAAAAACCCAAAAAAATTAGAATCCTTGGTAGTTGTTATTTCTTTACTTTAGTTTATCATGTCGTTTCCTAAGTTCGTTCTGGAGGACCTCTCAGTAGGGAGTGGGTCGATTATTGGCAAAAGTAACATTGAAGAGTTCTTTAATCACATTAGTATGCATAAGGAAGATGAGGAAAAATCTTTGGTTGAGTTAGCTCCTAGCTATGAAGTTGCTTCTGCTCATTTAGTTCACATGTTAGAAGCTAGGTTTGCTAGTCTTAATTCTTCTATGCAATACTTGTTCCTTAAGCTTCATGAAATTGAGGATCCCGAAAAGAAAGCTTTCATCTTAGAAACCTTGCGCACAGAATTTAGAGATGTTGCAACTGAGGCTAGGAAAGTTTTTAAGAAGTATAAGCTTGGCTTGCCTGTTAAGGTTGTTGGTACGCCTGATGATTTTAAAACACCAATACCTTATGAACTTATAGGAATTCATGATGCTTGGGAAAAGAATTCTAGTTGGATTTGTCCTGAAAATCTTTTCGATGAAAGTAGTGTGCCAAAGCGTGATCGTAAAGGAGTTTCAAAAACTCAGTTGAACACATTTTCCTTCATTGTTGAAAAGATCTCTTCTGTTGATCTTAATGCTTCTGCTGATATTACTTGATTCGCAATTTTCTGCGCCTAGCTCAAAGGCGTTAAAGAAAAGCACTCTTGGGAGATAACCCAATGTTTACTTTCAGTACTTTTTCTTTTATTTGGGTCTTAGAAGTCATTATTACTGTAATGACCGCTCTTTATCTTGTTTATTTCGTTTTTGTGCCAAGAGAAGCCTCTAATTTGAGTGAGGTAAAGATTTGGGGTTATTGCTGTCCTGAAACTGTTTTCGGTGCTGCACCGTAAAAATTCGTGAAAATTCTCTGTTTATCTTTTGGACCTGCGATTTCTTGTGCTTATGCCCCAGGTTATATCCAAACTTTTCTTAGTTGAACACTTTTTGATTTGAGCAACGGAAAATCCCTCAAAAATTCGTCCATTATCAGCTGTCCAGTTTTGACAGATTTCTGCCAATATTTGTTTTTGCCACTTTATCGTTTTCTTTTGAGTTCTTTTTTATCATGGAACTCTTGTGGAAGTTGCTACAGTAGTATATACTTTATATGTGGTGGTTTTGGGTTGAAACCTGAAGCTAAAAGAGGATGAATATATTTTATGCTTACACTAATGTTGCTAATAGAATTGTGTTTAGTTTTGTATGAAGGAAGTTTTCAAGTGTAGGGATTGGAGAATGATGAGATGAGTTGAAGAATGGACAAAAGCTCAAGCTTGGGGATGCCCAGCACCCCAAGAAATATCCAAGAAGTACAAGCGTCAAAGCTTGGGGATGCCCCCGAGGCACCCCTTCTTCATCGGCAAAAATCAGGTCACCTTTCAAAACACTATATTTTTATTGCTTCATGCACTATGTGTTTTTCTTGGAGCGTTAGTTGTTTTAGTTTTCTTAGTTTGTTTAGTTTGTTTGTTTGCTGCAATAAATGGTTGGACCCCAACAAATTTCCTTTGGAGGAGATGTACTCGTTTTCATTTGCAAAGAATGCTCTAGTTTTCACTCTTATTAATCGAGCATTCTAGTTTTTCTGCTACTGCTTTTGGTTTTCATTTTCGCCTTGATATGCATTCAGATCTTGTCATATCTTTTCATCAAGGTGCATTTTTGCCTCTGAACTTTATTGGTTTTCATCAAAAGAGGTTGTTTTAAAAAAAATTCAAATGGTGTTGGAAAAGAGAAAAAGCTTTGTGCAAAATAGTGGTACAAGAAGGAGCTTGTGTAGACTGCGGCTTAGGCTTTTTCATGTCATGCTAGATGTCTTTTTGATAGTATGCTTAGTGGTTTTGCTGTAGCATGACTTGTCTCAAATAACTGAGATTGCTTAATGAGCTTTTGAAAAAAAAATCATGCGTTGTTTTTATTATATGGAAGCATTATTTTGGTTTTCTCCTTGATGCTTTATTTGGGTTGACTTGGCACATGCTCACACATGTTAGACTCTTCCAAAGTCGCTATTAGCCTTCATGATCATTTAGTTTTTGACTTTTGATGCCATCGTATGCTTCTTTTAATGTCGCTTTGTCGCTTTGCATGATTATGGCCATTATTGCTCTCTTAGTCGGTCGCTCCCAGTCTTTTGCTAGCCCTCGCCTTGTACTGAGTATGAGCTCTACTCGTGCATCCAACTCCTAAAAGCCAAAGTTTTCCGTTGTGTCCACTATAAATTCCTATGCATGGTATTTTTAAGCCATTCCAAAGTAAAATTTTCGTGTGCTACCTTTCAAAAACCTTCAAAATACTTCTCGTTTTGTGACACTGTTTTCAGCTCATGGGGACGTAGTGGTCGGATTTGCTATCTTCCATATTGTTTATTCCAAAAAGAAAAAAAAAAAGAAAAAAAAAGGAAAAAGGCACTCCTCCAATGAATGTGAATGTTGGTGGGCACCCGATGGAATCGGTTAGCCATGGTATGTGAAAGGAAAAGGTGGGGAGGAGTGCCAAGTTTTATAAAAAGAGCACCAAAGTGCCAATCTCTCTCTCAAAAACTTGCTTCATTTTTGTATGGAAGATAGTAAGAACCCCATTGCCAGTCGTTGACAAAGACAACCACCTCTCAAAATCAAGTTTTATCTCTGTTTTACAAAATGAAAAGCTCTAGCACATGTTTAAATCACTGCTTCCCTCTGCGAAGGGCCTTTCTTTTACTTTTATGTTGAGTCACCACCTTCTTTCTTTATGCACCATTAAGAGAGCATAGTTGTCATTCTTAGTGTGATATGCATTGTCCCAAGGTTCATTGATTGACTCATATTGTTGGTTTCAGTTGTTCTTAAATTATTTGTATCTAGTCGCCCTCTTAAACTTTGAGGTGTCCTATGCATTTATGTTTTGCTCTCTTTGAAGGACAAGCTGAAAACCACTTGCATGTTTTCCTTATGATTTGAACACACGTTTGACTTTCATTGTTTCATTATCATGATCTTTTGTTTGTGTTCATTTGCATGTTTACAACATGGTTGCTAAGTTCTTATTGTCATGATTATATCTTTCATGCCCATGTTTTAAGTTCTATTGATCCCAGCTCATCAATGCTTACATATATGATCAAGATTGTGTAGGTGCATGTCACCTCAAAAATTATTCTTTTGTTATCACTTACCTACTCGAGGATGAGCAGGAGTTAAGCTTGGGGATGCTTGATACGTCTCAAACGTATCTATAATTTTTGATGCTCCATGCTTTGTTTTACACCATTTGCCTATTGTTTCGTTACACTTAGTGGCATTTTTATACGCTTTCCGGAACTAACCTATTAACGAAGTGCCACAGTGCCAGTTCCCTGTTTTCTGCTGTTTTTGGTTTCAGAAGTGATACACAGGAAATATTCTCCGAATTGGACGAAACAAGTTCCTGAAGTCATATTTCATCGGGGGGCTCCCAAACATCCGAAGACCTGACGGAGGGGGGCCACGAGGCCCCCACACACAGGGGCGGCGCGGCCTGGCCCCTGGCCGCGCCACCCCCGTGTGAGGGCCCGTGGCTCCACCTCTGACAGCCCCCTTTCGCCTACATATACCCCCTGACGAGAAAAACCTAAGGGCCCGATCAGTTTTCCAGAATACATCGCGATCCGCCGCCGCCGTCGACCCGAAGATCGGGAGGGTCCAGAAGCTCTTCCCGGCACCCTGCCGGAGAGGGGAATCGCCACCGGAGGTCTCCTTCATCGCCATGATTGCCTCCGAAGCGATGAGTGAGTAGTCTACCTTGGACTATGGGTCCATAGCAGTAGCTAGATGGTTGTCTTCTCCACCATGTGCTTCATGTTTAGATCTCATGAGCTGCCTTACATGATTGAGATCACCGTTATGTAATACTATGATGTTGGTTTGTTGGGATCCGATGAATATTGGTGTTTATGATTAAGTTGCTGCACTGAATTTTATCTTATATTATCTCTATGATGTTTATGATCTTGCATGCTCTCCGTTGTTAGTGGCTATCTTGGCCGAGTAGTTGCTAGTGACTCCAAGAGGGGGTATTTATGCTCGATAGTGGGTTCATGCCTCTATTTCACCTGGGGGAGTGACAGAAACCTCTAAGGTGGTAGATGTGCTATTGCTACTAGGGAGAAAACAACATTCATATGCTCGAGGGCATATGCTTTGTTTACATTACACACTTTGCTTAATGCAATTATCTGTTGTTCGCAACTTAATACTTCTAGGGTGTTCGGATGATATCCCCGGGGGTGGATTATTAGTCATAGATGCAGTTGGATGGCGGTCTATGTATTTTGTTGTAATGCCCAGAGTGAATCTCATAGTGATCTTCTTGACATATCACGTTATCTTTATTCTATCAATTGCCCAACTGTAATTCGTTTACCCAGCATGTTATTTATCTATGGAGAGACACCACTAGTGAACTGTGGACCCCGGTCCTATTTTAATCATATTGCAATCACCTGTTTACTATTCCCGCACTGTTTACTTTACTAGCATATTACTACTGTTTTCCACTCGATACACTCATAACCTTTGTTTCAAGCAAACCGGTGAGATTGACAACCTCATCGCAAGTTGGGAACAAAGTATTTGTCTGTGTGTGTGCAGGTTCCACAAACACCTTCAGTCGTCACCGTCTCCCTTCTCCTGATCGATAAACCTTGGTTTCATAACTGAGGGAAAACTTGCCGCTGCACTCATCATACTTTCCTCTTGGGGTTCCCAACGGGCTGGTCATTCACCACGCACAAGGACGCCTGCTTTCACCAGTCAGCAAGTACGAATACCCAAACCTCATGCAACTCGACTTAGAGTCCCAAGCAAGCTCTTGTCATTGTAAGTATATACGTATCATCGAGAACCGCCAACGGGGTACCTCCGTGCCCGATGACATGGAACAAGCCCACATTAAAATGATAGGACAAACAGACAATGAACACCTCGGCATCTCTTTTATTTACCATTGGTATAGCTTTTTATTTTGAGATGCATCCTCGAATGTTCACTATGGGCATGCTATAAATTTCCACCATGAATTATGCATGGCTTAGATTAGCGGCCCAGACGTTTCCCTAACACATATAAGAACTCCATGATCCCGCAAGATTCCCAACTTGTTTCACATCGCGAGTTTCCATAAACAAAAGATCATGATATCAACTCAAATAAGAAGTGCAATGTTGAAAGCTTACCCCATGACGGCATGGTTTGGCTAATTTCCAACTTACAACTTGCAAGCATAACAACTCAACATAAGAGAGCCACAATGTCAAATTTTAAAGAACGAGAAAAGTAAAGTGTGTGATACGTCCAAAACGTATCTACTTTCCCGAACACTTTTGCTATTGTTTCTCCTCTAATTTGTGTGTTTTGAATGCAACTAACACAAAGTAATGCTATTTTCAGCAGAATTGCTCTGGTGTCTCGTTTTTTTTGCAGAAATCCAACTTTCAGTAAAAATCCGGGAAAATATTGCAAAAATCCTATTTCACCAGAAGACCCACAGAGCCAGAAGATGAGACGGAGAGGGGCCGGGAGGCCACCACACAACCAGGGGGCCCGGCCCAGGCCTGGCCGCGCCCATCTGTTGTGTGACCGCCTCGGCCATCGCCTCGACCCCTCCTTCCGCCTACATATACCCTCTGACCTAAAAGGAGCGGGGGTTCAGCGTTTTTCTCAGATAGACTTCTGTTGTGCCGCCGCCATTAGAAACCGCGATTCGGAACCAGAAACTCTGTTCTGGCACCCTGCTGGGACAGGGATTTGGAGGAGATCTTCATCACCATCATCACCGACGTCTCTCCATCAACCATCCATGACTCCCCCATCCATGTGTGAGTAATTCCCATTGTAGGCGAAGGGGATGGTAGGGATTGGATGAGATCATTCATGTAATTTGCTATGAGATTGTTAGGGCATAGTGCCTAGTATCTACTATTAGTGCTTATGACATTGTTGCAACTTGTTGTGCTTAATGCTTGTCACTTTGGGCCAAAGTGCCATGATCTCAGATCTGAACCTGTTATTGTTTTATGATGATACTTGTTATTTATGATCTTACCTGCAAGTTGTTTACACATATCGTTGTCCGGAACCCGAGGCCCCAAAGTGACAGAAATTGGGATAACCGGAGGGGATGACTATGATGTGAGGATCACATGTGTTCACCGAGTGTTAATGCTTTGCTCCGGTACTTTATTAAAAGGAGTACCTTAATTACCAGTAGTTTCCCTTGAGGCCCTACTACAACAAGCTGGTAGGACAAAAGATGTCGTGCAAGTTTCTCATTGCAAGCACGTACGACTATATATGGAATACATGCCTATGATTGTTTAGTACTAGGATGCTTTATCATTATTTATCTGCAATGCCCATGTCTCACTGATTTCATGAATTATCTTATCCATGCAACGCCCGTACATCTATCCCTATGCCTATAGTATTTTATCATACTGTTTACTATTGCTACTATTACCGCTTTTATTTTACTATTGTTGTTACTATTTTGCTACTATCACCACTATAAAACTATTGCTACTGATAAACCGCTGCGAGTAAGTCTGTTTCCAGGTGCAGCTGAATTGACAACTTATCTGTTAAGGCTTATAAATATTCTTTGGCTCCCCTTGTGTCGAATCAATAAATTTGGGTTTTACTTCCCTCGAAGACTGTTGCGATCCCCTATACTTGTGGGTCATCAAGACTATTTTCTGGCGCCGTTGCCGAGGAGCATAACTTTATTTGTAAGTTCACTTGGGATTCGTATTGTTCGCCGCAATCCTTTCATCATGGGTAAATCTCGTGATGGAAAAGTTCCTATATTGCCATCCACTACAAGAAGAGGTACGACTCTGAACACCTCTGTTGCTCTTGATTCACCATCTGTTATGAGTAAGTTGCTTACACCACCACATGCACACGCTACTGCTACTTCTTCTACTGAGTTTGAAAATGCCACTGATAATTTAGATGATGCTTCTACTGTGCTTGATGAGAGTGGTTCGTTAGGCTCCTTTTTAGATGCTACAATTGCTAGAGCTAAGATGGGAAACACCACTGTTACACCTGTTAGTTCACCTGAGTCTAGGGAATGCCCTAGTGATGATCTTGATGACACTTATATTGAGCTTGACGATGATTTTATTGCCGAAGCTCATGCTACTCGTGATGCTAATGATGTTAAGAAACTTCTAGCAAGACGTGCTGTTAGATATAACTTATCTCCTGATGCTAAGTTTGCTGCTTCTCCCATAAATATTTGAGATAAGGATTATGATTTCTCTTTAGATTTATCTTTCATATCTATTGTTGAGAAAGTACCCTTTTTGTGGTACTGAAGGTGAAAGTGCTATGGCCCATATGAATGAGCTTTCTACTTTGAGTAATTTGTTTTCTGATGATATTAAGCTGCACACTTACTTTGTTGCTAAGGTTTTCCCTTTTTTGTTGAAAGGTGCAGCTAAAACTTGGTTTAATAATTTGTCTCCTGGATCTCTTAATAGTCCTATTGCTTTGGTTAATGCTTTCTTTCAGAAATATTTTCCTGCTAGTGCTCAACATGCTGCTATGCAGAAAATCTTTGACTTTGAACAGGGAAAAGGAGAGATATTGCCTGAATCTTGGGCAAGGTTTTGTTCTCTAATTAGAGCATTGCCTAAAGATCCATTGCCTAAAAATGAACTCCTTGATATATTTTATAATGGACTAACTGATGAATCTAAGACATATCTGGATAGTTGTGCTGGTTGTGTTTTCAGGGAAAGAACTCCGGCTGAAGCTGAAGAACTAATGGTTAAAATAAGCCGGAATCATGATGATTGGACTATGGCTGAGCCAACACCAACACCTGCGCTAGCTCCAGAGCCAACACCAAAGAAGAGAGGAATGATTGAATTAAATGATGAGGTTATGAGGGAAGCCAAGATATCTCTTAAGGAGAAAGGTATTAAATCCGAAGATGTGAAGAATTTACTCCTATAGAAGAATTATGTAAGCCAATCCCTCACTCATCTACTATTGAGGTACACTCTCTCCAACGCTTTGATGATAGAGATATTCCTTACTCTAAACCGCCTGATCAATGCTTAGATGAATTAGATAATTTTATTGTTAAGCAAGATAATTTTAATAGAAGGGTGCAGAATCATTTGTTGGAAAATTCTAGAGCTATTAACAAGTTGCAGGATATTGTGGAGAGAACCTCCAATGATGTGAAGATACTTGTCAAACATTTTCAAATGGTTCAGACTCAAATTGATTAGCTTACCAAGGTGCAAAAAGACTTACTAGTTAATGCCGCAAGAGAAAAACAAGCGTGTGAAATACGCACAAGATGAGGAGCTACTACCCAAGACCCCTTATATCCTGAAGGACATCCTAAGAGGATTGAGCAAGATTCTCAACGCACTTCAAGTGATGATATTCCTTCCAAGAAGAAGAAGAAGAAGGAGCATAAAACAGTTGCAGAATCCTCTGAAGCAGGTAAAGATCCTAATAGTGTTTCTATTTCTGATGCTGAAACTGAACCAGGTGATGCTCCCGATAAAGAAGAAGCTGAAGAGGAACCAGAAAAGCTTGCTAAGAATGCAAAGTACACCAAAGAAGACTTCATTTCCAACAAGCATGGTAATGAGAGAGAACCTTGGGTTAAGAAACCAATGCCTTTTCCTGTTAAGAAACATAAATCCAAGGAAGAAGAACACTACAACAGGTTTTGTGAATGGATGAAACCTTTATTTCTACAAATTCCTTTGACTGAAGCTATTAAAATGCCTCCTTATTCAAAGTATATGAAAGATATTGTTACTAACAAAAGGAAGATTCCTAATGAGGAAATTTCCACTTTACTTGCTAATTATTCTTTTGATGGTAAAGTTCCGGAGAAGCTTGGAGATCCAGGTATACCAACTATTCCTTGCTCCATTAAAAATAACTATGTTAGAACTGCTTTATGTGATTTGGGAGCTGGAGTTAGTGTCATGCCTTTTTCTCTTTATAAGAGACTTGACCTAGAAAATTGGTATCAACTGATATATCTTTGAAAATGGCTGATAAGTCTACTACTATTCCTATTGGTATATGTGAAAATGTTCCTATTTAAGTTGCTAACAGTTGTTTGATATTAACTGACTTTGTTGTGTTAGAAATGCCTGAAGATGATAATATGTCCATTATTCTTGGGAGACCTTTTCTAAACACTGCAGGTGCTGTTATTAATTGCAATCAAGGAAAGGTAACTTTTAATGTCAATGACAAAGAGTATACGGTTTATTTCCCCAAGAAGATTGATAGAAAGAATGCTCTAAATTCAATCAAGAATGTTGAGACCATCAGAGTTGGTCAGATTATTTGTTCAGAGCAAAAGCCCAAGGAAGAATATAAAATTGTCATGATTGGGACTATGCCTATCAAGGTCGAGGTAACATAAGCATATAGTGAAATGCAAAGTTTTCCCTCATATAAAATTAGTTTGGTAACAAGACTTGATCAACCTTGTTAACAAAGTGATTTTATATGAATGAAACTTTGTTTTCACCGCATTTACTCAACCTCACTCATTTTTACTTTCACCATTTTTGTTCCCTTTGTTAGTTACATGATTAGAATATCTTAGAGCTGCTGCATACTTAGTCTTGATTTTCTTTCTATCGCTCCACCGTTGTTTTCCCGAGTTTTATTCTCTTATCGTTTTTCTAAAAAATCCTCAAAAATATAGTTTCTCAAAAATTCCAGAAAAATCTTTTTAAATTTTTATGTCAAAAATGGGGCAGAGAGGCACCTAGGGAAACCTAAGGGGACCCACCATGCCACCTCACAACCAGGGGGCACGGCCCAAGCCTAACCGCGCCCACCTGTTGTGAGGGCCCCCCTGGCCTCTCACTTATCTCTTCCTCCCCAGCTCTTTCTCTCTCTCCTGAAAAATCACGACACACCAGCTCAAACTCGTGTTCTTGCTGCTCTCCATCTTGATTTTTCGATCTCCTTGCTCAGCCCATCATTGTTGCTGAGATTTGGAGCATTTGTTCTCCGGTATGTGACTCCTCTGGTTGTCCAAGTAGAATTTTGTTTAGTGGAGTATTTCTTGAGTATTTTAGCTCTATAGGCTGCAGGTGAAATGAGTTTGCATGCTTGTTCTATTGCTTAGAAATGTTATTTTGATGCATGTTAGCCCTCTAGTAACTCCCTATAGTAGTTCCCTACATTTATTTGTCTCAAAATCACTTTTTATGAGGTTTGTTAAAATTTTCAGAAATGGAGGAGAATGCATACCAACTCTTTCAACATGAACCAGAAGTGCATGAAGTCATGAGAGTTCACTGTGAAGAGAGGGTCTTTCCCTCAATCTATCAATGCTCAGAGTTCATGAATGCTGCCAGAATCCTGCAGGACTTCCAAACTTTAGTCTCTAATGCAGGATTCAAACATTTTATTGATGGTGAACCGCCCCAATATGCTAAACTAACAATGTCTGTGGTGCAGGAATTCAAATTTAATTGGTCCACATCTAACCCCATGGTTCATTATAAAATTTACAATAAATCTGTGGACTTGCCTTTTGATGTTTTCTGTGCAGCCATTAGAGTACCACAGTGGGGATCGCGCGAAAAGATGAAGGAACGGCCTAGGCCATTGATGGACCTATATGGGGAGATTTGTCAAGGAAGAAGTTTCACAGGAGAGGGTGGTAAAATTCAAAATATTCATTTCCCATCCATTAGATATTTTGCCTACTTTATTACCAAGTGTGTTCTTGCTAGGAAAGTGATACGTCTCAAACGTATCTATAATTTTTGATGCTCCATGCTTGTTTTTACACCATTTGCCTTGTGTTTCGTTACAGTTCGTGGCGTTTTTATGCGATTTCCAGAACTAACCTATTGACAAGATGCCACAGTGCCAGTTCCCTATTTTCTGCTGTTTTTGTGTTTCAGAAAAGCTACACAGGAAATATTCTCAGAATTGGATAAAACAAGTTCCAGAAGTCTTATTTTTCCCGGAAGAGGACCGAAGACCGAACGAGAGCCGGAGGGGGGCTAGGGGCCAGCCTCACCATGAGGGGGCGCGGCCCAGCCCCTGGCCGCGCCCCCCTGTGGTGAGATCACCCTAGTCGCCTCCTGATGATGCCCCTTCGCCAATAAAAAGCCTCCCGACGGAAAACCCTAAAACAATCGGCGTTTTTCCCAGAACAGTTCCGCAGCTCCGCCGCCGTTGAAGACAAATTTCGGGGGACAGAAGTCTCTGTTCCGGCACCCTGCCGGGACGGGGAAGTGCCCCCGGAGCCATCTCCATCGCCGTCTCCGCCGTCTCCATCGACCTCACCGCCATCTCCATCAACCTTGCTGTCTCCTATGATGAGGAGGGAGTAGTTCTCCCCCGGGGCTGAGGGCTCTACCAGTAGCTATGTGGTTCACCTCTCTCCCATGATGTGATCTTTATGTGATCGTGAGCTTTGTATCTAGTTGAATTGGTAGATGTTATTATTCAGATATTATGCTACTCCCGTGCTTTATTATTGTAAACTCTGGAGACACCTCGTATCGTAATGGGAAGGTGACTAGTGTGCTCATTATGTGTGTCTTTTTGGTTAATGTCTCTATGAATTGTTGGTGTTTGTTGGAACCATCTAGTGCGTTCACGGTGATAGTGTGGGACAATCTAGTTTGGGTACATACGGACTTTGAGGAGTGCTTCGTAGCCCTACGCATGATTAGTGTCCGTTTTCCATTGGAGAATTGTTTTGAGTTGCATATTGAAGTTAGCATCTATTGGTTCAATTATGATATATTTGTTGGGAGTGTGTCCACTAGTGAAAGTATGATCCCTAGGCCTTGTTTCCAAGCTTTGCACACAGTTTCTTTTCAGTTTTGTTACATGTTTGCTCGCAGCGATACTTATTTCAGATTACGTTTACTACTCATAATCATCACTACTACTTGTATTTCACTATCTCTTCGCCGAACTAGTGCACCTATACATCTGACAAGTGTATTGGGTGTGTTGGGGACACAAGAGACTTTCTGTATCGTAATTGCAGGGTTGTTTGAGAGGGATAGCTTTGACCTCTTCCTCCCTGAGTTCGATAAACCTTGGGTGATCCACTTAAGGGAAACTTGTTGCTGCTCTACAAACCTCTGCACTTGGAGGCCCAATACTGTCTACAAGAACAGACGCGTGCGTAGACATCAAGCTCTTTTCTGGCACCGTTGCCGGGGAGGTAAGGTAAAAGGTACTCGCATCCTCCTGTGTGAGTGCTCGGAGTTATTTCCTTTAGATTCTGCAATTATATCTTTTTGTTTCTTGTTTTTATTTTCACTAGTTAGGCTTAATGGAAAGTAAAGATTTCTTTTGTCTTTTTCCTGAGTTTAGATTTGAAGAGAAAATTGAAAAACCTTTGGAGCTTATTTCGCATAGCAATGTTATTAGTACGAATGCTTTGAATACCGTTATTGCTAATGCTATAGAAAAGTCTAAGCTTGGGGAAGTTGGTTTTGTTAAGCATGATATTTTTAGTTCCCTAGCTTTAGTGGAGAAAGTTTGCTCTGATGATATTTTATCTCCCATATGTGATATTTCTAATGATGCTTGTGCTCCTCAACCTTTTAAAATACCTATGAAGATTGTTGAACGTGCTATGAATAACTGCTATTTGGGAGATGGAACTGTCCATCCTGGTGATCATTTGCTCTTTATACATGAATTAGGCGAGTTGTTCTAGTGTGCAGGTATTTCAATGAACCAAGTTAAGAGGAAGCTATTGATGTCTACGCACGCTTCTATTCTTGTAGACAGTGTTGGGCCTCCAAGTGCAGAGGTTTGTAGAGCAGCAGCAAGTTTCCCTTAAGTGGATCACCCAAGGTTTATCGAACTCAGGGAGGAAGAGGTCAAAGCTATCCCTCTCAAGCAACCCTGCAATTACGATACAGAAAGTCTCTTGTGTCCCCAACACACCCAATACACTTATCAGATGTATAGGTGCACTAGTTCGGCGAAGAGATAGTGAAATACAAGTAGTAGTGATGATTATAAGTAGCAAATGTGATTTGAAGTAAATATTGCTGCGAGCAAACATGTAACAAAACAGGAAGTAAACGGTGTGCAATACTTGGAAACAAGGCCTAGGGATCATACTTTCACTAGTGGACACACTCCCAACAAATATAACATAATTGAACCAATAGATAACTTCTCTTCACTATGGTACTCTGAATTACTCTCCTATTGAATAATACTAATCATTGCGTAGGGCAACGAAGCACTCCTCAAAGTTCATCAAGTACTTGACAAACACCACTCATAGAGATATCCAAATCAAATCACAACTCAAGATAGATATTATTGCAACTTAGACCAAGTACTAACACAGTGCACACACTGTCAACATTACACCATGAAAGGAGGAATAGATCACTTCAATACTATCATCGTGATAATTATTCTCACAATCCATAAAAGATCACAATCGTAGCCTAGACCAAGTACCACCATGATGCACGCACTGTCACCGTTACACCATGGCAGGAGGAATAGATTACTTTAATAACACACTAGAGTACACATAATGAAGAAGAGTAACATCTACTTATTCAACATGATACAAAGCTCACGATCACATAAAGATCACATCATGGGAGAGAGAGGTGAACCACATAGCTACCGGTAGACCCCTCAGCCCCGGAGATGAACTACTCCCTCCTCATCACAGGAGATAGCAAGGTTGATGGAGATGGCGGTGAGGTCGTTGGAGACGGCGGAGACGGCGATGGAGACCGATGGAGATGGCTCCGAGGGCACTTCCCCGTCCCGGCAGGGTGCCAGAACAGAGACTCCTGTCCCCCGAAATTTGTCTTCGACGGCGGCGGAGCTGCGGAACTGTTCTGGGAAAAACGTCGACTCCTCTAGGGTTTTCCGTCCTAAGGCTTTATATAGGCGAAGGGGCGTCGTCAGGAGTGGCCCCAGGCCTCCTCACACCTAGGCGGCGCGGCCAGGGCCTGGGCCGCGCCGGCCTAGTGTGAGGCTGGCCTGTGGCCCCTCTCCTTCACCTCTTCGGATCTCTGGAAGCTTCCGGGCAAAATAAGACTTCAGGAACTTGTTTCGTCCAATTCCGAGAATATTTCCTGTGTATCACTTCTGAAACACAAAAACAGCAGAAAACAAGGAACTGACACTGTGGCGACTTGTTAATATGTTAGTTCCGGAAAATGCATAAAAGCGCCACGAAGTGTAACGAAACACAAGGGAAATGGTGTAAAAACAAGCATGGAGCATAAAAAATTATAGATACGTTTGAGACGTATCAGCATCCCCAAGCTTAACTCCTGTTCGTCCTCGAGTAGGTAAGTGATAACAAAAGAATAATTTTTGAGGTGACATGCACCTACACAATCTTGATCATAAGAACTTAAAACATGGGCATGGAAGATATAATCTTGACAATAGAAACTTAGCAACCATGTTGTAAACATGAAAATGAACACAAACAAAAGATCATGAAAATGAAACAATGAAAGTCAAACGTGTGTTCAAATCATATGGAAAAACATACAAATGGTTTTCAGCTTGTCCTTCATGGAGAGCAAAACATAAATGCATAAGACACCTTAAAGTTTAAGAGGGCGACTAGATACAAATAATTTGAGAACAAGTGAAACCAACAATATGAATCAATCAATGAAAACTTTGGGACAATGCACATTATACTAAGAATGACAACTATGCTCTCTTAATGGTGCATAAAGATAGAAGGTGGTGACTCAACATAAAAGTAAAAGAAAGGCCCTTCGCAGAGGGAAGCAGTGATTAAACATGTGCTAGAGCTTTTCATTTGTAAAACAGAGATAAAAAATGGATTTTGAGAGGTGGTTGTCTTTGTCAACGACTGGCAATGGGGTTCTTACTATCTTCCATACAAAAATGAAGCAAGTTTTTGAGAGAGAGATTGACACTTTTGTGCTCTTTTATAAAGCTTGGCACTCCTCCCCACCTTTTTTCCTTTCTCAAACCATGGCTAACCGATTCCATCGGGTGCCCACCAACATTCACATACCATGGAGGAGTGCCTTTATTTTTCGTTCTTTTTTTTTCTTTTTTGAATAAGAAATATGGAAGATAGCAAATCCGACCAGTACGTCCCCATGAGCTAAAAACAGTGGCACAAAACGAGAAGTAGTTGAAAGTTTTGAAAGGTAGCACATGAAAATTTACTTTGGAATGGCTTACAAATACCATGCATAGGAGTTTATAGTGGACACAATGGCAAACTTGGTTTTTAGGAGTTGGATGCACGAGTAGAGCTCATACTCAGTACAAGGCGAGGGCTAGCAAAAGACTGGGAGCGACCAACTAAGAGAGCAATAATGGCCATAATCATGCAAAGCGACAAAGCGACATTAAAAAAAGCATAAGATGGCATCAAAAGTCAAAAACTAAACGATCATAGAGGCTATTGGCGACTTTGTAAGAGTCTAACATGTGTGAGCATGCGCCAAGTCAACCCAAATAAAGCATGAAGGAGAAAACCAAAATAATGCTTCCAAACAATAAAAACAACACATGATTTTTTCAAAGCCTCATTAAGCAATCTCAGTTATTTGAGACAAGTCATGCTACAGCAAAACCACTAAGCATACTATCAAAAAGGCATCAAGCACGACATGAAAAAGCCTAAGCCGCAGTCTACACAAGCTCCTTCTTGTACCACTTTTTTGCATAAAGCTTTTTCTCTTTTCCAACACCATTCGAACTTTTTATAAACACCTCTTTTGATGAATACCAATAAAGACCAGAGGCAAAAAAACACCTTGATAAAAAGATAAAACAAGATCTGAACAAAAATCAAGGCAAAAAACAAAGGCTAAACGCAGTAGCAGAAAAAGAGAACACTCGTTGAACGATAAGAGTGAAAACTAGAGTGTTCTTGGCAATAAAAAACGAGTTCATCTCCTCCAAAAGAAACATGATGTGATCTAACCATTTATTGCAGGAAACAAATCAAAAGAAAACTGAAAACAAAAGTAAAGACGCTCCAAGAAAAACGTATAGTGCATGAAGCAATAAAAATATAGTGTCTTGAAAGGTGACCTGATTTTTGCCGATGAAGAAGGGGGTGCCTCGGGGGCATCCCCAAGCTTTGACGTTTGTACTTCTTGGATATTTCTTGGGGGTTGCATGGGCATCCCCAAGCTTGAGCTTTTGTCCATTCTTCAACTCATCTCATCATTCTCCAATCCCTACACTTGAAAAACATCCTTTATACAAAACTAAACACAAATCTATTAGCAACATTAGTGTAGCATAACATATAATCAACCTCTTTTTGCTTCAGGTTTCAACCCAAAACCACCACATATAAAGCATATACTACTGTATCAACTTCCCCAAAAGTTCCGTGATCAAAAGAACTCAAAAAGAAAGCAATAAAGCGGCAAACACAAATATTGGCAGAAATCTGTCAAAACAGAACAGCTAACAAAGGTCGAATTTTTGAGGGGTTTTCTGTTGCTCAAATCAAAAAGTGTTCAACTAATGAAAGTTTGGATATAACCTGGGGCATATGCACAAGAAATCGCAGGTCCAAAATATAAACAGAGAATTTATACGAATTTTTACGGTGCAGCACCAAAAACTGTTCCAGGACAGCAATATCCCCAAATCTTACCTCACTCAAATTAGAGGCTTCTCTTGGCACAAAAACGAAATAAAAAGGATAAGGAGAGGTCATTACAGTAGTAATAACTTCCAAGACTCAAATAAAATAAAAAGTACTGAAAATAAAACATTGGGTTATCTCCCAAGAGTGCTTTTCTTTAACGCCATTGAGCTAGGCGCAGTAATTTGCAAAGATGCTCATGTGGGCGTCATATAAGAGCTTGAGGCAAAGGCGCCATATAGGAACTTAAAGCAATAGAGAGCATCAAAAAGCAAGTATGAAACACATTTAAATCTAAACCACTTCCTATGTAAAATAGTCTTGTAAAGAGACAAGTCATAAAAGCGCAAAGCAAAAGGCATAGGAAGGCAAAACAAGTACAACTTCAAGAATTGCAACATAAAGAGGGGAAACTCAATATTGTTGAGATCCATCAAACCATGTTTCCCTCTCTCATAATAACTTTCAGTAGCATCATGAATAGAATTAACAATATAACTATCACATAAAACATCCCTATCATGAGTCACATGCATAAAAGAATTAATACTCCCCACATGAACAATAGTAGTGGGAGCAGATTCAACAGAATAATTATTCTCATCACCATAATCATCAAAAATAGGAGGCATATTGTAATCATAACTAATTTTATCCTCAAAAGTAGGTGAACTAAAAATATTATACTCATCATCATAGCCATCATAAACTAGAGATTTAGTATCATCACAAGTAAAGAACAGCTATTTCGCAAAGCATATTCTTCAAACATATCATCATAAGAAGGAACATCACATATGGGAGATAAAATATTATCAGAACAAACTTTCTCCACTAAAGCTGGGGAACTAAAAATATCATGCTTAACAAAACCAGCTTCCCCAAGCTTAGACTTTTCTATAGCATTAGTAATAACAGTGTTCGAAACATTCATACTAACAACACTATTAGCATGCAAATTAAGCTCCAAAGGTTTTTCAATATTCTCTTCAAACACTTCATATCTAAACTCAGGAAAAAGACTAAAGAACTCTTTATTTTCCATTAAGCCTAACTAGTGAAAATAAAAACAAGAAACAAAAAGATGTAATTGCAGAATCTAAAGGAAATAACTCCGACTACTCACACAGGAGGATGCGAGTACCTTTTACCTTACCTCCCCGGCAACGGCGCCAGAAAAGAGCTTGATGTCTACGCACGCTTCTGTTTTTGTAGACAGTGTTGGGCCTCCAAGTGCAGAGGTTTGTAGAGCAGCAGCAAGTTTCCCTTAAGTGGATCACCCAAGGTTTATCGAACTCAGGGAGGAAGAGGTCAAAGCTATCCCTCTCAAGCAACCCTGCAATTACGATACAGAAAGTCTCTTGTGTCCCCAACACACCCAATACACTTGTCAGATGTATAGGTGCACTAGTTCGGTGAAGAGATAGTGAAATACAAGTAGTAGTGATGATTATAAGTAGCAAATGTGATTTGAAGTAAATATTACTGCAAGCAAACATGTAACAAAACAGGAAGTAAACGGTGTGCAATACTTGGAAACAAGGCCTAGGGATCATACTTTCACTAGTGGACACACTCCCAACAAATATAACATAATTGAACCAATAGATAACTTCTCTTCACTATGGTACTCTGAATTACTCTCCTATTGAATAACACTAATCATTGCGTAGGGCTACGAAGCACTCCTCAAAGTTCATCAAGTACTTGACAAACACCACTCATAGAGATATCCAAATGAAATCACAACTCAAGATAGATATTATTGCAACTTAGACCAAGTACTAACACGGTGCACACACTGTCAACATTACACCATGAAAGGAGGAATAGATCACTTCAATACTATCATAGTGATAATTATTCTCACAATCCATAAAAGATCACAATCATAGCCTAGACCAAGTACCACCATGATGCACGCACTGTCACCGTTACACTATGGCAGGAGGAATAGATTACTTCAATAACACACTAGAGTACACATAATGAAGAAGAGTAACATCTACTTATTCAACATGATACAAAGCTCACAATCACATAAAGATCACATCGTGGGAGAGAGAGGTGAACCACATAGCTACCGGTAGAGCCCTCAGCCCCGGGGATGAACTACTCCCTCCTCATCATAGGAGACAGCAAGGTTGATTAGATGGCGGTGAGGTCGATGGAGATGGCGGAGACGGCGATGGAGACCGATGGAGATGGCTCCGGGGGCACTTTCCCGTCCCGGCAGGGTGCTGGAACAGAGACTTCTGTCCCCCGAAATTTGTCTTCGACGGCAGCGGAGCTGCGGAACTGTTCTGGGAAAAACGTCGACTCCTCTAGGGTTTTCCGTCCCGAGGCTTTATATAGGCGAAGGGGCATCGTCAGGAGTGGCCCCAGGCCTCCTCACACCTAGGCGGCGCGGCCAGGGCCTGGGCCGCGCCGGCCTAGTGTGAGACTGGCCTGTGGCCCCTCTCCTTCACCTCTTCGGATCTCTGGAAGCTTCCGGGCAAAATAAGACTTCAGGAACTTGTTTCGTCCAATTCCGAGAATATTTCTTGTGTATCACTTCTGAAACACAAAAACAGCAGAAAACAGGGAACTGGCACTGTGGCGACTTGTTAATAGGTTAGTTCCGGAAAATGCATAAAAGCGCCACGAAGTGTAACGAAACACAAGGCAAATGGTGTAAAAACAAGCATGGAGCATCAAAAATTATAGATACGTTTGAGACGTATCAGCTATTTTCTTTATCACTAAAGGGTAGAGCTGAGGAATGGTATAAAACACTGAAGGATGGTCGATCTATTGACTGGGAGGAAATTGTACCTCTCTTTTATTCTAAATTCTATCCTTCTAGTGAGGTTTATAAAGATAGGAATTAGATTTATAATTTTCATCCGCATGAGGGAGAAAGCATTGCCCAAGCGTGGGGAAGATTGAAGTTACTAATGCACAAATGTCCTATTCATGATCTTCCCCTTAATATTGTTATTAATAATTTTTATGCAAGGCTTTCAGGATATTATAAGGACTATCTAGATGCATGCTTTGATGGGTCTTTCACAAGCAAGGATGTTGACACCAAGTGGGATCTGCTTGAAACAATTCAAAACAATATTGAAGGTTGGGATAGCGACAAGGGTAAAGGATCAGGTATGAATTACGAGTTTGATTGCATTAAGTCTTTCACTGAAACTACTGATTTTCAAGAGCTTAGTGCTAAGTATGGTCTTGATCCTCAAATTATGATTGATTGTTTTAAAGCCTTTGCTTCCCATATTAATGTTCCTAAAGGAAATGGGGATGTGTATCATGAACCTTTTAAGGACACTTGCATAGAAAGTGATATTGTTATTGATAATTGCAATAAACATGCTCAAAATTCTGAAAGTACTACTTCCTATAAGCATGTTAATTTTTGTGGAGTGCATAGACCTTGTGAACAGAGTCACAACAAGGAAGATTATTGCATCACCCACGGGAATGAAGAAACCAATATGTGGCTCAGGGCTCTAGATGAGCTTGGTGAAAAGGTTTGTGAGCTTTAACCTTTTCTTTGTAAACTTTGCGATAACATGGGTCACTTTAATTTTCGATGCCCATTTAATCGAATGAGTGCCATAAATTTGTATTGTGATGACAAGATTACTCTCAATCAGCATGATGAGCTTACTTTGTTTTTGGAGTGTGAAGAGATATCTAGAAAGATTTCTTTGGTTGATATGAGAGATGTTGATATTAATAGCACCCTTCGTGGTTGTCTTCTCTATTGTGCTAAAGATTGCCTCGCAAATTCTTACATACAAAATCTTATAAAGCATGATGTTTTGCCAAGCTATGACAGGACTAATAGATGTTTCTATCTTATTAATAGAGAGGAGGAATCCTCCAAAGTTTCTTCTGTTGTTTCTGTCAGTAAACCAGATTATGTGGAGAAGATGCCTTTCCCTCCTAAAGGATATGTGGAGAAGATGCCCTTCAAGTCTCTCCCTCCTAAAGGAGAGAGTAAGAAGAGTATGAAGAAGAAGAAGAAGAGGAGCAAAAGGCGAGAGGACACGGTACCTTCCCCTAAGCGTTATGATCCTGCTATAGATTATGATAATTCTGATTGGGATGATGTTCCTATGCCTGTTACCTATGTTAGTGATCATGATTGGGAAAAGTACTCTACTTTTGATATTGAAAATCTTTTTGGTACCAATTGTAATGTTAATAATTGTTGTACCATTAGTACTATCCATGTTCCTTCTTATGATGATATGTTTGATGAATATGCTTTGAGAAATAGCTGTTCTCTAGCTTGTGATGATACTAAACCTCTAGTTTATGATGGCTATGATGATGAGTATAATGTTTTCAGTTCACCTACTTTGAGGAGAAAATTAGTTATGACTACAATATGCCTCCTGTTTTTGATGATTATGGTGATGAGAATAATTATTCAGTTAAATCTGCTCCTACTACGATTGTTCATCTGGGGAGTATTAATTCTTTTATCCATGTGGCTCATAATAGGGATGCTTTATGTGATAGTTATATTGTTAGTTCTATTCATGATGCTACTGAAAGTTATTATAAGAGAGGGAAACATGGTTTGATGGATCTCAACAATATTAAGTTTCCCCTCTTTATGTTGCAATTCTTGAAGTTATACTTGTTTTGCCTTCCTATGCTTTTTGTTTTGCGCTTTCATGATTTGTCTCTTTACAAGATTATTTTTCATAGGAAGTGGTTCAGATTTAAATGTCTTTCACATTTGCTTTTTGATGCTCTCTATTGATTCAAGATCTTATATGGCGCCTTTGCCTTAAGCTCTTATATGGCGCCCACATGAGCATCTTTGCAAATTACTGCGCCTAGCTTAAAGGCGTTAAAGAAAAGCACTCTTGGGAGATAACCCAATGTTTTACTTTCAGTTCTTTTTCTTTTATTTGAGTCTTGGAAGTTATTACTACTGTAATAACCTCTCATTATCCTTTTTATTTCATTTTTGTGCCAAGAGAAGCCTCTAATTTGAGTGAGGTAAGATTTGGGGATGTTGCTGTCCTAAAACAGTTTTCGGTGCTGCACAGTAAAAATTCGGGAAAATTCTCTGTAAATCTGTTGGACCTGCGATTTCTTGTACATATGCCCCAGGTTATATCCAAACTTTCATTAGTTGAACACTTTTTTATTTGAGCAACAGAAAATCCTCTAAAAATTCGACCTTTGTCAGCTGTTCTGTTTTGACAGATTTCTGCCAATATTTGTATTTGCCGCTTTATCGCTTTCTTTTTAAGTTCTTTTGATCACGGAACTTTTGGGGAAGTAGCTACAGTAGTATATGCTTTATATGTGGTGGTTTTGAGATGAAACCTGAAGCAAAAAGGGGTGATTCATTATTATGTTTATGCTAATGTTGCTAATAGAATTGTGTTAAGTTTTGTATGAAGGAAGTTTTTCAAGTGTAGGGATTGGAGAATGATGAGATGAGATGAAGAATGGACAAAAGCTCAAGCTTGGGGATGCCCATGTCACCCCAAGAAATATCCAAGAAGTACAAGCGTCAAAGCTTGGGGATGCCCCCGAGGCACCTCCTTCTTCATCGGCAAAAATCAGGTCACCTTTCAACACACTATATTTTTATTGCTTTATGCATTATGCATTTTTCTTGGAGCGTCAGTTGTTTTTGCTTTCAGTTTTCCTTTTGTTTTGTTTGCTGCAATAAACGGTTTGATCACATCATGTTGTTTTGGAGGGAGATGAACTCCGTTTTTCATTGCCAAGAACACTCTAGTTTTCACTCTTTTCGTTCAACGAGTGTTCTCTTTTTCTGCTACTGCGTTTAGCTTTTGTTTTTTGCCTTGATTTTTGTTCAGATCTTGTTTTATCTTTGCATCAAGGTGTATTTGGACCTCTGGTCCATGTTGGTTTTCATCAAAAGAGTTTCCTCAAAAAGGTTTGAATGGTGTTGGAAAAGAGAAAAAGCTTTATGCAAAAAAGTGGTACAAAAAGGAGCTTGTGTAGACTGCGGCCTAGGCTTTTGCATGTCGTGCTTGATGTCGTTTTGATAGTATGCCTAGTGGTTTTGCTGTAGCATGACTTGTCTCAAATGACTGAGATTGCTTAATGAGCCTTTGAAAAATCATGCGTTGTTTTAATTATTTGGAAGCATTATTTTGGTTTTCTCCTTTGATGCTTTATTTGGGTTGACTTGGCGCATGCTCACACATGTTAGACTCATACAAAGTCGCCATTGCCTCTATGATTATTTAGTTTTTGACTTTTGATGCCATCTTAGGCTTCTTTTAATGTTGCTTTGTCGCTATGCATGATTATGGCCGTTATTGCTCTCTTAGTTGGTCGCTCCCAGTCTTTTGCTAGCCCTCATTTTGTACTTTGTCGCTAAAAACCAAGTTGTTCCAAAGTGTCCACCATACATACATATTAGCAATTTGCTATTCCAAGTACATTTGACTTGCTTTTATCTATCCTTCAAATTAAACTCTTTTTGGCGTTATGCGAAAATTGGTCAGTAAAGCTCTCACGAACCTGATGGCACACTTTACTTTTCTCGCTTTAAATTTTTGACCTTGTGGCTCTCTTATGTTGAGTTGTTATGCTTGCAAGTTGTAAGTTGGAAATTAGCCCAGCCATGCCATCATGGGGCAAGCTTTCAACATTGCACTATCTTTCATTTGAGTTGATATCGTGATCTTTTGTTTATGGATACTCGCGATGTGAAATAAGTTGGGAATCTTGCGGGATCATGGAGTTTTTATACGTGTTAGGGAAACGCCTGGGCCACTAATCTAAACCATGCATAATTCATGGTGGAAATTTACAGCATGCCCATAGTGAACATTCGACGACGCATCTCACAATAAAAAGCTATACCAATGGTAAATAAAAGATATGCCGAGGTGTTCATTGTCTGTTTGTCCTGTCATTTTGATGTGGGCTTGTTCCATGTCATCGGGCATGGAGGTACCCCGTTGGTGGTTCTCGATGATACACATATATTTACAATGACAAGAGCTTGCTTGGGACTCTAAGTCGAGTAGCATGAGGTTTGGGTATTCGTACTTCACGGGACACGAGGTTTTCAACTTATGATTTGTCAAGCATATGCATCATAAGTGTATTCGCATTAACTTTAACCATTCAAGATGCCTATGATGGGGGCAATGAGAGCTCAAAGCCAGTAAGTACCATAATTTTTGAAGGTTTATAAAACTTGCAATCACTGCTTCCCTCCGCGAAGGGCCTTTCTTTTACTTTTATGTTGAGTCACCACCTTCTATCTTTATGCACCGTCTAAGAGAACATAGTTTTCATTCTGAGTATAATGTGCATTGTCCCAAAGTTTTCATTGATTGATTCATGATGTTCGTTTCACTTGTTCTCAAATTACTTGTATCTAGTCGCCCTCTTAAACTTGAAGGTGTCCTATGCATTTATGTTTTGCTCTCTCATGAAGGACAAGCTGAAAACCATTTGTATGTTTTTCCATATGATTAGAACACATGTTTGACTTTCATTGTTTCATTTCTGTGATCTTTTGTTTGTGTTCTTTTTCATGTTATAACATGGTTGCTAAGTTTCTTCTATCAAGATTATATCTTTCATGCCCATGTTTTAAGTTCTTTTGATCCTAGCGCACAACGCTTACATATATGATCAAGATTGTGTAGGTGCATGTCACCTCAAAAATTATTTCTTTGTTATCACTTACCTACTCGAGGATGAGCAGGAGTTAAGCTTGGGGATGCTGATACGTCTCAAACGTATCTATAATTTTTGATGCTCCATGCTTGTTTTTACACCATTTGCCTTGTGTTTCGTTACACTTCGTGGCATTTTTATGCGATTTCCAGAACTAACCTATTGACAAGATGCCACAGTGCCAGTTCCCTATTTTCTGCTATTTTTGTGTTTCAGAAAAGCTACACAGGAAATAGTCTCGGAATTGGATGAAACAAGTTCCAGAAGTCTTATTTTTCCCGGAAGAGGACCGAAGACCAAACGAGAGCCGGAGGGGAGCCAGGGGCCAGCCTCACCATGAGGGGGCACGGCCCAGCCCCTGGGCGCGCCCCCCTATGGTGAGATCACCCTGGTCGCCTCCTGATGACGCCCCTTCGCCTATAAAAAAGCCTCCTGACGGAAAACCCTAAAACAATCGACGTTTTTCCCAGAACAGTTCCGCAGCTCCGCCGCCATCGAAGACAAATTTTGGGGGACAGAAGTCTCTGTTCTGGCACCTTGCCAGGACGGGGAAGTGCCCCCGGAGCCATCTCCATCGGTCTCCATCGCCGTCTCTGCCGTCTCCATCGACCTCACCGCCATCTCCATCAACCTTGCTGTCTCCTATGATGAGGAGGGAGTAGTTCTCCCCCGGGGCAGAGGGCTCTACCTGTAGCTATGTGGTTCACCTCTCTCTCCCATGATGTGATCTTTATGTGATCATGAGCTTTGTATCTAGTTGAATTGGTAGATGTTATTATTCATATATTGTGCTACTCCCGTGCTTTATTATTGTAAACTCCGGAGACACCTCGTATCGTAATGGGAAGGTGACTAGTGTGCTCATTATGTGTGTCTTTTTGGTTAATGTCTCTATGAATTGTTGGTGTTTGTTGGAACCATCTAGTGCGTTCACGGTGATAGTGTGGGACAATCTAGTTTGGGCACATACGGACTTTGAGGAGTGCTTCGTAGCCCTACGCATGATTAGTGTCCGTTTTCCATTGGAGAATTGTTTTGAGTTGCATATTGAAGTTAGCATCTATTGGTTCAATTATGATATATTTGTTGGGAGTGTGTCCACTAGTGAAAGTATGATCCCTAGGCCTTGTTTCCAAGCTTTGCACACCGTTTCATTTCAGTTTTGTTACATGTTTGCTCGCAGCGATACTTATTTCAGATTATGTTTACTACTCATAATCATCACTACTACTTGTATTTCACTATCTCTTTGCCGAACTAGTACACCTATACATCTGACTAGTGTATTGGGTGTGTTGGGGACACAAGAGACTTTCTGTATCGTAATTGCAGGGTTGTTTAAGAGGGATAGCTTTGACCTCTTCCTCCTGAGTTCGATAAACCTTGGGTGATCCACTTAAGGGAAACTTGCTGCTGCTCTACAAACCTCTGCACTTGGAGGCCCAACACTATCTACAAGAACAGACGCATGCGTAGACATCAGAAAGCTGCAAGTAAGTTATCCTGCTGTGATCTAGCTTTTATTGCTGCTGCTTTGAGAGGTGATAGGACTTATAATTTGGGTGCTTTGATAGCTTTTCGTCTTGATGCCAACCGTGAGAAAGGGGGGATCTGCGGAGGTCTTGTTGCTTCAGGCTTATTAGCTTTGCATGGTGTAGTGCCTCATATTTTAGATCTGCAGTTCCCCGTAGAGAAACTTGATTTTAATTCTATGATACATCATAAGTTTGTTTCTCCTCATTCCTATTTGAATAACTTGACGTTTGAGATAACCTTCTTTGAGAAAACTACCTGGAAGGTAGTGAAGACTGATCGATCAGTCCATTTGCCTGCACCTCTTTTGTTTAACCTTGATCGCAGGAATGGATGGTCACTCACAGAGGGTGAGCTCGACGCATACATGGAGGAGCACCCGCAGCCCGTGCATGATGAAGAGGCGACCGAGGAGTCGGTCCAGCCCTCTAACATTGCGGAGTTTCCATACCAGCAGCCTTATTATGATTATACACCATCTGCTTCATCTTCACAAGGGCCAGGCTATGACTATGCCAATGATGATCCACCAGCATGGGGCATGTATTAGAGACGAGATTGATCTCCACTTAGGCCGAAAGCTTAAGCTTGGGGGGAGGTACGCCGACGATTCACTCATCTACATATCATATTTTGTCGGTACTTTGTATATCCATGTTTCGCTTTCTTTATTGTCCTCGTTCTTATTTCTACATTCCAAAACACAAAAAGACCAAAAATATTTCCGTTGTTTCTCTTTGTTTGCCTTTTGCTGGTGCCAAGTTGACGTGGGAAAGTGTAGTTGATGTGGGAACTTCTTCTTCTTCAATCCCCGGCAATGGCGCCAGAAAATTGTTGCTTGTTGCGTGGTGAATGACCAGCCCGTTGGGAACCCCAAGAGGAAGGTGTGATGAATATAGCAGCAGATTTTCCCTCAGTTAAGAAACCAAGGTATGTCGATCAGGAGAAGAGCAGACAATAACGACTGAAGGTGATGCTTGCTAGTTTGCGACAGCTTCGGATAATTTATATATGGCGCCTCGTCCAAGCTTTGCTTGCTAGCTGCAACGCGGAACCTGCACACAACACAACCAAGTACTTTGTTCCCAACTTGCGATGAGGTTGTCAATCTCACCGGTTTGCTTGAAACAAAGGTTATGAGCGTATCGAGTGGAAAACAGTAGAAGTATGCGAGTAAAGTAAACAGTGCGAGTAAAATAAACAGTGCGAGTAAAGTAAACAGGTGATAGCAATATGATGGAAATAGGACCGGGGTCCACAGTTCACTACTGGTGTCTCTCCATAAGATAAATAACACATGCTGGGTAAACAAATTACAGTTGGGCAATTGATAGAATAAAGATAAACGTGATATGTCAAGGAGATCACTACGAGATTTACTCTGGGCATTACAACAAAATACATAGACCGCCATCCAACTGCATCTATGACTAATAATCCACTTCTGGCGAATCAATCCGAGAACTCCACAAGTATTAAGTTGCGAACAACAGATAATTGCATTAAGCAAAGTGTGTAATGTAAACAAAGCATATGCCCTTGAGCATATGAATGTTGTTTTCTCCCTAGTAGCAACAGCACATCTACAACCTTAGAGGTTTCTGTCACTCCCCCAGATTAAATAGAGGCATGAACCCACTATCGAGCATAAATACCCCCTCTTGGAGTCACTAGCAACTACTCGGCCAAGATAGCTACTAACAACGGAGAGCATGCAAGATCATAAACAACATAGAGATAACATAAAATATATTTCAGTATAGCAACTCAATCATAACACCAATATTCATCGGATCCCAACAAACCAAACATGTAGAATTACATAACGGTGATCTCAATCATGTAGGGCAGCTCATGAGATCTAAACATGAAGTACATGGTGGAGAAGACAACCATCTAGCTACTACTATGGACCCATAGTCCAAGGTAGACTACTCACTCATCGCTCCGGAGGCAAGCATGGCGATGAAGAAGACCTCCGGTGGCGATTCCCCTCTCCGGCAGGGTGCTGGGAAGAGCTTCTGGACCCTCCCGATCTTCGGGTCGACGGCGGCGGCGGATCGTGATGTGTTCTGGAAAAGTGATCGGGTACTTAGGTTTTTCCCGTCGGGGGGTCTTTATAGGCGAAGGGGTGATGTCAGGAGTGGCCCCAGGCCTCCTCACACCATGGCGGCGCGGCCAGGGCCTGGGCCACGCCAGCCAGGCGTGAGGGCGGCCTGTGGCCCCTCTCCTACTCTCCTTCGGATCTCTGGAAGCTCCCGGACAAAATAAGACTTCAGGAACTTGTTTCGTCCAATTCCGAGAATATTTCCTGTGTATCACTTCTGAAACACAAAAACAGCAGAAAACAGGGAACTTGCACTGTGGCAACTTGTTAATAGGTTAGTTCCGGAAAATGCATAAAAGTGCCACTAAGTGTAACGAAACAGTAGGCAAATGGTGTAAAAACAAGCATGGAGCATCAAAAATTATAGATACGTTGGAGACGTATCAAGCATCCCCAAGCTTAACTCCTGCTCGTCCTCGAGTAGGTAAGTGATACAAAAGAATAATTTTTGAGGTGACATGCACCTACACAATCTTGATCATGTATGTAAGCATTTGTGAGCTGGGATCATCAGAACTTAAAACATGGGCATGAAAGATATAATCTTGACAATAAGAACTTAGCAACCATGTTGTAAACATGCAAATGAACAGAAACAAAAGATCATGAAAATGAAACAATGAAAGTCAAACGTGTGTTCAAATCATAAGGAAAAACATACAAATGGTTTTCAGCTTGTCCTTCAAAGAGAGCAAAACATAAATGCATAGGACACCTTCAAGTTTAAGAGGACGACTAGATACAAATAATTTGAGAACAAGTGAAACCAACAATATGAATCAATCAATGAAAACTTTGGGACAATGCACATTATACTAAGAATGACAACTATGCTCTCTTAATGGTGCATAAAGATAGAAGGTGGTGACTCAACATAAAAGTAGAAGAAAGGCCCTTCGCAGAGGGAAGCAGTGATTGCAAGTTTTATAACCTTAAAAAATTATGGTACTTCCCGGCTTTGAGCTCTCATTGCCCCCATCATAAGCATCTTGAATGGTTAAAGTTAATGCAAGAACAATTATGATGCATATGCTTGACAAATCATAAGTTGAAAACCTCGTGTCCCGTGAATACGAGTACCCAAACCTCATGCTACTTTACTTAGAGTCCCAAGCAAGGCTCTTGTCATTGTAAATATATGCATATCATTGAGAACTGCCAATGGGGTACCTCTGTGCCCGATGACATGGAACAAGCCCACATCAAAATGACAGGACAAGCAGACAATGAACACCTCGACATCTCTTTTATTTGCCATTTGTTTAGCTTTTTATTGTGAGATGCGTCGTCGAATATTCACCATGGGTATGCTGCAAATTTCCACAATGAATTATGCATGGCTTAGATTAGCGGCCTGGCATTTCCCTAACACATATACAAACTCCATGATCCCCACAAGATTCCCAATTCATTTCACACCGCGGGCATCCATAAACAAAAGATCACGATATCAACTCAAATAAGAAGTGCAATGTTGAAAGCTTGCCCATGACTGCATGGCTGGGCTAGCCTCCAACTTACAACTTGCAAGCATAACAACTCAACATAAGAGACCACAATGTCAAATTTTTAAGAACAGGAAAAAGTAAAGTGTTCCTTCCGGTTCGTGAGAGCTTTACTGACCGAATTTCGCATAACACTGGTAAGAGTTCAATTTGAAGAGAAAATAAAAGCAAGTCAAATTTACTTGGAATAGCAAATTGCTAGTAGGTATGTATGGTGGACACTTTGGAAAACTTTGGCTTTTAGGAGTTGGATGCACGAGTAGAGCTCATACTCAGTACAAGGCAAGGGCTAGCAAAAGACTGAGAGCGACCAACTAAGAGAGTAATAATGGCCATAATTATGCAAAGCGACAAAGCGACATTAAAAGAAGCATAAGATGGTATCAAAAGTCAAAAACTAAATGATCATAGAGGCTATTGGCGACTTTGTAAGAGTCTAACATGTGTGAGCATGCGTCAAGTCAACCCAAATAAAGCATCAAGGAGAAAACCAAAATAATGCTTCCAAATAATTAAAAACAACGCATGATTTTTTCAAAGGCTCATTAAGCAATCTCTGTTATTTGAGACAAGTCATGCTACAGCAAAACCACTAATCATACTATCAAAAAGACATCAAGCATGACATGAAAAAGCCTAAGCCGCAGTCTACACAAGCTCCTTCTTGTACCACTATTTTGCATAAAGTTTTTTCTCTTTTCCAACACCATTTGAAATTTTTATAAACACCTCTTTTGATGAAAACTAATAAAGATCAGAGGCAAAAATACACCTTGATGAAAAGATATGACAAGGTCTGAACGCAAATCAAGGTGAAAACGAAAACCAAAAGCAGTAGCGGAAAAAGAAGAACACCCAGTGAAATTGTAAGAATGAAAAACGGAGTGTTCTTGGCAAATGAAAACGAGTACATCTCCTCCAAAGGAAATTTGTTGGGGTCCAACCATTTATTGCAGCAAACAAAACTAAACTAATTAAGAAAACTAAAACAACTGACTCTCCAAGAAAAACACATAGTGCATGAAGCAATAAAAATATAGTGTTTTGAAAGGTGACCTGATTTTTGCCGATGAAGAAGGGGTGCCTCGGGGGCATCCCCAAGCTTTGACGCTTGTACTTCTTGGATATTTCTTGGGGTGATGCATGGGCATCCCCAAGCTTGAGCTTTTGTCCATTCTTCAACTCATCTCATCATTCTCCAATCCCTACACTTGAAAACTTCCTTCATACAAAACTAAGCACAATTCTATTAGCAACATTAGTGTAGCATAACATATAATCAACCTCTTTTTACTTCAGGTTTCAACTCAAAACCACCACATATATAGGACATACTACTGTAGAAACTTCCCCAAAAGTTCCGTGATCAAAAGAACTCAAAAGAAAGCGATAAAGCGGCAAACACAAATATTGGCAGAAATCTGTCAAAACAGAACAGCTGACAAAGGTCGAATTTTTTAGGGGTTTTCTGTTGCTCAAATCAAAAAGTGTTCAACTAACGAAAGTTTGGATATAACCTGGGGAATATGCACAAGAAATTGCAAGTCCAAAATATATACAGAGAATTTATACGAATTTTTACGGTGCAGCACCGAAAACAGTTTCAGGACAGCAACATCCCCAAATCTTTACCTCACTCGAATTAGAGGCTTCTCTTGGCACAAAAACGAAATAAACAAGATAAGGAGCGGTCATTACAGTAGTAATGACTTCCAAGACTCAAATAAAAGAAAAAATACTGAAAATAAAACATTGGGTTATCTTCCAAGAGTGCTTTTCTTTAGCGCCTTTGAGCTAGGCGCAGAAAATTGCGAATCAAGTAACATCAGAAGGAGCATTAAGATCAACTGCAGAAGTCTTGTCAATAAGGCATTGTATTTCATCCACATAAGTTTTAGAAGACCTTTTGTGATCACGCTTTGGTTCACTCAAATCACAAAAAAGATTTTTGGGATAGATCCAGTCAAAATTATTTTCGAAAGCTTCACATAATCCCAAGAGCTTGCTAGGTATAGGTATTTCGGCTCCTTCATCGTTAGTACTAATAACCTTTATAGGTGAACCGAGTTTATTAAAACGTTTAAGAACTTTTCTAGCTTCAATAACGACATCTTTAAATTCTAAGCGCAAAGCTTCCAAAATAAAAGCTTTCTTTTCAGGATCTTCAATTTCATGAAGCTTAAGGAACATGTATTGCATGAAAGGATTAAGACTAGCAAACCTAGCTTCTAACATGTGAACTAAATAAGCAGAAGCAACTTCATAACTAGGAGCTAGCTCAACCAAAGGCTTTTCCTCAACTTCCTTATGCATACTAATGTGATTAAAGAACTCCTCAATATTACTTTTTCCAATAATTGAACCACTACCTACTGAGAGGTCCTCCAGAACGTACTTAGGGAACAACATGATGAACTAAAAGTAAAGAAATAACAACTACCAAGGATTCTAATTTTTTTGGGTTTTTGATATAAAACGATGCAGGTAAAATAAATAAAGTAAAGCAAAACAATAACAAAGTAAAGGATGTGTGTGCGAAAAACTCCCCTCGCAGAAGTCTTCCACTCTTCCCCGGCAACGGCGCCAGAAAAGAAGCTGCTGGTGCCAAGTTGACATGGGAAAGTGTAGTTGATGTGGGAACTTCTTCTTCTTCAATCCCCGGCAACGGCGCCAGAAAATTGTTGCTTGTTGCGTGGTGAATGACCAGCCCGTTGGGAACCCCAAGAGGAAGGTGTGATGAATATAGTAGCAGATTTTCCGTCAGTTAAGAAACCAAGGTATGTTGATCAGGAGAAGAGTAGACAATAACGACTGAAGGTGATGCTTGCTAGTTTGCGACAGCTTCGGACAATTTATATATGGCGCCTCGTCCAAGCTTTGCTTGCTAGCTGCAACGCAGAACCTGCACACAACACAACCAAGTACTTTGTTCCCAACTTGCGATGAGGTTGTCAATCTCACCGGTTTGCTTGAAACAAAGGTTATGAGCGTATCGAGTGGAAAACAGTAGAAGTATGCGAGTAAAGTAAATAGTGCGAGTAAAGTAAACAGTGCGAGTAAAGTAAACAGGTGATAGCAATATGATGGAAATAGGACCGGGGTCCACAGTTCACTAGTGGTGTCTCTCCATAAGATAAATAACACATGCTGGGTAAACAAATTACAGTTGGGAAATTGATAGAATAAAGATAAACGTGATATGTCAAGAAGATCACTACGAGATTTACTCTGGGCATTACAACAAAATACATAGACCGCCATCCAACTGCATCTATGACTAATAATCCACTTGTGGCGAATCAATCCGAGAACTCCACAAGTTTTAAGTTGCGAAGAACAGATAATTGCATTAAGCAAAGTGTGTAATGTAAACAAAGCATATGCCCTTGAGCATATGAATGTTGTTTTCTCCCTAGTAGCAACAGCACATCTACAACCTTAGAGGTTTTTGTCACTCCCCCAGATTAAATAGAGGCATGAACCCATTATCGAGCATAAATACCCCCTCTTGGAGTCACTAGCAACTACTCGGCCAAGATAGCTACTAACAACGGAGAGCATGCAAGATCATAAACAACATAGAGATAACATAAGATATATTTCCGTATAGCAACTCAATCATAACACCAATATTCATCAGATCCCAACAAACCAAACATGTAGAATTACATAACGGTGATCTCAATCATGTAGGGCAGCTCATGAGATCTAAACATGAAGCACATGGTGGAGAAGACAACCATCTAGCTACTGCTATGGACCCATAGTCCAAGGTAGACTACTCACCCATCGCTCCGGAGGCAAGCATGGCGATGAAGAAGACCTCCGGTGGCGATTCCCCTCTCTGGCAGGGTGCCGGGAAGAGCTTCTGGACCCTCCCGATCTTCGGGTCGACGGCGGCGGCAGATCGCGATGTGTTCTGGAAAAGTGATCGGGTACTTAGGTTTTTCCCGTCGGGGGGTCTTTATAGGCGAAGGGGCGATGTCAGGAGTGGCCCCAGGCCTCCTCACACCATGGCGGCGCGGCCAGGGCCTGGGCCGCGCCAGCCAAGCATGAGGGCGGCCTGTGGCCCCTCTCCTACTCTCCTTCGGATCTCTGGAAGCTCCCGGACAAAATAAGACTTCAGGAACTTGTTTCGTCCAATTCCGAGAATATTTCCTGTGTATCACTTTTGAAACACAAAAACAGCAGAAAACAGGGAACTGGCACTGTGGCAACTTGTTAATAGGTTAGTTCCGGAAAATGCATAAAAGTGCCACTAAGTGTAACGAAACAGTAGGCAAATGGTGTAAAAACAAGCATGGAGCATTAAAAATTATAGATACGTTGGAGACGTATCACCTTTTCAGTTGCTAGCTTTGGTTTGCTTTACTTGCTATTTTCGGCTTGATATTTGAAAAATCCAAAAATATTTTGCTTTGTTTGCTATTTCCTTCTGTTCTTGTTTCAAAAATCGAAAACCCAAAAATATTTGTTGTTCTTCTTCGGTCTTGTGAAGTTTGCTGCAGAGTTTAGTCTTCGTGACTCCATTGGAGCTTGGTATTCACTTCATATTATTCAAGCCACACAAGTGAAAAAGCAATAATGACGACATATGACAATCCGAGATGTGGTAAGAGGCTGGTATGAACTCTATTTGTTTTCATTTTTGTACATATACTCATCTATGTGGACATGCTTAGTCGGTTCATGTAAGGTATATGTTATCTAATGAATGCTTTGTAGTTCTTGCTCTCATATGATTAGTTCCAATTTACTAATAGTTTGTAGCATGTCATGTAGACGCTTGCTTGCATTGTTTTATTCATAATATGGTATGTTATTGTGGTATCCACCTCTGAAAGTTTCAATTGAATCAACTTGGCACATGCTCAAGCATGCACATGATTGAACAAAAAGTCAAATAAGCCTCGATGATTTACTTTGCCTTAGAGTTCTTGTATCATTTTTATGCCTATATTAATTTTGTTTTGTCGCAAGCATGATTATGACAGTTTTTGCTCTCTCGATTGTCGCTTCCCAGTCTTTTGCTAGCCATCACTTGTACTGAGAGGGAATACTTCTTGTGCATCCAACTCCTAAAAACCGAGTAACCCCAAAGAGTCCACTATAAATTCCTATGCATGGTATTTGCAAGCCATTCCAAGTAAATTTTCATGTGCTACCTTTCAAAACTTTCAACTAATTCTCATTTTGTGCCACTATTTTTTAGCTCATGAGGACGTAGTGGTCAGAATTGCTATCTTCCATATTAAATTAAGTACCCCTCGACTAGGCAGCTTCATCTGCTCGTCATTAATTTTGCAAGGGAGCTGGTCAGACCATTGTAATCTAAATCTAAAAAGAAAAGAAAAAGAGCACTCCTCCATGGTATGTGAAAGTTGGTGGGCACCCGATGGAATCAGTTAGCCATGGTTTGAGAAAGGAAAAAAGGTGGGGAGGAGTGCCAAAGCTTTATAAAAGAGCACGAATGTGCCAAATTTTCAAAGAACTCGGAACCGCTCTCACTTGTTTATTATGGAAGATAGCAAGTCCCCATTGCCAGTCGTTGACATGAAACAACCACCTCTCAAAATAAATTTTTATCTCTGTTTTACAAATGAAAAGCTCTAGCACATGTTAAATCACTGCTTCCCTCTGCGAAGGGCCTTTCTTTTACTTTTATGTTGAGTCTTCATCTTCTAACTTTAAGCACCTTCTTGAGAGCATAGCTGTTATTCTTAGTGTAATGTGCGTGTCCCAGAACACGGTTAATTGTGGTATAACTTTGATGCTTGTATCTTTGATATTTTTACTTCTAGTCTTCCCTTGGACTTCAGAGGTGCCTCAGCATTTATGTTTTGCTCCACAAATAAAGGCAAGCGAGATACCACTCTTCCATATCATTTATGAGCATTACAATCTTGTAGTTTCTTATGTTCATGTTACTTGTATTAGTGCATTGGCACTCTTTCATATCTTGCTTGACTATGAGGTAACATTAGTTGCATATTTCTTATTATGAATTGCGTGAGTACTTGATCATATAGTGAGTATATATACATTATATGAAGCAAATGTGTTTGTGAAAGTTTCTTTTATCGCTCTCAGTTGTTAACTGAATTGCTTGAGGACAAGCAAATAGCTAAGCTTGGGGGGGGGGTTGATACGTCCAAAACGTATCTACTTTCCCGAACACTTTTGCTATTGTTTCTCCTCTAATTTGTGTGTTTTGAATGCAACTAACATGAACTAATGTTGTTTTCAGCAGAATTGCTCTGGTGTCTCGTTTTTGTGCAGAAATCCAACTTTCAGTAAAAATCCGGGAAAATATTGCAAAAATCCTATTTCACCAGAAGACCCACGGAGCCAGAAGACGAGACGGAGAGGGGCTAGGAGGCCACCACACAACCAGGGGGCGCGGCCCAGGCCTGGCCGCGCCCACCTGTTGTGTGACCGCCTCGGCAATCGCCTCGACCCCTCCTTCCGCCTACATATACCCTCTAACTTCCGCTGCGCCGCCGCCATCAGAAACCGCGATTTGGAACCAGAAACTCCATTCTGGCACCCTACCGGGATGGGGATTTGGAGGAGATCTTCATCACCATCATCACCGACGTCTCTCCATCAACCATCCATGACTCCCCCATCCATGTGTGAGTAATTCCCCCTGTAGGCGAAGGGGATGGTAGGGATTGGATGAGATCATTCATGTAATTTGCTATGAGATTGTTAGGGCATAGTTACTAGTATCTACTATTAGTGCTTATGACATTGTTGCAACTTGTTGTGCTTAATGCTTGTCACTTTGGGCCCGAGTGCCATGATCTCAGATCTGAACTTGTTATTGTTTTATGATGATACTTGTTATTTATGATCTTACCTGCAAGTTGTTTACACATATCGTTGTCCGGAACTCGAGGCCCCAAAGTGACAGAAATTGGGATAACCGGAGGGGATGGCTATGATGTGAGGATCACATGTGTTCACCGAGTGTTAATGCTTTGCTCCGGTACTTTATTAAAAGGAGTACATTAATTACCAGTAGTTTCCCTTGAGGCCCTGCTGCAATAGGCTGGTAGGACGAAAGATGTCGTGTAAGTTTCTCATTGTGAGCACGTACAACTATATACGGAACACATGCCTATGATTGTTTAGTACTAGGATGCTTTATCATTATTTTTCTGCAATGCCCATGTCTCACTGATTTCATGAATTATCTTATCCATGCAACGCCCGTACATCTATCCCCATGCCTACAGTATTTTATCCTACTGTTTACTATTGCTACTATTACCACTTTTATTTTACTATTGTTGTTACTGTTTTGCTACTATCACCACTATAAAACTGTTGCTACTGATAAACCGCTGCGAGCAAGTCTGTTTCCAGGTGCAGCTAAATTTACAACTCATCTGTTAAGGCTTATAAATATTCTTTGGCTCCCCTTGTGTCGAATCAATAAATTTGGGTTTTACTTCCCTCAAAGACTGTTACGATCCCCTATACTTGTGGGTCATCAGTGTGCCATCAGGTTCGTGAGAGCTTTACTGACCAATTTTCGCATAACACCAAAAAGAGTTTAATTTGAAGGATAGATAAAAGCAAGTCAAATGTACTTTGGAATAGCAAATTGCTAATAGGTATGTATGGTGGACACATTGGAACAACTTGGTTTTTAGGAGTTGGATGCACGAGTAGAGCTCATACTCAGTACAAAATGAGGGCTAGCAAAAGACTGAGAGCGACCAACTAAGAGAGCAATAACGGCCATAATCATGCAAAGCGACAAAGCAACATTAAAAGAAGCATAAGATGGCATCAAAAGTCAAAAACTAAATGATCATAAAGGCTTATGGCGACTTTGTATGAGTCTAACATGTGTAAGCATGCGCCAAGTCAACCCAAATAAAGCATCAAGGAGAAAACCAAAATAATGCTTCCAAATAATAAAAAATAATGCATGATTTTTTTCAAAGGCTCATGAAGCAATATCAGTCATTTGAGACAAGTCATGCTACAGCAAAACCACTAAGCATACTATCAAAAAAGACATCAAGCGTGACATGCAAAAGCCTAGGCCGCAGTCTACACAAGCTCCTTTTTGTACCACTTTTTTGCATGAAACTTTTTCTCTTTTCCAACACCATTCAAACCTTTCTGAAATAACTTTTTTGATGAAAACCAACATGGACCAGAGGTCAAAATACATCTTGATGCAAAGATATAACAAGATCTGAACACAAATCAAGGCGAAAAACGAAAAGTAAACGCAGTTGCAGAAAAAGAGAACACTCATTGAACGATAAGAGTGAAAAAACGGAGTGTTCCTAGCAAATGAAAAGCAAGGCAACTTCTCCAAAAGGAATTTGTTGGGGTCCAACCATTTATTGCAGCAAATAAAACTAAACAAAACTGAAAACTGAAACAACTGACGCTCCAAGAAAAATACATAGTGCATGAAGCAATAAAAATAGTGTGTTGAAAGGTGACCTAATTTTTGCCGATGAAGAAGGGGTGCCTCGAGGGCATCCCCAAGCTTTGATGCTTGTACCTCTTGGATATTTCTTGGGGTGCGTGGGCATCCCCAAGCTTGAGCTTTTGTACATTCTTCAACTTATCTCATCATTCTCCAATCCCTACACTTGAAAACTTCCTTCATACCAAACTCAACACAATTCTATTAACAACATTAGTGTAAGAATAATAATGAATCAACCCCTTTTTGCTTCAGGTTTCAACTCAAAACCACCACATATAAAGCATATAATACTGTAGCAACTTCCCCAAAAGTTCCGTGATCAAAAGAACTCAAAAATAAAGCGATAGAGAGGCAAACACAAATAGTGGCAGAAATCTGTCAAAACAGAACAGCTAACAAAGGTCTAATTTTTAGAGGGTTTTCTGTTGCTCAAATAAAAAAGTGTTAAACTAATGAAAGTTTGGACATAACCTGGGGCATATGCACAAGAAATCGCAGGTCAAAAAGATATTCTGAGAATTTTCACAAATTTTTACGGTGCAGCACTGAAATCTGTTTCAGGACAGCTACATCCCCAAATCTTACCTCACTCAAATTAGAAGCTTCTCTTGGCACAACAACGAAATAAAAATGATAAGGAGAGGTTATTACAGTAGTAATAACTTCCAAGACTCAAATAAAATAAAAAGAACTGAAAGTAAAACAATGGGTTATCTCCCAAGAGTGCTTTTCTTTAACGCCTTTGAGCTAGGCGCAGAAAGTGCGAATCAAGTAATATCAAGTGAAGCATTAAGATCAACTGTTTCCTCAAGATCACCACTTACCACACTAGGCACTTTAGAGGTTCCCGAAGATGATTCAACCTGCAAGTCACTTTTAGTTGAACTAAAAGTCTTACCAATCTTAAAAACATGCTGCGGTTTAGGCACAGACACCTTGGGAACATACATAAATTTTTGCTCTTTTACAACAAAAACTTTCTCCTTCTTAACTTAAGAGAAGAGAAAATTGAACTTAAAGTTTCCATAGATTCCTCTAGTTTTCCAATCCTAAGGTTTTGACTATCAAGAGTAGTGCTAGCCTCTAAAACGGTGATTCTCTTACCGATACTTTCTATCAATTCATTAACCCGGCTAGCATTATCAAGGATATTTGGCAAACTTTTTTCTAAAGAGCTAAGCTTTTCCAAAACTTCCTCCAAAGTGACCTCAGTTTTAACAACATGAATAGGTGGTACTCCCACTAAACTTTCAATTAAAGTGCATGCTTCAAGAGCGGGAGTACCCAGAAAATTACCTCCTGCAAGAGTATCAAGAACATACCTATTCCAACTAGATAGACCAACATAAAAATTTCTTAGGAGGATCATCGTAGAATGCTTCTTTGTACACCTATGATGAGAATTGCTAATACGGTACCAAGCATCTTTCAAGCTCTCTCCCCCTTGTTGCTTAAAAGTACGAACTTCAACTTCAGGATTACTCATTCTAACAAAACTAAAACAAGTAGATAAAAGCAACTATAAAGGAAACTAATTTTTTTGTATTTTTTATAAAACGATGCAAGCAAAAATAAAGTAAAGCAAAACTAAACAAAGTAAAGGATATGCGTGCAAAACTCCCCTTGCAGAAGTCTTCTTTTTCCCCGGCAACGGCGCTAGAAAACTTGTTGGTGGCGCGGTGTTGATGATATAAATGACCGGCCAGTTGGGAACCCCAAGAGAAGGTGTGATGAGCACAGCAACAAGTTTTCCCTCAGTCATGAAACCAAGGTATGTCAATCCAGTAGGAAAAAGCCAAACTCCAGAAGGTGATGCTTGCTAGCTTAGTGACACTCCAACAAGGGTGCCGTTAACGATTCTTGTTAGCGCGTCTTCAACTAGTAGCAACGCGGAACCTACACACAACACAACCAAAAACTTTGCTCCCAACTTACGATGAGGTTATCAATCTCACCGGTTCGCTATAAACAAAGGAATGAGCATATCGAGTGGAAAGCAATAGTAGTATGCAAGAAAATAAACAGTGCGAGTAAAGTAAACAGGTAATAGCAATGTAAAGGAAATTGGACCAGGGTCCACAGTTCACTAGTGGTGTCTCTCCATAAGATAAATAACAACATGCTGGGTAAACAAATTACAGTTGGGCAATTGATAGAATAAAGATAATGTGCATATGTCAAGAGAATCACTATCAGATTTACTCTGGGCATTACAACAAGATACATAGACCGCCATCCAACTGCATCTATGACTAATAATCCACCCACGGGGAATCATCCGAGGACCCCATAAATATTAAGTTGCGAACAACAGATAACTGCATTAAGCAAAGTGTGTAATGTAAACAAAGCATATGTCCTTGGACATAAGAATGTTGTTTTCTCCCTAGTGGCAACAACACATCTACAACCTTAGAGGTTTCTATCACTCCCCCAGATTAAATAGAGGCATGAACCCAACTATCGAGCATAAATACCCCCTCTTGGAGTCACTAGTATCTACTTGGCCAAGATAGCTACTAACAACGGAGAGCATGCAAGATCATAAACAATATAGAGATAACATAAGATAATATTCAGCACATCAACTCAATCATAACACTAATATTCATCGGATCCCAACAAACACAACATGTAGAATTACATAACGGTGATCTCGATCATGTAAGGCAGCTCACGAGATCTAAACATGAAGCACATGGTGGAGAAGACAACCATCAAGCTACTGCTATGGACCCATAGTCCAAGGTAGACTACTCACTCATCGCACTGGAGGCAAGCATGGCGATGAAGAAGACCTCCGGTGGCGATTCCCCTCTCCGGCAGGGTGCCGGGAAGAGCTTCTGGACCCTCCCGATCTCGGGTCGACGACGGCGGCGGATCGCTATATGTTTCTGGAAAAGTGATTGGGTATTTAGGTTTTTCCTGTTGGGGGGTCTTTATAGGTGAAGGGACGGCGTCAGAGGTGGGCCAGGGTGGCCTCACCCATAGGGGGCGCGGGCCAGGGGCTGGCCACGCCGCCCTATGGTGTGGCTGCCCTATGGCCCCTCTCCGTCTCCTCTTCGGTCTTCTGGAAGCTTCGTTAAATATCTGGATGTTCGGCTTTTGTTTTGTCCAATTCCGAGAATATTTCCTGTGTAACTTTTCTGAAACACAAAAACAGCAGAAAACAGGGAACTGGCACTATGGCATCTTGTTAATAGGTTAGTTCAGGAAAATGCATAAAAACGCCACGAAGTGTAACAAAACACTAAGCAAATGGTGTATAAACAAGCATGGAGCATCAAAAATTATGGATACATTTGAGACGTATCAGAGAACACTCATTGAACGATAAGAGTGAAAACTAGAGTGTTCTAGGCAATAAAACAGAGTGTGTCTTCTCCAAAAGAAACGTGTTGGGGTCCAACCATTTATTGCAGCAAACAAAACAAAATAAAACTGAAAGCAAAAATAAAGATGCTCCAAGAAAAACACATAGCGTATGAAGCAATAAAAATATAGTGTCTTGAAAGATGACCTGATATTTTGTTGATGAAGGGGTGCCTCGGGGCATCCCCAAGCTTTGACGCTTGTACTTCTTGGTATTTCTTGGGGTGACATGGGCATCCCCAACCTTGAACTTTTGTCCATACTTCATCTCATCTCATCATTCTCCTTTCCCTACACTTGAAAACTTCCTTCATACAAAACTTCACACAATTCTTCTTAGCAACATTAGTGTATGCAAGCTAGTAAATCCACTCTTTGGTTCAGTTTCAACTCAAGTATAACACCCATTAAAGCATAAGATACTATAGCAACTTCTCTCAAAAGTTTCGTGATCAAAAGAACTAAAAAAAAATAGATCAAGAGGCAAACGCAAATAGTGGCAGAAATCTGTCAAAACAGAATAACTGGTAAAGATCGATTTTTTGAAAATCTTCTGTTGCTCAAATCGAAAAGTGCAAAACTTATGAAAGTTAGAAAATAACCTGGGGCATGTGGACAAGAAATTGCAGATCAAAATGATGTTCTGAGAATTTTCACAAATTGTTACGGTACAGCGCAGAAATCTGTTTCGGGGCAGCAACTTCCCCAAATCTTACCTTCCTCCAATTATAGGTTCTTCTTGGCATAAAAACGAAATAAAAATGATAAGGAGAGGTCATTATAGTAGTAATAACTTCCAAGACTCAACAAAAAGAAAAAGTACTAAAAAGAAAACATTGGGTTATTTCCCAAGAGTGCTTTTCTTTAACGCCTTTGAGCTAGGCGCAAAAAGTGGAAATCAAGTATTTTCAAATGAAGGAGCATTAAGTTCATAATTTGCTCTAAGAATAATGTCAAAAAGTAACTTCTTTCTCTTTCTGTGGAAGTGTTCCATACCTTTCTTGAGTGGGAATTGATATTTAATGGTGCCTTCTTTCATATCGATAATAGCACCAACAGTTCTAAGAAAAGGTCTTCCCAAAATAATAGGACAAGAAACATTGCATTCAATATCCAAAACAAGGAAATCAACGGGAACAAGGTTATTGTTAACCATAATAAGAACATCATTAATCCTTCCCAAAGGTTTCTTCTTAGCAACATCAGCAAGAGGAACATCAAAATAACAATTTTCTAATGGTGGTAAACCAAGCATATCATAAATTTTTCTAGGCACAATAGAAATACTTGCACCAAGATCACATAAAGCCTTGCAATCAAAATCATTCACATTCATCTCAATGATGGGCTCCCCACCATCTTCTAACTTTTTAGGAATAGAAACTTTTTGTTTCAACTTATCCTCTCTAATTTGCATGAGAGCATTCATAATATGTTTTGTAAAAGCAACATTCATAGAACTAGCATTAGGACTTCTAGAAAGCTTTTGCAAGAACAAAATTACTTCAGAAATATTACAACCATCAACATCAAAATCATTAAAGGTAGTAGAATTATTGTCTCCCATACTCCGAAAAATTTCATCACTTTTATTAGAAAAAGTTTCTGTAGTTTTAGGCATTTTTGCACAAGGAGTAGGAATTTTCTCTACACCAATAACTCTACCATTAGAAGAAGGAGGTTTGCTAGCATTTGAAACAACATCACTAGTGGTGGTAATAATACAAACCTTGATATTTCTAGCCATCTCATCTTCTTTTTCCCACCTAGCATGCAATTCTGCTAACATCCTAACATTATCATCAATTCTAACCTGAATGGCATTCAAAGTGTTGCCTTCTTTCACATCATGAGGCAAAACCTTTAGTTTCAGAAGTTCAACATCAAGAGCAAGGCTATCAACTTTAGAAGCAAGAACATCAATTTTACCCAGCTTTTCCTCAATAGACTTATTAAAAGCAGTTTGTTTACAAATGAAATCCTTGATCATGACGTCAAGATCAGAGGGCACGCCCCTATTGTTGTTGGAGGAATTACCATAAGAATTACCATAACCATTACCATTGGTAGAAGGATACGACCTATAATTGTTGCTAGAAAAATTATTCCTATACACACTGTTGTTGAAATTATTATTTCTAATGAAGTTTACATCAACATGCTCTTCTTGAGCAACCAAAGAGGCTAAAGGAACATTACTAGGATCAACATGAGCTCTATCATTAGCAAGCATAGCCATAATGGTATCAATCTTATCACTCAAGGAAGAGGTTTCTTCAATAGAATTTACCTTCTTACCTTGTGGAGCTCTCTCGGTGTGCCACTCGGAATAATTTACCATCATATTATCAAGGAGCTTTGTTGCGGCGCCCAAGGTGATGGACATAAAGGTACCTCCAATAGCTGAATCCAAGAGATTTTCTTGAAGAAAATTTTAGTCCTGCATAAAAGGTTTAGATAATCATCCAAGTAGTCAGTCCATGAGTGGGATAATTCTTTATCAAAGATTTCATTCTTTCCCAAGCTTGAGCAACATGTTCATTATCAAACTGTTTAAACCTCTTAATATCACTTCTCAAAGATATAATCTTAGCAGGAGGATAATATTTTCCAATAAAAGCATCCTTGCACTTAACCCAAGAATCAATACTATTTCAAGGCAAAGATAGCAACCAATCCTTAGCTCTCCTCTCAAACAGAAAGGGAACAACTTAAGCTTAATAATATTTCCATCTACATCCTTATACTTTTGCATCTCACATAGCTCAACAAAATTGTTGAGATGAGCTGCAGCATCATCAGTACTAGCACCAGAAAATTGCTCTTTCATAAAAAAATTCAACAAAGCAGGTTTAATCTCATAAAAATTTGCCTCAGGAGCAGGTGGCGTAATAGGAGTGCATATGAAATCATTGTTGTTTGTGCTAGTAAAGTCACACAACTTGGTGTTCTCAGGAGTACTCATTCTAGCAAGACTAAAAGCAGACAAGCAAAAATAACAACTATAAAGGAACTATTTTTTTGTATTTTTGATAAAAAGATGCAAACAAAAATAAAGTAAAGAAAGTAAGCAAAACAATAACAAAGTAAAAAGATTGGAAGCGAGAGAGTCCCCTTGCAGAAATCCTCTTTCTCCCCAGCAACAGTGCTAGAAAAAAAGCTTGATTGATAGCGGTGCTAGCCGCCCAGTTGGGAACCCCAAGAGGAAGGTATGATGAGCACAGCGGCAAGTTTTCCCTCAGTATGAAACCAAGGTTTAATCGACCAGTAGGAGAAAGAAACCACTTCTGAAGGTTGATGCTAGCTGGCTTTAGCGACGGCTCCAGAGAATTTATTTATGGTGCCTATCTGGGCGTAGCCTTGGCGCCAGCAGCAACAGTGGAACCTGCACACAACAAAACCAAAGTACTTTGCCCCAACTTGCAGTGAGGTTGTCAATCTCACCGGTTTGCTGTAAACAAAGGATTAAACATATCGTGTGGTAATAGATGTTTGTTTGCAAGAAAGTAAATAATGCTTGTAGAAAGTAAACGGTAATATGAATGTAAAAGAATGGACCGGGGTCCACAGTTCACTAGAGGTGTCTCTCCATAAAGATAAATAACATGATGGGTAAACAAATTACAGTTGGGCAATTGACAGAATAAAGAATGCAAGCAATGCATGTACATGTCATGAGGATCACTATGAGATTCACTTGGGCATTACAACATAATACATAGACCGTAATTCAACTGCATCTATGACTAATAATCCACCCATCGGATATCATCCGAACAACCATTGGGTATTAAGTTGCAAGCAATAGATTATCGCCTTAAGCAAAGTGTGTAATGTAAACAATACAAATGTCCTTGAACACAAATTGTTGTTTTCTCCCTAGTAGCAACAGCACATCAACAACCTTAGAAGTTATTGTCACTCTCCCATATTACTAGAGGCATGAACCCACTATCGAGCATAAATACTCCCTCTTGGAGTCACTAGCATCTACTCGGCCAAGATATCTACTAGAAACGGAGAGCATGCAAGATCATAAACAACATAGAGATGATAAATCAATAAATCAACTTGACATAGTACTCAATATTCATCGGATCCCAACAAACACAACATCTAGAATTACATAACGATGATCTTGATCATGATAGGCAGCTCACAAGATCTAAACATGAAGCACATGGATGAGAAGACATCCATCTAGCTACTGCTATGGACCCATAGTCCAAGGTAGACTACTCACACATCACTCCGGAGGCAGGCATGGTGATGAAGAAGGCCTCCGGTGGTGATTCCTCTCTCCGACAGGTTGCCGGGAAGAGCTTCTGGACCCTCCCGATCTCGCATCGACGACGGCGGCGGCTTGCAGTATGTTTTCTGGAAAAGAGTTCGGGCCCCTAGGGTTTTCCCAGTCAAGGGGATTAAATAGGCGGAAGGGCAATGTCAGGAGGTGGACCATGCGGTCACACCCCCTGGTGGCGTGGCCTAGGGGTAGCCCACGCCACTACCAGGTGTGGCTGGCCCCTGGTCCGTCTCCTACTATCCTTTGGACTCCACCTTCATGTTAGGTAATTAGTGACTTCAGCTTTTGTTTCGTCCAATTACGAGAATATTTCCTGTGTAACTTTTCTGAAACACAAAAATAGCAGAAAACAGGGAACTGGCACTGTGGCATCTTGTTAATAGGTTAGTTCTGGAAAATGCATAAAAATGCCACTAAGTATAAACAAAACACAACGCAAATGTTGCATAAACAAGCATGGAGCATCAAAAAATATAGATACGTTTGAGACGTATCAGACTCTGGTCTAGACGAATTTTGGACATAACGGTTAGATTTGGGGGGCCTATTTAAGGGGCCCTTCTTCCCCAATGGTTCCCTAGCTATTCTTGCAAGTTTTGACCTCCATTGTTGACCTCCCCAAGCTTGCTAACTCTCAATCCCTCCAATGATTCTTGCATCTTTTTGAGGGAAAGGAGAGAGGAGATCTAGATCAATATTTCCACCAATTAATATCTCCTCTATGTGAGGGGAACCTATTGGATCTAGATCTTGGAGTTCTTTGTGATTCTCCTCCTTTGTTCTTCCTCTCTTATTCCCCCATAAGCATTAGTTGCTTTGTTCGAATTTGGGAGTGAAGGAATTGAGCACTTGTGTTCTTGCCTTTGCATCGGTTGCATTGGTTTGAGTTCTCCTCGGAGATTTGGTGGTGAAAGTTCATAGAGCTTATTACTCTTGGGTTCTTGGAACCCTAGACGCCTTTGTGGCTTAATGGATTACTTGGGGACCTCCAATTAAGTTGTGGATATCTTCCCAAGCTTTGTGGTGCCTCGGTGACAATTTCTTGGGGACCTCCAATTAAGTTGTGGAGATCTTCCCAAGCTTTGTGGTGCCTCAATGGCGATTTCTTGGGAGCCTTCAATTGAGTTGTGGAGATTTCCCTGAGCTTTGTACGGGTTCCGTGACCGCCCTCAAGTGTCCCATAGTGATCGGGTCTTCCATCTTGGTGGGAGGGCTCGAGGAGATTACGGTGAGCCTCCGTGGCGTTTGTGGTGCCTTGTGCCTCCACACCACTCCAATAGAGATTAGCACCCACAAGGGTGTGAACTTTGGGTTACATCATCATCTCCGCGTGCCTCGGTTATTTCTATACCCAAACTCCTTTACTTATGCAATTTACTTTGTGATAGCCATCGTGCTTAAAGTTATACATATCTTGCTATCACATAGTTGCTTATCTTGTTTAGCATAAGTTGTTGGTGCTCATAGGTGAGACTAGTTTATTTAGGTTTTGTATGATTGGAAATTTAAATGTTAGTTTTATTCCGCATTTGTCAGGTCACTCGTAAAAGTTTTAAATCGCCTATTCACCCCCTCTAGGCGACATCCATGTCCTTTCAGCATCGATACAAATATGTCTGTATGCAACATATTGAAATTTATGTTGAAGCAAACGTATTTGGAAAGTTCAATATACGATGGTTGCTGATGTCTACACACGATTCTGTTCTTGTAGACAGTGTTGGGCCTCCAAGTGCAGAGGTTTGTAGAGCAGCAGCAAGTTTCCCTTAAGTGGATCACCCAAGGTTTATCGAACTCAGGGAGGAAGAGGTCAAAGCTATCCCTCTCAAGCAACCCTACAATTACGATACAGAAAGTCTCTTGTGTCCCCAACACACCCAACACACTTGTCAGATGTATAGGTGCACTAGTTCGGCGAAGAGATAGTGAAATACAAGTGGTATGGATGATTATAAGTAGTAAATACAATCTGGAATAAAAATGGCAGCAAGCAAACAAGTAGCAAAACAGCGAGTAAACAGTGTGCAAAGCTTGGAAACAAGACCTAGGGATCATACTTTCACTAGTGGACACACTCCCAACAAATATAACACAATTGAACAAATAGATAACTTCTCTTCACTATGGTACTCTGAATTACTCTCCTATTGAATAACACTAATCATTGCGTAGGGCTACGAAGCACTCCTCAAAGCTCATCAAGTACTTGACAAACACCACTCATAGAGATATCCAAATCAAATCACAACTCAAGATAGATATTATTGCAACTTAGACCAAGTACTAACACGGTGCACACACTGTCAACATTACACCATGAAAGGAGGAATAGATCACTTCAATACTATCATAGTGATAATTATTCTCATAATCCATAAGAGATCACAATCGTAGCCTAGACCAAGTACCACCATGATGCATGCACTGTCACCGTTACACCATGGCAGGAGGAATAGATTACTTTACTAAAACCACTAAAGTACACATAATGATGAAGAGTAGCATCTACTTATTCAACATGATACAAAGCTCACGATCACATAAAGATCACATTATGGGAGAGAGAGGTGAACCACATAGCTACCGGTAGAGCCCTCAGCCCCGGGGATGAACTACTCCCTCCTCATCATAGGAGACAGCAAGGTTGATGGAGATGGCGGTGAGGTCGATGGAGATGGCGAAGACGGCGATGGAGACCGATGGAGATGGCTCCGGGGGCCCTTCCCCGTCCTGGCAGGGTGCCGGAACAGAGACTTCTGTCCCCCGAAATTTGTCGACGGCGGCGGCGGAACTGCGGAACTCTTTCTGGAAAATTGCCGACTCCCCTAGGGTTTTCTGTCCCGAGGCTTTATATAGGTGAAGGGGCATCGTCAGGGGGCAGCCAGGGGCTCCTCACACCAGGTCGGCATGGCCAGGGGCTGGGCCGCACCCCCTACATGTGAGGGCGGCCTCTGGCCCCCCTCCGGCTCTCTTTCGGTCTTCGGGAAGCTTCTGGGAAAAATAAGACTTCTGGAACTTGTTTCGTCCAATTCCGAGAATATTTTCTGTGTAGCATTTCTGAAACACAAAAATAGCAGAAAACAGGGAACTGGCACTGTGGCATCTTGTCAATAGGTTAGTTCCGGAAATCGCATAAAAACGCCACAAAGTGTAACGAAACACAAGGCAAATGGTGTAAAAACAAGCATGGAGCATCAAAAATTATAGATACGTTTGAGACGTATCAGCATCCCCAAGCTTAACTCCTGCTCGTCCTCGAGTAGGTAAGTGATAACAAAAGAAATAATTTTTGAGGTGACATGCACCTACACAATCTTGATCATCTATGAAAGCATTGAGTGTTGGGATCAAAGAACTTAAAACATGGGCATGAAAGACATAATCTTGATAGATGAAACTTAGCAACCATGTTATAACATGAAAATGAACACAAACAAAAGATCATGAAAATGAAACAATGAAAGTCAAACGTGTGTTCAAATCATAAGGAAAAACATACAAATGGTTTTCAGCTTGTCCTTCATGGAGAGCAAAACATAAATGCATAGGACACCTTCAAGTTTAAGAGGGCGACTAGATACAAATAATTTAAGAACAAGTGAAACCAACAATATGAATCAATCAATGAAAACTTTGGGACAATGCACATTATACTAAGAATGACAACTATGCTCTCTTAATGGTGCATAAAGATAGAAGGTGGCGACTCAACATAAAAGTAGAAGAAAGGCCCTTCGCAGAGGGAAGCAGTGATTGCAAGTTTTATAACCTTCAAAAATTATGTTACTTACCGGCTTTGAGCTCTCATTGACCCCATCATAAGCATCTTGAATGGTTAGAGTTAATGCGAGAAAAATTATGATGCCTATGCTTAACAAATCATAAGTTGAAAACCTCGTGTCCCGTGAATACGAGTACCCAATCCTCATGCTACTCAACTTAGAGTCTCAAGCAAGGCTCTTGTCATTGTAAGTATATATGTATCATCGAGAACTGCCAACGGGGTACCTCCGTGCCCGATGACATGGAACAAGCCCACATCTAAATGACAGGACAAGCAGACAATGAACACCTCGACATCTCTTTTATTTGCCATTTGTTTAGCTTTTTATTGTGAGATGCGTCGTCGAATGTCCACCATGGGTATGCTGCAAATTTCCACCATGAATTATGCATGGCTTAGATTGGCGGCCCAGGCGTATCCCTAACACATATACAAACTCCATGATCCCCACAAGATTCCCAATTCATTTCACACCGCGGGCATCCATAAACAAAAGATCACGATATCAACTCAAATAAGAAGTGCAATGTTGAAAGCTTGCCCCATGACAGCATGGTTGGGCTAGTATCCAACTTACAACTTGCAAGCATAACAACTCAACATAAGAGACCACAATGTCAAATTTTTAAGAACAGGAAAAAGTAAAGTGTGCCTTCCGGTTCGTGAGAGCTTTACTGACCAATTTTCGCATAACACTGGTAAGAGTTTAATTTGAAGAGAAAATAAAAGCAAGTCAAATTTACTTGGAATAGCAAATTGCAAGTAGATATGTATGGTGGACACTTTGGAAAACTTGGTTTTTAGGTGTTGGATGCACGAGTAGAGCTCATACTCAGTACAAGGCGAGGGCTAGCAAAAGACTGGGAGCGACCAACTAAGAGAGCAATAATGGCCATAATCATGCAAAGCGACAAAGCAACATTAAAAGAAGCATAAGATGGCATCAAAAGTCAAAAACTAAATGATCATAGAGGCTATTGGCGACTTTGTAAGAGTCTAACATGTGTGAGCATGCGCCAAGTCAACCCAAATAAAGCATCAAAGGAGAAAACCAAAATAATGCTTCCAAACAATAAAAACTACGCATGATTTTTTTCAAAGGCACATTAAGCAATCTCAGTTATTTGAGACAAGTCATGCTACAGCAAAACCACTAAGCATACTATCAGAAAGACATCAAGCATGACATGCAAAAGCCTAGGGCGCAGTCTACACAAGCTCCTTTTTGTACCACTTTTTTGCATAAAGTTTTTTCTCTTTTCCAACACCATTCAAACCTTTTATAAACACCTCTTTTGATGAAAACCAATAAAGATCAGAGGCAAAAGTACACCTTGATGCAAAGATAAAACAAGATCTGAACAAAAATCAAGGCGAAAAATGCAAGCTAAACGCAGTAGCAGAAAAAGAGAACACTCATTGAACGATAAGAGTGAAAACTAGAGTGTTCTTGAAAAGCGAGTTCATCTCCTCCAAAAGAAACATGATGTGATCTAACCATTTATTGCAGCAAACAAAGCAAAAGAAAACTAAAAACAAAAACAACTGACGCTCCAAGAAAAACACATAGTGCATGAAGCAATAAAAATATAGTGTCTTGAAAGGTGACCTGATTTTTGCCGATGAAGAAGGGGTGCCTCGGGGGCATCCCCAAGATTTGACGCTTGTACTTTTTGGATATTTCTTGGGGTGCTGGGCATCCCCAAGCTTAGCTTTTGTCCATTCTTCATCTCATCTCATCATTCTCCAATCCCTACACTTGAAAACTTCCTTCATACAAAACTAAACACAATTCTATTAGCAACATTAGTATAAGCATAACATTGAATCAACCCTTTTTGCTTCAGGTTTCAACCTAAAACCACCATATAAAAGCATATACTACTGTAGCAACTTCCCCAAAAGTTCCTGTGATCAAAAGAACTCAAAAAGAAAGCGATCAAGCGGCAAACACAAATATTGGCAGAAATCTGTCAAAACAGAACAGCTGAGAAAGGTCTAATTTTTGAGGGGTTTTATGTTGCTCAAATCAAAAAGTGTTCAACTAATGAAAGTTTGGATATAACCTGGGGCATATGCACAAGAAATCTCAGGTCCAAAAGATGTACATAGAATTTTCACGAATTTTTACGGTGCAGCACCGAAAACAGTTTCAGGACAGCAACATCCCCAAATCTTACCTCACTCAAATTAGAGGCTTCTCTTGGCACAACAACGAAATAAAAAGGGTAAGGAGCGGTCATTACAGTAGTAATGACTTCCAAGACTCAAATAAAAGAAAAAGTACTGAAAAGAAAACATTGGGTTATCTCCCAAGAGTGCTTTTCTTTAACGCCTTTGAGCTAGGCGCAGTGATTTGCAAAGATGCTCATGTGGGCGCCATATAAGAGCTTGAGGCAAAGGCGCCATGTAGGAACTTAAAGCAATAGAGAGCGTAAAAAAGAAAATGTGAAAGACATTTAAATCTAAACCACTTCCTATGAAAAATAGTCTTGTAAAGAGACAAGTCATGAAAGCGCAAAGCAAAAAGCATAGGAGGGCAAAACAAGTACAACTTCAAGAATTGCAACATAAAGAGGGGAAACTCAATATTGTTGAGATCCATCAAACCATGTTTCCCTCTCTCATAATAACTTTCAGTAGCATCATGAGTAGAACTAACAATATAACTATCACATAAAGCATCCTTATCATGAGCCACATGCATAAAAGAATTAATACTCACCACAGGAACAATAGTAGTAGGAGCAGATTTAACAGAATAATTATTCTCATCACCATAATCATCAAAAATAGGAGGCATATTGTAATCATAACTAATTTTGTCCTCAATAGTAGGTGAACTGAAAATATTATACCCATCATCATAACCATCATAAACTAGAGGTTTAGTATCATCACAAGCTAGAGAACAGCTATTTCGCAAAGCATATTCTTCAAACATATCATCATAAGAAGGAACATCACATAGGGGAGATAAAATATCATCAGGGCAAACTTTCTCCACTAAAGCTGGGGAACTAAAAATATCATGCTTAACAAAACCAGCTTCCCCAAGTTTAGACTTTTCTATAGCATTAGTAATAACAGTGTTCGAAACATTCATACTAACAACACTATTAGCATGCAAATTAAGCTCGAAAGGTTTTTCAATTTTGTCTTCAAACACTTCATATCTAAACTCAGGAAAAAGACTAAAGAACTCTTTGTTTTCCATTAAGCCTAACTAGTGAAAATAAAAACAAGAAACAAAAAGATGTAATTGCAGAATCTAAAGGAAATAACTTTGAGCACTCACCAGCAACTAAAAGACTTAGTAGCCAAAGAATGTGAGTACCTTTTACCTTACCTCCCCGGCAACGGCGCCAGAAAAGAGCTTGATGTCTACACACGCTTCTGTTCTTGTAGACAGTGTTGGGCCTCCAAGTGCAGAGGTTTGTAGAGCATCAGCAAGTTTCCCTTAAGTGGATCACCCAAGGTTTATCGAACTCAGGGAGGAAGAGGTCAAAGCTATCCCTCTCAAGCAACCCTGCAATTACGATACAGAAAGTCTCTTGTGTCCCCAACACACCCAATACACTTGTCAGATGTATAGGTGCACTAGTTTGGCGAAGAGATAGTGAAATACAAGTGGTATGGATGATTATAAGTAGTAAATACAATCTGGAATAAAAATGGCAGCAAGCAAACAAGTAGCAAAACAGCGAGTAAACGGTGTGCAAAGCTTGGAAACAAGACCTAGGGATCATACTTTCACTAGTGGACACACTCCCAACAAATATAACATAATTGAACAAATAGATAACTTCTCTTCACTATGGTACTCTGAATTACTCTCCTATTGAATAACACTAATCATTGCGTAGGGCTACAAAGCACTCCTCAAAGCTCATCAAGTACTTGACAAACACCACTCATAGAGATATCCAAATCAAATCACAACTCAAGATAGATATTATTGCAACTTAGACCAAGTACTAACACGGTGCACACACTGTCAACATTACACCATGAAAGGAGGAATAGATCACTTCAATACTATCATAGTGATAATTATTCTCATAATCCATAAGAGATCACAATCGTAGCCTAGACCAAGTACCACCATGATGCACGCACTGTCACCGTTACACCATGGCAGGAGGAATAGATTACTTTAATAACACCACTAGAGTACACATAATGATGAAGAGTAGCATCTACTTATTCAACATGATACAAAGCTCACGATCACATAAAGATCACATCATGGGAGAGAGAGGTGAACCACATAGCTACCGGTAGAGCCCTCAGCCTCGGGGATGAACTACTCCCTCCTCATCATAGGAGACAGCAAGGTTGATGGAGATGGCGGTGAGGTCGATGGAGACGGCGGAGATGGCGATGGAGACTGATGGAGATGGCTCCGGGGGCACTTCCCCATCCCGGCAGGGTGCCGGAACAGAGACTTCTGTCCCCCGAAATTTGTCGACGGCGGCGGCGGAACTCTTTCTGGAAAATTGCCGACTCCCCTAGGGTTTTCCGTCTCGAGGCTTTATATAGGCGAAGGGGCGTCGTTAGGGGGCAGCTAGGGGCTCCTCACACCAGGTGGGCGCGGCCAGGGGCTGGGCCGTGCCCCCTATGTGTGAGGGCAGCCTCTGGCCCCCCTCCGGCTCTCTTTCGGTCTTCGGGAAGCTTCCGGGAAAAATAAGACTTCTGGAACTTGTTTCGTCCAATTCCGAGAATATTTCCTGTGTAGCATTTCTGAAACACAAAAACAGCAGAAAACAGGGAACTGGCACTGTGGCATCTTGTCAATAGGTTAGTTCCGGAAATCGCATAAAAACGCCACGAAGTGTAACAAAACACAAGGCAAATGGTGTAAAAACTAGCATGGAGCATCAAAAATTATAGATACGTTTGAGACGTATCAGTTGCCACCAATTTATCTTGATTTGTACCCACCTCCATCAAGATCATCAATGCATATAATTTGAGAAACATAGTAGACATGAAGCATGAATATAAATCCGACATAGCATAACTAGCAACATGGAAGCAAAACAAAAGATCTTCTCATACAAAATACTGCAATGTCAAGGTACAAAGATCTCAACCCGAGCATGAATCGTCTCATGAAATTGATTTGTTACAAATGCACCAAACAATGCAGAAAAGGCACACATAGGGACCAATTTCACTTGCTATTACCTTGCAACCATGTCGTGTTTGTCGTCTACGGGATCGAGAGGGCTCTTGTGAGCGGTGGAATATCACCAATGACCCACTCATACAGAGGAAGCAGCCACCGGGACGCCTTCGGCATCTTACTTTTCTCGGTTGTCATTCAGTTCTATCTCGCCAACATCTCCTCATGTCATAGCTTCATCCATGTCGCGCGAGCTATTGAGGTGGAGGATGCAGCATTTTCAAAGATCCAATGCAAGGTAGGGCGATGTGCACGAGCACCGGTGGATGAAACAGAGCTTGGCGAGGCCTACAGGGAGGGGAACGTTGAGATGCGGGGGAGGCAAGGGAGCGGCCTGATACGTCTCCAACGTATCCATAACTTTTGATGCTCTATGCTTGTTTTTACACCATTTGCCTAATGTTTCGTTACACTTCGTGGCACTTTTATGCATTTTCCGGAACTAACCTATTAACAAGTCGCCACAGTGCCAGTTCCCTGTTTTCTGCTGTTTTTGTGTTTCAGAAAAGCTACACAGGAAATATTCTCGGAATTGGACGAAACCAAAGCCGGTCGCCCAAAATTTCACCAGAGCTTCCAGAGAACCGAAGAGGAGTTGGAGTGGGGCCACGAGGGGCCCACACACCAGGGCGGCGCGGCCTAGCCCCTGGCCGCGCCCCCTATGTGTGAGACCACCTCGGTCCACTTCTGAGTATGCCCCTTCGCCTATAAAGACCCCCCGACGAGAAAAACCTAAGGACCCGATCAGTTTTCCAGAACACATCGCGATCCGCCGCCGCCGTCGACCCGAAGATCGGGAGGGTCCAGAAGCTCTTCCCGACACCCTGCCGGAGAGGGGAATCGCCACTGGAGGTCTTCTTCATCGCCATGCTTGCCTCTGGAGCGATGAGTAAGTAGTCTACCTTGGACTATGGGTCCATAGCAGTAGCTAGATGGTTGTCTTCTCCACCATGTGCTTCATGTTTAGATCTCATGAGCTGCCTTACATGATTGAGATCACCGTTATGTAATTCTACATGTTTGGTTTGTTGGGATCCGATGAATATTGGTGTTATGCTTGAGTTGAAGTACTGAAATTTATCTTTTGTTATCTCTGTGTTGTTTATGATCTTGCATGCTCTCCGTTGTTAGTAGCTATCTTGGTCGAGTAGTTGCTAGTGACTCCAAGAGGGAGTATTTATGCTCGATAGTGGGTTCATGCCTCTATTTAATCTGGGGGAGTGACAGAAACCTCTAAGGTTGTAGATGTGCTGTTGCTACTAGGGGGAAAACAACATTCATATGCTCGAGGGAATATGCTTTGTTTACATTACACACTTTGCTTAATGCAGTTATCTATTGTTCGCAACTTAATACTCATGGGGTGTTCGGACGATATCCCCGAGAGTGGATTATTAGTCATAGATGCAGTTGGATGGCGGTCTATGTATTTTGTTGTAATGCCCAGAGTAAATCTCATAGTGATCCTCTCATCATATGCACGTTGTCTTTATTCTATCAATTGCCCAACTGTAATTTGTTTACCCAGCTTGTATTATTTTATCTTATGGAGAGACACCACTAGTGAACTGTGGATCCCGGTCCTATTTCCATTATATTGCTATCACCTGTTTACTTTACTCGCACTGTTTACTTTACTCGCATACTATTATCACTTTCTACTCGATACGCTCATACCCTTTGTTTCAAGCAAACCGGTGAGATTGACAACCTCATCGTAAGTTGGGAACAAAGTATTTGGTTGTATTGTGTGTAGGTTCCGCGTTGCAGCTAGCAAAGCAAAGCTTGGACGAGGCGCCCTATAAATTGTCCGAAGCTATCGCAAGCTAGCAAGCATCACCTTCAGTCGTTTGTTTGCTCCTCTCCTGATCGACATACCTTGGTTTCTTAACTGAGGGAAAATCTTGCTGCTATATTCATCACACCTTCCTCTTGGGGTTCCCAACGGGCTGGTCATTCAACTAGGCACCAGCTATTTTCTGGCGTCATCAACCATCAAGCTCTTTTCTGGCGCCGTTGCTGAGGAGGAAGTAGAAGACTTCTGCAAGGGGAGTTTTTCGCACGCACATCCTTTACTTTGTTTATTTGTTTTGCTTTACTTTATTTATTTTTACTTGCATCATTTTATCAAAAACCCAAAAAAATTAGAATCCTTTGTAGTTGTTTTTACCTGCTTGCTTTCAGTTTTGTTAGAATGAGTAATCCTGAAGTTGAAGTTCATACTTTTAAGCAACAAGGGGGAGAGAGCTTGAAAGATGCTTGGTACCGTATTAGCAATTCTCATCATAGGTGTACAAAGAAGCATTCTACCACGATCCTCCTTAGAAATTTTTATGTTGGTATAACTAGTTGGTATAGATACGTTCTTGATACTCTCGCAGGAGGTAATTTTCTGGGTACTCCCGCTCTTGAAGCATGCACTTTAATTGAAAGTTTAGTGGGGGTACCGCCTATTCATGTTGTTAAAACTGAGGTCACTTTGAAGGAAGTTTTAGAAAAGCTTAGCTCTTTAGAAAAAAGTTTGCCAAATATCCTTGATAATGCTAGCCGCGTTAATGAATTGATAGAAAGTATCGGTAAGAGAATCACCGTTTTAGAGGCTAGCACTACTCTTGATAGTCAAAACCTTAGGATTGGGAAACTAGAGGAATCCATGGAAACTTTAAGTTCAATTTTCTCTTCTCTTAAGTTTAAGAAGGAGAAAGCTTTTGTTGGAAAAGAGAAAAAATTTATGTATGTTCCCAAGGTGTCTGTGCCTAAACCGCAACATGTTTTTAAGATTGGTAAGACTTTTAGTTCAACTAAGAGTGACTTGCAGGTTGAATCATCTTCGGGAACCTCTAAAGTTCCTAGTGTGGTAAGTGGTGAGTTTGAGGAAACAGTTAATTCACTTGATGTTACTTGATTCGCAATTTTCTGCGCCTAGCTCAAAGGCGTCAAAGAAAAGCACTCTTGGGAGATAACCCAATGTTTTTACATTCAGTTATTTTTCTTTTATTTGAGTCTTGGAAGTTATTACTACTGTAATGACCTCTCCTTATCCTTTTTATTTCGTTTTTGGGCCAAGAGAAGCCTCTAATTTGAGCGAGGTAAGATTTGGGGATGTTGCCGTCCTGAAACAGTTTTCGGTGCTGCACCGTAAAAATTCGTGAAAATTCTCTGTATATCTTTTGGACCTGGGATTTCTTGTGCATATGCACCAGGTTATATCCAAACTTTCATTAGTTTAACACTTTTTGATTTGAGCAACAGAAAACCCCTTAAAAATTCGACCTTTGTCAGCTGTTCTGTTTTGACAGATTTCTGCCAATATTTATGTTTGCCGCTTTATCGCTTTCTTTTTGAGTTCTTTTGATCACGGAGCTTTTGAGGAAGTTGCTACAGTAGTATATGCTTAATATGTGGTGGTATTGGGTTGAAACCTGAAGCAAAAAGGGTTGATTATATGTTATGCTTAAACTAATGTTGCTAATAGATTTGTGCTTAGTTTTGTATGAAGGAAGTTTTCAAGTGTAGGGATCGGAGAGTGATGAGATGAGTTGAAGAATGGACAAAAGCTCAAGCTTGGGGATGCCCATGCATCACCCCAAGAAATATCCAAGAAGTACAAGTGTCAAAGCTTGGGGATGCCCCCGAGGCACCCCTTCTTCATCGGCAAAAATTAGGTCACCTTTCAAGACACTATATTTTTATTGCTTCATGCATTATGCGTTTTTCTTGGAGCATCAGTTGTTTTTAGTTTTCAGTTCAGTTTATTTTAGTTTGCTGCAATAAATGGTTGGACCCCAACAAATTTCTTTTGGAGAAGGTGCCTTGCTTTTTATTTGCCAAGAACACTCCATTTTTCATTCTTATCGTTTTAACGAGTGTTCTCTTTTTCTAGAACTGCGTTTAGCTTTCGATTTTCACCTTGATTTGTGTTCAGATCTTGTTATATATTTTCATCAAGCTGTATTTTTGCCTCTGATCTTTATTGGTTTTCATCAAAAGAGGTGTTTATAAAAAGTTTGAATGGTGTTGGAAAAGAGAAAAAGCTTTATGCAAAAAATTGGTACAAGAAGGAGCTTGTGTAGACTGCGGCTTAGGCTTTTGCATGTCGTGCTTGATGTCTTTTTGATAGTATGCTTAGTGGTTTTGCTGTAGCATGACTTGTCTTAAATAACTGAGATTGCTTAATGAGCCTTTGAAAGAATCATGCGTTGTTTTTATCGTTTGGAAGCATTATTTTGGTTTTCTCCTTTATGCTTTATTTGGGTTGACTTGGCGCATGCTCACACATGTTAGACTCTTACAAAGTCGCCAATAGCCTCTATGATCATTTAGTTTTTGACTTTTGATGCCATCTTATGCATCTTTTAATGTCGCTTTGTCGCTTTGCATGATTATGGCTATTATTGCTCTCTTAGTTGGTCGCTCCCAGTCTTTTGCTAGCCCTCGCCTTGTACTGAGTATGAGCTCTACTCATGCATCCAACTCCTAAAAACCAAGTTTGCCAAAGTGTCCACCATACATACCTATTAGCAATTTGCTATTCCAAGTAAATTTGACTTGCTTTTCTTTACTCTTCAAATTAAACTCTTACCAGTGTTATGCGAAAATTGGTCAGTAAAGCTCTCACGAACCGGATGGCACACTTTACTTTTTCTCATTCTTAAAAATTTGACATTGTGGTCTCTTATGTTGAGTTGTTATGCTTGCAAGTTGTAAGTTGGGAACTAGCCCAGCCATGCCGTCATGGGGCAAGCTTTCAACATTGCACTTCTTATTTTAGTTGATATCGTGATCTTTTGTTTATGGCTACTCGCGGTGTGAAATGAATTGGGAATCTTGCGGGATCATGGAGTTTGTATTTGTGTTAGAGAAACGCTGGGCCGCCAATCTAAGCCATGCATAATTCATGGTGGAAATTTGCAGCATGCCCATAGTGGACATTCGACGACGCATCTCAAAATAAAAAGCTATACAAATGGTAAATAAAAGAGATGTCGAGGTGTTCATTGTCTGCTTGTCCTGTCACTTTGATGTGGGCTTGTTCCATGTCATCGGGCACGGAGGTACCCCGTTGGCGGTTCTCGATGATATGTGTATACTTACAATGACAAGAGCCTTGCTTGGGACTCTAAGTAAAGTAGCATGAGGTTTGGGTACTCGTATTCACGGGACACGAGGTTTTCAACTTATGATTTGTCAAGCATATGCAGCGTAAGTGTTCTCGCATTAATTTTAACCATTCAAGATGCTTATGATGGGGGCAATGAGAGCTCAAAGCCGGTAAGTACCATAATTTTTAAAGGTTATAAAACTTGCAATCACTGCTTCCCTCCGAGAAGGGCCTTTCTTTTACTTTTATGTTGAGTCACCACCTTCTATCTTTATGCACCATTAAGAGAGCATAGTTGTCATTGTTAGTATAATGTGCATTGTCCCAAAGTTTTCATTGATTGATTCATGATCATGGTTTCACTTGTTCTCAAATTATTTGTATCTAGTCGCCCTCTTAAACTTGAAGGTGTCCTATGCATTTATGTTTTGCTCTCCATGAAGGACAAGCTGAAAACCATTTGTATGTTTTTCCTTATGATTTGAACACACGTTTGACTTTCATTGTTTCATTTTCATGATCTTTTGTTTGTGTTCATTTTCATGTTATAACATGGTTGCTAAGTTTCTTCTATCAAGATCATATCTTTCATGCCCATGTTTTAAGTTCTTTTGATCCCAGCTCACAACGCTTACATATTTGATCAATATTGTGTAGGTGCATGTCACCTCAAAAATTATTTCTTTTGTTATCACTTACCTACTTGAGGACGAGCAGGAGTTAAGCTTGGGGATGCTGATACGTCTCCAACGTATCCATAATTTTTTATGCTCCATGCTTGTTTTTACACCATTTGCCTAATGTTTTGTTACACTTCGTGGCACTTTTATGCATTTTCCGGAACTAACCTATTAACAAGTCGCCACAGTGCCAGTTCCCTGTTTTCTGCTATTTTTGTGTTTCAGAAAAGCTACACAGGAAATATTCTCGGAATTGGACAAAACCATAGCCAGTCGCCCAGAATTTCACCGGAGCTTCCAGAGAACCAAAGAGGAGTTGGAGTGGGGCCACGAAGGGCCCACACACCAGGGCGGCACGGCCTAGCCCCTGGCCGCGCCCCGTATGTGTGAGACCGCCTCGGTCCACTTCTGACGATGCCCCTTCGCCTATAAAGACCCCCCGATGAGAAAAACCTAAGGACCCAATCAGTTTTCCAGAACACATCGCGATCCGCCGCCGCCGTCGACCCGAAGATCGGGAGGGTCCAGAAGCTCTTCCCGGCACCCTGCCGGAGAGGGGAATCGCCACCGGAGGTCTTCTTCATCGCCATGCTTGCCTCCGGAGCGATGAGTGAGTAGTCTACCTTGGATTATGGGTCCATAGCAATAGCTAGATGGTTGTCTTCTCCACCATGTGCTTCATGTTTAGATCTCATTAGCTGCCTTACATGATTGAGATCACCGTTATGTAATTCTACATGTTTGGTTTGTTGGGATCCGATGAATATTGGTGTTATGCCTGAGTTGAAGTACTGAAATTTATCTTTTGTTATCTCTATGTTGTTTATGATCTTGCATGCTCTCCGTTGTTAGTAGCTATCTTGGCCGAGTAGTTGCTAGTGACTCCAAGAGGGGGTATTTATGCTCGATAGTGGGTTCATGCCTCTATTTAATCTGGGGGAGTGACAGAAACCTCTAAGGTTGTAGATGTGCTGTTGCTACTAGGGGAAAACAACATTCATATGCTCGAGGGCATATGCTTTGTTTACATTACACACTTTGCTTAATGCAGTTATCTGTTGTTCGCAACTTAATACTCATGGGGTGTTCGGACGATATCCCCGAGAGTGGATTATTAGTCATAGATGCAGTTGGATGGCGGTCTATGTATTTTGTTGTAATGCCCAGAGTAAATCTCATAGTGATCCTCTCATCATATGCATGTTGTCTTTATTCTATCAATTGCCCAACTGTGATTTGTTTACCCAGCTTGTATTATTTTATCTTATGGAGAGACACCACTAGTGAACTGTGGATCCCGGTCCTATTTCCATTATATTGCTATCACATGTTTACTTTACTCGCACTGTTTACTTTACTCGCATACTATTATCACTTTCCACTCGATACGCTCATACCCTTTGTTTCAAGCAAACCGGTGAGATTGACAACCTCATCGTAAGTTGGGAACAAAGTATTTGGTTGTGTTGTGTGCAGGTTCCGCATTGCAGCTAACAAAGCAAAGCTTGGACGAGGCGCCCTATAAATTGTCTGAAGCTGTCGCAAGCTAGCAAGCATCACCTTCAGTCATTTGTTTGCTCCTCTCCTGATCGACATACCTTGGTTTCTTAACTGAGGGAAAATCTTGCTGCTATATTCATCACACCTTCCTCTTGGGGTTCCCAACGGGCTGGTCATTCAACTAGGCACCAGCTATTTTCTGGCGCCATCAACCAGCAATCATGGCCCAATGGAGCTGAGGAGGTGTTTCCTCGATGCTCAATTAATGGAGACAATTATGGGAGAGACTGGTTCTTAACTAAAAAAATAAAATTCCAATTGTTTTTCAGAACACGACTGACAACATCTGGGAGTTCGGAAGCTCGTCTTCCAATCGGACCCCAATGTATAGTACTCCCTCCATTCGAATGAATAAATGAATGACATTTTTTTGAAACTCAACCTAAGTGGCTTTGATTTAAGGGATTTCTATTTTCGTGCCCTCAGGTCCTTAGTTGTACTCAGTTTTCCCCAGCTCCTTAGTTTTTCCTCAGTTTTCCCCAAGCCCTTGTCTGAAACCCTCAGAAGGAGCTCGGACGGGAGGATTCCTGTTTAGTTGACCGTTCCATGCCGACGTGTGGGGCCACGTCATGTGGGGCCGTGTAACATCCCAGGATGTGAGGCTAGAAATAGAGAGAACACAGAAGTGCGCATTGCATTCATGCATAGAAAATCTGGGAAATTTTCGCGCTTTTAAATAAAACTTGTCAAAGTGATTGAAGCTTCTCTTGAGTTGATGGAATTGAAGTAGCTCATCAACTGAAGTGCGATAAACTTCAACATGACCTTTGTTAACAACCTTGTTTTGGGTAGAGATAATTACAACAACTAAAAGAGATGAATGTGAGGTAGAATTAATATGTTAACACATTACTTAGGACCTTATATCAAATTCTACCATGATCACATGGTATTTCTTAAACCTAAATCATTGAAGCCATTCCTAGCTTAAAGGAAGACAACACAAGTCTTACCCTGACTCTTAATCTACTTTGTTTTCATATCTTGATCTTTCCCATCTAAATCTATCTATCTCCAAGACAAGAGGAGAAAGCCTATATCAAATCCAATATCATTCCTGTCTCTTGAGATAGAACCTTAGGGTATAAATTAGAAACTCAGTGGTAGTGGAGTTTAACATAGTACCAAGATGGTTAGGGGAGTTTACAATAGAGTTTAACTACTTAAATAATGTTACAGACTCTCCCCCTTAAAATCAACTTCGTCCTCGAAGTTCGAACTCTCTTACGTTTAGCTGAGCTCATTGTCGATAACATCTTGCTTGCAACGCCTACTCCATTTGAATGGATATAGATGATATCCCTTTGTTCAGAGTATCTTTTAAATCCTCTTTCTCTGTCTCTGAACAATTGTTACTTGAATGAGTCTTATGTTGTCTTCCAACATTCTTGGGAATCCAATAGCCTTCGGCACCTTATTTTCCTTAGTTTCACAAGCTATTTTGGTGAGGTCTCCATACTAGGGTATCAACTTTCTATGTATGGCCTAGTTATGGTCTATAAAATAAGGTTTCACGGATCTCATAATGATACTTAAGAGGTCCGTCAAGGTATAGGCATACCTAAAGATTCTGTTCTAAGGAATGGATTAGACTCATTTAGTCTATCCAATCTAGGGTTTTGGTTCACTTTCAAAAAATTGATCTTGGTCCTCTATGCTTGAAAAGTTCTACTGTGGTTATACTAATGGTGGTTCATACTGTCTAACTCCTTCACTGCCCTCCTAATGGAGCTACAGTGAATCTTAGGTTAGTGTCATTCAATATACTTCATCCAACTTCCATCATCTTTGGTTTCTCCCCAATTGCTGCTGCTTCAAAGTATTAATTACTCCTTTTGGTCAAGTTTAAGGTCTAGTTGCTGCTTCCATGAGGTATAAACCTCAACTTCCATGCTGACGAACTTCCGAGGCAAGTATCAATACAGTACCTCGACATTACCTTATGGAAATAAGACTAATCTCATCTTAGTCTAGACCTCCTTCTTACTCCAACTTATTTGGTCTCTTTCCAACTCAAAGCCTACTCTCCCCCTTAGACTTTTCTAATGGTCTCCATGAGTCTTGCCCTCTAACCATTTGGGCTCCATGGTTAGACTATTAGTCTTGGTCTGTCTTACGATGACGCCGTTCTAAAGGTTTCTCTAAGAAGTCTGCGGTGTACCCACACAATTGAGGGTATCCGGTATGAATCCTTTGATTATGGGTTTAGGTAGGGCTTCTATTCCACTTATGGATGTACCTACATACCAATAGTTCTAAAGGTTGATGAGAATTGGGTTTTCCCATCGCTATCCATCCTAATTCAGACGGTAGGGTATATATACAAAGCCACGGGAGAAATCCGGCAGAGTTTCTCTTGTACCGGAGGACATCCACGACAGGCAATTGTAGATATTGAGCAAAATAAGAGCTCTTAGGAATACAAACAAACCATCGGCTTCAACGGATCATTAGTACATGAAAACCTCACAAGTTTTGATCCGTAGACAAAGACTACAACTTGAGGATAAGAAAAGATACTACTAAGGTCTTAACCACCAATCTACAAATCAAGATTTTGGGACTAGAGATCAAAGTTATACAGAAATGTTATGTGTCTTAGTCACGCTAGCAACGAGGGTTACTGGGGTTACCACTCCCAGGCTGAGTAAAGCAGCAGGCAATACCGGAATGGATCATCGGTACTACAACACCTCAATCGACCCATGATGTACTAAGCATAACCAAGGCTGTATAACAACGAGCTCAAATACCTGAAACTCAATGGTAGCTAACCTAATTAGTGGTTCTACACCATGATCTGGTGTTAGAATCTAATATTTAAGAACTTAGAGTTCCACTAAATTCCAATACTTCATACTTCTACCACTTCATAATACTTCCATGAATGGGTCTTACTACTTTTCTCCACCTTTTTGCTACCAACTGTGGTATCTCTTAATCAATTTTTCTTCTTCTAGGGTTTGTATTGCAAGAAATACACCATCTACAGGTGTCTTCTCATGCATTCCCTTCTTATTTGGCTTCTTCTCCTTGTGATTCCTTCATATTTGTCTTGTCTGCCTTAGGAATTTGTCTCTCCCTTACACGGATCCTTTAACCCTCTAGATCAATTCCATGAAGTAAGAACTTGATAAAGCAACATGCACTTGCATATCAGAGTTAAACTTCATGTATGGATCTAGTCAATCAATAAAAATCCAAGAAACTCCAAATATGTGCTGGCAACATACATCATCATAAGCCCGTTGAGTAAAATATCTCTAAAGTTCAGGCTTAGATGTGTACTTTATAGCACCAAATAATATAGGTTTATATCGTGCTATATTGCACATAGTGGTGGACTACTACTCTTTGTCTCAATGATTACTCCAATTGCTCAATTGCAATCGAATAAACTTGTACAAAGTGTGTTTGGGAGTGTTTATAGCTGCCCTATATGTGCCTTCCTATTGCTTTATAACTTACCTACTGTTCTATTCAATAACTATCCGCACATGTTCTATCAAACTTCTAGCATAGCTATTCTAAGCACCTACTTCACTAAGCATGGTTCTCACAACTCCATGATGTTCATGGGGTTCTCCGTTGTGCTTTGATCAACCTACTCCAACTAGGGCTACAGTTCCTTCATATTTAGCCTAGTTACCATAGTTTGGAACACTTCATTCCTCCTTCTTCTTAAGCATCTTCCTCCTCAACAAAGAATTGCTGGTTTACTACAAAGTTCTTCTCCATTATGTAAAGATTCTCATGTGAATCTCACATACTCCAAGATTTTACACCATGGGTACTTCTTACTTGTATATGGAATGCTTGAGTATCCACATACATGACTTAACATGGGGTCCTACTATCTCATATAGCTTCACTTTACTACTCAATATCATCCTACTATAGTTTTAGATGACTTAAGTTTAACACGACGGCCTTGGTATACTTCTTCCAATAGGATAGTTCCCATTCCAGTTGTATCCTCTCTTTGGACTACCATGTATTGTATACCAATTGTAATCTACTTCCATCCTTTGTGTAAGGCTTGATGTCATAACTACTTGGTATGATTCAAGATATCTAACTTCACTTAGGAAGACAGGTAAGAATTTGACTCAAGTGTGTCAGGAGTATCCTTTTATTGAATACCCATCTCAAGTCATAAGAAGAATTGGTTTAGATAAGAAGGCTTCCTATAGTCACTACCAAACCTACAGGTCTCCTATTAAAGGGTTTTAATCCTAGGGTCAAAGTGTTTGCTCTGATACCAACTGTGGTGACCCAACATACCACTGCATGTGTAGTATGCAAGTCGTTGACATAACACCAATGAAACACCGTCTCACTAGTATTACATCGATCAGAGTGGTACAACGGAAACATCGCAGGTCCAAGGTAGGTGCATAGGATTACAATTTCATCATACAGAAGAGCTTCAGAACTTCCTCAACAGGTAGAGGTTTAGTCCTGGCGACTACAAACGAGAATAATACATTGAAGACTTAACTAGGGCTTCACTAATGCAGTTGGCTTGCTACAGAACTACCTTAGCTACTTAGGTTCTAGGATTAGGGAATTGGGTCCCTTCTATTACTATTCTAGTTTTCCACTAAGCTTGGCGTAGTCGTTGACTCCATTGATAGTTCTGACATTGGTCGAGGACTTCATCTTCAGTGTCTCGAGGTTGCCTCATGTGTTGCCTCCAATCTAAGCAAGGGTTACGAGGGAGTGGGGTGAGTAACGAGCGTTACCCAGCAAGTTCATATAAGGAATAAGGTGTTTTATGCACTAGCTACAACCTTAGACTCAAGAGTCATTCGGCAATGCAGGTTTTCGTAAACATTTCTTCAAGAGGTTGCTTTTATTCAGAAGAACTATGTCCGTCAGCCTTCACAGGTTGATTAGAGCTTCGATGGGCTCCTTTCCTGCCGTGTTCGCAGCTCCTTCCCGGAACAGGGAGTATCCAGATACTTTCTTACACTCTGCAGAGGTGGTCACTTGTACCCATAGGGGATCAATGCCTTGCTGCACAACCAGGCAAATCTTTCCTGTCCACACCTCCTTGGTGTGGGGCCCAGTCGTTGATCCGAGCCAATCACTGTTCCTTCCCGCGACCGTGCATACCCACCCTTTTGCGGCTCCAACTTCGGTTCGCTACCCTCGCCGGTCTACACTTTTGGTAGTTGCCGACCTCGGCATACTTGCCTTTCCTAGACAATGAGTTACCCCCACCGGTTTTCGGTTACGCTCCTTGGGTAACACCGGCCTCGGCACTCTACCCCCGTCGTTGCCGCAATCCATCATAGACCGCCAGAATCGTGAATTCATTAGGGGGAATCCACCCATCCCGAAGCTCCTCGCAGGGAGACAATTGCTCCGAAACGGCACGTCCGTTGATATGCATGAGGGAAAAGATACAGCTGACTCTCCCGTCCCATTCCAGACCCTATGGTTGACCGTATTTTACGGCACAAGAATCACTGGCGACATTGGTTATTAGTCCTAGGTGAACATTCCCGGTACAGTGGGACCTCCACCATACTCTTACCATGGTCCCACTGCCCACCTTCCTAGGTCAACAACCATTATGATTGCTAACCACTAAGCATATTCATTCAAGAAAAGCAGAACCTTTGCTTTTTAATGCAATCATAATAATAATACCACCGGTATATTTGCAAGTACTTTGTTAAAGATAAACAAGAGATATGAGCAAGAGTGAACTTGCCTTTCTGACCGCAAGATTATGCGGGTCAGGGTCTTCAATACGATAGAAATCCCAATTCTAAAATAGCAATCATCATCCGGTAGGGATGATGTTAGAAATCTGCAGCATGATATGCATAAGATATGATATGCTTCACTCTAAACGTAACCTAACCCCGATGATTTGTTATCATTGAATTATGGTGATTGATTTATGATGTGTTGCACTTTTAAATCACACCATAACATGGTTGTTAAGCATTTTAGGTTAGATCACTATTAGGTGATATTAACAGAATAAGATTCTAACAAGAGCTATTGTTTAGGGTGTTATAATCATTCCTTGCTACAAGAGAATGATGGTTGATACGTCTCAAACGTATCTATAATTTTTGATGCTCCATGCTTGTTTTTACACCATTTGCCTATTGTTTCGTTACACTTAGTGGCACTTTTATGCATTTTCCGGAACTAACCTATTAACAAGCGCCACAGTGCCAGTTTCCTGTTTTCTGCTATTTTTGTGTTTCAGAAGTGATACACAGGAAATATTCTCGGAATTGGACGAAACAAGTTCCTGAAGTCTTATTTTACCCGGAAGCTTCCAGAGATCCGAAGAAGTGTCGGAGGGGGGCCACCAGGGCCCCACACAAGGGGGTGGCGCGGCCAAGCCCCTGGCCGCGCCGGGCCCACGTGAGGGAGCCTGGCTCCACCTCTGACGATGCCCCTTCGCCTATAAGTACCCCCCGACGAGAAAAACCTAAGGGCCCGATCAGATTTCCAGAACACATCGCGATACGCCGCCGCCGTCGACCCGAAGATCGGGAGGGTCCAGAAGCTCTTCCCGGCACCCTGCCGGAGAGGGGAATTGCCACCGGAGGTCTTCTTCATCGCCATGCTTGCCTCCGGAGCGATGAGTGAGTAGTCTACCTTGGACTATGGGTCCATAGCAGTAGCTAGATGGTTGTCTTCTCCACCATGTGCTTCATGTTTAGATCTCATGAGCTGCCCTACATGATTGAGATCACCGTTATGTAATTCTATGATGTTGGTTTGTTGGGATCCGATGAATATTGGTGTTTATGATTAAGTTGCTGTACTGAATTATATCTTTTGTTATCTCTATGTTGTTTATGATCTTGCATGCTCTCCGTTGTTAGTAGCTATCTTGGCCGAGTAGTTGCTAGTGACTCCAAGAGGGGGTATTTATGCTCGATAGTGGGTTCATGTCTCTATTTCACCTGGGGGAGTGACAGAAACCTCTAAGGTGGTAGATGTGCTGTTGCTACTAGGGAGAAAACAACATTCATATGCTCAAGGGCATATGCTTTGTTTACATTACACACTTTGCTTAATGCAATTATCTGTTGTTCGCAACTTAATACTTCTAGGGTGTTCGGATTGATATCCCCGGGAGTGGATTATTAGTCATAGATGCAGTTGGATGGCGGTCTATGTATTTTGTTGTAATGCCCAGAGTAAATCTCATAGTGATCTTCTTGACATATCACGTTATCTCTATTCTATCAATTGCCCAACTGTAATTTGTTTACCCAGCATGTTATTTTATCTATGGAGAGACACCACTAGTGAACTGTGGACCCCGGTCCTATTTTAATCATATTGCTATCACCTGTTTACTTTCCCGCACTATTTACTTTATTCGCATATTATTACTGTTTTCCACTCGATACACTCATAACCTTTGTTTCAAGCAAACCGGTGAGATTGACAACCTCATCGCAAGTTGGGAGCAAAGTATTTGTTTGTGTGTGTGCAGGTTCCATATCACCTTCAGTCGTCGCCGTCTCTCCTCTCCTGACCGATATTAAACCTTGGTTTCTTAACTGAGGGAAAACTAGCTGCTATACACATCATACCTTCCTCTTGGGGTTCCCAACGGGCTGGTCATTCACCAAGCACAAGGACTGTCTGCTTCCACATTAATCACACGCTAGCAATGGTTAATGGTGAAAACATGAAGGTAACACTTTTAAGTTGCATCTTATAATTAGCAAGCACTTGGTTGATCATGGATATGCAAAGTCAAGTAAGGTATGCATATAGCAATATCTAAGCATTTTTAGGGTTGGCAACAATCTTAGCATCTCTAAACAATTGTTATTTAGAAAAGCCATGGTTTGGTGAAATGCTTATTTGATATGTTCTTAAAAGAATAACTTTTGAAGAACATATTTTATAATGGACATTTAGTACAAAACTACCTTTTAGTGATCATTTACTTTATAGGAGGTTGAAGTGAATAATAAAACACATGTCCATTTATTATTAGCTAGTAGGGTTTGAATCACAATTTTAAATGACTCCTAAATTGACTTTAGAATTCTCATGATTTAAAGTAACTCTTAATAAGACAATTTTCAATTACCAGATTATAATTGGAAAATAGATTTTAATACAAGCTAATAATTATTTAGGGTTTTTCTTGTTTTTAGTATTTAAAAATTACTTAGGGAAATAGTTTTAGGTTTTTAAATACTAATAGTAAAGTTTTAAAATACTGAACTTAAATAATGAAATGTTGTTTCAATAAAGTAAGTTGAGTTTATAAACTTTAACTTATCATTTAGAAAAATTATTTGGTTCCTAATTTGTTTCCAAATTCATATATAACAATAGTACTTAAACATGTTTTTAAATTTCACTCAAGATTATACCACACAAGTATATAACCTTATAGTACAAACAGATAGGTCTTAATTTTAGGATCATTTTGATATATTATTCATATTTTTCTGACTAGAAATGAAATAGTTATGATTTTTCTAAGTTTTGACTATTTCTAGGAATTTCTATTTGACTGGGAAAACCTTTTTATACCGAGACAGACTTAGCCGCAGAGACAGACAGGTGGGGTATGGCCATGTCATCTGCCACGTTGGCAGGACTAAGTCAAAATCGATGACTGGTCAAGGTGATGACGTCATCCACCACCAGAGCTCACAGATTGATTACAAATTCGTGAATTTAGGCCGAATTAAGAGGGATGGTTTGGTGGATCAGGTTCGGAAGAACAAGGGAATTCTAACGGTACCAGCCCCACAGCTTTTTGGTCGTCGGAACATCGCCGACGGCGAGTCCGAGCGGCAGTAAACGACGGTGACCGATGCAGGAAGGATTTAGGACACGAATCAATTAGCTGGGGAGCTGGGGAGAACGAGAAGCTCACCACGATGCTCACGAGCTTGCCAGAGAGACCGGAGGTGCTTGGAAACACGAGATCGATGATGACCGGACTTTGGGATACCGAGCTCATCAGCAACGGTTAAAGGCTTCTGGGCTTGATTGGCTTGATGAGAAGGACGATGATGTCATGGCAGAGCTTCAGAGCTGCTCATGGTAGCTCGGGGACGCCTGTAGCAGCAACGTCGGAGCTCGCCGGAGCTAGGGTTTCGGGGTGCCTGCAGAGAGAAGGAACGAGAGCAAGGGAGAAGGGTAACTGGGAATCCTAGGGTTTGTCTCGATGGCGAGGTCCTCTTATAGGCCGGAGGAAAGCGGCGGCGCGCATCTTGACGCAGTCGGCCGGTCGGAGGTCGACAGCGAGCAGCTTCCCTTGATCCAGAGGTTGAAGACAACGGTTCCTCCCGGTGGGTCCCGCTTGTCATATAATGAACCGGTACGAGGACTGGACTGAGTGGTAGTTGGGCCGGCTCGGTGGGCTCTGGCTGGTAAGCGTTTCCTTTATTTTTTTATGCTTCTTATTCTTTTCCTATTTCTATTTTGTGTTTTGAACTCTAATTTGATTTTCAATTCTGTTCTGCAGGGAATTTGAATCTAGGAATTCTTTTGAAACAGAGCTGATATAGTACTCGTCCCATACATTGTATTCTAAGAGTTTATATGTGCACCAACACATATAGTAATTTGTATTTGGTTGGAATTTGAATTCTAATTGGAAGTTGATAATTTATTTTGCAGGTTTTATCTTAGGAACTTTACTGGAGCAAATATATGATAGCAATTATATTTTAAACATTCAGCAAGGAGTACTTATATGTGCATGTGCACATGGAATTACCTATTTACTACTATGATTTTAATTAGGCTCTAAATAGGAATAGTTTAAAATATTACTACAAGAGTGTTCAAAGCATTTTGTTAAGACTTGGGTGAGTTCCATATTAACATGAATTTGCATCTTGGGGTCCACTAGTTACTATTGAACATTCTATCAAAGGTTTGACTTACTATGCAGGTGTAAGTTCCTTTAACATGATTTTCTATTCACCCTAGTTCTTAATGTAGTGTTCTAGTAATTAATTCCACACATGCTCTTACAAGGATATGGTATCTAGTTAATTTGGCTGTATGCAAAGATGCATCTCAATAATATGTAAGTGAGGTGTTAGAGTGTATACTAATTTATCTTAGCATGCTAGACTATATAGGCATTCACACAACTAATTATTGGTGTGTTCATTAGTTAATGGCAGCTAAAGATAATGTTCTAACCTTTGTTATGCAAGTGTAGGTGTATGAATATTATGCATATGTTGATATTAATTTCTTGCTACAGACATATGCATAATATGAATAGCTACTCTGCATTCCTGGGTTTGATTTGCTTCCTATTAAATTTACTTGTTTGTTCTTGGTGCTCACATGATCATTTAGATGTATGTGATATGCCCCTGGACCATGTATATATTTTTAGTAGATGATTTCAGATCAGAGGCATATATTTCTCTTGCTTTATGGTGAGGTCTTCCCTTTTCCTAATAACTACACTTCTCTCCTCTCATACTAGACCAACCTGGTGGTCTTGTGAAGCTTGTTCTTCAGGAATTCTGATAAACCTGCGTCTTGTGGCATGCCTGCACCTCCTAGCTGCTTGACCTAATTCCTAATTGAACTAAGTAACCATTTGGTCTTGGTCTTGCTAGTTTGGTTCTTGTGGTTGTGCTGGTGGTGGTTAATCCTGCCATGTTGCTCAACTCATGAGTTAAGGTTAGCAAAGGTCATGTTCAAACTTTGAATGATTTTATTTGATTTCACCAAGGCATGATCATAAGAGTTTCAAAATGATCATAGTTATTTTTATTCAAATAGTTGGAACTATTTAATGTAATGTAAATGAGCTTAGTTTTATTATATCTCATATAGTTAATAAGTTATGATTCAAATAAGAATGGGTGGCTTTTATGCACTTTAGACCTTGTGGTTTATCAATTTTGGTAACCTTAGATATTTTGAGCACAACTGACAATAGGAACAAATAAGATATGACAATATGCATAATTCACAATAACTGTATCATTTCAAATATGAACTTTGGAAGTTAAACTTCCAAACAATTAATACAATATTCATTGATAACAATTCATTTATGAATTACAAATATGTATAAGAATATGAGTTGATTCAGCCACAAGTCCATTTAGTGCCAAATGCCACTTGGCTATCCAAAATAAAGATTATTAGAGGATAATCATCATGCCACCTAGGATATTTATCCACTTGAAAATATCTTGTGATTATTATTCACTTGAAAATATCTTGTGATAGTTATTCACTTGAAAATATCTTGTGATAGTTATCCACATGAAAATATCTTCCTTTACTTGAACCCTAAGTAATGCTCATGTATGAGAGCTTGACAACAAGTAGCTTACTCACCAAATTAAAACAAGAGTCACCACTTGAGGTGTCAACTTGTGGTGGACATCAAAACACTATAAAAGGAACCCCTTGGCATCCATTTTGACACAATAAAATTATGGTAGGGGGCACCAATGAATTTGGGTCATATCATACATTAGAGAGGGCCAAGAAACACCACCATCACACCAAGCAACACCACCATCACACCAGCAACACCACCACACAATCCATCCTGCTCATGAGTTGAGCAACAGGGCAGGATTAACCACCACCAGCACAACCACAAGAACCAAACTAGCAAGACCAAGACCAAATGGTTACTTAGTTCAATTAGGAATTAGGTCAAGTAGCTAGGAGGTGCAGGCATGCCACAAGACGCAGGTTTATCAGAATTCCCGAAGAACAAGCTTCACAAGACCACCAGGTTGGTCTAGTATGAGAGGAGAGAAGTGTAGTTATTGGGAAAAGGGAAGAACTCACCATAAAGCAAGAGAAATATATGCCTCTGATCTGAAATCATCTACTAAAAACATATACATGGTCCAGGGGCATATCACATACATCTAAATGATCATGTGAGCACCAAGAACAAACAAGTAAATTTAATAGGAAGCAAATCAAACCCAGGAATGCAGAGTAGCTATTCATATCATGCATATGTCTGTACCAAGAAATTACTATCAACATATGCATAATATTCATACACCTACACTTGCATAACAAAGGTTAGAACATTATCTTTAGCTGCCATTAACTAGTGAACACACCAATAATTAGTTGTGTGAATGCCTATATAGTCTAGCATGCTAAGATAAATTAGTATACACTCTAACACCTCACTTACATATTATTGAGATGCATCTTTGCATACAGCCAAATTAACTAGATACCATATCCTTGTAAGAGCATGTGTGGAATTAATTACTAGAACACTACATTAAGAACTAGGGTGAATAAAAAATCATGTTAAAGGAACTTACACCTGCATAGTAAGTCAAACCTTTGATAGAAAGTTCAATAGTAACTAGTTGACCCCAAGATGCAAATTCATGTTAATATGGAACTCACCCAAGTCTTAACAAAATGCTTTGAACACTCTTGTAGTAATATTTGAAAGTATTCCTATTTAGAGCCTAATTAAAATCCTAGTACTAAATAGGTAATTCCATGTGCACATGCACATATAAGTACTCCTTGCTGAATGTTTAAAATATAATTGCTATCATATATTTGCTCCAGTAAAGTTCCTAAGATAAAACCTGCAAAATAAATTATCAACTTCCAATTAGAATTCAAATTCCAACCAAATACAAATTACTATATGTGTTGGTGCACATATAAACTCTTAGAATACAATGTATGGGACCAGTACTATATCAGCTCTGTTTCAAAAGAATTGCTAGATTCAAATTCCCTGCAGAACAGAATTGAAAATCAAATTAGAGTTCAAAACACAAAACAGAAATAGGAAAAGAATAAGAAGTAGAAAAAAAAAGGAAACGCTTACCAGCCAGAGCCCACCGAGCCGGCCCAACTACCACTCAGCCCAGTCCTCGTACCGGTTCATTACATAACAAGCGGGACCCACCGGGAGGAACCGTCGTCTTCAACCTCTGGATCGAGGGAAGCTGCTCGCTGTCGACCTCCGACCGGCCGACTGCGTCAAGATGCACGCCGCCGCTTTCCTCCGGCCTATAAGAGGACCTCGCCGCCGAGACAAACCCTAGGATTCCCAGTTACCCTTCTCCCTCGCTCTCGTTCCTTCTCTCTGCAGGCACCCTGAAACCCTAGCTCCGGCGAGCTTCGACGCTGCTGCTACAGGCGTCCCCGAGCTACCATGAGCAGCTCTGAAGCTCTGCCATGACATCATCGTCCTTCTCATCAAGCCAATCAAGCCCAGAAGCCTTTAACCGTTGCCGATGAGCTTGGTATCCTGAAGTCTGGTCATCATCGATCTCGTGTTTCCAAGCACCTCTGGTCTCTCTGGCAAGCTCGTGAGCATCGTGGTGAGCTTCTCGTTCTCCCCAGCTCCGCAGCTAATTGATTCGTGTCCTAAATCCTTCCTGCATCGGTCACCGTCGTTTACTGCCGCTCGGACTCGCCGTCGGCGATGTTCCGATGACCAAAAAGCAGCAGGGCTGGTACCGTTAGAATTCCCTTGTTCTTCCAAACCTGATCCACCAAACCATCCCTCTTAATTCGGCCTAAATTCACGAATTTGTAATCAATTTGTGAGCTCCGGTGGTGGATGACGTCATCACCTTGACCAGTCATCGATTTTGACTTAGTCCTGCCAACGTGGCAGATGACATGGCCATACCCCACCTGTCTGTCTCTGCGGCTAAGTCTGTCTCGGTATAAAAAGGTTTTCCCAGTCAAATAGAAATTCCTGGAAATCGTCAAAACTTAGAAAAATCATAACTATTTCATTTCTAGTCAGAAAAATATGAATAATATATCAAAATGATCCTAAAATTAAGACCTATCTGTTTGTACTATAAGGTTATATACTTGTGTGGTATAATCTTGAGTGCAATTTAAAAACATGTTTAAGTACTATTTGTAGATATGAATTTGGAAACAAATTAGGAACCAAATAACTTTTCTAAATGATAAGTTAAAGTTTATAAACTCAACTTACTTTATTGAAACAACATTTCATTATTTAAGTTCAGTATTTTAAAACTTTACTATTAGTATTTAAAAACCTAAAACTATTTCCCTAAGTAATTTTTAAATACTAAAAACAAGAAAACCCCTAAATAATTATTAGCTTGTATTAAAATCTATTTTCCAATTATAATCTGGTAATTGAAAATTGTCTTATTAAGAGTTACTTTAAATCATGAGAATTCTAAAGTCAATTTAGGAATCATTTAAAATTGTGATTCAAACCCTACTAGCTAATAATAAATGAACCTGTGTTTTATTATTCACTTCAACCTCCTATAAAGTAAATGATCACTAAAAGGTAGTTTTGTACTAAATGTCCAATATAAAATATGTTCTTCAAAATTTATTCTTTTAAGAACATATCAAATAAGCATTTCACCAAACCATGGCCTTTCTAAATAACAATTGTTTAGAGATGCTAAGATTGTTGCCAACCCTAAAAATGCTTAGATATTGCTATATGCATACCTTACTTGACTTTGCATATCCATGATCAACCAAGTGCTTGCTAATTATAAGATGCAACTTAAAAGTGTTACCTTCATGTTTTCACCATTAACCATCATTCTCTTGTAGCAAGGAATGATTATAACACCCTAAACAATAGCTCTTGTTAGAATCTTATTCTGTTAATATCATCTGATAGTGATCTAACCTAAAATGCTTAACAACCATGTTATGGTGTGATTTAAAAGTGCAACACATCATAAATAAATCACCATAATTCAATGATAACAAATCATCGGGGTTAGGTGCTAGCGCGTGGTTGACGTGGGAGAATGTAATTGATATAGGAGCTTCTTATTCTTCAAGTCCTTGTCAACAGCACCAGAAGATTCCTTGTGCGTGGTGAATGACCAGCCAGTTGGGAACCCCAAGAGGAAGGTATGATGAGTATAGCAGCAGATTTTCCCTCAGTTAAGAAACCAAGGTTTATCGTTCAGGAGAAAAGCAGACAATGACGACTGAAGGTGATGCTTGCTAGTTTGCGATAGCTTCGGACAATTTATATATGGCACCTCGTCCAAGCTTTGCTTGCTAGCTGCAACGCGGAACCTGCACACAAACAACCAAGTACTTTGTTCCCAACTTGCGATGAGGTTGTCAATCTCACCGGTTTGCTTGAAACAAAGGTTATGAGCGTATCGAGTGGAAAACAGTAGAGTATGCGAATATAGTAAACAGTGCGAGTAAAGTAAACAGGTAATAGCAATATGATGGAAATAGGACCGGGATCCACAGTTCACTAGTGGTGTCTCTCCATAAGATAAATAACACATGCTGGGTAAACAAATTACAGTTGGGCAATTGATAGAATAAAGATAAACGTGATATGTCAAGAAGATCACTATGAGATTTACTCTGGGCATTACAACAAAATACATAGACCACCATCCAACTGCATCTATGACTAATAATCCACTCCCGGGGATATCAATCCGAACACCCCATGAGTATTAAGTTGCGAACAACAGATAATTGCATTAAGCAAAGTGTGTAATGTAAACAAAGCATATGCCCTTGAGCATATGAATGTTGTTTTCTCCCTAGTAGCAACAGCACATCTACAACCTTAGAGGTTTCTGTCACTCCCCCAGGTTAAATAGAGGCATGAACCCACTATCGAGCATAAATACCCCCTCTTGGAGTCACTAGCAACTACTCGGCCAAGATAGCTACTAACAACGGAGAGCATGCAAGATCATAAACAACATAGAGATAACAAAAGATAATATTCAGTACAACAACTCAATCATAAACACCAATATTCATCGGATCCCAACAAACCAAACATGTAGAATTACATAACGGTGATCTCAATCATGTAGGGCAGCTCATGAGATCTAAACATGAAGCACATGGTGGAGAAGACAACCATCTAGCTACTGCTATGGACCCATAGTCCAAGGTAGACTACTCACTCATCGCTCCGGAGGCAAGCATGGCGATGAAGAAGACCTCCGGTGGTGATTCCCCTCTCCGGCAGGGTGCCGGGAAGAGCTTCTAGACCCTCCCGATCTTCGGGTCGACGGCGGCGGCGGATCGCGATGTGTTCTGGAAAATTGATCGGGTACTTAGGTTTTTCCATCGGGGGGTCTTTATAGGCGAAGGGGCGATGTCAGAGGTGGGGCTAGGGGCCCTCACCCCATGGCGGTGCGGCCAGGCCCCTGGCCGCGCGAGCCTGGCGTGTGGGGCCCTGGTGGCCCCCCTCCTTCTCTCATTCGGATCTCTGGAAGCTTCCGGGTAAAATAAGACTTCAGGAACTTGTTTCGTCCAATTCCGAGAATATTTCCTGTGTATCACTTCTGAAACACAAAAATAGCAGAAAACAGGGAACTGGCACTGTGGCAACTCGTTAGTAGGTTAGTTCCGGAAAATGCATAAAAGTGCCACGAAGTGTAACGAAACAATAGGCAAATGGTGTAAAAACAAGCATGGAGCATCAAAAATTATAGATACGTTGGAGACGTATCAAGCATCCCCAAGCTTAACTCCTGCTCGTCCTCGAGTAGGTAAGTGATAACAAAAGAATAATTTTTAAGGTGACATGCACCTACACAATCTTGATCATATATGTAAGCATTTGTGAGCTGGGATCATAAGAACTTAAAACATGGGCATGAAAGATATAATCTTGACAATAAGAACTTAGCAACCATGTTATAAACATGCAAATGAACACAAACGAAAGATCATGAAAATGAAACAATGAAAGTCAAACGTGTGTTCAAATCATAAGGAAAAACATACAAATGGTTTTCAGCTTGTCCTTCAAAGAGAGCAAAACATAAATGCATAGGACACCTTCAAGTTTAAGAGGGCGACTAGATACAAATAATTTAAGAACAAGTGAAACCAACAATATGAGTCAATCAATGAACTTTGGGACAATGCATATCACACTAAGAATGACAACTATGCTCTCTTAATGGTGCATAAAGATAGAAGGTGGTGACTCAACATAAAATTAGAAGAAAGGCCCTTCGCAGAGGGAAGCAGTGATTGCAAGTTTTATAACCTTCAAAAATTATGGTACTTACCGGCTTTGAGCTCTCATTGCCCCCATCATAAGCATCTTGAATGGTTAAAGTTAATGCGAGAACAATTATGATGCATATGCTTAACAAATCATAAGTTGAAAACCTCGTGTCCCGTGAATACGAGTACCCAAACCTCATGCTACTTTACTTAGAGTCCCAAGCAAGGCTCTTGTCATTGTAAATATATGCATATCATTGAGAACCGCCAATGGGGTACCTCCGTGCCCAATGACATGGAACAAGCCCACACCAAAATGACAGGACAAGCAGACAATGAACACCTCGACATCTCTTTTATTTGCCATTTGTTTAGCTTTTTATTGTGAGATGCGTCGTCATATGTTCACCATGGGTATGCTGCAAATTTCCACCATGAATTATGCATGGCTTAGATTGGCGGCCCGGCGTTTCCCTAACACATATACAAACTCCATGATCCCCACAAGATTCCCAATTCATTTCACACCGCGGGCATCCATAAACAAAAGATCACGATATCAACTCAATTAAGAAGTGCAATGTTGAAAGCTTGCCCATGACTGCATGGCTGGGCTAGAATCCAACTTACAACTTGCAAGCATAACAACTCAACATAAGAGACCACAATGTCAAATTTTTAAGAACAGGAAAAAGTAAAGTGTGCCTTCCGGTTCGTGAGAGCTTTACTGACCGAATTTCACATAACACTGGTAAGAGTTTAATTTGAAGAGAAAATAAAAGCAAGTCAATTTACTTGGAATAGCAAATTGCTAGTAGGTATGTATGGTGGACACTTTAGAAAACTTTGGCTTTTAGGAGTTGGATGCACGAGTAGAGGTCATGCTCAGTACAAGGCGAGGGCTAGCAAAAGACTGGGAGCGACCAACTAAGAGAGCAATAATGGCCATAATCATGCAAAGAGACAAAGCGACATTAAAAGAAGCATAAGATGGCATCAAAAGTCAAAAACTAAATTATCATGAAGGCTATTGGCGACTTTGTAAAAGTCTAACATGTGTGAGGATGCGCCAAGTCAACCCAAATAAAGCATCAAGGAGAAAACCAAAATAATGCTTCCATACAATAAAAAACAACGCATGATTTTTTCAAAGGCTCATTAAGCAATCTCAGTTATTTGAGACAAGTCATGCTACAGCAAAACCACTAAGCATACTATCAAAAAGACATCAAGCATGACATGAAAAAGCCTAAGCCGCAGTCTACACAAGCTCCTTCTTGTACCACTATTTTGCACAAAGCTTTTTCTCTTTTCCAACACCATTTGAAATTTTTATAAACACCTCTTTTGATGAAAACCAATAAAGATCAGAGGCAAAAATACACCTTGATGAAAAGATATGACAAGTTCTGAACGCAAATCAAGGCGAAAACGAAAACCAAAAGCAGTAGCAGAAAAAGAAGAACACTCGATTTTTAATAAGAGTGAAAACTAGAGCGTTCTTTGCAAATAAAAACGAGTACATCTCCTCCAAAAGAAATTTGTTGGGGTCCAACCATTTATTGCAGCAAACAAACTAAACCAACTAAGTAAAATAAAAACAACTGACGCTCCAGGAAAAACACATAGTGCATGATGCAATAAAAATATAGTGTTTTGAAAGGTAACCTGATTTTTGCCGATGAAGAAGGGGTGCCTCGGGGGCATCCCCAAGCTTTGACTCTTGTACTTCTTGGATATTTCTTGGGGTGATGCATGGGCATCCCCAAGCTTGAGCTTTTGTCCATTCTTCAACTCATCTCATCATTCTCCAATCCCTACACTTTAAAACTTCCTTCATACAAAACTAAACACAATTCTATTAGCAACATTAGTGTAGGCATAACATATAATCAACCTCTTTTTGCTTCAGGTTTCAACCCAAAAACCACCACATATATAGCAAATACTACTGTAGCAACCTCCCCAAAAAGTTCCATGATCAAAAGAACTCAAAAGAAAGCGATAAAGTGGCAAACACAAATATTGGCAGAAATCTATCAAAACTGAACAGCTGACAAAGGTCGAATTTTTGAGGGGTTTTCTGTTGCTCAAATCAAAAAGTGTTCAACTAACAAAAGTTTGGATATAACCTGGGGCATATGCACAAGAAATCGCAGGTCCAAAAGATATACAGAGAATTTATACGAATTTTTACGGTGCAGCACCGAAAACAGTTTCAGGACAGCAACATCCCCAAATATTTACCTCGCTCGAATTAGAGGCTTCTCTTGGCACAAAAACAAAATAAAAAGGATAAGGAGCGGTCATTACAGTAGTAATGACTTCCAAGACTCAAATAAAAGAAAAAGTACGTAAAATAAAACATTGGGTTATCTCCCAAGAGTGCTTTTCTTTAACGCCTTTGAGCTAGGCGCAGAAAATTGCGAATCAAGTAATGATGAAAGGGGGATCCGGATCCACTATAGGAATAAAGAAATAAATACTATCCAATTGAGGTTTTGAATATCCCTTGTAGTCACGCTTTGGTACACTATTTTCATCAAAAAGATTTTCAGGACAAATCCAACTAGTATTAGCTACCAAGGCATTATGAATTTCTACAAGCTTACAAGGAATTGGCAATCTAGAATCTTCGTTGGGTGTACCAACAATTTCAACAGGCGAGCCAAGCTTATTAAACTTCTTAAAAACTTTCATAGCCTCAATTGCAACATCTTTAAATTCTAGGCGCAAAGCTTCCAAGATAAAAGCTTTCTTTTCAGGATCTTCAATTTCATGAAGCTTAAGGAACATGTATTGCATAAATGGATTAAGACTAGCAAACCTAGCTTCTAACATGTGAACTAAATGAACAGAAGCAACTTCATAACTAGGAGATAGCTCAGCCAAAGACTTTTCCTCAACTTCCTTATGCATACTAATGTGATTAAAGAACTCCTCAATGTTACTTTTGCCAATAATCGAACCACTACCTACTGAGAGGTCCTCCAGAACGTACTTAGGGAACAGCATGACGAACTAAAGTAAAGAAATAACAACTACCAAGGATTCTAATTTTTTTGGGTTTTTGATATAAAGCAATGCAGGTAAAGTAAATAAAGTAAAGCAAAACAATAAAACAAAGTAAAGGATGTGTGTGCAAAAATTCCCTCGCGGAAGTCTTCCACTCTTCCCCGGCAACGGCGCCAGAAAATTGGCTGCTAGCGCGTGGTTGACGTGGGAGAATGTAATTGATATAGGAGCTTCTTATTCTTCAAGTCCTTGTCAACAGCACCAGAAGATTCCTTGTGTGTGGTGAATGACCAGCCAGTTGGGAACCCCAAGAGGAAGGTATGATGAGTATAGCAGCAGATTTTCCCTCAGTTAAGAAACCAAGGTTTATCGTTCAGGAGAAAAGCAGACAATGACGACTGAAGGTGATGCTTGCTAGTTTGAGATAGCTTCGGACAATTTATATATGGCGCCTCGTCCAAGCTTTGCTTGCTAGCTGCAACGCAGAACCTGCACACAAACAACCAAGTACTTTGTTCCCAACTTGCGATGAGGTTGTCAATCTCACCGGTTTGCTTGAAACAAAGGTTATGAGCGTATCGAGTGGAAAATAGTAGAGTATGCGAATAAAGTAAACAGTGCGAGTAAAGTAAACATGTAATAGCAATATGATGGAAATAGGACCGGGATCCACAGTTCACTAGTGGTGTCTCTCCATAAGATAAATAACACATGCTGGGTAAACAAATTACAGTTGGGCAATTGATAGAATAAAGATAAACGTGATATGTCAAGAAGATCACTATGAGATTTACTCTGGGCATTACAACAAAATACATAGACCGCCATCCAACTGCATCTATGACTAATAATCCACTCCCGGGGATATCAATTCGAACACCCCATGAGTATTAAGTTGCGAACAGTAGATAATTGCATTAAGCAAAGTGTGTAATGTAAACAAAGCATATGCCCTTAAGCATATGAATGTTGTTTTCTCCCTAGTAGCAACAGCACATCTACAACCTTAGAGGTTTCTGTCACTCCCCCAGGTTCAATAGAGGCATGAACCCACTACCGAGCATAAATACCCCCTCTTGGAGTCACTAGCAACTACTCGGCCAAGATAGCTACTAACAACGGAGAGCATGCAAGATCATAAACAACATAGAGATAACAAAAGATAATATTCAGTACAGCAACTCAATCATAAACACCAATATTCATTGGATCCCAACAAACCAAACATGTAGAATTACATAACGGTGATCTCAATCATGTAGGGCAGCTCATGAGATCTAAACATGAAGCACATGGTGGAGAAGACAACCATCTAGCTACTGCTATGGACCCATAGTCCAAGGTAGACCACTCACTCATCGCTCCGGAGGCAAGCATGGCAATGAAGAAGACCTCCGGTGGCGATTCCCCTCTCCGGCAGGGTGCCGGGAAGAGCTTCTGGACCCTCCCGATCTTCGGGTCGACGGCGGCGGCGGATCACGATGTGTTCTGGAAAATTGATCGGGTACTTAGGTTTTTTCCATCGGGGGGTCTTTATAGGCGAAGGGGCGATGTCAGAGGTGGGGCCAGGGGCCCTCACCCCATGGCGGCACGGCCAGGCCCCTGGCCGTGCGAGCCTGGCGTGTGGGGCCCTGGTGGCCCCCCTCCTTCTCTCCTTCGGATCTCTGGAAGCTTCCGGGTAAAATAAGACTTCAGGAACTTGTTTTGTCCAATTCCTAGAATATTTCCTGTGTATCACTTCTGAAACACAAAAACAGCAGAAAACAGGGAACTGGCACTGTGGCAACTCGTTAGTAGGTTAGTTCCGGAAAATGCATAAAAGTGCCACGAAGTGTAACGAAACAATAGGCAAATGGTGTAAAAACAAGCATGGAGCATCAAAAATTATAGATACGTTGGAGACGTATCATTAGGTTACGTTTAGAGTGATGCATATCATATCTTATGCATATCATGCTGCAGATTTCTAACATCATCCCTACCGGATGATGATTGGTATTTTAGAATTGGGATTTCTATCGTATCGAAGACCCTGACCTGCATAATCTTGCGGTCAGAAAGGCAAGTTCACTCTTGCTCATATCTCTTGTTTATCTTTAACAAAGTACTTGCAAATATACCGGTGGTATTATTATTATGATTGCATTAAAAAGCAAAGGTTCTGCTTTTCTTGAATGAATATGCTTAGTGATTAGCAATCATAATGGTTGTTGACCTAGGAAGGTGGGCAGTGGGACCATGGTAAGTGACGAGGTTTATCCCCGACAATGCCCATGTCGAAGGGCTTTCGATCTAGGAAGCGTATTGGGGACCTGGCGAACTCGACGACGATCAGACAAAAGCAAAGGAACAAGGGATTTACCCAGGTTCGGCCCCCTCGGATGGTAAAAGGCCTACGTCCTGCTTGTCTGACTTTGTATTGATGGGGTGGCTTCGATGAAGGTGTTACAATGGTGGCGTAGATTGGATCTAGCCGAACTAGAGAGCTCTAAGTTGTCGAGCACTCAGGCGTAAGGTGGGTGGAAAAGCGTCTAGGGTTTTGAGGCCTCCCTCCCAGCCTTTTATATGCGAAGGCTGGGTCTCGGGATGGTCCCTCAAACACGATACAGATCGGATCGGTACTCAAATAGATGAAACCTAATCCAATTCTAATTCTTCGGGCCTTTGCTTGCACGCCAAGTTTAGCTCCTAGGCCACGCTAGACCGCTGCCTTGATGGGCCTCAAGAGCCTTCCGAGAGAGACCTTTCCTGGACCGAAAACCAGGTAGGCGAATATCGGGGGCCCGTTTGTCATTCCTTCGTCAGTAGCCCCCGAGTGCCTGGGATAGCCGAAGACTATGGCAGGGACTCCACCCGAAAATCTTCTCAGCTGCACCCGATATGCGCACCTGGTCTGTAAATCACAAAAATAGAGAGCATTCGAGTAATACACTTGTTAAATATGAGATTTTCGAGCTACGCTCATCCAGAGCCTCGAAAGTGCTAAGTCGGGTTTGCATAGGGATGCGCATAACCGACCTGAGACTCACGTCGGGTCTCAGTTAATTGCACAGCAGCAGAAACATTTGGTTAGCTTACTCAGATTCGAGTCCCCCGACTCGAACCCGCGTGGGCTGGCGCTACCCCGACCCGAGCCGCGTTGGACTTACCAGGTCGGAGCCCAGTTCGTTTGTGAGGCACCCGATGCATCCATCGGTGCGAACTTCATACCATAAGTATGGAAAATTTCCGGCAGAGCACGTTTGATATGAATACCGGGCCATCCAGTGTTGCTAACTGTGGACTTACCTTCGTATTTGACATACGGCATCCGAACTGGTATATGGCCACCAAGATTCGGGCATGTTGAATGAGGAGCGTTGATAGCCCAAAAGAAAGGTTCGAAAAGGCATCAGCCCTTACTCGAATAGAATGAAGACGCAGGCGGCCTCGGGATACGTTTCGAGGGTCCGTAATTCAAGCTCAAACATTTTGAAGGTATTGCTAGACCGTAAAAGACGATTCGAGGGACCGAAGCCCAGCCTCGAATAACTTGAAGGTGCTGCTGGCCCGAATAAGACGATTCGAGGGACCGAAGCCCAGCCTCGAATAACTTGAAGGCACTGCTGGCCCGAAAAAGGCGATTCGAGGGACCGAAGCCCAGCCTCGAATAACTTGAAGACATTGCTGGCCCGAAAAAGGTGATTCGAGGGACCAAAGCCCAGCCTCGAATAACTTGAAGGCACTGCTGGCCCGAAAATAACAATTCGAGACAATTTCGATCAAAAATTCCCTCGAAGGAGCAAGCATTCCTTGCTCGAAGAACCCCATTCGAAGCGTTCAGCAAAAGACAGAGTCGCCGAAATACCTTGCGTATGTTTGGGTAGCAAAAAAGGAGAGGGGCGCCAAAGCCTCGAAGGAAACCCAGTCGAAAAATTATCTGAGTGCAAGGGGTGCATACCTTTGAGGTTCGAAAAAACTCTTATCAGCCTCGACCTTCGAGTTGAAAAGAATCAGCCTGCCCAAAAAAACGCGTCATTGCTGACGAAATGCTTCCTCGAGTTGTCACACCATCCTCTGTAGGAATGGCCTGACCCTGTCAGGACTAGACGTATGGTGGGTCCACCGGCCGCACGCCCCAGCCGTTGACAGCGTTTGACCGCACATCCCCCGCGTGAGTGAGAAAAAACCGGCACGGTCTCCTTGATTACCGTGCATAGTGGACGCCGCGGCTTCCGCGGTACTGACACGTGGACGGCTGGATCCGCTCTGCCGTTCCCACTTCACCGTAGACGGCCAAGATCTGCCATAGATTTTCAGAGGAGAAATAAATAACAGCGGCAGGGTAAACAGTCTGTCCCACTCTGCCGCCATCGTCTTCTTCCTTGCGCACTGTTCTCGTAGCTCTGCTCCCTCATCTCCATTCTCAAAGCTTCTGCCGCACGCTGAACCCATGGGCAAGAGGAGTTCCACCGCGACCGGTGCCGCCGCCGGCGCCGCCACCAAGAAACCCAAGACTGGAGACGTCGATGCCTCCGTCGTCGGCCGTTGGGTTCAGACCAAGGTCGGGGACAAGGAGCTATCCCAGGCCGAGAAGATGGGCCTGTTGAAGAACACGCCGGCGGAATCGGTCGCCGCCGGCCCTGAGATCATTCCCCGGCCTCCCCCTGGATTCCGGGTAATATTCATCGCTTTCCTATTACGGGGTTTGTCTCTTCCCCCGCATCCTTTCCTCCGCGGCCTTCTATTCGCATACGGGATTCAGCTCCATGACCTGAATCCCAACACAATTCTGCACATTGCGTGTTTCATCACGCTTTGTGAATGCTTTCTGGGGATCGAACCCCATTGGGCACTCTGGCGCCGGATCTTCGTTGTCCGGCGTCCCCTTCCTTTCCAGACCGGCGGTTTCGGCTGCTCAGTGCGCCCGGACGTCGAATACTTCAATCTTCAAACGCCCGAAAACAACCCCGGCTGGAGGACAAAATGGTACTATGCCAAGGACCAATCCTCCAACGGCGAAAATTTTGGACTTGAGGAATTTCAGCCCACTTGCATCCTCCGACCTCGCGTGTCTTGGAAGCATGACCTTTCTGATGAGGAGATGAAGATTACAGAGCCGCTGATGGAGAAGATCCAACAGCTTCGTGTCACTCCGAAGAAAGAACTTTCGGGCATCCAGCTGATCCAAACCTTCATCGAGCGTCGAATCCAGCCTCTCGCTGCCCGAGCCCATTGTATGTGGGACTACAGTGATCGTCGGGATTCGACCCGCATCTCCCAGGATGAGCTACGCGAGGCTGAAATCGACGAGTGCGTGCGCGCCGTCACGAACATTAAGAAGAAGTCTCCAGTGCCGAAAATCTTCGGCGCGGTGGCCTTCAGCAAAGCCTTTCCCCGCACCAAGGTACGATGTTGATCTTAATCGCGTACCACTTTTATTCCATAACTGTATCATCCAACATTGAATGCGATTTATATCCTTGCATAGGTAATCGAGGTAGCTCGATGCTATCCGCCCCAGCCCGAGATGGGTGAGTATCCAGGGCGCGATTTTACCGAAGTACCGGAGGGATCGACCTCCGCTGCTCCATCTCCGTCGAGAGCCCCAAAAAGGCAGCGAATTACAGATGTTGTCGATGACTCGGAAGACTTCGATGACACCCATTTCACTTCGGGCGATGACGGCAACAGCGTGATCCCTGCCTCGCCTTTGAGCCGCCGTCCTCCTCCTCGAACAGAGAAGAAGATCATTCCAAAATTCGGGATCGACGCGTCGTAAGTTTTCCTTGTAGAACTCATACATCCTGTGAACTTGCTTCGAATCCGTCGATTTGTATTGACATCAATATTTGCTTCAGATCTTCTTTCGAGGGGACATCGACGTGTCCGGGAGACCAGGACCAATATCGAGTCCAGCCCCATGATGACGCCCTTGAAGAGACAGTGGACTCGTAGGAGAAGGCCGCTGATGTCGCCGCCCCCGAAGCCGTTCTTACGAAGCCTTCGACCTCTTCGAAGAAGAAAATGATGGAGCACGAGTTCGTCCTCGTTTCTTCGTCTGGCGAACCTTCCGGTCCTAACAACCATGTAAGTCCGAAGATTCCAAACTTGCGTTTTGTGTGATTGACCATCAGTAGCCCCCGAGGGTGAGTCTAAGTGTTTACACTTAGGCTTGCCCTCCGAACGATGACTCGAGGGTTGATCTCTTGTTGCCTTCTTTAGCCCATTGTTAGGGATCTATCAAAAGTTTGTAGGAGCTTCTTCGCCTTGGAAGAAGAAAACCAAAAACTGTCCGAGCAGCTCGAGGACATACGACGTGAGTACAGCCTCTTCTTCCTTAACTTCCCATTCTGATTGTAACCTTGACTTTTTTATCCGTAACACTGCTCTTTCCCGAATGGTCAGGGATCACCACACAAGCTGCCGCTGACAAGACGTCCTTGAAGACGCAGCTGGATGACCTTGCGGCAGAAAATTTGGGACTGAAGGCCAAGACCGCTGAGCTAGCTGACGAGGTCGCCCAGCTAAAGGCCGAGTCGACCAAGGCTCAGGAACTTGCCAGGACGCATCGCGTAGAGGCCGAAACGAGGGAAAAAGACATGCAGCAGCGTCTGCAATCTTTGCTCGATGCTTTGCATGGTGAGTCTTCGACCTCGTCTGAATTAGATTTTGTGCCAAAGGGTCCTATTGTTGACCTGGCGGGTTGTTTCTTCTTGTAGCCGCTGCCGAATTGGACGCCGGAGCTATGAAGGAGCCCGTTGGGCTCGAATCCAGCGTCGGCCTCGCCGAGCACCTGAGTCGAGAGGTTGGCAACCTCCTGGCGAGGGTGCGATCGACGCTTGTTTGCGTTCGGGATACGTCTATCCCCGACTCGGTCAGCGACACCATTGCGGGGATCGTCGAAGCTCTGGCGGTGAAGGCAGACGGCGAAGACCCGTTAGTTGCCGCGGTTCGCCGACAGGTAACTATCGGCTCAGAGTCTGTCTTCTCCATGATGATGATGCACGATGTGGAATTCGATGCTGACAAGATCACGAGCACCTATCCAAAAGACAAGGACGGACGCGACAAGTCCGCCAAGAGTTATGTAGCTCGTGCTCGTGATCTGGCTGCCCGGATGACGAGCTTCTTGGCCGAGAGGAACGAGAAACGCGCGGCGGCGAGGGCTCGAAAACGTGGCGCATCTGGCGCACCGTCTAGCAAGGCTGGTAGCTCAGCGTAGTGCGAGTAGTGCTCCTGCCTCACATCGATAATTAACTTTTGTGGTACCGCGCCGAGGGCTTTGACTCTGATTAAGACCCCTTTTGCTGTAAAACTTGTTCTTCTGCTCTGTTAATTTACTTGTCATTTGGTTGCCGATGCTTGTGTGTGATGCTAGGCCTCTTATGCAGGAGCCGTCCGCGACCTCTAGCGCCTGGCCTGTTGAGTATGAAACAGTTGGTAGTACCTCTGGTGCCGTTGAGCGGAGGGCGCCTTCTTCGAGCGAATTGACTCTGATTCGTTCCCTGCGCGACCAACCCCAGAGCACGCAGCGTTAGCTGAAGGTAGTTACTGCTAAGGTCGATGTCGCTCTGTCGAAGGCGTCACTGGCTGCCGACGCCGAGAAGTTTCTGCTTGACGAAATCGAGAACTTGGGGAAGGCTCTAAAATGTGTAGTTTTCGGTATCCTTTGCTTCGCTGTTCAATTTTGTCAAATTTAATCTTCATCTTTCTTCTGCAGATGTGTGCCTCGACAGCGTGGCTGAAGCCTGACATGTGAATGCGCATCTTATCGCTGCCCAAACACATGCCAATTCGATTGCTGACAATTTCTGGGCGGACCGGTCGAAGGCGATGAAGTTGACACTTCTTCAAGACAGGATCGCCCAAGCCAGAGTGTTGGCTGAGACGAGCCGAGGCGCACTTGCTCTGGTGCACGAGGTGATGTTTCCTTTGAATAAACAACCCGAAGGTCTGCTGGCGCTGCTCGAACGGTTTGAGAACGGAAGCGCTGTGTACTCCTTTGTCCGGGAGCATTTGCGCTGCGGAGCCGTGGTCGCCCTTGCTTTCGTACATGCTCACTATACTGAGGTCGACCTGGAGCTTCTGAAGACACTTCCTCTGTCTCCCAGTGGTCGCTTTGATATGGAGCACCACTATGCTGCTTGCAGAGGCACAACCGACTGTATTGCTCGACAGATTATCACCGAAAGTGATCGTCAGAGAGCAAACCAAGGCGCCGCGGCGCCATGAACTAGCCCTGTGGCTGCGTCTGTACCTCCACGTTGTGTATATATTGTATATGTATATCTTGTTTGTCTGGGGCGAAAAAAGCGAAGTCCCCGAGCGTAGGTCAGGAGGGCGAAGCCCCTGAGCGTAGGTCAAAAGGCGAAGCCCCCGAGCGTGGGTGAAGTCCCCCGAGCGTGGGTGAAGCCCCCGAGCGTGGGTGAAGCCCCCGAGCGTGGGTGAAGCCCCCGAGCGTGGGTCGAAAGGTGAAGCCCCCGAGCGTGGGTGAAGCCCCCGAGCATGGGTCGAAAGGCGAAGCCTCCGAGCGCGGGTCGAAAGGCAAAGCCCCCGAGCGTGGGTGAAGCCCCCGAGCGTGGGTCGAAAGGCGAAGCCCCCGAGTGTGGGTCGAAAGGCGAAGCCCCCGAGCGTGGGTCGAAAGTCAAAGCCCCTGAGCGTGGGTGAAGCCCCCAAGCGTGGGTCGAAAGGCGAAGCCCCCGAGCGTGGGTCGAAAGGCGAAGCCCCCGAGCGCGGGTCGAAAGGCAAAGCCCCCGAGCGTGGGTGAAGCCCCCGAGCGTAAGCATACACAGATGTCGATTCATGAAGTGAAGAATTTGAACTTTATTGCTTGGTGCCGAAGGCACAGTGTTGGGCGTGGACTGCTGCCGACGCTTGATTACATAGTAGAGGGGGTAGGAGAAACAGCTTTGCTAGCTAAGGGTAGAAGCGGCGCAGCTGCGCGGCGTTCCACGGGTTCTCTATGTCTTTCCCCGTTTTTGGGTTGCGTAGGCGGTATGCCCCTCCTGGGATGACCTCATGGACGAGGTACGGGCCTTCCCATGGTGGCTCCAGCTTCGACGTGCTTGTCTGCTTGAGGCGGAGCACAAGGTTGCCCAGTTCGAATGAGCGTCCGCGCACCCGCCTGCTGTGGTAGTTGCGGAGGCTCTGCTGATAAACCGCCGAACGAACGAGGGCGACATCTCGAGCTTCGTCTAGTAGATCTTGAGCGTCCGCCAATGCCTTGTCCGCATCTTCCTCTACGTAGGCGACCACGCGGGGCGCGCTGTAGCGCACATCGGTAGGTAGCACTGCTTCTGCTCCGAAAAGCAGGAAGAAAGGTGTATAGCCCGTCGAAGAATTTGGTGTTGTTCGCAGGCTCCAGAGCACCGAAGGCAGTTCCTCGACCCAGGCGCCTGCTGCGCGTTTGAGAGGTCGAAGCAGTCGCTTCTTCAGGCCTCCGCATACAAGTCCGTTGGCTTTTTCGACCTGGCCATTGGACTTGGGGTGCGCTACCGAAGCGTACTTGAGCTTGATGCCAAGGTTTTTGGCGAAGTCCTGGAATTCGCCCGAAGTGAAGTTGGTGCCGTTGTCGGTGATAATGCTGTTCGGGACGCCGTACCGGTAGACTATGGACTCGAAGAACTTGACCGCCGTGGTCGCCTCTTGGTTGGTGACCGGAACAGCTTCTATCCATTTGGAAAACTTGTCCACTGCGACCAGCAGGTAGGTATGACCTCCTCGGGACGATTTGGGGAGAGGCCCCACTTGATCGAGCCCCCACTGTGCGAAGGGCCAGGCCACAGGGATGGTGTGCAGTTTGGACGCAGGTGCATGAGGTTTGGTGGCGAATAACTGGCATGCTTCGCAGTGCTGAACGATGTTCCTGGCGTCGTAGAGGGCGGATAGCCAGTAGAATCCTGACCGAAAAGCCTTGGCCACGAGGGTTCGGCTGCAAGCATGGTGCCCACAGATTCCTTCATGGATTTCTCGAAGGAGAGCAATTCCATCTTCCTGCGCTATGCACCGCTGGAGCACTCCTGTGGTGCTGCGCTTGTAGAGCTCCCCGTTGATTATCGTGAAGGCCTTGGAGCGCCGCATGACTTGGCGGCGATGGATAGGGTCTTCTGGAAGCTCGCCCCGCAACAGGTAGGCCAGATATGGCTTTGTCCATGTTGCTTCGACGAGCATGACTGTGCCCGCGTCTTTCGAGAGATCTTCTGTTCCTGTTGCTGGGGCAGTGCTGGCCTGCCGAGCCCCCGACCGTGTTGCTAACACCGGGTCGGTCACTGGTTTGATCTTGACGGAGCGCTCGAATATCTCTTCGAAGAAGACTCCGGGTGGTATTGGGAGGCACCTCGACCCGACGTTGGCCAGGTTGTTTGCCTCTTCATTGCTTTCTCTGCCGATGTGCGTCACTTCGCAGCCCTCGAACTCGCCTTCGAGCTTATCGTACATGGCTCGATATGCAATCATGTTTGCACAGGTTGCGTCGCACTCCTTCATGACTTGCTGGGCGATAAGGTTTGAGTCTCCATGGATCTTGATGCGGGTAGCCCCGCAGGCTTTTGCCATGTGCATACCGTGAAGAACGGCTTCGTACTCTGCCTCGTTGTTCGAGGGATTAGGGAAACGCATGCGAAGAACATAGTGCATCATGTCCCCCTGTGGTGATACGAGAACCACTCCTGCTCCTGCTCCCGAAACCCGCTTGGATCCGTCGACAAATATGGTCCAGCTGTTCGACAGGTCTGGGAGTTCGGGCATCTGAGCTTCCGTCCATTCGGCTATGAAATCCGGTAGGACTTGGGACTTGATTGCGGACTGGCGCTGGTACGTGATCTCCCAGGGCCCCAGCGTGATTCCCCATAGCGATACACGCCCTGTGGCATCTGGGTTGTTGAGGATGCTGGAAACTGGATTCGAGGCCACCACTATGATGGAGTGGCATTCGAAGTAGTGCGGCAACTTCTTCCCCGTCATATAGATAGCGTATGCTAGCTTCTGATAATGGGGGTATCTTTGCTTGGTCGGAGATAAGACTTCGCTTAGGTAGTACATAGGCCTCTATACTCTGTGCTCCTTGCCTTCCTCCGCGCGTTCGACCACGAGTACTGAGCTGACCACCTGATTCGTGGCCGCGATGTATAGCAACATCGGATCTTTCTCTCGAGGTGTGATGAGAACTGGGGAGGTCGACAGGCGACGTTTGAGGTCGTCGAACGCGGTTTGCGCCTCTTCGGTCCACGTGAAGTTGTCTGTTTTCCGAAGCAGCCGATAAAAAGGGAGTGCTTTTTCGCCGAGCTTGCTGATGAAGCGGCTAAGCACTGCGAGTCGACCTGTCAACTGTTGGACATGTCGAAGCGTCCTTGGAGGCTGCATGTTGATGATGGCCTGTATCTTCTCTGGGTTGCCTTCGATTCCTCTCTCGGAGATGAGGTAGCCCAGTAGTTGGCCGGTGGGTACCCCGAAAGAGCATTTCTTTGGGTTGAGCTTGATGCTGTATCTGTCGAGGTTGGCGAAGGTTTCTCGAAGGTCATCGAGCAGGCTGTCTGCCTTCGCGGTCTTGATGACAATGTCGTCTACGTAGACCTCGATGTTGCGGCCAATTTGCTCCTTTAGACACGCCTGCATGCACCGTTGATAGGTGGCTCCGGCGTTCTTGAGCCCGAAGGGCATCGTCATGTAGCAGTATACCCCGTGCGGGGTAATGAACGCCGTCTTGTCTTCGTCTTCTACTTTCAGCCGTATCTGGTTGTACCCGGAGTAGGCGTCGAGGAACGAAAGGCGCTCGCATCCTGCCGTGGAATCGATGATCTGGTCGATTTGGGGCAGGGGGAAGTAGTCCTTCGGGCAGTGCTTATTTAAGGCCGTGAAGTCGATGCACATCCTGTAGACCTTGGTGTCCTTCTTTTCCACCATGACCGGTGGCGAGAACCACGTAGCTTCCTTGATCTCTCTGATGAACTTGGCTTCGAGGAGGCGGTTGATTTCTTCGCCCATCGACTTGGCCTTCTCTGGATTATACCGGCGCATAGACTGCTTGACCGGTTTCGTGTTGGGAAAGATCTTGAGCTCGTGCTCGGCGAGTTCCCTGGGGATGCCTGGCATGTCTGCTGGACACCAAGCGAACATCCTCCAGTGCTCACGGAGGAACTCGACGAGCGCGCTTTCCTATGCGGGGGAGAGGGAGTTCGACACCCACGCCATCTTGGTTGGATCCGTCGGGTGGATCTGGTGCTCTCGGGTGTCCTTGGTGGCATCGAACGACAGTTCTGGGGCGTTCTGCTGCGCCGGTGGATCGATGTCCATCACAGTGGCTTCCCGAATATGGTGCAGCTCCTCGTGCACCCCGAAGGTTTGGGACATGGTATTGAAGTCCTTGTCACAGTTTTCGGATCGGGCGAAGCTGCTGCTGATCGTCAGTGGTCCTCTGTTTGCGGGCATCCGCAGCTTGAGGTAAGCGTAGTGCGGTACTGCCATGAATCGGGCGAATGCTGGTCATCCGAGGATGGTGTGGTATTGCGAGGGCCAGTCGACGACCTCAAATTCGATCTTCTCCTTTCTGAAATTTGCTGGCGTGCCGAAGATGACGTCGAGATGTATCGCCCCTAGTGGGTACGTCGGCTTTCCTGGGACGATTCCATGGAAGGAGGTCTTCGTTGGCAGGAGATTGTTCATCGGGATCTTGATCTTTCGCAGTGTATCTGCGTAGATGAGGTTCAAACTGCTGCCTCCATCCATAAACACCTTCTTCGAGGTGAAACCCCCTATCTGTGCCTCGAGAACCAAGGCATGGTGTCCCGGGCGTGGGATCTTCGGTGGATGATCTGATCTGTCGAAACCGATCGGATGTTCGGACCAGTTCAGATATTCGGGAGTGGCCGGTGGCGCGTGTTCGGCGTGAAACACTTCTCTTGCACGCTTCCGCTGGACTTTATTCGTCGGGCGCCCCCTCTGGATCATGGGCACGAAACCTCTTGGCAGTGGGAACTCTTCTTCTTCATCATCCGGTTGTCGTGGTTCGACTTGCTGGATCGTGGCGGCCTGGTGGCCCTGCTGTACGACATTCGCTGGTGGGTTAGGCGGCGGTGGTGGAGCGTTGTAGGCTATCGACCCCGCCACTGGCTGCTCGGTGCCCATCCTCTCTTGGAGTGCTCGGTTGAGGCGAAGGAACTCTCTACACTCGATGAGGAGGTGCGCAGGTCTCCGTACTCCATCCTTGTCGAGGTACATATGCCGCGGGCATCCACTATCAAGCATCTCCTCTGCCGACAGCTGTGGCTGTCGTCGGCGCCACTCCTTACTTGGCTTCGAGTCACGACCGGTACTTCTGCTGCTGCTGCCATGGTAATTGTTTCCTTGCCGCGGTAAGTCGCGGTTGTCTTCACGATCTTCGTGCACGTAGCCTGCTGCTACCATGTCTGTGTTCTCCGTGTTGTCGTAGCGGTTCCGACGACCCTTCTTTCGGGACCCGGAGTGGAACTGGTCTTTCGCGTCGACGTCGCGTTCTGCTGATCGACGGCGACTTCTTGGAGCCGCGATGGAGTCTTCGCCATCGTCCCACTCATTCGCCAAGCTCATGAGGTGGTCGACGGTCCTTGGCTTGCAGCGTCCAAGCTCTTCCTTGAAATCGCATCTGAAGAGGCCGTCGCGAAAGGCATCGATGGCCCTTTCGGGCGAGATGTTTTCTGTCGTGTTCCGAAGGCTGATCCACCGTGAGATGTATGATCTCAGGTTTTCTCCGGTTCTCTGCACGCATAGGCGTAGTTCTTCGAACGACGTAGGTCGTCGTGAAGTGCCTCGGAAGTTAGCGATGAACGCTTGCCGAAATTCTTCCCAAGAGCGGATGCTATCTGGGGCGAGATTATTCAGCCATGCCCTTGCGTTATCCTTTAGATGCAGCGACAGCAACTAGAGGGCGTTGTCTCTAGATCCACCGCTGATTTTGACAGCAGTTATGAAATCATCGAGCCAAATTCGGGGGTCCTGCTGCCCGTTGAACTTGACTATGCCGTCGCTGAGCTTGATTCCCTTCGGCAACGGTGCGGAGCGGATTAAAAGGCTAAAGCAATCTGCCCCGCACAGTCCATCATTGGTGCCACCGAACGTTTCCTCTTCGCGATCTCCCTCGAAGCGGCGCGCCTCGCGCCGCGCTCGCCCTTGGTCGACTCTGTTCTGGGCCAGACCGTGCCGAAGCTCTCCGTTGAGAGGTTCGACCGCTTGCGTCCGAGGCGCTACGGGTGGCACCGGCGCTCCGGGTGTCTGGCCTGCTCCACTGGTGGGGCGGTTCTCCTTGCTGTCGCATCATGTCCGGAGTCGGGCGTGCTTTGAAGTACCCTTACTCCTTCGAGTGCCAGGTTTCTCAGGTGTCGCATATGCTCGTCGCCATTGGATGCGTTTGCTGCAATGTAAGCTGCCGCGGCCATGATTGCCGCCTCCTTGGTCTTGGGCATCAGTTCGGTCTCGTTGAACTCTGCCTCTAAATTTCGGGTGATATTGTGCATATCGCCCCCCGGCTGAGTGCGTGACCTCGATCTGTGCTGAACGCTTGATCAGTAATGGGACGATCTTTCAGCCTGTCTTCTGCTGGACGCATCGGCCTCCTCTCTTCGCCGTTCCAGCACTCGCATGTCTACACTGATCTGGTCCTTCTGCTCCTGGACGACGAACCGGAGTGCAGCCAGATCGCTCGGGCTTGGGTTGGGACCAAAGTTCACCTCGCCCGCGTAAACCCTTCTTGCGAATCGGATCTGGTCATGCGTGACCACCTGGCGGCCGCTGTCTGCCCGGTTTCGGCCGTCGTTGTCTCTGTTCTCGTTTCCATCGCCGTGCGATGCCATCATGCAGTGGCCCCCGGTCCACGGGGCCAAATCATCGCTGATTTCGCCCAGCGCTGGAGGGTAGACTTCGTCGCTTTCGACGTAGGGCCCGACTTCGATCATGAAGTCAGAATCGTAATCAGCCACATAGCCATCGCTAGATGCGGCAGATTCGCAGTGTGAGGCGGAGCTTGCTGAATTGCCGATTTTCCCCTTAGCTTCGGGGTAGACGTCGTCGTCGTCATCTGAGCATGTGTAGTCCGAGTATAACCCTTCGACGTAGTCAGGGTCATACGGTGCAGTGCGGAGCGTGAGGGCGTTGAGAGCCCGATCGCACTCAGATATCGTCGGGTAGACAGCTGCTGTGCCCCCCGAGGATCTTCACAGCCGGCGATCTCGTGGGATGAGAAATCTCCGGCGCCCACGTAGTGGTATGCGTCGCAATCGACGCAGTATGCGGTGGTCGGGGATGGAGGTGGATCTTCGAAATCGTTCGACCCGACTGATGGGGTCGAAGTTTTCAGCTTCGGTTCCTCCTCCGATGGTGCTAGTAGCGCACTTGTCGAGGGTTTGCCCCCGACGACTGATGGTGTTGTCGCTTCGGCCATGAGTGGAGCCGATTCACCGATGGAGAGTAGTTCCATCGCTCCATTGCTGTCCACGTGGAAGTTGAACAGTCCGAAGGCCATGTCATAGCCTCCGAACGCTGCTCCTGTCGCGCTTGAGATGGGGTCGATGACGTTCGCCGCTGGAGTGAGCTTGGCAGCGCTTGGCGAAACATTGTCGACGACGATCGAATCAGCGGCGTCGACCCCCGGTTCCGTCGAGTTGGCGTTGACGACAGCCGGCACAGCGATGTCGACAACGGTGTCGATGTCGATCTTGGCGGTGACGTCGACGTTGTTTGGCGCAGCGGTGCCGTTGACGGTGTCGATGCTGGTCTTGGTGGTGGTTGGTGATGGAGCCGGCGAATCCATAGATCCAGATCCCGTCTTCCCCACGGTCGGCGCCAATTGACGAGGTTTATCCCCGGCAATGCCCATGTCGAAGGGCTTTCGATCTAGGAAGCGTATTAGGGACCTGGCGAACTCGACGGCGATCAGACGAAAGCAAAGGAACAAGGGATTTACCCAGGTTCGGCCCCCTCGGAAGGTAAAAGGCCTACGTCCTGCTTGTCTGACTTTGTATTGATGGGGTGGCTTCGATGAAGGTGTTACAATGGTGGCGTAGATTGGATCTAGCCGAACTAGAGAGCTCTAAGTTGTCGAGCACTCAGGCGTAAGGTGGGTGGAAAAGCGTCTAGGGTTTTGAGGCCTCCCTCCCAGCCTTTTATATGCGAAGGCTGGGTCTCGGGATGGTCCCTCAAACACGATACGGATCGGATCGGTACTCAAATAGACGAAACCTAATCCAATTCTAATTCTTCGGGCCTTTGCTTGCACGCCAAGTTTAGCTCCTGGGCCACGCTAGACCGCTGCCTTGATGGGCCTCAAGAGCCTTCCGAGAGAGACCTTTCCTGGACCGAAAACCAGGTAGGCGAATATCGGGGGCCCGTTTGTCATTCCTTCGTTAGTAAGAGTATGGTGGAGGTCCCACTGTACCGGGAATGTTCACCTAGGACTAATAACCAATGTCGCCAGTGATTCTTGTGCCGTAAAATACGGTCAACCATAGGGTCTGGAATGGGACGGGAGAGTCAGTTGTATCTTTTCCCTCATGCATATCTACGGACGCGCCATTTCGGAGCAGTTGTCTCCCTGCGAGGAGCTTCGGGATGGGTGGATTCCCCCTAATGAATTCACGATTCTGGCGGTCTATGATGGATTGCGGCAACGACGGGGGTAGAGTGCTGTAATATCCCAGGATTAGAGGTTACAAAATAGAGGCAACAGATGTGTGCATTGCATTTCATGCATAGAAAATCCGGGTAATTTTCGCGCAATTAAATAAAACATGTCAAAGTGATTGGAGTTTCACTTGAGTTGATGGAATTGAAGTAGATCATCAACTAGAGCGCGATAAACTTCAACATGACCTTTGCTAAAACCTTGTTTTGGGTAGAGAGAGCAATATAAGTTATAAGAGAGTTAAGTGTGGTAAAACTAAAATTGCTTGACACGCCATTTTAAGGTCATATATCTATTCACTCAAAGATCATCATGGTATTCTTTAAACCCTACTTCTTTCATGCTAAAGAAGTCAACATAAGTCTTATTCTTAAATCATGATCTATTCAATATTCTTATGTCCTAATTTAGTAAGTCCACATGTGAGAAGTGGAGAGGTTAACTCAATGCCAGTTTGATTATTAGATTTACCTTAACTCTAGGTGAGATAACTTAAGAACATTAGAACCATTCCTATAAAGGCCAACTAGGAGACTTTAGACAATACTCAAATTCTAATTAGGATAAGTCATTAGATATAGGGGTAGATCATATCATAAACCCTAATTTGGTCTAGACTAGAACCATACTTAGGAAGTGACCAATACCTAGACTTATGAAGTGGAGTAGATCCTATATGAACCACACAAAGGGGAGATTATATCCTGAATCTCAGAAGGAGGTACAATCAAAAATAAAACCTTGGTAGAGGGAGTTGATGAAGGAAATAGTATGATCATGTCAAGTACATGATTATGCTGGCTAATGAAGATAATTAGGTTAGTCATGAAACTTAATCTGATAAGCAGATATCATCCAAAGACCAGGGTGGAGTAGGAACTCAACTTGACATATCTCACTTAGGAGATACCCATATTATGGAACCCATATGGGAAACCTTGATCTGTGCACATGTTCCAGTTGAACAAGCAACTTGATATGGGTGGAGAAATCACAAGCCCAAACCCTAGTTCCTTATTTAGGTAGAGTCTATACCTCACTAACCCTATCTTTGGTGTGATCATTATTTTCTACTAAGAGAGTTGTAACACCATCCTACTCAACATCTGTTTAGTTATTCAATTAGAACCTTTATAGTTATACATACTCTAACTTATGCATCACTTTGTGATCATGAGTAAAACCCTAGAATTATGTATTATCGTTAAACCAAGTAAGTATGTCTAAACCATAGTTCTTCTAAGATCAACCAAAATCTTGATTTAGTGATCAACTCACATCTTACTGCATATCTTGCCCTTAGTTGGATAGTTCTTACTTGTAAGAGAGAGGTATCAAATATCTTCAAATAAAGTAGCATGAAGCTATTAATGATGTTGGGATATTTGGGACATTCCCATGCCATTAGAAAAATTGGGTTGAATCATACCTTTCACCATTTCCTATATAGGAAGGCAAATTGTGGTTAAACACTATTTCTTTGTTACCTTATAAGATAAGATGCACGATAATATTGCTACATATTACTATCCATTGATTCAAACTTAGCAAAGTATTTTTTAATACTCCACCAAGACTACTTGGAATTATCCAATCAAGATTCACAATAAAAATCCCAATGATATGAATAATATTTTATGTGCAAGTGCACATATAAAATGTATCCAATATTGTGTGTTGGATCAGTAGTGTCATATTTGTATTTGATAAGATTTTCCAAATTCAAATTCCTGCAAATAAGTTTGAATTCAGGTTAGAAATCTAAACAGCAGGTTAGTAAAAAGAAAAGAAAACATAACGAAAAAAAAGAGAAAGACTTACCTGGCCGTAGCCCACCAGAAGCCCGACCGCAGCCCAGGAACGACCCAGCCCGGATACCGGTTCGGTACCAGGCAGGATCCACCGAGGTGAAGACATCGTCTTCAACCTCTCCTCCTTCGCATGGCCGCCACCGAGATGCAGAGCTCCACGTCGACGCCGCCGTTGCTGACCACCAGCGAACTCCCTTGACCGCCACGTCGTCGTCTCAATCTCTCCACGTCTACTGCCGTGCGTGGCGAAGTGATTCGCGCCCGCAACAAATGTCTTCACCTCTGCCGGATCTCGGCCGTCGCCGACAAAGAAATGACGATGCAGACCTCGTCCAGGGCTATAAGTACTCCGGGAGAATCTCTGTAAATTACTTGTTCTTCTCCGTTCACTTCTAATCTCTCAGTTTCTCTCCATTCTCCACAATCGACTGAAACCGTCGCCAGCCGTTCTCCGGCCAGCCGCGGATGTGGAGCTCCCCTCAGTCCGTGTAGTTGCCGTGGAGATTCTCCTAGTCGCATGCTGCCTCCTGGAAGAAGGAATCGCTCGGGGAAGCCTCCAAGACTCGGAATCGACTGATTTCCTTTCGTTGGAGTCCGCCGGGAATTTTGATCGTGCACTCGCTGTTGTCAACCATCACCGTCGTCAAGCATACCATCGTTGTCAAGGTGAGAGTGCGCATCTCTCAAGCCAATAATTGCAGCCTAGGTGCATCTCCAGCTTGTGTTTGTCAGTCCACTGGAGGGAGCCGCCGCAGTCGTGTACAACGTCGCCGTTTCTGTTGACCACTTGCTCATCTTGGTAGCTCATTCCATGCGCCATACTGAGACGCACCGAACTCAGTACTCCGCGTAGTCTCAGAAGCCGAAATCCGGCGTCGCCGCCGTCGGCCGGCGTGCTGACGTCACACCGGAGTCCAACCTGCCCAGTCAACACTTTGACTGGGCAGCGCCCTAGTGGCTGCTGGGGTGTACGTTGTCCCCACACGCCAGTGTCCTAGGCTAGGGTTTGTATCGGTACAGTTAGTTATTGTTCAATTTTGAGATAATTTCAGAAAATAGTATAAACTTTAGAAATTCATAACTAATTCAAATAAAATCAGAAAAATGCAAATAATATACCAAAATGTTCAGAAAAACAAAATCTATCTGTTTAACTTATAATCTTGCATACTTGTGTGAAATCATTTTGAACCAAATTTAAAAACTTGTTTAAGTAGTATTTGAAGTTTGAATTTAAATTCAACAAAAACAATTTAAACAAAATTTTCAAATACCAATTAAAATTTTGTCAACCTTAAGAATGTTATTTCAATTAATACTTCATTATTTCAAAAATGTAAAACTCATACTTTACTATTAAGATTTCTAACCCTAAAATGATTTTTTCTATAAAAAAAACAAATTCAATCTAGCAAAACTTGGGAAAAATCATAAACTTGAAAAATAATTATTTCCTAACTCTAACCTTGTTTCCCCAATGTTTGTTTCATTGAAAGTTAATTTGAAAACTTATAGGACAATTTTAGAACATCTAACATTTGACTTAAACCCTAAAAATTAATTTCTTAACTGATAAGAAACTAGGATAAACCGTAAATAAGGATTAATTTGTGTTTAAACTTCATTCTCAACTATAATCCACTAACTGAATCTTGCTTACTTAACATTTATATTCCAGTATAAGAAGTGCCTGTATCACATTGTTGATCATTAGAAATTAAATTCCAAACTTTAGCAATTATCACTAAATGGATTTGTGCTAGCCTAGCCTTACCTCCTAATTCAACCATGAGTGGTTAGTTTGATACTCTATTTCAACATGGTATACTTTAGTCAACTAACTATACGCAACACCTGCGTTGCAACTTAAAAACTGTTACCTTCCTAACATCACCTAGTTACTATTCCTTTAAGTAATAAAAATACCTATTAAGGTATTTGTTCTTTAAAAGTAATTCTTTTAAAGAACATATCAAATAAACATCACACCATCCTTATGCCTTGATATAAGCAACTACCTATGCTTGATAAAATGTTGTGCCATCTATAGAAATAACTACACATGCTAAACAGCTAGGTCAACTGCTTTGATTGATCTTATTCAAGCAATTTGCACAAGTACTAGATGGATCTTAGTTTGTTTGTTTGTTATGCTCCACCTAGTGACTACTCCATGAGTAATGTTGAATTATTCTAAACCCTAGAACACCAAACCCTATGCGTAGTATTTCTGTTCATTAAGAAATATGTTCTTCAAACGTTATTCTTTCAAGAAACATTGAAAATAAGTAACAAACCATTCCATTAAGCTTGATCATACATAACTCTATTTGTGTCTTAAGATTGTTGTCAACCCTAAGACTAACTGAATACTCCGATCAAATAAGAGTAACTTCCACTTTGCTTGTCCATAACCAACTACTTGATTGCTAATAACAAGATACAACATAAAAGTGTTACTTTCAAGTCTTCACCTATTGCTATACCTATCCTCTGCAATTACTCTTGTTTGAAGCTTTACTCTACTGCTTTTGAAGAATTGTCAGATAACCTAAAACCCTTAACAACCTTGTGTGCGTCTTTGAACTTAAAAGTGCAACACATCACAAGAATTCACCACAACTTAACATTAGCAAATCGTCGGGGTTAGGTTACGCTTAGAACGATGCATAGCATATATGATGCATATCATGCTGCAATTCTTTTAACATCATCTTTACCAGATGATGGAGCTATTTCAGAATTTGGATTTCCCACGTATCGAAGACCTTGACTTGCATAATCTTGCAGTCAAAAAGGCAAGTTTATCTTGCTCATATCTCTTGATTGCACAGGTTTTGAAACTACTTGCAAAGTGTTGACTTCAAACTCTAACATTTCTAAAAAGGATGGAAAATCTATTTTCATAAGTAATATGACTAGTGGTTATCGACCAGTGGTGATAACCTAGGAAGGCTGGCAGGTGGAACCACGGTAAGATTGTGGTGGTGGTGGAGGTTCCACTTGCACGGGAAAGTAAACCTAGGATTAACTACCAATGCCACAGTTATTCTTGTGCCGTAAAAACCGTGTCATCCAAGAGACTTGGAATGGGACGGGAAAGTCAGCTGTATCTTCTCTCGTTCGCATGTCAACGGGCAGCCAGTTGCCGGTCGCAGTAGGTCTTGCGGGACTACTTGCATATGGGTGGGACACCTAAGTTCTCACGGCACTGGTGTCTATGATGGTCCGCCAGAGGCGCCTAGGTACTTCATCGTTGGGGGTGAATATCAGGGGCATAACCTGCTCGCGTGAATTGGGTGGGCATGCGTTGTGCGGAGAAGGCAGTGATTGGCTTGGATCAATGACTGGGCCCCACACCAAGGAAGTGTGGACGAGCAAGCTACTCGGCTGTGCAGCAAGGCTTTGATCTCTTTTGGAAGGACACACCTCTGCAGAGTGTAAAAAGATGTGACATGTTACCCCTTGTTCTGGGAAGGAGCTGCGAACGCGGCAGGAAAGGTGCTCTCAAGGCACTAATACCCTGTGTTGGCTGTTGGGCATAGTTTTCATAAGTAAAAGCAATATTTCAAGAAACTTTGATAAAACCTTGCATTGGCCTACGACTCTTTTGGGTCCATGGCTTTAGTTAGTGCATATCACACAACTTCTTTCTAAAGAAACTTGCTGGGTAACGCTCGTTACTCACCCCAATCTCTTAAACCCTTGCTAGACTTTGAAGAATTAGATGGAAGGCAACTCAAGGAGGCAACCTCAAGACATTAAAGCTGAAGATGAAGCATTCTACCAACGCCATGATTATCAGCGGAGCCTACAAGTGTGTGAAGCTTGGAGAAAAACTAGAATAGGGTAGAAAGGAATCAGTTTCCTAATCCTAGAACCTAAGTAGTTAGAGTATTCTGTAGTTGAGTAGTAAGCCAACTGCATTAGTTGTAGTTTAGTTTAGTCTTCCTTGATTTTTTCTCGTTTGTAGTCGCTAGGACTAAACCTCTACCTGTTGAGGAGGTTATGAAGATCTTCTGTATGCTGAAAATTGTAATCCTATAGACATACCGTGGACCTGCGATGTTTCTGTTGTACCACTCTGATGGATATAATACTAGTGAGACGGTGTTTCATTGGTGTTATGTCAACGACTTGCATACTACACATGCAGTGGTATGCTGGGTCACCACAAGTGCCGAGGCCGGTGTTACCCAAGGAGCGTAACCGAAAACCGGTGGGGGTAACTCATTGTCTAGGAAAGGCAAGTATGCCGAGGTCGGCAACTACCAAAAGTGTAGACCGGCGAGGGTAGCGAATCAAAGTTGGAGCCGCAAATGGGTGGGTATGCACGGTCGCGGGAAGGAACAGTGATTGGTTCGGATCAACGACTGGGCCCCACACCAAGGAAGTGTGGACAGGAAAGATTCGCCTGGTTGTGCAGCAAGGCATTGATCCCCTATGGGTATAAGTGACCACCTCTGCTGAGTGTAATAAAGTATCTGGATACTCTCTGTTCCGGGAAGGAGCTGCGAACACGGCAGGAAAGGAGCCCATCGAAGCTCTAATCAACCTGTGAAGGCTGACGGACATAGTTCTTCTGAATAAAAGCAACCTCTTGAAGAAATGTTTACGAAAACCTACATTGTCGAACGACTCTTGAGTCTAAGGCTGTAGCTAGTGCATAAAACACCTTATTCCTTATATGAACTTGCTGGGTAACGCTCGTTACTCACCCCACTCCCTCGTAACCCTTGCTTAGATTGGAGGCAACACAGGAGGCAACCTCGAGACACTGAAGATGAAGATGAAGTCCTCGACCAATGTCAGAACTATCAATGGAGTCAACGACTACGCCAAGCTTAGTGGAAAACTAGAATAGTAATAGAAGGGACCCAATTCCCTAATCCTAGAACCTAAGGTAGTTCTGTAGCAAGCCAACTGCTTTAGTGAAGCCCTAGTTAAGTCTTCAATGTATTATTCTCGTTTGTAGTCGCCAGGACTAAACCTCTACCTGTTGAGGAAGTTCTGAAGCTCTTCTGTATGATGAAATTGTAATCCTATGCACCTACCTTGGACCTGCGATGTTTCTGTTGTACCACTCTAATCGATGTAATACTAGTGAGCCGGTGTTTTATTGGTGTTATGTCAACGACTTGCATACTACACATGCAGTGGTATGTTGGGTCACCACAGGCCGCGTCGCGTGGGGCTGGTAGAAAGGGACCGCGTGGGACAGGATGACACCGCGGTTGGTTGTACGTGAGAGCTCGGTTCTGTCTCTCTCGGCCCAAATTAGCATTTTTCAGAGCGCCTTTTTCCCCTCTCTCTCTGTAACAGTTCTCTCTCTTTTCACCAAATTAGTATCAAATCTAGAGAAGCTTCTATTTCTGTCTTTCTTTGAATGATTATTGCCTTTTGGCCCTCGTTTTTTGCCCAATATGGTAACAAATCTAGTAGCAAATCTAGAAGCTAGTATAGGATAAATTCACAGCAGCATAATAAATCCAGAAAACTAAGTATAATACATAAACTGCATACAGCAGCCAAAAGCAGCCAATAACGATGTTAATGTTCACGACAAACTAAGCTGAAAATAATACAAGACGCAATGTATGGCCAACATGAAGATTAGGATACCCCAGGATGAATGAATCTGTTCTTCATTCATCATATATTTCTTCGTCGCTACATTCCATGATATGAAGGAAATATTCATTGAACTCCTTCCGTCTGCAGTGTGCAGCCAATACATCCTCCAAACGGTATGGCCTTTGTTCATTTCTCAGACCGTAGTATCCTAATCTATCCACACGTCGTGGCCACTTATCCCAGGCCTTTATATCATCAAAGTACTCTCTGATATAACTTAAATCCGCGTAGTAGATGCAGCCAGGTCGAAGTGTCGGGTGCACTCTGATGTCGACGGAGATACACCAGATATAATTGACGAAGAAGGCACGACTGCCAATGTTACTGACGGCATGGAGAGAGCGGCTCTCAGTGTCCACATGGTACACCAATGGTTGACCTTTCTCCAAATGCTTGTTGTCACTGCTGCCGCCCAACAACACAAGCAGCAGATCACCATCCGACTTCACAAGGTAGAACTTAGAATCATTTCCAAGTTCTGGAAATGAAAATAGTGTCTCCATGTTGATAGTGCTCGCGCGCTGCTCCAACTGGACATTGTTGGTGCACACTAATTTTCCGAACTCAAAATTGTTCATAGCTATTGCATACAATTCACCATTGAACGGGGTAATACAACACAAAGAATGGTGCTCGATCGAAAATCTTTCTTCTCCCCAATCTTCATCTATACCCTTAGTTGGAGTGCTCTCATCGACCCAATCAATTTCCATGGGGTAACCTGTGGAAACGAAGACCACAGTCGGGGACTTCATTACAGCGACTGACTCCACAATAACAGATGGCATCTATGCCTCAAACATAGTGTTTAATGTCTTTGTGAGTGGGTTCAGAAGCCGTATCTTGTGCGGCTGGTTCTTCTGGCAAGCACGATGACGCCATGACAAAAGCCGACGAAGTAGTATCTAAAATATATTGATGAAGATAACATTCAGCACTAAGATGTTTACGATTGAAAATAAAAATAGATTAACTCTATAGATATGGAGGAATTTGAAACTTGCATGAAGTTCCATTAGATCGATGGTGACGTAGCGGGATGTGCGGAGGTGGAGGAAGGAGAACTCAGCGGCGCATGGAAGGGCGTGTTCTACCATGATCCATTCATGCAGGTGCACGTCGGGCTCAGGTAAATCTGAGCGCCAATTTCTACAAACTTGCCTCAAAGCAGAGTAGGTGTCCACGTACTCCTCGTTCGCCAGTAAGCAGTCGCCGATCTTGTGAAGTGGTCCGTCAGCCATGAGAGAGGCCCAGTTCACGGAGGCGCCGCGCTTGGATGCGCCGCCCTCGGAGGCGACGGGCTCGGCGGCGACGGCCTCGGATGCGACGGGCTTGGCGGCGACGGGCTTGGATGCGATGGGCTCGGAGGCGATGGGCTCGGAGGCGATGGGCTCGAGGCGACGGGCTCGGGGGCGATGGCCGCCGGCGCATTCTTCTTCTCCATCGCCGGCAGGGGAGCGCGCGTAGGGCGGTTGGGGTTTTTTCCTTCGATTTGGAGAAGGTGATGGGATGTGAGAGGCGTGGTTGCGTGCGTGAGTGAGAATGAGACTGTGTGCAGAGGGAGGGAGAGAGGGGCTCTGTACAGGCAAAGTGACGGTTGGTCTCTGTACAGGCACCGCGATACGCGTCCGTGGTACTGCACGTCTGCACCATTACGTGTACTCAGTTCTACCCTCGATTCTTACACTGCAAAAGTATTTGTACTCAGTTTTCCCCTCGAGTACTAATACTGGCTAGTGCAATATACTCAGTTTTACCCTCAAGTGGCTGGTCAACAGAGAGTCAACAAATGGGATTAAGCTATCTAACTGAGTCATTTCATGCACAAAAAAATTCAAAAATAAAATAAAATCATAGTGCCTCCTACTCATGGAGTCTGGTTACGCGACCTGCCACATAGGAAATCATAACAATCATATATAAATCAAGTTTTAACACAAATGGCCACTTCTCAAATCCCTAGTAGCTATGAAGGTTCATGGCTTTCCACTCAAACCCCTTGCTTGTTGCGTGGTGAATGTCCAGCCCGTTGGGAACCCCAAGAGGAAGGTGTGATGAATATAGCAGCAGATTTTCCCTCAGTTAAGAAACCAAGGTATGTCGATCAGGAGAAAAGCAGACAATAACAACTGAAGGTGATGCTTGCTAGTTTGCGACAGCTTCGGACAATTTATATATGGCGCCTCGTCCAAGCTTTTCTTGCTAGCTGCAACGCGGAACCTGCACACAACACAACCAAGTACTTTGTTCCCAACTTGCGATGAGGTTGTCAATCTCACCGGTTTGCTTGAAACAAAGGTTATGAGCGTATCGAGTGGAAAATAGTAGAAGTATGCGAGTAAAGTAAACAGTGCGAGTAAAGTAAACAAGTGATAGCAATATGATGGAAATAGGACCGGGGTCCACGGTTCACTAGTGGTGTCTCTTCATAAGATAAATAACACATGCTGGGTAAACAAATTACACTTGGGCAATTGATAGAATAAAGATAAACGTGATATGTCAAGAAGATCACTACGAGATTTACTCTGGGCATTACAACAAAATACATAGACCGCCATCCAACTGCATCTATGACTAATAATCCACTTGTGGCGAATCAATCCGAGAACTCCACAAGTATTAAGTTGCGAACAACAGATAATTGCATTAAGCAAAGTGTGTAATGTAAACAAAGCATATGCCCTTGAGCATATGAATATTGTTTTCTCCCTAGTAGCAACAGCACATCTACAACCTTAGAGGTTTATGTCACTCCCCCAGGTTAAATAGAGGCATGAACCCACTATCGAGCATGAATACCCCCTCTTGGAGTCACTAGCAACTACTCGGCCAAGATTGCTACTAACAACGGAGAGCATGCAAGATCATAAACAACATAGAGATAACATAAGATATATTTCAGTATAGCAACTCAATCATAACACCAATATTCATCGGATCCCAACAAACCAAACATGTAGAATTACATAACGGTGATCTCAATCATGTAGGGCAGCTCATGAGATCTAAACATGAAGCACATGGTGGAGAAGACAACCATCTAGCTACTGCTATGGACCCATAGTCCAAGGTAGACTACCCACTCATCGCTCCGGAGGCAAGCATGGCGATGAAGAAGACCTCCGGTGGCGATTCCCCTCTCCGGCAGGGTGCCGGGAAGAGCTTCTGGACCCTCCCGATCTTCGGGTCGACGGCGGCGGCGGATCGCGATGTGTTCTGGAAAAGTGATCGGGTACTTAGGTTTTTCCCGTCGGGGGGTCTTTATAGGCGAAGGGGCGATGTCAGGAGTGGCCCCAGGCCCCCTCACACCATGGCGGCGCGGCCAGGGCCTGGGCCACGCCAGCCTGGTGTGAGGGCGTCCTGTGGCCCCTCTCCTACTTCTCTTCGGATCCCTGGAAGCTCCCAGACAAAATAAGACTTCAGGAACTTGTTTCGCCCAATTCCGAGAATATTTCATGTGTATCACTTCTGAAACACAAAAACAGCAGAAAACAGGGAACTGGCACTGTGGCAAGTTGTTAATAGGTTAGTTCCGGAAAATGCATAAAAGTGCCATGAAGTGTAATGAAACAGTAGGCAAATGGTGTAAAAACAAGCATGGAGCATCAAAAATTATAGATACGTTGGAGACGTATCAAGCATCCCCAAGCTTAACTCCTGCTCGTCCTCGAGTAGGTAAGTGATAACAAAAGAATAATTTTTGAGGTGACATGCACCTACACAATCTTGATCATGTATGTAAGCATTTGTGAGCTGGGATCATAAGAACTTAAAACATGGGCATGAAAGATATAATCTTGACAATAGAAACTTAGCAACCATGTTGTAAACATGCAAATGAACACAAACAAAAGATCATAAAAATGAAACAATGAAAGTCAAACGTGTGTTCAAATCATAAGGAAAAACATACAAGTGGTTTTCAGCTTGTCCTTCAAAGAGAGCAAAACATAAATGCATAGGACACCTTCAAGTTTAAGAGGGCGACTAGATACAAATAATTTGAGAACAAGTGAGACCAACAATATGAATCAATCAATGAAAACTTTGGGACAATGCATATTATACTAAGAATGACAACTATGCTCTCTTAATGGTGCATAAAGATAGAAGGTGGTGACTCAACATAAAAGTAGAAGAAAGGCCCTTCGCGGAGGGAAGTAGTGATTGCAAGTTTTATAACCTTCAAAAATTATGGTACTTACCGGCTTTGAGCTCTCATTGCCCCCATCATAAGCATCTTGAATGGTTAAAGTTAATGCGAGAACAATTATGATGCATATGCTTGACAAATCATAAGTTGAAAACCTCGTGTCCCGTGAATACGAGTACCCAAACCTCATGCTACTTTACTTAGAGTCCCAAGCAAGGCTCTTGTCATTGTAAATATATGCATATCATTGAGAACCGCCAATGGGGTACCTCCGTGCCCGATGACATGGAACAAGCCCACATCAAAATGACAGGACAAGCAGACAATGAACACCTCGACATCTCTTTTATTTGCCATTTGTTTAGCTTTTTATTGTGAGATGCGTCGTCGAATGTTCACCATGGGCATGCTGCAAATTTCCACCATGAATTATGCATGGCTTAGATTAGCGGCCCAGCGTTTCCCTAACACATATACAAACTCCATGATCCCCATAAGATTCCCAATTCATTTCACACCGCGGGCATCCATAAACAAAAGATCACGATATCAACTCAAATAAGAAGTGCAATGTTGGAAGCTTGCCCATGACTGCATGGCTGGGCTAGTCTCCAACTTACAACTTGCAAGCATAACAACTCAACATAAGAGACCACAATGTCAAATTTTTAAGAACAGGAAAAAGTAAAGTGTGCCTTCCGGTTCGTGAGAGCTTTACTGACCGAATTTCGCATAACACTGGTAAGAGTTTAATTTGAAGAGAAAATAAAAGCAAGTCAAATTTACTTGGAATAGCAAATTGCTAGTAGGTATGTATGGTGGACACTTTGGAAAACTTTGGCTTTTAGGAGTTGGATGCACGAGTAGAGCTCATACTCAGTACAAGGCGAGGTCTAGCAAAAGACTGGGAGCGACCAACTAAGAGAGCAATAATGGCCATAATCATGCAAAGCGACAAAGCGACATTAAAAGAAGCATAAGATGGCATCAAAAGTCAAAAACTAAATGACCATAGAGGCTATTGACGACTTTGTAAGAGCCTAACATGTGTGAGCATGCGCCAAGTCAACCAAAATAAAGCATCAAGGAGAAAACCAAAATAATGCTTCCATACAATTAAAAACAACGCATGATTTTTTCAAAGGCTCATTAAGCAATCTCAGTTATTTGAGACAAGTCATGCTACAGCAAAAACACTAAGCATACTATCAAAAAGACATCAAGCATGACATGAAAAAGCCTAAGCCGCAGTCTACACAAGCTCCTTCTTGTACCACTATTTTGCATAAAGCTTTTTCTCTTTTCCAACACCATTTGAAAATTTTAAAGACACCTCTTTTGATGAAAACCAATAAAGATCAGAGGCAAAAATACACCTTGATGAAAAGATATGACAAGGTCTGAATGCAAATCAAGGCGAAAACGAAAACCAAAAGCAGTAGCGGAAAAAGAAGAACACCCGGTGAAATTGTAAAAATGAAAAACGGAGTGTTCTTGGCAAATGAAAATGAGTACATCTCCTCCAAAGGAAATTTGTTGGGGTTCAACCATTTATTACAGCAAACAAAACTAAACTAACTAAGAAAACTAAAACAACTGACGCTCCAAGAAAAACACATAGTGCATGAAGCAATAAAAATATAGTGTTTTGAAAGGTGACCTGATTTTTGCCGATGAAGAAGGGGTGCCTCGGGGGCATCCCCAAGCTTTGACGCTTGTACTTCTTGGATATTTCTTGGGGTGATGCATGGGCATCCCCAAGCTTGAGCTTTTGTCCATTCTTCAACTCATCTCATCATTCTCCAATCCCTACACTTGAAAACTTCCTTCATACAAAACTAAGCACAATTCTATTAGCAACATTAGTGTAGCATAATATATAATCAACCTCTTTTTGCTTCAGGTTTCAACTCAATACCACCACATATATAGCAGATACTACTGGAGCAACTTCCCCAAAAGTTCCGTGATCAAAAGAACTCAAAAGAAAGCGATAAAGCGGCAAACACAAATATTGGCAGAAATCTGTCAAAACAGAACAGCTGACAAAGGTCGAATTTTTGAGGGGTTTTCTGTTGCTCAAATCAAAAAGTGTTCAACTAACGAAAGTTTGGATATAACCTGGGGCATATGCAAAAGAAATCGCAGGTCCAAAAGATATACGAGAATTTATACGAATTTTTACGGTGCAGCACCGAAAATAGTTTCAGGACAACAACATCCCCAAATCTTTACCTCACTCGAATTAGAGGCTTCTCTTGGCACAAAAACAAAATAAACAAGATAAGGAGCGGTCATTACAGTAGTAATGACTTCCAAGACTCAAATAAAAGAAAAAGTACTAAAAATAAAACATTGGGTTATCTCCCAAGAGTGCTTTTCTTTAACGCCTTTGAGCTAGGCGCAGAAAATTGCGAATCAAGTAACATCAAGTGATGAAGCATCAAGCTCATAATTTGCTCTAAGAATAGATTCAAAAAGTAATTTCTTCCTTTTCCTAGGGAAGTGTTCCATACCTTTCTTTAGTGGTAATTGATATTTGATAGTGCCTTCCCTCATATCAATGATAGCACCTACAGTTCGAAGAAAGGGTCTTCCCAAAATAATAGGACATGAAGCATGACATTCAACGTCCATAACAAGAAAATCAACGAGAACAAGGTTATTGTTAACCACAATATGAACATCATTAATTCTTCCCAAAGGTTTCTTCTTAGCAACATCAGCAACAGGAATATCATAATAACACTTTTCAAGCGGTGGTAAATCAAGCATGTCATAAATCTTTTTAGGCATGATAGTAATACTAGCACCTAGATCACATAAAGCATGGCAATAAAAACCATTAACATGCATATCAATGATGGGTTCCCAACCATCTTCTAACTTCTTGGGAACAGAAGCTTTTTGCTTCAACTTTTCATCCCTAATTTTTATGAGAGCATTGGTAATATACTTAGTAAAAGCAACATTTAAAGAACTAGCATTGAGAGTCAAAGCAAGCTTTTGCAAGAACAAAATAACTTCAGATATATTGCAGCCATCAACATCAAAATTATTAAAAGAAATAGAGCTATCATCCCCCACAGTCCGAAAAATTTCAGCACTCTTTTGAGAAAAAGTTTTGGCAGTTTTAGGCTTTTTAACACAAGGACTGGGAGTTTTCTCTACACCAATCAAAGTAAGAGGATTTCTAGCATTAGGAGCAACATCATTAGAGGTAGTAATGGTACATACCTTCATCTCTCTAGCCATCTCATCTTCTCTTTCCCACCTGGCATGCAATTCCGCTAACAATCTAATATTTTCATCAATTCCAACTTGAATAGCATTAGCAGTAGCAAAAACATTATTCTCTTTCACATCATTAGGCAACACTTTTAATTTCAGAAGTTCAACATCATGAGCAAGGCTATCAACTTTAGAAGCAAGAATATCAATTTTGCCTAATTTTTCCTCAACAGACTTATTGAAAGCAGTTTGCTTACCGATGAAGTCCTTGAGCATTACCTCAAGCTCGGAGGGCGCGGCCCTGGTGTTGTTGTAGGAATTACCATAAGAATTACCATAACCATTACCATTGGTAGAAGGATACGACCTATAATTGTTACTAGCAAAATTGTTCCTATAAGCATTGTTGTTAAAAATTATTGTTTCTAATAAAATTCACATCAACATGCTCTTCTTTAGCAACCAAAGAGGCTAAAGGAACATTATTAGGATCAACATGAGTCCTATCATTAGCAAGCATAGCCATAATGGTATCAATCTTATCATTCAAGGAAGAGGTTTCCTCAACAGAATTTACCTTCTTACCTTGTGGAGCTCTCTCGGTGTGCCATTCAGAATAATTTACCATCATGTTGTCGAGAAGCTTTGTTGCGGCGCCCAAGATAAGGGACATAAAAGTGCCTCCAGCAGCTGAATCCAATAGGTTCCTCAAAGAAAAATTCAGTCCTGCATAAATTTTTGGACAATCATCCAAGTAGTCAGTCCATGAGTGGGGCAATTCTTTATCATAGATTTCATTCTTTCCCAAGCTTGAGCAACATGTTCATTATCAAACTGAGTAAATTTCATAATATTGCTATGCAGAGATATAATCTTAGCAGGAGGATAATATCTACCAATAAAAGCATCCTTACACTTAGCCCATGAATCAATACTATTCTTAGTCAATGACAGCAACCAATCTTTAGCTTTTCCTCTCAAAGAAAAAGGAAACAACTTGAGCTTAATAATATCACTTTCTACATCCTTATATTTCTGCATCTCACATAGCTCAACAAAATTGTTGAGATGAGCTGCAGCATCTTCAGTACTAGCACAAGAGAATTGCTCTTTCATAACAAGGTTCAACAAAGCAGGCTTAATCTCATAAAAGTTTGCAGCAGGAGGTGCAATAGGAGTGCAGATAAAATCACTATTGTTCGTGCTAGTAAAGTCACACAACTTGGTGATTTCAGGATTGGCCATTTCAGCAAAATGAAAGTAAACAAGTAAAAATAACTACCAAGGATTCTAATTTTTTTGGGTTTTTGATATAAAACGATGCAGGTAAAATAAATAAAGTAAAGCAAAACAATAACAAAGTAAAGGATGTGTGTGCAAAAACTCCCCTCGCAGAAGTCTTCCACTCTTCCCCGGCAACGGCGCCAGAAAAGAAGCTGCTGGTGCCAAGTTGACGTGGGAATATGTAGTTGATGTGGGAGCTTATTCTTCTATAATCCCCGGCAACGGCGCCAGAAAATTGTTGCTTGTTGCGTGGTGAATGTCCAGCCCGTTGGGAACCCCAAGAGGAAGGTGTGATGAATATAGCAGCAGATTTTCCCTCAGTTAAGAAACCAAGGTATGTCGATCAGGAGAAAAGCAGACAATAACAACTGAAGGTGATGCTTGCTAGTTTGCAACAGCTTCAGACAATTTATATATGGCACCTCATCCAAGCTTTGCTTGCTAGCTGCAACGCAGAACCTGCACACAACACAACCAAGTACTTTGTTCCCAACTTGCGATGATGTTGTCAATCTCACCGGTTTGCTTGAAACAAAGGTTATGAGCGTATCAAGTGGAAAACAGTAGAAGTATGTGAGTAAAGTAAACAGTGCGAGTAAAGTAAACATGTGATAGCAATATGATGGAAATAGGACCGGGGTCCACAGTTCACTAGTGGTGTCTCTCCATAAGATAAATAACACATGCTGGGTAAACAAATTACAGTTGGGCAATTGATAGAATAAAGATAAACGTGATATGTCACGAAGATCACTATGAGATTTACTCTGGGCATTACAACAAAATACATAGACCACCATCCAACTGCATCTATGACTAATAATCCACTTGTGGCGAATCAATCCGAGAACTCCACAAGTATTAAGTTGCGAACAACAGATAATTGCATTAAGCAAAGTGTGTAATGTAAACAAAGCATATGCCCTTGAGCATATGAATGTTGTTTTCTCCCTAGTAGCAACAGCACATCTACAACCTTAGAGGTTTCTGTCACTCCCCCAGGTTAAATAGAGGCATGAACCCACTATCGAGCATGAATACCCCCTCTTGGAGTCACTAGCAACTACTCGGTCAAGATAGCTACTAACAACGGAGAGCATGCAAGATCATAAACAACATAGAGATAACATAAGATATATTTCAGTATAGCAACTCAATCATAACACCAATATTCATCGGATCCCAACAAACCAAACATGTAGAATTACATAACGGTGATCTCAATCATGTAGGGCAGCTCATGAGATCTAAACATGAAGCACATGGTGGAGAAGACAACTATCTAGCTACTGCTATGGACCCATAGTCCAACGTAGACTACTCACTCATCGCTCCGGAGGCAAGCATGGCGATGAAGAAGACCTCCGGTGGCGATTCCCCTCTCCGGTAGGGTGCCGGGAAGAGCTTCTGGACCCTCCCGATCTTCGGGTCGACGGTGGCGGCGGATCGCGATGTGTTTTGGAAAAGTGATCGGGTACTTAGGTTTTTCCCGTCAGGGGGTCTTTATAGGCGAAGGGGCGATGTCAGGAGTGTCCCCAGGCCCCCTCACACCATGGCGGCGCGGCCAGGGCCTGGGCCGCGCCAGCCTGGTGTGAGGGTGGCCTGTGGCCCCTGTCCTACTTCTCTTCGGATCCCTGGAAGCTCCCGGACAAAATAAGACTTCAGGAACTTGTTTCATCCAATTCCGAGAATATTTCCTGTGTATCACTTCTGAAACACAAAAACAGCAGAAAACAGGGAACTGGCACTGTGGCAACTTGTTAATAGGTTAGTTCCGGAAAATGCATAAAAGTGCCATGAAGTGTAACGAAACAGTAGGCAAATGGTGTAAAAACAAGCATGGAGCATAAAAAATTATAGATACGTTGGAGACGTATCACCCCTTCTCAAAACATCTATACCCAAAACATAGTTTGTCCGAATGAGGCCATAATTTTCACACTCATGTATATTTGAATTGCTAATACTTTGAGGTAGGCCAACCTGGGTTTCATTGTACAAAACATGTGTTTTTCTTTTTCTAAATCTCTTATTTGAATTGCTTAGCCTGTTTACTATTTACTTGCCCTTGGATCCTTGATACTACTCAGTTTTACCCTCTCCCTTCTCACAGAAGCCCAAACTTGCCCTGATTGGTCGAGCTATTGTCACACGGATCGTGCCCACCTACAGTCAATCCTATGATCTAACGGGCAGAATAACCCCTCTTTCTCTCTCATCATGGCCACCATCTCTCTATCTGTCGGCTGCAAACTACTACCCCTCTATATATGCTAAATAATGAGTTTGCCACCGGATTCAATAAGTTTGGTAATCACGAATTTCTTGTAGGCATTACTTTTCATGGTAAAATGATAAACTATCACAAATTTCCATTTCTTTTAGGCATTATTTTTCACGGTAAAATGATAAACTATCATGAATTTCCATTTCTTGTAGGCATTACTTTTCATTGGTAAAATGATAAACTATCACGAATTTCCATTTCTTTTAGGCATTACTTTTCACGATAAAATGATAAACTATCACGAATTTCCATTTCTTTTAGGCATTACTTTTCACGGTAAAATGATAAACTATCACGAATTTCCATTTCAATCAAGATAGTCCGCATTACTTTTTTGTTGAGATATAAACCCCCACAACAGTCATCTCCTCCTTAATTTATTGTGTAAACCCCACAACGGTCATCTCTACCTTAATTTATGGTGTAAACCCCACAACGGTCATCTCTCCCTTATAAACCCCCACAACAGCCATCCCTCATATCAATAGGTTCTGCCTCTCTCTTCTTCGTTCACATACACTTAATCCATTGCCATGGCTTCCACGTCTCGGACGCCGACCGGAAGGGGAAGGGGAAGGGGCGGCCGGGGTGGTGGATCATCATCATTGCCACCACCACCGTCAACACTGCCATTGATTATAGAGGAGTTCTTAATCGTCATCTATGAAGACCCTTTGGCCAAGAAGGTACGTACGCGTTCCCACATATATGATGCATGTGATTAATTATGTGCATGTTCTAAAAAACCTTTAATTTCAAACGATCGGCGCTTGATCTCTTTGCAGGCACTCCCAAAAAAGTTTGCGGACTATCTTGACTGCCAGGAGCCCGCTAAGGTGTATCTGCAAGTAGCTGACTGCGGTCCTCGTCTCTGGACCGTGGAGGTCCTATTTGACGGACAAGGCCAGATGTACCTCGACAAGGGCTGGGATAATTTCGCCATCACGCGCGGTGTGGATTTTGGCTGCTTCCTACACTTCAAATATGAAGGCGATGATGTGCTCACAGTGAAAGTGTTCGACGGAACAATGTGCCAGAAGTACTACTACACGGATGACGAAGATACTGACGATAAAAGCGACAACGACGTGAAGCCATGCATCCATCCCCTTTAGATAAGAGGATTATGACCAAGAATATATATGTAGCTTCATATGCATCGATTTAGAGATCTAGCTATTCCCTTTTCTATATATTATGCGTGTAAAAATAATATCGCAATTTCCACTATGATTCGAGCACCACAGCCTCCAAACGATACCGATGCCGATATCGGCATGGTCAGAACGGCTATGCTTGCCGCCACTGCTAGGTCACCATCGGGATGCACCCTCAATCCCATCCCCTCATTCGATCACTGACACACCAGAGATACCGTCGAGGCCAATGACGAACGTACATGCTGATGCCAATACTGAACATGCACGCCGCTATGGGCACGGCCACGCCGCCCTGCTATGATGGACGCCACAGACCACCGCGAGGTCTTTCCCTTCGCCACCACACTCCCCTAGCACCCATCTATACACGCCAGAAAGGAGAGACACTAGTTTTCTCTACATTGCTCGCGTTCGTGTCCGACACCGTCAGTCAAAGTGTTGAGGTCGTCGTCGATGTCCTCGACCATTTCTTCTCTTCTTTGCATGGTTAAACGCGTCTAGTTCATATCTATCTAATGCGTCTGGTCTCGCCTCATGCAGTTCTTTGTGGGCGTCGATCTCATCTCGGCACCCCGCAGGCCACCTCCTCCGTGCCATCGCTGTAGAGCTCCGTTTAAAAATCTAATCCTACCCGTGTATTGCCCCTTGTATCAGCGTCATAGCCCCACTTGTCATTCGATATACCGAAGCCCCACTCGTCCACGTTTTGGTCAGGGATACGGCGATGCTTACGGTCAAACAAAAATGGATGGTCTGACGTGTCTTTGCAGGCTCTACATGGCCCCACTAGTCAGCAGATAATGGTCAAAGTTGTTGACCCATCGGGCAACCGGCCGTTCCAGCACTTGTGAGGGTTTCAGACAAGGGCTTGGACAAAACTGAGGAAAAACTAAGGAGCTAGGGAAAGCTGAGTACAACTGAGGACCCGAGGGCACGAAAATAGAAATCCCTTTATTTAAATTTTAGAAAAACTATTAACAAATATAATATTATATAGATATTGTAGAAAAATACATTTTATGATGTATCTAGCTACTTCCTCTGACCCATATTGCCTTTCGCAAATGTGGATATATCTAGACACATTTTATTGCTAGATACATCCATATTTGCAAAAGTTAATATGGGTCAAAGGGAGTATATTGATTTTGTATTGTACATGTTAATAATTTATTCTAGAAACTTGGTCAACCTTTACATAGTTTGACTTTTCAAAAAATAGGTCTTATTCATTGAAGGGAGGTAGTAATATGCGGTGACCGAGCATACCACTGCATGTGTAGTATGCAAGTCGTTGACATAACACCAATGAAACACCATCTCACTAGTATTACATCCATCAGAGTGGTACAACAGAAACATCGCAAGTCCACGATATGTCTATAAGATTACAATTTTCAGCATACAGAAGATCTTCAGAACCTCCTCAATAGGTAGAGGTTTAGTCTTGGCGACTACTAACGAGAAAGAATACAACAAAGACTAAACTAAAGCTACAACTAATGTAATTGGCTTACTACTCAACTACAGAAATATTCTAAATACTTAGGTTCTAGGATTAGGGAGCTGATTCCCTTCTATTCCTATTCTAGGTTTCCACCAAACTTGATATAGTTGTTGACTCAGTTGATAATCATGACGTTGGTAGAATGCTTCATCTTCATCTTTAATGTCTCGAGGTTGCCTCCTTGAGTTGCCTTCAATCTAAGCAAGGGTTAAGAGGGAGTGGGGTGAGTAACGAGCGTTACCCAGCAAGTTCATATAGGTAATAAGGTGTTTGATGCACTAACTACAGCCTTGGACCCAAGAGTCGTTCAGCAATGCAAGTTTTTATAAACATTTCTTCAGGAGGTTGCTTTTATTCTGAAAACTATACCCGATAGCCAACACAAGTTACTAGTGCCTTGAGAGCACCTTTCCTGCAGCGTTCACAGCTCCTTCCCAAAACAAGGGGTAACATGTCACATCCTTTTACACTCTGCAGAGGTGCGTCAATCCAAAAGAGATCAAAGCCTTGTTGCACAACCGAGTCGCGAGCCTCGTCCACACTTCCTTGGTGTGGGGCCAGTTAATGATCCAAGCCATTCGTCGTCCTTCTCTGCACAACGCATGCCCACCCCAACTTTGCCAAGAGGGTCAAAACCCGATATTCACCCCTCACGATGAAGTACCCAGGGGCCTCTTACAGACCATCCTAGACACCAGTGGCTGTGGGCACTAAGGGGTCCCACCCATGTGCAAGTAGTCCGCCAGACATACTGCGTACGGTAGCTGAGTGCCCGTTGGCATGCGAACGGAAGAAGAGACAGATGACTATCCCATCCCATTCCAAGTCTCTTGGACAACACGGTTTTTACGGTGCAAGAATAACTGCGGCATTGGTTGTGAAGTCTTAGGGTTCACTTTCCCGTGCAAATGAAACCTCCACCACAACAATCATACCATTGTTCCATTTGCCAGCCATCCTAGGTTACCACCACTCGGGTCGATAACCAGCTAGTCATATTAATTATAAAAGGAGAACCTTTTTGCTTTTAGATGCAGTAGTAATACCACATGTATGTATTTGTAAGTAATTTGATAAAAATAATCAAGAGGCATGAGCAAGAGTGAACTTGTCTTTTTGACTGCAAGATTATGCAAGTCAAGGTCTTCGATAAGTAAGAAATCCAAATTCTGAAATAGCACCATCATCTGGTAAAGATGATGTTAAAAGAACTGCAGAATGATATGCATAATATATGCTATGCATCGCTCTAAGCATAACCTAACCCTGATGATTTAGGATGGGTGAGTTGCGGTGATTTCTTTAGGATGTGTTGCACTTTTAGAATAGATTCTCAACATGGTTGTTAAAGATTTTAGGTTAGTTGACTATTCTTCATTAGCAAAAGAATAAAGTTTGAAACAAGAGTTATTGCCAAAGACTGGTATAGCAGTGGTTGAGGACTTGAAAGTAACACTTTTAAGTGGTATCTATTTTTAGCCCTCAAGTAGTTGGTTATGGACAAGCAAAGTTGAGGTAATACTTATTTGATAAGAATACGTAGTTAGTTTTGGGGTTGACAACAATCTTAACACACAATAAGAAATTATTTATGTTACCACATAATGAAATGGTTTAAAATTTTCTTTCAAAGTATCTTGAAAGAATAACTTTTGAAGAACATAATTCTTAATGAATAAAAGTACTACCAATAAGGTTTAGTGTTCTAAGGTTTGATGATACTTCACTATTAATCACATCATAGTTATTAAATGGAACATATTAAGGAAACAAATTAAGATTCATTTGCTACTTGTATTGTATTAGTTGGGCATGATCATACAAAGCATCTTATATTGCTGTCACCAAATATGGTTGTTCCTATAGTTGATATCCTTCTATTACACAAAGGAACGGTGATTAAGGTGATGGCATGGAACATTTAGGGCTCCCATTAATTCTTTACTACTAGATTACATGTACATGCATTCCATTTGCTTGGTATAGATTCAAAAGTGGTTGCTAAAGTAAGTTTAGTTCTTTATAGATTTTCTAGGGTTTAAGTTCTAATTTTGAAGTAATGGAAAAAATGGAGTTAATAAGTTTCTATGATTTGGATAAAGCATTTTACGGAAACTAGTTAATTATTGGATTATATTTGAGAAATAACTTTGTAATATAATATAATACTTATTTAAGAGTTTTTCTTAATTTTTAGTATTTAAAATTATTTTAGGAAAATAGTTTTAGGGTTTTAAATCCTAATTGGTAAAGTTCTAAAATTAATATTTTTGGAATAATAAAATATTGATGAAATAACATTCTTTAACTTGTCAAATTTTTATTTGGTATTTGAAAATTTGGTTTGAATTATCATAGTTGGTTTTGAATTCAAAATTCAAATACTACTTAAACAAGTTTTCATGTTTAGTTCAAAATTATTTCACATAAGTATTCAAGATTATAAAGTAAACAGATAGATTATATTTTTGTGAACAAATCATTTGCATTTTTTTGATTTCAGATGAATTAGTTATGAATTTGCAAAGTATTGGTTATTTTCTAGAATTGATAACTGACAAGGAATACATTTTACACCTACAGGCATCCTAGCCACTGCCAATGACCAGTGGGGTCAAAGCTAGGTCACATGCCACATGAGCATTGACTCGGGTCAAACCTGCTGACTAGGCACATGATTACATCAGCAATGGCAGGAGCTCACAGATCAAATTCGGATTTGATGATTCGTTGCGAATTGGAACATGTGGTGGTGTGCAGTCAAAGTAGAAGACCAAAGTGAATCATCCTGCATTGGCGCCGCTACCTAATGGTCACCGGAGATGCGCCGACGACATGGCCGAACGGTGGCGCACGGTGATGTTCGACGCGATGATGCTACCTACTGAGATGAAGGTAATGGAGGACATCGGGATGACCAGAATCTCACCAGGAAGCTATAGAGCTTGCCGGCGAGGCTGCGGGAGGTCAGGCGGTGACGCCATGCTCGAAGGCGAGCAAAGGCCTGGTAGAGAAAACGAAATCGATCCCGACGATTATGGCACCCCGGAGTGATTCCTTTGAAGAGGGAGTAGAGGGAGGCTAGGCGGAGCTCCAGGGCTTCTCATCGAAGCTCGGGGTGACTGGAAACGACGAGGGCTCGTGGAGGACTGAGCTAGGGTTTCGGTGAACGCGGAGGAGATTGGGGAAGACGAGTAACTGAGAACCTAGGGCTAAACCACGGTGGTGGACGACCCTTTTAAAGGCGACGGAGAGCGGCAGCGTCGATCTTGGCACTGCAGCGTCGACGGACGACATCGACAGCTCCACCGAGCTGCTTGCCATTCAGAGGAAGACGACGACCTCTTCAGTCTAAAACCGAAACGGCATGCGGGCTGGACTTGCTCGTTGGGCCGGGCCGTTGGTGGGATGTGTTGCTGGACTGCGGCCAGATAACCCTTTTTTCTGTTTGATTTCTTTTCTATTTTCTGTTTGGTAGATTTTGTTTTCTAATGCAAGTTTCAATTTGTTTTTGCAGATTTTGAACAAGGAAATACTTCAAAAATCCACCTAGTGTACTATATAGGGTAATATGCACAGTGGCAGAGCGTGTCCAGAAACAAGGATGGGCCGCTTAATAGAGAGTTGGCCATGAATGGGATATTTTCTGCTTGTGGGCCAAATTATTACCTAATCTCATGAGCAAACTTGAAGAGAAGGGTGGGCCATGGCCCAGTATGGCCCACCAGACGCTCCACCAGTGAATATGCGGTATGGAGGTACTTTAGGTGCATTTGCATAAAAGTATTTTAATATCATTAGGATTTCCTAGTTGTGCATGTGCTCCTATGAGTAAGACTTTATTTTCATTAAACATATTCGAGGACATGGGAATAATTTATAAACTATTCCAAACCCTAGATATGGTTGATGCGATATAGACTCTACCTAAATGGTAATTATGGTTTTAAACTTGTGATCCACCCTTCTTTCATCTAGTTGCTTTACTTAATGGAAATCTTATATATGCACCAAGGTTTCCCATTCAACTTCCATAAGAATAGGTATTAAGTTTACCCTCTCAGGATGGTTCCATTCAACTTGTGGTTTACAAATCACCTAAAGTTGTTATTACTCTTCTAATGCATTTGGTATTAGGTTAAGCTTTCCTACTTCTGAGTTTCCAAACTATCCTAAGGTTCTATTCCATTAGATGAGAATAACACTAAATGTATATGGTTTCCCTCTTCTTGTTCAGAAGAAGAATATATTTTGATATTTGAGAATAGAAGATAGATAAGGATTTGAAGATAATACTTGTGTTGATTACTCTGTGATATATATGGTTCATTGATTTAGGTTTATTGAATACCATGATGATCATGGTAGTAGTAGTTATGGGTTCATAATATGATGTGGTGATACAATTGTTGTACCCCACTTTACTCTCTTTTAACTATTGTTGTACCTCTACCCAAAGCAAGGGTTTAACAAAGTTCATGTTGAAGTTTATCGCGCTCTAGTTGATGAGCTACTTCAATTCCATCAACTCAAGTGAAACTTTAATTATTTTGATATGTTTTATTCAAATGCGCGAAAATTCCCCGGATTTTCTTATGCATGAATGCAATGCACACATTGTTGTCTCTATTTTGTGACCTCTAATCCTGAGATATTACATAATAAAATTTTCTGTCCAAATATTTCTTCCAAATGAGCCCTTTTCTTACTCTGAATTGTTTCTAGTATTACTTTATTATGTTGGGGGTGTGTTTGCAAAGGACCATAGTAATAAGAGAAACCTGGTTCCTGCAAGTCATTTGCTTTCACTCACCTCTGCCTTCGGCTCCCCGCCCCGAAAACCCTTCCCCAGCGCGGCGGCGGCGGCGGCGTAGTTGCGGCACCGAAGATGATCATCCCCGTGCGCTGCTTCACCTGTGGCAAGGTAAATCCCATCATCCAGCAAGCCCTCAGCTAGCCTTGCTCCCCCCCCCCCCCCCCCCCCCCCCCTTCCAAATCCCGCCGTTTCTTCTAGGGTTTGCCTTCTGTTGGCTGCGTCTCTGGCGTCGCTGATTCTGCTTCGTTTCGATAGGGCTTTCGTAGATTTTCTATTCTGCGGCTCTTGCTGTACTCGCTCACTCTCTATGACGCGTGCTGCGACTTGGGGCACACCACCTGTTAGGGTATCCGCCGCCTCTAGACTCTGCCTGTAGTTGATTTCTGAGATTTCCCCATCTATCCTCCTAACCATTAAGAGATTTTTTTTTCGTCCATGGTCGCCAGTTGTTCTTACCAAGATTTAACACTAGGGTTTAGTTGTAGTGTAACACATTGATTGTTCCAGGGCGAGATTAACTGAAATTGTCCCATTTGAAATTGTGTAGTTGTAATAACTCTGTACTTTGTTCTTCTCTTACTACTGTAATGCGTTGGCAGAACTCCTGGCCTTTACCAAATAAGAATATGATATCAGCTGAACAGTTAATTTTCTTTGCTTGTGCAGGTGATCGGGAACAAGTGGGACCACTACCTCGATCTCCTCCAGGCTGATTACACAGAGGGGTAAAAATTTATACCCCTTTTGCATCCTTCTTTCTGTTCTGTAGTTTGATTGTGCATATCGTAGTAGCTCTGTCTTCGATCGTGTTCTGGGGGCTTGCATTTGGCTGTGTTCTCGTTGCAAGGAAACAGTTTATTTAATTCCAGCACATCATTGCTTCTTCGCCTCTATGTGAGGAACTTGGGAACAGAAGATCTGTTATACATGTCAACAATTATGATAGACTATCGGGTTGCAACCCGCACGATGTACCGATCAAACTATTGTAGAATTTAGCTTGTGTACAGTAGGGATGCAAGAGCAACGCTGTACTGCTTGTGACTAAGGGACACCAAGTCACCAATGACACGAAGCTGACCTGATCCATGGTGAATAGTGGAGAGATTATCTCTATCAATGTAGCACTAGTTTCTGTGTTGTGCAGCCCCTTTCCCTGCTTTTGAAACCTTTGCAGGTCTTCTAGTGGCATTTCATTGAACTAACACTCCAACTAAGTTATGAAGAGCAATTAAGAGTTTGCGACTTTTTAAACAAGCTAGCTTAGTTTGGATGAGCGTTGCTTGCATCGTATTACTGTGCAGTGCTTAAATTTATATTACATGATCTTTGTGTCTGAAGTAATGAGGTACATAGTCTAGTGTGCGCAAAAAAGTGACTGTCGGGTTAGCTACTCCAATTTTGTGGTGTTTGACACGGATGTTTGTGTTTCTAGTAAATGGACACTGTAAAGATAAAACAAACGTCCGGGATGTAAATTATGCTACGTATGTAATGCGTCCACTGTTGAGTTTGGGTGAGGCACTTGAATTCTGAAATACTGGATCCTTGCAATGTGGCACTGCTCCTGGACAGCTGTATGTATTCCCATATACCTGGAATCTAGAAACTGGTGGTGGAGGCTTAACCTATGCATTCCTTGTAACAATTGCAGAAGGCCCTCTTTATTGTACCAATGCCTACTTCTGTAGAGAGTAAAATTGTGAAAAGAATGTCCTATTTGATAATTATTACCATTGCATATCCTGTTAAAATTGTGTCAAACTCTAATCACCTTCTTTCTTGATGGTTTATGTTGTTAGGGATGCTCTGGACGCATTGGGCTTGGTTCGCTACTGCTGCCGGCGTATGCTCATGACCCATGTTGACCTTATCGAGAAGTTGCTCAACTACAACAGTAAGTTGATGCTATTATGTATCTTTGTTAGTTATGTTTGCTTTCTTTGCTATTTCGTATGGAAGTGACACTTGTTCCTTTTCAGCACTGGAGAAAACGGAGACAACTTAATTGAACCCATCCTGCTGTGAACCCTTGTTCCTCTTCTGGACATGGGTGGTGACTTACAAGGCATGAGGTCCTAATGTGAAGCTAGTTTGTTCATGAATGTCCAAGGACTGTTAGTGTGACAATCCGTTTCTACTATGTAATTCCTGGTACTATTAACGAACGTATGTATGCACTTTCCAGAATCAAACTTATCAAGTTCTAAGCTTTGGAATTATAAATTCGTGTTTTTTGTTTGATCTTGTTGGTTGTGGGCACCCATGTGCATCTTAGTTCAACCATTATATTATACTAAAATAGGAATGCACCGACCTTTCACATTTACTTACGACCCAGATGTTTATCTTCTATTCCCCAGATGATATCGATGTATCTAAATCAAGATTAACCTTTGCTTTGTATGTGCACATGCAAGCAATGCTTGTTAAAGATTTGTTTGTGACTGCTGTTAACTTGGATATCCATTCATCTACTTGTTTACCTGGGTTTGATCATGTTGCAAGGGTGTCATTCCCATTCCTGTTGACTTCGGTGCAATCAGCAATACTGTCTGTTGATACTTGCATAATTTGCACATGCTTCTCTTATCAAAGCCTTTTTGTATGTTACATATATGCTCTGTGTTTGATGGTCGTGCTTCTTTATGCATGTTGCTGCATGTGATGAAACATTCATGACATGATCCAGGTAGGCGTAATCATACAATCTACCTCTCATTTCCGTTGACCTAGGAGTTTCCTGGAACACCACATCGATGATAAACTAGAGATGAAGAAACATTACTCGTGTTATTTGTGGTAGAATCATTGTTTGAATATATCTGGCACGACCATGAAATTTTGCTGTCGTATGCTTTGTTCATATAGAAGGGGTAATTAGATCAGACATACACATAAATTTAGTAGCTTCAGAATGTACACTTTTTTCTCATTTGATGCTTTCGAGGAGAAAGGTACAAAAAATGTAAATCAACGAGGACTAACTGACGAAGCATCAAAACTGCACAAGGGGATTGCATAATCCCCATTCGCAACTACCCTCCTAGCTACAAGAAGAAATCTGAACTCAACATATATACATATACAGAAATGAAAGAATCAAAAGAATGGTTGATGTCTACACAAAAATCCTGGGATTCCCGCCATGGGCGGAGCCTCCTTCTTCAGTCAAGCTGGATGACCGGCTCCACCTCCCCTTCATGTACTCCTCGAGCGACATGTTGGTGCCGATGAAGTCGGCGCTGCACACGGAAGCGGAATCATCGTCGTCAACGTCGATGTCAAGCAGCGCAAGCTTGATGTATGACTGGATGTCGTTTTTCTCAGATGAGGCGACCGAGTATTCCTCGCTGTAATCGTCGCTGATATCTGTCATGCCGAGCTGCGACTTAGCCCAATGGATGGCGTCGCTGTCGCCATCGAGTAGCTTCAGAATCTGGACAAGTTCAGAAGAAATGTAGCATGTGAGGAACTGTCGAACCGAGCATAGCTATGAAGGACAAGGTCGTTGAGCCAAATTTTCAAAAAAGAAGCCAGAGATTAGATCTTACATTTGCGATGCTCGGTCGGTGTTGCGGTGCTCGAGTGATGCTTAGCGCGGCGGCCATGGTCATCCTCTCGACCTCACCGGCATGGCCGTCCTCTGTCGGCAGGCTCGGGTCGATGAGCTCCGTTAGCTTCCCTCCTTGGACGATAGAATTCGCCTGATGAAGCACATGTTAGATTAAAGAGCCATTCAGGATTGTTCCATTTCCTGACGATTAAGATGGTGTCGGATACTTACCCACATCACCAGGCTCTCCTGGCCCTTGGGGCCGCCGGAGCTCACCGGTTTCCTCCCGGAGAGGAGCTCAAGGAGGACGACGCCAAAGGCGTACACGTCCATCTTGTCGCTGACCTTGCCGTTCATGAAGTACTCCGGGGCCAAGTACCCGAACGTGCCGGCCACGTCGTCCCCGGTGATCTGCGCCGCTGCGTCGGCCGCCCACAGCGCGAGACCGAAGTCACAGAGCTTTGGTTCGCAATCTTCAGAGACGAGTATGTTGGAGGACTTGACGTCCCTGTGGATCACCACGGGGCGCTCGCCGCCGCCGCCACCACCATGCAGATAATCGAGGCCGCGCGCGACTCCGACAGCCACCTTAAATCTCTCCGGCCAACTTAATCTCGAACCCTTCCCTTGTTTCTCACCTGCACGAACAGCAACGTCAGTCACCAATTTTTTTGAAGAACCTCCATGGCGATGGAAGCATTGAGAAACCTGCATTTTGTTTTACTAAATTGTTAGGCACACACCGTGCAAGATCTCCTCCAGGCTGCCCCTGCTCATGTAATCGTACACCAGCATGAGCTTGCCGTGCTCGGCGCAGAACCCGACGAGGGCCATGGCGTTCTTGTGGTCGACGGAGCTGATGATGTCGATCTCCGCGACGAACTCCTGCACCACCTCCTCGGAAGATTTCAGGACCTTCACTGCTAGCTCCTTGCCGTCGTCACAGCGGCCGCTGTAAACCCAGCTCGCACCGCCTTTCCCGACTAAACGATCTGCACAACACAGTGGATCATGATCAGCAGCATTCAGCGCATTGCATTGGATAGAAGATGTGCGCGAGCCTGCGAGTAGCGTTCAGAATGATAATGAAATGCATTGTATATGTACCTGGGGAGAAGTTAGAGGTGATCCTCGCAAGATCACTATAACTGAACATGGTGTATGTTGAAGAGTACTTCTCTCTGATCGAGGCCAACTCCTGAACTTGCTCAGACGCTTCCTCGGTCACCGGGTCTGAACTGACTGGCATTAGTGGTGAACACCGGCTCGGAAGCTGCATTGCCCACTCAACCACGGACACCTCTGAACCCTCCGGCGAGGCTGGCATGATGTCCTTCCTTAGCAACGGCCACCCGGCAGCCACCTCCGGTAGTTCCCGCCGGTGACACCTCGCCGGAGTTGGTGGTGCTAGCGCTCCTACCTTTCGCGAGATACGCGCGCTCATTGGCATAGACACGTTCCGCTGCAACGACCGGCCATGGCCGATCACTGAGTCATCCCGAGCTTTCTCCGCGACCGTCGCAGCTGCGTCGAGTATCTTCCGGTAGATCATTCGCGGCGTCTCTGCCATACCATTTGGAAAAAAAGTTCTTCGAGGGGACACTGTGGAACAATTTGAATCTCGTCAGCCAATTTGAACCTGACCCCAAAAAATCAGAAGATACGTAACAAGAAAATTCAGAAGAAACTGCATGGGCAGCTTACTTGTGCAGCAGTGGTTCATCTCCTCTTGCATTGCGTTGCCATGGTACACGATCTCGCCCTTGCTGACTGCAAGAACCGTGCAGCTACCTGGCACTCTCTTGGCGCAGAACTTGGCGACCGCGGTGGCGCACAATCTGATCATAGGATGAGAACCAAAACATCGTCACTCCATTGCAACAAACGAGTCTGATCATCGATCGATAAACCACAGCTTGAAATTGTCGCGTACCCAAGAGGCGAGTTCTTCATGACCCCAAGGATGAGTTGCGCGGCGCCGTAGGAGATGGCCTCCTTCACCAAAGCCTTCTTGACGGATGATCCATGGCATACCCTGAGCTCGAGGTTGATCTGACGAAGGAGAGAAGAACAGTGAGCAAGCATTGCTCGGACCATATACCAAAGAGGCGAGGAAGAAGAGAGTGCCCTGCAGTGGCCCAGCGGGAAGTCTACCTTGTTGAGATTGCAGAAACCGTCGTAGGCGGCGAGCACGGAGGCGAGCGAATCGGCGGCGGCGCTGCTCCTCATCTCGTCCGTCCCCGGCCCGTCGGCGGTGGTGACGTGGACGGCCACGACGCGGTCGCCGGCGGCGGCGGCCTTGGCGAGCGCCCAGGCGAGCAGCTCCCTCCCGGCCGCGTCCCTCCGGACGGCCACCAGCAGCGTCCTCCCGCCAACCCAGCCCCGCGCGGGCACTCCCACCGGCGGCGGCGCGCAGAGCATCCTCAACGACCTCATGCTGCCGGCGACGGATGAAGAACCACGCAGACCGGTGCTCTGTTTCCGACTTGCCTGTCCTTCCCCTGCTGCTGCCGGATCTCAAGGCGTTTCTGTTTCTTGGAGTGAGAAGGAGATTGGCGGTTGCGTTATATGCGGGCGTGCCGGTGCGCTGCGGTTGCGATCGGCCGTGGCATCCAAGCTGGCTGCGCGGGCGACACAGTTTTTTAAAAAATCGGGCGGCGCTGCGCTGCTTAACCTGGAAGAAGACCCGCGACTCCGCGAGACCGGAGCTGACAGCGATGGTGGTGGGGAGGAGGTGGCATGGCGTGCCGTGTGGTCGCATCCACCACTGCCGCCGTGCGCGAGCGGCTTTATTTGTTAATTGGGTTTTACCAGTCGTGTGCGCTGGCCGCGATCACTCTCTTTTACCTCTACAAGCCACAGAGTTGACGAGCTACGTACGTATAAAACCTTCCTTGAAGATATGTTAGACTAATCACGGGCTTAAGTCCTGTGGATGACTAACCTCAGACCACATAGATTGCGAGCATCTCGACAATGACGGCAAGACCAGGGAAGGTAATAACCGGATTAGGAGAACTGAAAGAAATTCGAATAGTTTGTTTTTTAGCGGAGAAAAACCAGACGAAATCTAATATTGCAAATGAGACCCATTGCCGTACATGGGCATTTTGACCGACCTGGCCATCAACACGGTGCGCATACAAAACACTACACGATGAATCCATAGAGGGTGTCCGGCTTTGTTGTCAACCATAGCTAAAGATTTGGTGCTATTGGCCTCACTTCGGACCGCCAACAGCTTACCTATCATCGCAAATGTCACATGAAAACCATGCCCGCCTTGCCAAACACACGGGAAGGACGACACAACCCCAATTCACGGATGAGTGTGACACTGTTAGGGTTTCCCAGTTTTGCAAAGGGATTACATGGACAGTCAAGTCAACCAAGTTTGGCTATAGATAGAAGATAGTGGGTGGTAGAACAAGTGGACTTTGAGAGGACTCTTGGTGTGGCATCTCTCCTTTAGCCATCCAATTGTTTTCATCTTTACATCGTGTGTAATGATCATGAGAAAACAGTTACTCAGGTTTAAGATGGTTCTTCGCTTAGAGCCTTAGACTGACTTTTATGATAAATTTTATTGCAGCTATGATGAGTTGCTGGTATGAATTAGAAGGTTTAGCCTTTGACAATTGTTGTAATGAGGACTGTGATGCCCTTATTTGGCAATATACCTCCATAGGTTTACTCCATACCCTGTATAATGTTATTAGTTTGGGTGGAGTGCTTTCTATTTTTATTCCATCAGTCTTGCAGCTTCATATACCACCAAGGATCCACATCCTTTTGTGGCTTTTAGCACATAACAGAGTAATGATCGCGATATTTCAAGAAACAAAATATGCACATACCCGAGGAATGTGTTTTTCTGATTTAGAATTTGGATCATCTAGTTTTTTATTGCATTGTTGCTAGAATGGTTCGGCCCCATATTGCAAAATCTTTAAGTTAGTTTTTGGTGAATCCTATGAGTTTATGATCTGCTGAATTTTATATCTGTTGTTGTGCTTTGGAGCTTGTGGAATGTTAGAAATGACAAATTTTTACTAGTCAACCTTGGTTGGATGTGAAACAGTTATGGAGCCTCATACTTTGCTCCCTCTAGAGGCTAACTTCAAGGACGACATGTGATGCATGCAAAATTTATGAATGAACTTTGTAGTTTATTGATGTATATTCCAATATATTGAGATGTTATGAAATGATATAATCATATTTTGCATTGATTTATGGGGATTTTTCATTGAACCCCCTTATTTTGGTTATAACTCCGAAGAACAGGAAGCATCTATTTTTGTGTATTTTGATGTTTAAGGAACCTTCCGGAACTCAAATTGACCCAGGCTTTTTCTAACATTAGTATTTTTACATGAGAAACAGTATGAGATGAAGAAGTACGAGAGGGGGCCACCAGGGCCCAAACGAACATGTGTGGCATGGGACCTAGGTCAGGCCGTGCCACCCTAGCCCGTTTGGCCCTCGTGCCTCCGATGCAGGGCCGGCCCTTGAGGGGGGCAGGCAGAGCGACCGCCCCGGGCCCCCAAAATCGAGGGGCCCCAGCCCAAGTATAGTATATGTATATGGTATACCAGTCCAGGCTACCAGGCGAGCAGTTGTGGCCCATACAAGAGATGATGGGGAGGCAAAACGTCACGATCACAACACAGACTAGCGATCGCTCCAGCCCCACGTGGCGTTTGTGAATCAGATTTCCTTGACTCTTTGTAGCGTCGGAGGCTCGACCGACTATGGACGGACTCAGGGCGGCACACATCAGGCACAACAACACAGGCACACATCGATCTTGAGGGCTAGACAGGGAGAATTTCCATGAGTTCATCGTCACTTCTCGCAGTAACAATTTGTTAGTTTCGGACAGAGGGTCATCGTTGTCTTCTAAATTTGCCCTAATTCTGAAATTCGGATTGACAGTTTCCTGGAGTATCATCTCACTGCTTTCAACTTTTTGGGCCCCATTTCTGATTCACTCATCTATTCTAAGGTATATTGTAGTACTCCCTCCGATCCATTTACTCTTCGCTAATACAGATGTATCTACCATTAAAATATATCTAGATACATCTATATTAGCAAAGAGTATTATGGGTCGGAGGGAGTACTAGTACTCAGCGTATTTCACCCATCTATTCTAAGCTTCTTCTCATACATAATGTGTTATATGCATAGTATTTACCATTCAAAATTTGATGTAATTCAGCATCGTGTAATCATGTCGTCCTCGTCAAGAAAGTGTTATGCATAGTATTTACCATTCAAAATTTGATGTAATTTTTCAGCATCCTGACTTTGCTTCAAGGAATGCTAGGAGAAATTTTTAAGGTAATATGTATACATTATTTTATATGCAACGGATTTTGGATGCATTTATGTGTTACTGAGAATATATTTTTTAAACATATATTTGTCTATTAAGGGCCCCAAGTTTTAGTCTCGCCCTGGGCCCCTAAAATCATAGGACCGCCGCTGCTCCGATGTCGCCCGTCTTCGCTCCAGATTGCTCAACTTGACCTAAAAAGTCATATGTAAAGACCCTCCCGAGGCGTTCCCTCGAGGAGGCAGCGGAGAAACATGAAACCATGAAACAGAGGCTGATCATGTGAAGATTGGAGGTGAAAACGCTGCTGGAGTCGCCCCGGTCGCTTCTCCAACCTATCCAATATCACCAACACCATCACCATGATGAAGAGGGAGTAGTCAAACTCTGGACTATAGGTTTGTGGCAATAACTTGTTTTATCTCTCTCTTGTGCTGATGTCTAGATGCCATATGAGCTGGCCAAGATGATTATGGTCATATTTTGTAATTCCTATGTGGTGGATTCTTATTTTATTGGATGATCTATGATATGTGAATCTTTATCATGTTCTTGATGTATGAGTAGATGCATATTGTTACCCCGTTCTTTGTTACTTGTTCTGATCTAACTAGTATGCGAGAGCATGATGGGGATGGTATGTATTAGATTGAGTAACTTAGTAGTAGTAGTGAATTGTGACATCAATTTTATGACATGCTATGGTGTTTGCCAATTCCGTAGTTACCTCACTAGAGAGAAAAAGAATACATGTGATATATTTCTTAGTGACAACTGAGAATCCTAAGTTAACATTCATGGACTTCGTTCCATTGTAATATGTCCAAGCGGTAGCATATTTGTTGTTCACCATCATATCAAAGTACCTAAGGGTATACTCTGTTAATTCTTAATACTAGATTGTTTGAAGGTTATTTATTTCTAGTGGAATATAAGTAAGATATGTCTTTTTATGTTAGGACGTGATGCCCATATGAATACTTATCAAGTAACATTATAATTTTGTGTCGTTGTTTTGGTCATCTATCTTGTACTTAATGCCACCACACCTTTATGAGATAGTAGGCAAGTGAACCCAAGAATCCTGGTCCAATTTTAATCATAAGAAATACCTTTCCAATGCTTCCATGCATGTGTCTTTTTTATTTTTTTGTCATAATTAAATCCTAAAATACCAAAAACTCTTTTATCTTTTGCAACTTCACTAAAAAACCAAAAACATATTTACTTTACTTCATTAATTTACTTTTTGTTATTTTATTTTATTAGGTGTACTTATTTGAAAGCTTGTGCTTGACAACCACTCGGTGGAGTTGGGGATATAAGACAATGAACTTGTTTTGCAAGTTGCTTGACGAGAACGAAGAGAGCTTTTTGACTGTTTCCCGAGAATTTGATATTGAACTCCGAGTCACCCTTGTGGGGAAGATTCTCTTGCTACAACATTTTATACTTAAGTTCCAACAAATTAGCATATTTGCTTAGTGTCATCAACATGCTGGATTTGGCTGCCAATGCAGCTGGGATGTGGCTAAATAATGATCTTCAATCTCATTTTATAATTCTCGTACAATAAATAAGTTTTGTACTTGTGGCCAATCAAGCTCTCCAATGTAACTTGAGACTTTTAAAATTACTCAAAAACTCTTGTATTTATATTTTCCTGCAAAATCAAAAAGTAAAATAAATATGAAACCATAAAAAACAGGTTTTAGAGAGGAGAAGGAGAGTAGAGAGGCAGTCGGTCCGTCTGGCCCATGTCGGCCCGAAACCAGCCCACCAGGCCCACCTAAGCCCCAAACCCTATGGCTCCCTGCCCAAACTGAATGAGACGCCTCCCTCGAGTAATGCTACACTTACAGATGATTGTTACGGAATCCCACCTACGGGAAAATAATGGACCCATATGGCTGGTGCAGTTTTGATCACCTCCCGTAAATTTAGGATCTTAACCACCCACAAATCACCACAAATCACATCGCTCGACCATCACCACTCGTGCGGCGCCGCCGCCGATGCACCTCTTCTTCCCCGCTAGTTGACGCTGCTCCCTCGGTATGTTCCCGCGCCCAGTCAAATCATCAAAGTGCTAATCGATCGTGCGCAGAATTGAAGGTGTGCACGGCATGGAAGCTTTTCCGGAGGACGTCCTCCACGAGGTCTTGTCCCGCGTGGGCAATGTCAAAGACCTCTTTATGTTGGCCGTGACATGCCGACGGTGGCTGCGCCGCTTCACCGACCCGGCCTTCCTCCGCGGACTGTGGGGTGTGGGGCACCGCGCACGCCTCCTCGGCTTCTTCTTCAAGCAGCGCAGCTCACCCACCTTCCTGCCGGTGCCAGGGTCGCCGATCCGTGCCCTCACCTCCTTCAATGACGACGGCGCCTTCAACTACGCCGAGCCCCTGGCAGCGCGGTGTGGCATCGTCCTGATGCAGCTAGTCCCCCGCACCTCTGGAACCCGCCTCTTCGGCCTCTGCAACCCTATTACCGGCGAACGCCACCTTCTCCCGGCTCTGGAGTACTCCGACGACGTGTACGGCTACGCCATCATCACAGTCGCCGATAGCGACCTCGAATTGTCTGGGCGCTTCGCCTTCTCGCAGCTGCTTGTACTCGGCGACCTATCATACCGTAGGGTGGATCTCCACTCGTACTCCGCCGCGACGCGCAGCTGGAGCGCGCCCATCATGTGCCTGCCGGTGCACGGTCCCCGCTTCTCGCTGGTGGGTGAGAAATCCTCCGTCGTTCACCAGGGCGCGGCGCACTGGCTGTTGATGCACGGTGACGAGAACCTGATGTACAAACTCAGCGCGGAGACGACGGAGGTGCGCGGCAACCGCAAAGTCTCCTTAACAAAGCTCCCCGTCCGTGTCGGAGGCTCACCGCTCCTCTGCGTAAGCAAAGACGGCAAACTTTCGGTGGCCTGCGTGTATCTCGTGCACCTGACTGTTTGGACGCAGCAGCAGCAAGGCCAAGGTCACGGAGACGACGACGCGGCGTGGCTCCGCACTGCTGTGATCAGAATTCAACCGGCGGTGCCGCACCCAACCTATCCCCACACCCGCGAGAAGTGGTTTCACTTCAACAGGGGATCAATGCTCGTCTTGTACAGAAGCAGCGCCGCATTCCTCCTCGATCTCGACAAGAAGGTGATGGAAAAGATCATGGAAGATAATTGCTTGCTGCCCCGATTCAGTCATCTAACGGACAAGACCAAGTCTGTGGCGTACGAGATGGACTTGGTGGAGTTCTTTCTGCTCCACCTTAGTGGTCTACGTACATGCTAGGTCGTCTTATGCAGAATACTCCCTCCGATTAGAAATAAGTGTCGATGATAATTTTGTATTAACTTAGTGCAAAGGTTATACTAAGTCATTGATACTTATTTCCGATCAGAGGGGGTAATAAATTACTACATATGTTATGGAGTGGAAAAATAAGCAATTTATCTTTGATAAATTTTAGAGACTCTAAGTCAATTGATATTCAATTCAAATTCTACTGCCAATTAGAGTTTTATTATTATTTTTCATGAATGTTAGATGTCCACGTGACACTGCTTTCAACCATTTTAGACCTAGGCCGGAAAAATCAAAGCGATTTCCTCCGACAACTACCCTATGGATCATTGTCACCCTTGCCACATAGTTGCAAAATGCTACTCCCTCTGATCGGAAATAAGTGTCGGCAATTTTGTACTAGCTTAGTATATCCCGACAGTTATTTCCGATCAGAGGGAGTACGAATCAAAGGTGGATCACCCCCGACATCCACACTTGTACCAAATGCTAACTCGAGTAACAATGTCCCCGCTGAGGGAACAACAAAGAAAAGCTATTCCATTCGACCACTAATACCTGTCTCTAGATGGATGTACCTAGACATCTTTTAGTATCTAGATACATCTATATAGAGACAGGTATTAGTGGTGGGAGGGAGTACCTGCCCTCATGAGCAACATCAAAAATATGATAATGAGGGAAACACCACAATGACGCCTTCGAGCAGGGAAGGGTGCCCCCGCATGCATCAACACATCGGCTCCAGACACAAGCGAAAAGCAAGGCATCGTAAATCGAAAAAAGGACGGCAACACGCATGGGATAGTGCAAGGCTACACCAAACAATGTGACAATAAGGCAGTACTGAAAGGATCGTATGAGCGACTAGAGAGGGGGGGGGGGTGAATAGGAGCTACCCAAATTTTTACTTCTTTTCAAGTTAAGGCTAGACAAGAAGGTAAATTCTCTAGATGTGCTACTAAGTGAATTTACCTAGAGTGACAAACAAGCTAGCAATAACAATATAAGTAAAGGTACGAGTAAAGGATAGAGGTAACCACAATGGAGACACGAAGACACAAGGATGTATTCCCGTAGTTCCTTCCTTGTTACGGGAAGTACGTCTACGTTGGAGAGGTGTGGTGCCACAAAGGCCACCAACGCCACAAAGGCTCACCCTATTCTCCGGTGAACAAGCCACAAAGGCGAGTTCACGCTCCACTAAGCGATGCCCTTGAAGGCGGCACGACACCTTTACACAAAGTATTGGGGCAAGCTCCACAACTCAATTGGAGGCTCCCAATAGGCCCACCAAGCTCTTACACACAAAGTTAAGCTTGGAGGACGGCTTCTTCCGGCTAGGAATCCGATGAGCACACAAGTTACAAGCCCCTCAACAAAGAGAGGATGGAAATCAAATCGCCTTGGTGGAAGTGTAGATCTAGGTCTTCTCCCTCAAATCCCAAAAGGGCTTTGTGTTCTATTGGCTAGGGAGAGAGATCTAGTGCTTTGAAGCTTTGGAACAATGGAGGAGAGAGAGTGGAAGCCGCAGCCCCTTCTTGAGGTAGAAGAAGGCTTTATATAGTCCTCCACGAAATGTAGCCGTTGCTGGATGACTAGGGCCGGAGTCTCCGGCTAGGAGGGCCGGAGTCTCCGCCCTAAGTGACTCCAGGGCCGGAGTCTCCGGCCAGAGACAAAATTCTCCGGCCCAACTCCGGCCTGGTCTCTGAATCGTCCGAGCCAGTCTACAACCCTCGACCAGCCGGCCAGACCGGAGTCTCCGGCCCCGGGGGACCGGAGTCTCCGGCCCACCCGGAGTCTCCGGCCAGAGACAGAAAGTCTCCGGCCCGACTCCGGGAGGGCATCTGAACTGTCCGACTTTGAGGATTGCCTGGGCGAGTCCCCTAGGCCGGAGTCTCCGGCCACCAGGGCCGGAGTCTCCGCCCTAGAAGAAGCTACAGCAGCATTTCGTGAATCCCCTCTCCACCATTTCCACCTTCGCGAAGCACCCTACAAGACAACTAAGCCCTAACTCCACTACTGGACTATGGGCTTCGATCTTTTCTACCTTTTTGGGGTGCACCTCCGCGAGATCCTGAAATAACCTAGAAAATCTGCAGAACTTTCATAGCATGGTTAAATCACCAAATGTTGTTAACAAACACCAAAATACATTTATTAGTGAAATGCTCTTTCAATCTCCCCCTTTTTGGTGTTTGATGACAACATACGGATTTGCAAGATATAAGAACAATAAAATAAAATATATAGCCAAAGCTCCCCCTACTTGTGTGCACAACATCATTGGCATTTGAACATGAGTCCACACAAGTAAGAATCATCACTCCCCCTATATATTTCACAATTATACCAAGAGCAAGTAATAATATATGAGACTAACCACAAGCATATAAGTAAGACTAACAAGATAGCACACATTAATAATAGTCTTACTACCAATAGGAACTTAAGTCTCACAATAATAATGTACCACACACATACGATAGTTTAACACTAAGATAGATGAGACACAACATGAAAGTCCATGAAGTTGTGTCTCGACCAAAGCAAGGCAAATCCAAATCCAAATAAACCACCCCATGGCAAATCCCAACGAAGACATCCTAATAGAACTACTTCTCCCCCTTTGGCATCAAGACACCAAAAAGGGAAAAGAGCGATGCTACACACCCATGAGATCACTCATCGTCTTCATCCTCGGGCTCGTCCTCGGAACCGGCATCGAAGTCCTCATCCCCTTCTTCAATATCATCAGAAGCCATGGGCTTCTTGCCATGACGCACATTGGAAGTGCCAGAGGTGACCTCCTCAAAGGCTTGCCAGTCAGTCAGACCCTTGCTCCACTTGCCATATGAGTGAGTGCCGGATGATGAAGAGGAAGGAGGAGATTCCACATAGCCCGGTTGAGACTTCCGAAAAGCCTTGTGAAGAACTTGTTGATTGTCATTTATGTGCTTTTGAGCAATGTAGCTCTCATATTGCTTGTGACGGATGTCCACATTCATGCAAAGCACATTCCTTTGGAACCAATTGAGCTTCTTGAATTCTTGCCCAAACTCATTGTTGGAGCTAGAGCCGGCATTGCTAGCATGCTTCATCCTTGGGCCCCTTCTAGTTGAAACTCCTTCGGCAAAGGCATCATCATCTTCACCTCTCACCGGTGCAAATGGTTCCTTGGAGTGACCGGTGGGTTCTTTGCGTTGAAGCTTCACAACCTTGTGATTCACAAGGTTTGCATCGAGAAGAGGAAGGTTGAGTCCTTGAGCACGGATGAGCCTCATGATAAATGGGGCATAAAGAGGAGTCTTCTTGTTGAGAATGCAATCATTAATCTCCTTGTGAATGAAATCCATCACATCAAGAGGCTCAACGGGTGTGGTCTCCCCTTTGCAATAGACTTCATGAGAGTAAGCCAAGAGATTCACTAAGGCCCCACGAATAGCATCAAAGTTACCGGCTTGAGGGGCAATGGAGGCCCGGAATATGCGTAGCAAGATGTTGGACCGTTTGGATAGCCCAAGGGTGCCCCCAATGACAATCTTCTTGTCATCCCCGGTGTAGAGAGGAGCAAGCTTCTTCTTCTCATAGTACTCCCCATCCACATGCATCCTCATGCCACAAGGAGTAGTAGCACCACGAAACTCGTACCCAAGGAGAGCAGCAAAGTCCATGAAGTTGGAGTGACAAACCTCTTCTCCGGTCATCCAAGTCATGGGGATCTCCTCACCATCCCCAAGAACCAAGGTAGCAAAGAACTGATGGATCAAAGTGATGTTATAGGGCTCTTGAATCTTCATGAGTGGATGGAGCCTAAGCTTGCGAGTGATCCACACGGCCTCTCCAAAATATGCACTGTACTTGGCAAAATGAGAGAAGTCCATGACCGTCTGAGGGCAAACCGGATACTTCTTGAGAGAAGCATAGAATTCCTTCATGATCAGCTCTTGCTCTTTGCGGACAAAGCAACGGTCACGAGAGTTCTGCGGGAGAGTGTACATGTCCCTCTTCCTCATCTCAACAAATTCAGATGATGACAGCCCTTCCAAAGTCACAAGGCTATCGAACTTGACCTTCTTAGCTGCCTCAGCACGTTCCTCCTCAGCCATCCTCGTCTTGAGTCTCTTAGCATCCCTAGCTTGCTGAGCAATGACAGACCTCTGAGCAAGAGCCCTAGTGGCGGGATTGACAACCAACTTGTCCTTGCTATGAGCGGCCGGTTTCCGAGAACCACCTGCACCTGTGAATGAGTGAGGAAGATAGCAAGGTTGAGGTGACATGTCCTAGAATCAAAAAAGTAAGCAACTATGCTGTGACTTAGTGCACTCAGGCCTAATCTAGCCGGAGTCTCCGGGGACTCGGGCCGGAGTCTCCGGCCGAAGCCAGGAGACTTTGCGTCCAGGCCGGAGTCTCCGGCCACAGGGGCCGGAGTCTCCGGTTGGATGCAGGAGCCCGAGCCTAGGAGACCACATTTGACCAAATCGAGTGCAAAATCCACAATAGAGTTGCTAAGAAGATGATTGATAGCCACTAGAAGGTAGTACACCATATCAAACTAAGGGAAACATGCAAATCTCATAGATCTAGGGAGAACTAGATGGAGGAGATTGAGGGCAAGTTTACCGGAGTCCATGGCACAAAATCGATCGGTGGGATTGATCCCACACCTCCAAGAACTTGTTTTGCCGGTGGCACGGCGGATCCCGAAGCTTGGGGAGGCTCCGGGGGCGATCTAGGACAATGGGGGCGGCAGGGGGAGAGCAGGGGCACGGGGGTGGATGAGGAAAAATGAACCGTTCTTCCCCACCCCGTGCCCTAGATATTGATTCGAAACTGCCCCGGCCAGAGTCTCCGGTACTTACCCCGGAGTCTCCGGCCCACCGGAGTCTCCGGGCTGTAAACCCCGGAGTCTCCGGCCCCCCATTGACAAGATCACATTTATGGTGTAAAAGGACATGCCATTTAGAGTTTAAGTATGTTTGAGGATGAGATAGGCTTGGGATGGAGACATTGTCACTGTGTGGTACAAAATGCTCATGTTTGCAAACATGCAAATAAAATCAAATAAGACCAAACATGAGCATGTTCCCATAAAAAAATAGACAATAAAAACGAATGGGAAACTCCTCCACTAGGGAGGTTGGTGACCAAAAGGCCACCATGTATGAGTATATAGGTATGGCACCGCGAAGATATATCTTGGGCCCAAAACCTAGACTCATCGATTAAGCTAAAAAATGTCACAAATGACAAGATAGAACAATACGCTTACTATTGGCATTATGGGGGAGGGATAGTCCAATCAATTAGGACCGCACTCCCCCTATATCCATGCCCACATCTAGAACAACATACAAGTTAGAGTGTGGGAGTAAATGCACCTAGCTCAAGCCACATTGCTTGAATCAATGATATTTAGTTCATGCCTCAATTCCCGGAATCTTGCTTCATCAAGAGGCTTTGTGAATATATCGGCAAGTTGCTCATGAGTGCCAACATAAGATAGATCAATATCTCCACGGTTGACATGATCCCGAATGAAATGATGACGAATCTCAATATGCTTCATCTTGTTGTGTTGCACCGGGTTGTGAGCGATCTTGATTGCACTTTCATTATCACATAAAAGAGGCACTTTGTCAAAAATGACACCGTAATCCTTCAAAGTTTGCCTCATCCATAAGAGTTGTGCACAACAACTAGCCGCGGCTACATATTCGGCTTCGGTGGTAGAGAGAGACACACAATTTTGTTTCTTAGATGACCAACACACCAAAGACCTACCAAGAAATTGGCAAGCCCCGGAGGTTGATTTCCGTTCCACTTTGTCTCTCGCCCAATCCGAATCCGAGTAACCTACAAGATCAAAACTTGCTCCTTTTGGATACCAAAGACCAAAGTTAGGGGTATTCACTAAATATCGAAAGATTCTTTTGACCGCCACTAAGTGGCTTTCTTTTGGTGCGGCTTGAAAACGTGCACAAACTCCCACACTTAACATAATGTCCGGTCTAGATGCACAAAGGTAAAGCAAGGAACCAATCATAGATCTATAAAGTTTTTGATCCACTTCTTTACCATTAGGATCGAGATCAAGATTAACCTTTGTTGGCATGGGAGTCTTTGCACCTTTGACTCCTATCATCTCGAACCTCTTGAGCATGTCTTGGGTATATTTGGCTTGGTTCACAAAAGTCCCTCCCTTCAATTGTTTAACTTCAAATCCAAGGAAGAACTCTAACTCCCCCATCATAGACATCTCAAACTTGTCGGTCATGAGCTTGGCAAACTCATTATTGAAAGCTTTGTTAGTAGAACCAAATATAATATCATCAACATATAATTGGCAAATGAAAAGCTCCCCATTGACCTTCTTAGTAAAAAGAGTGGGATCGATCACCCCAATTTCAAAATCATGGTCGACCAATAACTCTTTAAGGTGCTCATACCACGCACATGGGGCTTGTTTGAGGCCATAGAGCGCCTTATCAAGTTTGTAAACGTGGTTAGGAAACTTAGGGTTTTCGAAGCCCGGGGGTTGCTTCACAAAAACCAATTCATTTAAGGGACCGTTGAGAAATGCACTTTTAACATCCATTTGTTGAAGTTTAAAGTTATGATGTGATGCATATGCAAGTAAGATGCGAATGGATTCAAGACGGGCAACGGGAGCGAAAGTTTCACCAAAGTCAATACCCTCAACTTGGGAGAAACCTTGAGCCACCAATCTTGCCTTGTTACGAATGACTATGCCATTTGCATCTTGCTTGTTCTTGAAGATCCACTTGGTCCCAATGACATTACGGCAATCTTTAGGCCTTTCTACTAGAGTCCAAACTTTGTTGCGCTCGAAGTTGTTGAGTTCATCATGCATGGCATCAAGCCAATCCGGATCCTCAAGCACCTCATAAACTTTCTTGGGTTCTACACAAGAGACAAAAGCATGATGAGAGCTAAAGTTAGAAAGTTGCCTCCTTGTGGAGACACCTTTACGAACACTCCCAACCACATTTTCCAAGGATATGCTTCTTCGTCGAAGAATGGACTCAAGCTTCTTCTCATGGCGAGTGCGAGCCTCAAGAGGAGATTCTTTAGAGACTACTTGATCATCTTCATGATCACTGTTCTGGTCCTCGCCTTGACCAGTTGGATTGCCTTGATCATCAAGTGGCCCATAGCCACGGAATTCCGAAGGATCTTCATCAAGGCCATGATCACCCCCGGAGACTCCGGTATCCATACCCGGAGACTCTGGTATAGGCCGGAGAGTCCGGACCACAGGGGCCGGAGACTCCGGGCAAGATTGCTCGGTGGGATGATCTTGAGGTTGAGGGTGCGCAGCTTGTCTTTGGTCAATGTCCTGTGGGTGTTCAGCAGGTGAAGGCTCCACTTGTGTAGAGCATTGTCCTTCTCCTTCGGCCAAAAGGTGTCCCTCAATGGGCCGGAAGAATCCGATACCCATTCTTCTTATGGCTTGGGGAGGAATTTCGTCACCTACATCACGAACACCACTTTGTCCCACAAAGGAACCATTATCTTTATCGAACCTCACATTACAAGTCTCTATAACATGCCCGGTGGACTTGCTATAGATCCTATAGGAATGTGAGTCCGTGGAGTAACCAACAAGGATACCCTCTATAGCTTTAGAATCAAATTTTGACAAACGAACACCTTTCTTGAGATAGAAACACTTACAACCAAATACCCGGAAGTACTTGATGTTGGGCTTTTGCCCGGTAAGAATTTCATATGGAGTCTTGTTCAAGTTCTTGCGGAGATAAAGCCGGTTGGTGGCATGGCATGCGGTATTAATAGCTTCGGCCCAAAAGTTGTATGGAGACTTGAACTCCGCCAACATAGTTCTTGCCGCATCCATAAGAGTCCGGTTCTTCCTCTCGGCAACTCCATTTTGTTGCGGGGTATATGCATCAGAATATTGATGTTTGATACCCGCATCACTAAGAAACTCATTTAGGGAGTAGTTCTTGAACTCGGTGCCATTGTCACTTCTTATAGTCAATATGGTGGTATTGAATTGACGCTCAACTTCGGTGGCAAAGTCTTTGACGGTTTGTTGGGTCTCACTCTTGAACTCAAAGAAATAAACCCAAGTATATCTTGAATAGTCATCAACAATCACCAAGCAATACTTCTTGCCACCAAGACTTGCATAAGTGGGAGGTCCAAAGAGGTCCATGTGAAGGAGCTCCAAGCACCTCTTGGAAGAGATAATAGTCTTGCTCGGATGGCTTGTTTCATGCATCTTCCCTTCAATACATGCCCTACAAACACGATCTTTGGCAAAAGAAACATCCTTTAGTCCGAGTATGTGGCCGCCGGTGTAGAGATTTTGCAAAGCTCTCATATTGACGTGGGCTAACCGGCGATGCCAAAGCCATCCCACGTCGGCCTTAGCAATTAGGCATATCGCGGCTGTAGTGGGTTTCTCCGAGAAGTCCACCACATACAAGCCATTTTCGACATACCCAACAAAGGCAACCTTAAGAGACTTACTCCACATGACGACCACAATATCAACATCAAAATATGTGGCATAGCCCATAGTAGCAAGTTGATGAACGGAAAGTAAATTATAACCAATGGTTTCGACAAGCATGACATTCACTAGGGACACGTCCGGAGTGATCACCACCTTACCGAAACCAAGTACCTTAGAGGATGACTTATCACCATATGAGACCGTGACATTTGAAGTATTTGGCTTTAGATCTTCCACAATATCTTTGCTTCCGGTCATGTGGCTTGTGGCACCACTATCAATAATCCATTTTCCTCCTCCGGAAGCAATGTCCTACAAGAGATTAATTCTTGGTTTTAGGTCCCTATTTTTGAATGGGTCCTCTTTTGTTAGTCACAAGAATCTTAGGTACCCAAATAGCATATTCAATGTAACCATCATAGGGACCAACATATTTAGCATAGACATCACCATAATAGTCCCTAAGAAGAACATAATGAGGGTTATATTTTCCTGCAAAATTATTGTGAGAAGGGCCGGAGACTCCGGCCTTTGGGAGCGGAGACTCCGGGGTAGATGAACTAACCAGAGACTCCGGAACCTTTGACCCGGAGACTCCGGTCTCCTCGATTTTCTTCTTTCCATTCAGCTCCTCCCACTCCTCCTCGGTGTAACAAATATCAAAGGGGACATGAGGAGTAGGAGCAGCAGCAGGCTTTGCCTTCTTCTTGTTCTTCTTATTCTTCTTCTTCTTTGAGGGCATGGCCACCAAACAAAGATCCCCTTTCTTTGAGGACTCGGCAACAAATCCGAGGCCCTCCTTTCCCTTGAACAATCTTTGATTGTTCAAGAGATCATTGAGATTCTTCTCTCCTTGAATGCAAGTAGCAAGGCCCTTAGCAAGATCGGCCTTCAACCTATTGTTCTCCTCAATGATATCACTATGATCACAAATAGAGTTAGAAGAACAAGGAACTTCAATAACTTGCATTGGTGGGACTTTAGATTGTTCAATAGTTAGTTGAATTTGAAGTTGTTCACGAATCTTGGTGAGATGCGAGAATTTGCCTTCCAAAGCCTTGTGGGCTTCTTCAAGCTTCTCAAGCTTCTCACGAAGATCATTATGACCAACGTCAAATTCAACTTTCTCCTTTTTAAGCAACTTGACCATAGCAAGAGCATGGTTACGTTCTTTACTGAGTTTTGACAAGATTAGATTATGAGACTCTTCTAGTCCCAACAATTTCTCCTCTAAAGAGACTCTCAAGTTTTGCTCTTCTTCGAGCTCAATTGATAGAGAGCCAATATCATCGACGGCTAATCTTTCCAACTCCTTCTTCTCCTTGATAGTGTCATGGGCATCACCAATTTCACACATTAGTGTCTCAAAGTATATCTTGGTTGGCCCCTTCATGTTAGCAATAAATTCATCACAAGAAACTAGTTCTTTCTTAATCTTAAGACTACTCACATCATCCATAGAAGTAGAATCGGAATGAGATGATGAAGGAGTAGGTGATGAGGTTACCTCCGAGGCCTTGGCCATAAGACACTTGTGGGTGGTGATGGTGGTGTTCTCATTTTGTGAGTTGAAGAGGGATGTAGGTGGAGTGGAGACAATGGCAATGGCGGCCACTTCTCCATTCTCTTCATCAACGGAGTCATCATCATCGGACCCAGAGTCATACTCCTCATGAACCACCAACACCCTTTCCCATTTCTTCTTGTTGTCCTTGTTCCCATGCTTCTTGGATGGATAGAACTTTGATGACCGGCGCTTGGGGATGAGCCGGCCTTCATTGTCCTCCTTGTTCTCATAAGGACATTCGGCGATGAAGTGCTTGATTCCTCCACAATTGTAGCAATGCCTCACTTTAGAGTCACCACCCTTCTTGGAAAGGATTTGAACTTGGATCCCTTCGTCTTGTGCTTGTTGGCATCCCAAAAAGCATTTGCATTGAGAGCCAAGTGTTCATGGAGTGCAAACTTGAGATCTTCCGGAGACCAACACTCTTCTTCATATATTTCTTCTTCTCCTTCACCTTGCTTGGACACCACCTTGGCCTTGAGAGCAAGATTGTGAACTCCTTGTCCGGCAAGAACACGAGCTCTAGTCTCTTCCGCGTTCTTCTTCAAGATAGACAAGGCGGTGAACTCGCAAAGAACTTCATTTGAGGTCATACTCCCAAAATCCGGTCTTGAACGGATTATCTCGGACCGCATGGGTTCTCTTGGGTTGATGGAGGTAATGAACATACGCTTGATATAGTCATCACCATTGTCTTTGCACCCAAACCCGGTCAAGGCCGTTGCAAGAGCCAAGATCCTTTGATACATCTCATCGGGAGTCTCATTGTCACGCATAATGAAATCCCTTTCTTCACTCTTGTCCCCTTCCATAGTCGCTCAAACTCTTAGGCGGTTAAGCCTGAATAAGAGACCACGCTCTGATACCAATTGAAAGGATCGTATGAGCGACTAGAGGGGGGGGGGTGAATAGGAGCTACCCAAATTTTTACTTCTTTTCAAGTTAAGGCTAGACAAGAAGGTAAATTCTCTAGATGTGCTACTAAGTGAATTTACCTAGAGTGACAAACAAGTTAGCAATAACAATATAAGTAAAGGTACGAGTAAAGGATAGAGGTAACCGCAATGGAGACACAAAGACACAAGGATGTATTCCCGTAGTTCCTTCCTTGTTACGGGAAGTACGTCTACGTTGGAGAGGTGTGGTGCCACAAAGGCCACCAACGCCACAAAGGCTCACCCTATTCTCCGATGAACAAGCCACAAAGGCGAGTTCACGCTCCACTAAGCGATGCCCTTGAAGGCGGCACGACACCTTTACACAAAGTATTGGGGCAAGCTCCACAACTCAATTGGAGGCTCCCAATAGGCCCACCAAGCTCTTACACACAAAGTTAAGCTTGGAGGACGGCTTCTTCCGGCTAGGAATCCGATGAGCACACAAGTTACAAGCCCCTCAACAAAGAGAGGGGGGAAATCAAATCGCCTTGGTGGAAGTGTAGATCTAGGTCTTCTCCCTCAAATCCCAAAAGGGCTTTGTGTTCTATTGGCTAGGGAGAGAGATCTAGTGCTTTGAAGCTTTGGAACAATGGAGGAGAGAGAGTGGAAGCCGCAGCCCCTTCTTGAGGTAGAAGAAGGCTTTATATAGTCCTCCACGAAATGTAGCCGTTGCTGGACGACTAGGGCCGGAGTCTCCGGCCAGGAGGGCCGGAGTCTCCGCCCTAAGTGACTCCAGGGCCGGAGTCTCCGGCCAGAGACAAAAGTCTCCGGCCCAACTCCGGCCTGGTCTCTGAATCGTCCGAGCCAGTCTGCAACCCTCGACCAGCCAGCCAGACCGGAGTCTCCGGCCCCGGGGGACCGGAGTCTCCGGCCCACCCGGAGTCTCCGGCCAGAGACAGAAAGTCTCCGGCCCGACTCCGGGAGGGCATCTGAACTGTCCGACTTTGAGGATTGCCTGGGCGAGTCCCCTAGGCCGGAGTCTCCGGCCACCAGGGCCGGAGTCTCCGGCCACCAGGGCCGGAGTCTCCGCCCTAGAAGAAGCTACAGCAGCATTTCGTGAATCCCCTCTCCACCATTTCCACCTTCGCGAAGCACCCTACAAGACAACTAAGCCCTAACTCCACTACTGGACTACGGGCTTCGATCTTTTCTACCTTTTTGGGGTGCACCTCCGCGAGATCCCGAAATAACCTAGAAAATCTGCAGAACTTTCATAGCATGGTTAAATCACCAAATGTTGTTAACAAACACCAAAATACATTTATTAGGGAAATGTTCTTTCAAGTACAATAGCTAAAATTGATTCCTCGAGGAGCAATGATGATGTCACTAAATACTGATGTCACTAAATGCTGATGTGCTGGTTTGATATATCCTTAATAACCAAGGCAACAGGGGAGACATAATAGGGCAAGACTGGACAATCCAATACACGATATTGCGACACTATGATCATGATGAAATAAGAACGTGTGTCCACTTATGTATTGTTAGTGTGCTTCCTCCATTCCTTAATTTTTCTCGTGCTTTTAGTTTAAACTAAAAGCCACAACAAGAGTTATGGAACGGAGGGAGTACCAATGTCCATTATTTTTCATGTAATAATCAACATGTGTACGTAGCTGCAGGCGAAGCATCTGCCATAGCATATTTCTTTGTTATTGATAACCCCTGCAATTTATTCGTGTTGGATCGGGAAACATAAATGATACACGACAACAAAGACTTGCAGGCTTGCAACTATCACCTCAAGAAGCATTAATCACTTTTCGGATTCGATAATCTCTAGTATCTCGGGAAGAATATTACTACTACTCCTCCGTTTAGAAATATAAGATGTTTTAGCTTTGTGAAGTCAGTGTATCTAGACATCTTTTAGTGTATAGATTCGCTCGAATCTATATACTAAAAGATGTCTAGATACACTCACTTCACAAAGTTAAAACGTCTTATATTTCCGGACAGAGGGAGTACGTTCAAAAGATGATTGAAAGTAACCAGTAGACCGCGACATGGTCACTCGTGGTCTATGAACTTCGCACGTGAGAGTAATTAAGTACAAATAAAAATTGGTAACTTTGTTGCTTGAATTTTTCTTGTGGGAACATATACACTCAAAATAGACCGTGCCAACGAAAGAATGCGGCTACAGTAGTGTGGTGAGAGAACCTTTAGAAACTAGTCGATCCCCGCGCGTTGCGGCGGAAATGAGACATTTTTTTCATATATACAGAAATTATACTAAATTGATCAAATTTAACAAAGTTTGACTTTGATCAAAAATTATAGGCAACATAATTTGTAATGGAGGGAGTAATTGGATTCAGTTTGCAAAACAGTTCTTATATGTGCATAAAAATTTACAGAATTCAATACTCATAAAGTCCTTGTATTCTCTCAGCTCACTCAGTTATCCACCTACAAAAATTATATATATCATTATGGAAAGAGTATAATGAGGGTTACAAATTTGGTCAAGAGGAAGAGACTTATAATATTGTGGCTGCTCATGGTTATTTTGGCCGATTAATCTTCCAATATGCTAGTTTGTAGGAGTAGTAGAAGATGATGAACATATACATCACTTGTGTGTAATTGACTTGATGGATTAGGAGCATAATAGAAGACGATGAATATATTGTAGTTGCTTGCAAGGCGTGCAACTAACTATATCATTGACTTACAAAATTGCATGCATCAAATTAGGCGTTGCATTACACATTCTGCTTCTGAAACTAAAAAAATACGCATGTGAAAGGAAATCGCCAATTCCCTGTTCTAGCTGCTTTAAAGACGTACCACAATCAAATTTCTCTCATACCAATGGTAGCTACAGTGCTAAACCATATAGGAATTTAAAGGTTACTCCATCCATATGTATGTCGCACAGAAAGAGATCTTTATGGACTTGGCAGAATACAGTCCAGGTCGTCCCGTTCAAATCAGTCATCACAAGAAAGAGTTCACATAGGATTCTAATGAAACAAAGAAGTAGATTCTAATGATGATTTAATGATAAGAATGGTAGGAACCACGAGAATAATTAAAGAAAGAACGCATATGATATAGGAAAATATTGGGCTCCGATCAGTTGGTACATATGAAAATAAAATCTATGAAAGTAAATATGGAGTTACCATATCCATGATCAAATTCGTTGCAGGTTGCTCGGTTTTCCAAAATACTGTAGGTACTCCATGCAATTAGCTTCTACTGTTCACGACGATCCTTCTGATAGCCCCTGTTTGTTGCAGCTGTTGATCATGCTGGTGCTTCTGCAATCAGCTGCTACTGCTGGCTGCAGGGCGCATGGCCGTGAGGGCGCCTAGTGCACGAAAGAGGGGCTACTCTGGTCAATTTCATGGTTGAGCAAAGCGCCGGTGTGTGAGCCGTGAGTCCATGTGTGAGCTGGAAACTGGGAGGTATTATACATTGAGGACTACGAAGAAGGTAGGGAAGAGGAGCAGGCAAACAATTTGTCACAAATTGATACATTGGGGGTGCTAGCAGCCATCTGATTTATAGTGAACCTAGGGGTGGTGCGGTGGATAAATGCAAGACGATCCGTTTAAAAGCTAGATAAATGGAAGGGTCATTGCACAGACGGAAGGTGATTCATTTGTTAGCTGAACAGAAGAAAAAACTGCACGCACTAAGCTTAATACAACTGAGACCGCATGAAATGGGCCAGTGCTAGGATGGACAACTACGACCACATATTTGCAATCCAACGGTAGAGATAATTGAGGTGATGTGGCTTCACCAGATCTTAGCTTGCAAACATTTAATGATTTTTAGTGGGGATAAACTTTATATGTATTATAGATATGTAGTTATAATTAGGACGAGAGGCAGAATACTAGCTAGGAATTTGACCAAAATATGGAGTGGGAAAGAAAGTTATACGAGAATAATCTAGGGTCTAATTCGCAAAGTATATGGGGTCCATTGCCATCTGCCCTTTCCTTTTACTTGTCTAGTTTGAACTGCATTTCTACTAGAAGCTAAGTTTGTGCAAAAATAAACATTTTTGAAGTTTTGCACTAGTGCTTCCATAGGCCAAATTTCGCGGGGAACACTTATGTAGGATCTCCCCATTAGGTGGGATCATAGGATCTAGTCACAAAAATTATATTTAGAAAATACGAAAAATCTGATTTATACAACATATATATGGGATGCATCTACAACTCCAAGAAAAAGCTCAAAATTTAATATACACTTGGGGAAATAAAAAAGACAAAATTTACCGTGAATAGTGTCAGATTTGGCTGAATAGTGGCTCTCTATTTGTAGGTCCAATTTAAAGCAGCATTTTTTTGGTGTTAGATATATAACACCCATGTGTGTTGTCAATTTTATTTAGAATATTTAAAATGTTTTTTGTTTTTTAAAAATATATCTTACAGATCTATTTCAATCAGCATTGCTGAAGCAAATGGGACGCTGTGGTGAATCCACATACTTTACTGCGCTGGGTTCCATGGATACAGAATACAGTTGTTTTGCACTAATTTTAAGGCCAACAATCTATACGTGTGTAAAGAGCTTATGCCTGTGATTTACTAGCACCGAACAAAACCTCGCAATACAATCGATTTGTTTTGACAAGAGAACTATTGTTTGGATATTCTAATCTATTCCAATCAGTATTGCTAAAGCAAATGGGACGCCGTGGTGAATCCACATACTTCACTGCGTTGGGTCCCATGGACACAGAATACAGTTGTTTTGCACTAATTTTAAGGCCAGCAATCTATACGTCTGTAAAGAGCTTATGCATGTGATTTACTAGCACCGAACAAAACCTCGCAATACAACCGATTTGTTTTGACAAGAGAACTATTGTTTGGATATTCTAATCTATTCCAATCAGTATTGCTGAAGCAAATGGGACGCTGTGGTGAATCCACATACTTCACTGTGTTGGGTCTCATGGACACATAATATAGTTGTTTTGCACTAATTTTAAGGCCAGCAATCTATACGTCTGTAAAGAGCTTATGCCTGTGATTTACTAGCACTGAACAAAACCTCGCAATACAACCGATTTGTTTTGACGAGGGAACTATTGTTTGGATATTCTAATATTTTCGGTATCTAAAGTTACCAAGCTCCTATTGATAGATACAAATCATCATCAGAAAAAATTAATCAGAATGCCCAATTTCTTCACTAGATATATGGTGATACCATCCTCCCAATCTACATGGCTTGATACTTTATATGCAGCATCAAGTTTCTTCTCTTGCACCATTTAAGTTGCCATCGACAGTGATTGGCCAAATTAGTAAGGAAATTAAAATTTGAATCCTTTTGTGGAGGATCTTAATTTTCATATAAGTGTACAACATTATATGTTATTTTTATTCATTCTACTTAATTAGTTTTCAGACGTCACTTCTTTAGTTGTTTGGTTGGCCATAGTGGGTAGTATCATGTAGTAGTATCATGCATATGATACTACTATATGATACTACCTCTATAATGGATGGTATCATATTGTACTCAATGCAAATTGATGTACTATAAGATCATTTGATATTAATTTTTTTCATAATGTGTGCTAAGATACATTATTCACCTATGTTACTCTAAATTTCTCTCTCTTCCTTAATTAACTGCCATATCAATATTTTAGTGGGCCTAAGTTGCATGATATTTGCTATGATACTAGCACTATGGCTAGCCTTACATTGCTTCTTCGGAAATAATTGATATATTTAATGAAGAATCTCTAAAATTTGTCGCATACAAGCAGAGGCGGGATTATTGATATTGCAGGAGCAACACTCACATACAAGCTCAGAACCGACATAAGAAGACCGAAAACTCGATTGAGTACAATCAACTCATGAACCGATACAACATGACCAAACAAACGAACTTCCAACAAAAATAATTAAGAAAACACTATAAGAGGACGGCGCGGCAAGACGCGCATACGGATCTAGTTCTATCTAAAGCTAGATAAAATCACAATTGAACATCAATTAGCTAGAGGCTTCTTTCTTCCCTTTTGTTCCTTGTGGCTATAATCTCAGCATGAGAACTGAGGAGAGAGCGCGAGAGGGATCGAGAGGCAGCGAGCAGGACACAATAGCCCGGGTGGCACCACGATGTAAATACTAGGCAGAGCAGAACCGTCGGATGGCAGGTTGATGAACGGCAAAGCGTGTGTCCATAAAAAAAAGCAAGAGAGAGATAAGGTTTGGGCCAGCCCACCCAGCTACACAACCTCTCCCTCTCTCGCTGCCCACCAAGCTCAAGCTCGCCTCCCCTCCCTGCCCTACCTCGCCGGCGTCGCCAGCTCCTCCGGACCCGCCCGCCTCCATGCTCCACCCAGTGCACCGCCTCCCTGTCGCCCCTTCCCGCCCGGCCGTCCACCCGCACATCTCCCCTGCGCCGCCCTCCCTTCGTCTCCGGCGAGTCGCGAGGACGACGCCGACGACGCCCGTGGTATGCTGCTCCGGTTTCGCGGGCTCGCTGCCCGTAGCGAATCATGGGGGCGAATTCGAACCTCGATCCAGATCGGTATGCGGGGGTCGGGGCTCGACGGTCGCCCGTGTTACTCCGGTATCGATGGATCCGGGGTTCCTGGCATCCAAAAATGGGTAGGATTCTAATTTAACAGCTTGTAGTACTCTATTGGAATTCATTACTGTAACCTGTGGTAGGTAGGAGACAATGAATTTTAGCCCATTTATCAAGAACTAGCAGTAGCCCAGGTAGATGTAATTGCGGACAGTTGGTGACATGAACAATAGAAGTTGTCCTAGTTAACATTTAAACGACATGTCTGATACTATGCAACGCTGCTCGCTATGACATGTGAATTGATCTTACTGCCCCTGTGTTATGCAGTACCAGAGGCAGAGGCAAACACCTAGTAACATCACCTAGTGCTAGCTTAAACCATGCACCATCACCAAGGTTTCGCCATCGGAGGGGTTCACGATTCATCGTTCGGGCTGAAGCGGTGAGCCTTTTCTTTTCCCAACCTTTGTTGGCTGATGTTATCGCTTACAGATACTTGATGTCCTGAGTGATGTTACGTTTTTAATTGACAGGATTTCTATTCTGTACTTGGTGTGTCGAGAAATTCTAGTAAATCCGAAATCAAGAGCGGTGAGTGTCTTCTAATGTATTGACTTAATGCTATTTTGTTTGACTTACTGTGTGCTAGTTTGTTATTAAGCTTTGATTCAGTCCAGTTTAAACCGTCCTGTAGTTATCATGTAGTCCATTATACAACTCCTTTGTGCTGATCAAACTTTCGAACTTATTCATAATCAGTTAACAACCTCCAATATCAGTACTGGTTTAGTATCCATAAGTCAATATAGTCTATGTGTAACATAAATCAGTGCTGCATTATGATACGCTATCACTGGTAGACAAATAGCCTACACCATTATCATGTAAGTGAAATATTTATCGTTGGTGTACAGTATTCCAAAGTAGTCTCATAAATTAAGGGCGAGTGTCTTCTAATGTATCGACTTAAAGCTATTTAATTTGACTTACTATGTAGTAGTTTCTTATTAAGTTTTGGTTCAGTCCATTCAAACCCTCCTGTAGTTATCATGTAGTCCATTATACAAATCCTGGTGATGATCAGGCATTCAAACTTATACATAGTTGATTTCCAACCTCCAATTTCAATGCTGATTTAGTCTTAATACAGTCTCTGTAACATAAATCTGTGCTGCATTATGATACATTGATACATAATCACTGGTCGACAAATAGCTTGCACCATTAGCATGTAAAACATTTTTCGTTGCTGTACATTATTCCAAGGTGACCTGTAGGGCCTTTTTGTATTTAGACTCAAAATAAAATGCATCTTATTTTAACTTTAGGAAGCTAAACGATCTCCATTTCCTGTAGTGTAAAGACTATACTAACAACACCTTTTTTACTTCATCTACTCTGTCTTTTAGTAGTATTTCTTTCTGTGGGATTTCTTAGGTTGGTAGTCAGTATTGGAAATACATATGTAAGTTCTAAAAACATTCCCTGTTCCAGCCTATCGGAAACTTGCTAGGAGCTATCACCCTGATGTGAACAAGTAAGTTGGCTATTCATTACCTTGTTCCTTTTCAGCTCCTTATAGATCCTTTTCAATCTTTTTCTTTGCTCATGGCTTTCACTGCTTGACCTTGTGCTCTTCTAATCTTTGTAGATATCTCTTGATTCTTATGTGTTTTATCAAATAACACAACAGTCAGTTCTTATGTTTTTTTTTTAAATTTTAGAGATGCTGGTGCTGAACAAAAGTTCAAGGATATCAGCAATGCTTATGAGGTTAGTTGAACTGGTCAAAACCTTAAAGTTCCATCTATCTATGTCTTTGTTGTAGAAAGTGCACATTTCTACCAGATAACATAAAGATGTTTGCTGTTATAGGTTTTGTCTGATGATGAGAAGCGAGCAATCTATGACAAATATGGAGAAGCTGGTCTGAAGGGTTCTGGCATGGGAACAGGAGTAAGTTGTCCCATTAACATGTTTGATCAACTTTACTTTTTTTTGTAGTTTTGGTCTAACAATCATATAAACATTTTGGCTCTGCAGGATTACTCAAACCCATTTGATCTCTTTGAGTCACTGTTCGAAGGGTTTGGTGGAATGGGTGGAATGGGCGGCGGCCGTGCTGCTCGTAACAGGCCAATGCAAGGTGATGATGAAAGCTACAATCTGGTACTTAATTTCAAGGAAGCAGTGTTTGGTGTAGAGAAAGAAATTGAGATAACCAGACTGGAAGGCTGTAATACATGTGATGGAACTGGCGCCAAGCCTGGGACAAAACCTACCACGTGTAAGACTTGTGGTGGTCAGGGCCAGGTGGTCTCCTCCACACGAACACCACTTGGAATATTCCAGCAGGTGTCCACCTGCAATACTTGTGGTGGCACTGGTGAGTTTGCCACCCCATGCAAAACCTGTGGGGGTGATGGCCGAGTGCGCAAGACAAAGAGGATTAGTCTGAAGGTCCCTGCTGGAGTGGATTCTGGAAGCAGGTTAAGGGTCCGTTCTGAAGGGAACGCTGGTCGGAGAGGAGGCCCACCTGGAGACCTTTACGTTTTTATCGATGTTCTCTCTGATTCTGTTCTCAAGCGAGATGGGACAAACATTCTCTACACATGCAAAGTTTCTTACATTGATGCAATTCTTGGGACAACCGTGAAGGTCCCCACTGTTGATGGGGTAGTTGACCTAAAGATCCCCTCCGGGACTCAGCCGGGCACAACTCTGGTAATGTCCAAGAAAGGTGTCCCGCTTCTTGGGAAGTCCAATGCTCGCGGAGACCAGCTAGTACGTGTCCAGGTTGAGATTCCAAAGCGTCTAAGCAGCGACGAGAGGAAGCTGATTGAAGAGCTTGCAAACCTTAACAAGGCTGAACCGGCAAACAGCAGGAGATGATGACCGCGTCAGGCTTGGCTGGTTTCGTGCTTGTGCGATAGGCAATTTTGATGCAAATTGCAGTGACAAGTTATACAATTGGAGTTGTAATCGTAGGAATTCTGTGCTCATTCTGCACACAGTGCCCTAGAGGGGGAACTGCAGGAGATAAATCCATGTCTGTATCTTCATTTTAAGCCATAGAAAGGTAGGGTCGCCGCAAATCACCATATGGATGGTGAACTTTTTGCAATAGCCTGTCGTATGCTTTGGCCGAGCTTATTAGCCTATACTTGACAATACGTTTCTTGCATCTTTGAAAGCCTTGGGAGAACTGTTTATTGGTTTGTTGCAGAAATGTTGGACCATTCTGAACATTCTATAAGCAGTAAAGTGAAAATGTGTCAAAATTTAGTGTTCGTATGAAATTGGGTACTTGTTACAGAACACACCCATTCTAGCTGATGATTTGAAGCTGCTTATTTGTTGTGTCTGCCCTTTATGCAGGCATTGCTATCACCTGTAAAATGATGCTTATAACATCAACATGTTGTTATGTGCTTGGTGCAATATTGCAGTATTTCCATTTATCTTATGTTTTCCAAAGGAATTAACTTGTCAGTTAGCTGTAATTTGTTGGATATCTTTAATACAACGGGTGGCTGAGAGAGAAGATAGATGCACCACAAGCTTTTGAGTAAGAACAATCTCACCTGTTTGTTGATGTTCGGATTGTTGTAGTTTGTATCAACAATGCTCCTGCTAGATGGTCGGTTTGTTGAATTGTGTACCCGAACTTAGCAGATCAAAGATCGGGATAAAACCAGAATAAACGATGAAATTGCATATTCAGTCAGTTTTTTCTTTTGAAATGCACATTCAGTCAGTTAGACTCCTGCTGAATACGTAGAAGAAAATTGACACCGATGGAGCCTTGAGACAGTCTTCTCGATCAGATGGACGGGCCTTGACCGTAAAAACAAGATGCTGTGCTGGAAGAAGGAGCTGAGAATCAGGTGAATGTGAATGTACCTGATCCTTTGCGTGGAGAAGCCCTTGCCATTTGCTTGCTGTGAACCAGTCATCGAGATTGGGCTGTCAAAGAGTATTTGTGGAGACGGGTAGTGTTACTGAAGCAGGCAATCACTACGGATGCATGTGACTACTCCGTGTGCTGTTCAAACAAATTAAGGCCGTATTGCATTTATCTTTTCGATCTTGTAAAGTTGAATTCTGCCCATCGGTTTCTAAATGCTTGAGGGCACTGTTGAGCTGCGTTTGGTGTGAGTTTGAAGTGGGAAATTGTGTAAAATACCTCACACCATCTTGTGAGTGCAGACAACTCGAGTCTGACATCACTGAAAAACTGGTCCTGTTTTTTAGAAGGATTCAGATCTATTATGGAAGTTTACAAGAACGCCTCAAACGAGTAACGACCACTACCGCCACTAGAGTGCGTTGTTGTCGCCTATCCCTACCGGAGTTGCCATGACATTGTTGATGACATCCGCAAGTCTTCATGCATGTGTCCCTTAGGATCAACGACCTAGAGCCAAAGTCGTCACATTAATTGATCAACGTCCTAGCGAACCTGTAACACAAATAGATGGAACAAGATCCACCACTCCATAGGAGCAGCGATTAGACGATTTCCCGCCCTCCTCAACAACACCGGTAGGATCACAGATGACGAGGTGGGCAAGGAGGCGGATATACTTTATTCTTGGCCCACGCAGCGTCACCTAGCGACCATAACGATGTGTCGGTTGGCCAAAATCTAATTTTAGGGATCTTACACAGCGCCGAGCGCAGGTCCAGGGTCTCCAGCTGACGAGGGTTTAACTCGACGAATGTCCTAGATGAAGGACTTATGATCGGGGGAATAGGGCGTCAGATGAACTCGAAGGTAAAATCAGTCAAATAAGGCGTGTATCGAGAATAAACGTGGTGGTCAACTTGGCTTACTCTCAATCTGTCCCTGAGTGTCCTCTCCTGGCCCCTATATATAGGTGGCCAGGTCTCAAGGAACCGGTCGGGTTTGATACATATTACAACATCGGTATATGACATGAACTCGTACTTCGACTATGATTATACTTGGACCTAACTTAACGGACCTCAAGGGTACTTAAGTAACGGGCTCTATTATCCATACCCTTGTCAGCAGCCCCTCTTGCCGGCCAGAAGCCAGAGCGACAAACATAGGAGGCGAGGTTGTCGATTCTCGGTCGAAGGCGTGCAAGATGATAGTGGATAGTGTGGAACCTAAATCACCTCTTTATCTTAGTCGTGTTGATGGAGAGATGAGAGCACGAAATTACTTGAACACTATTTCTTTCTTAAGCTAGATTACACGTAGACCAACATTTTATGAGTCATATATTATCACTCTCTCTCTCTTTGAAATGAAAAGATTTAATCTGAATTTTTATATTTGCGAGGGTGTATAATTGAGTTTTCGAATCCACGTGTCAGTGCGGTAGTGTGTATATATATCTGTGAAATGTATGTACTTCCGTGCAAAATTCCGTCAAAACTTTCATCTCAGAGCTCTAATTATAAACCCCCTCCCTGCCATTAGGGTTTCTCTCTCCCGCCGCCGTCAGTCGCGCCTCCTCCATCAACCCTCTGCTCTTCTCGCGCCGCCCTTCCCTTCCTCGATCTCCCCTTCTTCGGCGGACATGGCGGTTGTCGAGATGCCGACGCAGGATGTCAAGCTCTTCGACCGATGGTCCTTCGATGGCGTCCAGGTCTCTCCTCCACTCCAATCCCCATCTATGTCGATGTATTTTGCTCTGGAGGTTAGGGGGTACTAGGTGTAGGTGATACGATGACTTGATGCTTCGGTTTGTGGATATTGTCCCAACATATGCGGATCCTCCAGGTAGCGAGATCGTAATCACTTGTCGATATGTGAACCAATTATGGTTCCTGAAACTGTAGTTGAAATAGTAAGCGGAAGGCATTGCTCGAACTGTTGCTTGTCAGCGTGTATAATTTGAAGAGCTTAAATAATATGATCTTATTTGTTGTATTTATTTTGATTGGTACTTGTCGAGAACATTCCAGTTTTAAATACTCAGTATATACTCCATTGGTACATTATTATTGGCACCGTCTCATGGATTCTAAAATTCATTTATGCAGGTCACTGACATCTCTCTGAATGATTACGTTGCCGTCAATCCTTCAAAGCATGCCACATACCTCCCACACACTGCTGGAAGGTATTCGGCCAAGAGGTTCCGCAAGGCTCAGTGCCCAATCGTTGAGAGGCTGACCAACTCTTTGATGATGCATGGACGCAACAATGGAAAGAAGATCATGGCAGTTCGCATTGTGCAACACACTATGGAGATTATTCATCTCTTGACTGATGCTAACCCTATCCAAATTATTGTTGATGCCATCATAAACAGGTAGGGTCTGAACTCTTGATCTTCTTTACTGTGCAATCTATTACTCCTTGAGATCAAAGCCGAATGCAATGAACTCTCTGGACATTGTTTAAGTACATTCAGGTTCTGAGCATTTATTATTCTCCATTAGCCATCAACTGTTATTCTTGTCTATTTTAATATATCTGCTCCTATATGTAAATTACCTCTCATTATTAGCTTGTCGAAAGTTTTACTGAATGGATCCCACTGTTCTTGAATAATAAATGACATTCGGGGAAATATATTGTTGAAGCCAGCCTTTGAAGTAGTTTTACGAACGTAGTGATACTGTATTCAAATACAGAATGCTTCTTCAGTATCTCTATGACCAGTATATCTATACCTAATAATAAAAGCAAAAGAGTTTCTCCCTAAATTTTGGGGATTCCACCTTTTACGTTTTCTCTTTGATCAATACGTCTTTCTAACCGGTACGAGGCAGTCCATCCAACCAGTATGAGCGGTGCCCAGTCGTGGCACGAGACGAGGACTTGGTCGGCGCCGCGGGGCCGGTTCCAGTACGGGTGCCTCTCGGCGACGACACTGACGTAGTCGGCGACCAGGCGGTGCAGCGGCGCGAGGTGGGCGGTGGTGTTGAGGCGGTAGACGTGTAGTTGACGAGGTTGCAGATGCTGATGGGAAGGAGGAAGACGTTGGCCTCGTCGGGGCGGCGCGCGGCGAAGCAGTTCCAGGGGTCCTCCATCTCGTACAGGAACTAGCCCTCGATGGAGTAGATATCCGTGCCAGGGCCGATGTGCGCCAGCGGCGGCTCCCCCTCCGAGTACGTCCATATCTTCAGCCTTCTCTCCATCTCCACATAGCTCCTGAATTAATAATCAGCCTAGCAGTGGCACGCACTACACTAATACTCCCTCCATATATGATATATCATATATAGTACGAGAACCCGATCGATTCAGCATCTACTGCCGATGGGCACCATGGCTATGGTTGTCTACGAAACACACAGTTTGATCGGGAGCGTACATCTTCCTGCCGACGCAAGTTGTCAACGAGACCACTACTACCACCAGGTCAGACCAAGGTTGGCGGCGACGAACTACCGAAGGCGCGCGGCGCCGTCTCCGTACATCGTCTGTCCATGCCATGCAGCGTCCGCGTAGATCGGCCAAGATATCTCCCGTCTCCCATGGTCATGGACATCTCGAAAGATGCATTTGCATGCATGTGTGGGAAAACCTAGCTAGCTTGATCATCTGGCGATGATTCACTTTGCACGCAACTTCATGTCTGCATGCTCACGTTTAATTTTTCTCATCACATTGGCACCTATGCGCTGCTCAGAAATTAATTAACTCACGACTCAATGATAAGATATTAAACGTTTATTACAAGATATACAAAAGTATAAGTGATGGTAAACTTTAATTCATGGTTATCTTACTTGCACATTGCGAAAAAATATTTTTGCAATAAAAATAATATATCAGTAAATATTTAATCTACTGCAAAAAAGGCGACATGAGCAACATCTCATTGACAATTCAAATTCGGGCGCCACCAATAAACCAACAGGAGATGAAGATGATTTTGGTGGATACGCGGAGTACAAGCTCGTTGTCACGGGGGCAACACTCAGGTACGCTATCAGCTATGTGCGACCAACGGCCATCATCAGTGGTGCAACTATGCCTGCCTAACTAGGTATATACATGAATTTTTCTATCCCGTTGCAACGCACGGGCATGTTTGCTAGTGATCCTTTAATAAACTTTGATAACAGTACGTGAGTCTTAATTGTTAACTCCATGATGAATGTTACAAATGATTCTTGATTCGTACATCTTGAGAACTGCTTCTTAGATAATTGCTTCTCTTACTGAACTTTACTCAAATTTGCATTCAGTGGACCAAGAGAAGATGCAACTCGCATTGGATCTGCTGGCGCTGTCAGAAGGCAGGCTGTTGATATTTCTCCTCTGAGGCGCGTGAACCAAGCAATTTACCTTCTTACAACTGGTGCTAGAGAGAGTGCTTTCAGAAATATCAAAACCATTGCAGAATGCCTTGCAGATGAGCTTATTAACGCAGCTAAAGGTTCTTCCAACAGGTATTATGCTGCTTATGCTTGTTGGTGATCTTTCTTTCTTGGGAAACCAATAATAATCAGTGCGGCCAAATCATTTCCTACATTACTGTGTGTGAATGTGTGCGTGCTGTGAGTATTATGCTTACACACAATTATAACGATCGTTGAAAACTGAATTTCAGTTTGTTAGGGTTATTCATCGTGTAAGGTGTAAAAGATACTGTGGTACACACAATTCCGAATTACCTGTGATATCTTGTTTGCAGGCTCCTGAGCTAAAACCTTTTCTCTTTTGTCAACTCAGTTTAGGCATTGCCAAATTGATTATACCTCTGGTTTAATATTGGTACACTTGCTCCTAACATGCTTTGCATACCGAATCTTTACGACTGCCGCATGGTGCTCTAGAATTGAGCAACCCACTGGTTCTCTACTCACTTCATTGTGGCTGTACCAAAAACAACATTCTTTCAAAGGAACTTACATTATATGTTTCACTATATGTTGCACTTTCTTAGCCTTGTTTATTGTGCATTAGTTATTAGGATAGTTGTCTTTTTCATCCTTGGAAGTTGGAAGATGCCATATTTTACATTTGTAAATATCTGACAGTTGACGTTATAAAGGACTTCTCCAAAAGTAATTTAATCTCCTTGTATGTCTACTTTGTTTGTAAACTCGAAATAATGTTCCACTCTTCTTGTTTTGTGCAGCTACGCAATCAAGAAGAAAGATGAGATTGAACGTGTCGCAAAGGCCAACCGTTAAGCACGTGCGTATGCAAAAGAAACAAGGGGAAAGTTAATGATAAATGTTTCTACTTCTGTGTATCTAGTTTACTTGAGAATTTAGGCCTGCCTGAAGTATTTGGCACATCTGTTTCTCTAGCTGTTTAAGCTCATGTAGTGTGTTTTAGTGAAACTGCAAAATCAAAAAAAATTGTAGCTCTGTGAGCCAAGATTCTGCATCCGTTTTGGCCAGCTATAACCGTGTCTCTAAGAGTGCACAGCGTGCATCCTGTGTGTTTGTGGGTCTGGAAATGTTAGTATGTTAAGCTGTATTAATCTAATCTACGCTCCAAGTTGGAGCGATTTGGTCCAGTAGCAGACGGTTAGCACTTCTAGCAGTAACACTGAATGAGCTGGTAAGCAACTTTGTATTTTGAGTACCGTACAATCGAGTGTGTTGCACCGGCGCATCAGCTTCTTTTGTCTAGCTGTACGTATGCATAAACCAGAAATTCAGTTCCCGAGCGAAACATTACGAAAGAAGCTTATCTTCTGGGAACTAAAACTGAAATATTGGTGGATGAATCTACTGAATTATACCCAGATCAGTTCATAAATAGAGACTAACTTTTTACAACATGTATAGGAAAATTAAGGTTTCTCATTGGAGACAATTCATTAAGATTGCTTCTAGAGGGCATGGGAGTCACAATGACCCTTTGGGTTAGACATTAGACCAGTCGTGTGTCCTTGAATTGAAGCGATTTTCTTGATCAACTTTAACGCACAAAGTTGGCTGAGAACAATGACATTCACTAGACGAGAAGACGGGAACCTAAGCCGGTCCTGGAGTCAACCGAGTGGGTGCGAGGTTAATTTCTGTTTCTAATACATAAGTAGAAAATGTATGCGGTGTGTTCTTGGCAAAGACACAATCGAGCGCTATGTTTCGGCAGACCCAAAAATTAATGGTGTACTGTAGCAAATATTTCCAAAATATAAATAACTTTGGTATAATGTTATCAAATTAAAATTAAATTTGGATGCAAAGCAAAAAACAGAAGATTTCCGAACGGAAAGATATGACACATGATTACACAAATACCTCATGTCCTCTTTTTCTTTCTAGAAAAATCATGCGGAATCGCTCACACCAGATGTAGGAATTTGCATATCTTTCCAAACATACTCTAAACAACTCTCACCCCCTCCTTGGCCACATCACTTCCAATTATATCTCATTTGGAATGGCACAATCGGAGAATTCTTTGGTCACTTTAAGACGTGGCGTAGCCAGAGATATTTATGGACATCTTACATATATGTATGTAAAGGGCTCAGCCTTTCCACATCAGTCGTACAACCCTCCACTTAAAACGATTCCCAATCCAAAGAAGCCTACCTGCCAGAAGTCTAGAATTGAGGTCGCATGGGCAACGACTTTAACTTTACTACTCCCTCCAATTAGAAATAAGTGTCAGAGACTTAGTACAAATTTTATATTAAGTTAGTACAAAATCGTCGACACTTATTTCCGATGGAAGGGAGTAGCTTACTAGCACAAATGCTGAAATGCACGATGCAGATACATATTTACCACGCAGAAAGTAACAATATAGTATTATATTATGCCGGGGTTTATGCTCTGTAAAAGTAGAACATTATTATTGTAAGACTTTGCTTTTACCTTTCCTCTCCAACGCAAGTGGGAATAACTTGACATGCACAAAATCGCACTGGTTTGAGTATCACAGGATGAGATAAGAGATTGGGTACCTATCCGAGATGAATTTATTTTTTATTATGTGAGTGCTTTGGCGCTTTTCGGAGGAACTCTTAGTGGATTTCACAAAACACATGTTTGTCCCTACTCGAATTATTACTAAACAGATAAATCATATGCACGTGCTTATCTAACTCGAATGATTAGTAAGCACTTAATAAGTTGTACAAAAGTTTCTTTAAACAAAGATGACAAAAAATTGCCTATGACTTGCGGATCTTGGGCAAGCTAGATATCATAGGCATGATTTTACACCTGCTAAGTTTCATCACCCTCCCGACACTAGTGGAAAACAGGCCTTTGGTCAGGGATCTTTAGTCCCGGCCGTTATCTGGGCCGAGACTAAAGGCCTGGCCACGTCGCTCCAAATTCGCCCACGCGTACGGCATCCATTGGTCCCGGTCCGTTACAAGCCTTTAGTCCCGGTTTGAGACACAAACCGGGACTAAAGGGCTATGCGGTGGGCGGCCCGCATGTGCACCCCATTTAGTCCCGATTTGTGTCTCCAACCGGGACTAAAGTCTTCTGCCTATATATATATGGCCGCAGCCCCTCTCGCTTGTTTTTTTCTTGGATGGAGGAGTGTGGGTTTGTGCTAGTTTTCTAGTTTATTCCTATGCACTAGAGGTGTTTATTGAAATGTGTGTTAGAGCGATGCCACTTAAGTTCACCGAACACAACTACAATATGAGGTGTCCGAGCCATGCTTAAGCCTCTTCCTCTTTATTTCCACTTATTCTAAAAGGTTAGCAACTATATTTTCTCGTTTAGACCGTGCGGTACTAATTTTAGGATCGTGATTACGTTTGATATACTGTTGTATGATGCAGATGAGCCATCCATGGATGTACGGTGATCGACGCACAACCGCTTACAGAGAAGGCGTGCATTCTTTTCGAGATGCGGCCGAGGCGAACAAGCATGGTGGTGGCTTTATATTTTGTCCATGTGTTGAATGTCGGAATGAGAAGTATTACACTTCCTCAAGAGTCATTCAGAGCCACTTGCTTCGGTCCATTTTTATGTCTGGCTATAATGTTTGGACCAAGCACGGAGAAAGAGGGGTTATGATGGAAGACGACGATGAAGAAGAGAACGATGATGACAACTACCGATCTATGTTCCCTGAGTATGCTGATACCGCAATGGAAGATAATGAAGAAGAAGATCAGGGTGAAGAACGGGAACCATATGAGCCCGCTGATGATCTTGGTCGGGTCATTTCTGATGCACGGCGAGGCTGCGACACAGAAAAAGAGAGGTTGCAGTTCGAGCAGATGTTACAGGACCACAACAAATTGTTGTACCCAACTTGTGAAGATGGCCAGAAGAAGCTGGGTAGCACACTGGAATTGCTGAAGTGGAAGGCAGAGACCAGTGTGACTGACTCGTCATTTGAAAAGTTGCTGGTACTGATGAAGAAGATGCTTCCAAGAAAGAACGAATTGCCCGCCAGCACGTACGAAGCAAAGAAGCTTGTCTACCCTCTAGGATTAGACGTGCAGAAGATACATGCATGCCCTAATAACTGCATCCTCTACCGCGGTGAGAAGTACGAGAATATGGATAAATGTCCGATATGCACTGCATTGCAGTATAAGATCAGAAAAGATGACCCTGGTGATATTGAGGGTGAGCCACCTAGGAAGAGGGTTCTTGCCAAGGTGATGTGGTATGCTCCTATAATACCATGGTTGAATCGTCTGTTCAGAAATAAAGAGCATGCAAAGTTGTTGCGATGGCACATGGAAGATCGTATGAAAGACGACAAGTTGAGGCACCCCGCTGATGGTCGGCAGTGGAGAAAAATCGAGAGAGAGTTCCTGAGATTTGCAGGTGACGCAAGGAACTTATGGTTTGGTCTAAGTACAGATGGCATGAATCCTTTTGGGGAGCAGAGTTGCAGACACAGCACCTGGCCCGTTACTCTATGTATCTACAACCTTCCTCCTTGGTTGTGCATGAAGCGGAAGTTCATTATGATGTCAGTGCTTATCCAAGGTCCAAAGCAACCCGACAACGACATTGATGTGTACCTAAGGCCATTAGTTGATGAACTTTTACAGCTGTGGGCCGAACCAGGTGTACGTGTGTGGGATGAGCACAAACAAGAGAAATTTGACCTTTGAGCGTTGCTTTTCGTAACCATCAATGATTGGCCTGCTCTTAGTAACATTTCAGGACAGTCAAACAAGGGATACAATGCATGCACACACTGTTTGGATCAGACAGAAAGTATATATCTGGACAAATGTAGGAAGAATGTGTACCCGTATAATCGTCGTTTTCTTCTGCCCAAGCATCCCTTAAAGAAAAAAGGCAAGCATTTCAATGGCAAGGCAGAAACCCGGGGGAAGCCTGTCACCCGTACTGGTACTGAAGTATTTAATATGGTCAAAGATTTAAAAGTAATCTTTGGAAAGGGTCCTGGCAGCCAACCTGTTCCTAACGACCCTGATAAGCGCGCACCCATGTGGAAGAAGAAATCTATATTTTGGGAGCTACCCTATTGGGAAGTCCATGAGGTCCGCTCCGCAATCGACGTGATGCACCTGACGAAGAATCTCTGCGTGAATATTCTAGGCTTCCTGGACTTGTATGGGAAGTCAAAAGATACACCGGAAGCACGGGAGGACCAGGAACGTCATAAAGGACGAGACGGTATGCATCCAGGGCAGTTTCAAGGGCGTGCCAGCTACGCTCTTACCAAGGAAGAGAAGAAAATCTTCTTTGAAGTCCTTTTCAGTATCAAGGTCCCGACTGGCTTCTCGTCGAATATAAAGGGAATCGTAAATATGAAAGATGAAAAATTCAAAAACCTAAAGTCTCATGACTGCCACGTGCTTATGACGCAATTGCTTCCGGTTGCATTGAGGGGAATTCTACCGAAAAATGTTCGCCTGGCAATTGTGAAGGTATGTGTATTCCTCAATGAAATTTCTCAGAAGGTAATCGATCGAGAAAGTCTATCAGGGTTACAGATTGATGTGGTCCAATGTCTGGTCAGCTTTGAGTTGTTGTTCCCGCCATCCTTGCAACGACCTCAAATTTGATACAAATTTGAAGTGCCCGTTATGTATTCCACCGCAATCCCAGAACCATTGTTGCGATATACATAACGTAGTTGGTAACCAGTTCCATAGACATTACAATACGAAGGTTCAAATACAATGGTCATAGAGACCAAATTCATATTACAACACAATATAGCAGCGGAAATAACGTCTTCGGGTCCATGCCTTCACCCTACAGGCAAATGGCGACTCATGGAGACGAGCTTAGTTCTGGCACTCTTCTTCATACCCTTCTTCCTGGTACTCTTCCCCATAGTCTGGCCAAGTTGATAGCCAGGGACACAGCCATGAGTACATTGGATGCACTCGCAAACCATCTTATAAATGAAATGATGAAGTAGATATGCAAGTTTGGTATAGTGGACTAAGCACTAGGTTTATTTGCAAAAGCTAGTTTTATTTCCCAAGAATGTTCATTGGTAGAAAAGAAGTTTAGTTCTCTAAGTTCAATCTAAAGAGGAATTTCAAGTGTGTCAACATCAAGGTCAAGTCAAGTCATTCACCCAGTTCACCGTTGTTATTTTTATTCTTTGACAAAAGTCAAGTACAGCTCGCCAACTGTCCATGACCGCGGACGCGGCTATTCGAATAGTTTGAAAACCTCTGCAGAGGGGTACACTTTACCCACAAGAATCGATACATCTGCCGGGAGAAATCCACGGATCGTCATACACAAGGTATGCGGGGTTCAGATAATCAAACAAACTCTTTCACTTGTCTACTCTAGTATAGGATCCTTCCCTAGAGCCCGAGACACGGATTTCCCCGTTCCGACGCCTCTAGTTTTGCCCGCTCTGGGATGCCGGACGGATGGAAATCTTCAGGAAGGAAAATTTCCAATGACCACTTGGTTCGGAAGCAACCACGCATGGAATACTTCTATAAAGGATGAAACAAGACCTCCCATACTAGAATAAACAAGCTAGGAATAAGCCCCTTCCCATTCAGGGGTAATGTGGTCGTACGGTATGGTTGGCTCCCATAGTACATCACTCGTTGTCATTGAGAAATACATTTCATAGTTCTTAGTCAAGATTAATTTCTTTCATAAAGCCATTATGTAGGAGCAATCTCCAATTCAAGTTTCAAGTTCAAGTCACCACTTTTCAAATAGAGTTCCCCTTATAGATGGCCTCAATATTATTAGCGACTAAGCAACTACATTGAGTGATGACTACTAAATAGAGTTGGATAAACTCAGCTTGATGCTCTTGCTAAACAAGACATCACTACACTTCTATCATTCTACTCTAGCAATTCAATCATGCAATTTACTTAAAACAAGTAGAATGCAATATTAAAACTAGGCATTGGGAGTATGAATCAAAAGATGGCTTGCCTTGGTTGGCAAAGTGTCCGGGGTATTCTTCTTCTTCTTGATAATAATCCCCTCCAATATCCTCCTCGGCAACACTAGCGTCTAATAACGAATGAACACAAAGCACACCATCACTACACAATGCTAACAACACACCAAGCACACATATTTGTTTGCTAACAATAACATTCCTGTTGCATTTTAGGGAGTTGGATTGCAAGTTTTTCTTCTAAGTTTTCATCAAGTGTGCAAGTTAGATTTTTTACTAAGTGTCATATGTTGTTCACTTTCTAAGCATTGATATTGGTTTAGGGGTACTAAGACTAGTTCAAGTGGGGAGGGATTAACTAAGTGAATTGGTAAAGAGGGCAAATTAATTTTAAGTGTGTGATAGGGATCTATCATTTTATGTTACTAACTAGAGTTGGGGTAGGATCTAATTGATAACACTAACAGGGTTTGGAGTTGATTAGGGTTGACTAACAGTAGGGGAGGTCATTGGTGAGTTCACAATTTAAATTTCATGATTTTAGGAGGCTTAAACAATTTTCTAGAAATCTTCTATGGTTAATAAAGCTATGGTCACACTATTCATATCTAATTAAATTCCTAACTCAGATGGAATTCTAACCAATTCTACAGGCTAGAGCATTTTACAAGCTTTCCAACGCATATTTATTTGCTAGAAAAGGATTTGTAAATCTCTGGGAATTTAAGTTTGAAAATCATATCTGAAACAATTTTGAATTAATTCGAAAAGGCGGGAGAATAAATAAAAACGAAACGGACCTACTTCTAACCAAACGGGCCGAGTCCAGAAGAATTCCGAATAGGCCGGCCCGATACCGTTTCGCGCGGGGCGGAAATGTTTTAAAACCGAGCCTGACAGATGGGGTCCACTCGTCAGACCTAATTAGAATCCCGAACCGGTATGCTTCCGTTGGATCAAGATCCAACGGTGCATCGTCGTCGTCTACCCCGGGACAGACCAGAGGCTCACCGGCGTTGCAGTGACGAGTGTTCGACGGCGAGGGTGTGACGGAGAGGATGCAGAGCTTGACGGCGGTGATGCAGATCGACAGCGGCGGCTCCGCTCCTCCACCTCGCACCAGCAGCAGCTCCAATGGTGGCCGAAATCCTCCAGAACGCGGTGGCGCTCCCGTGCAGAGATCGAACATTTCCGAGGGAGAGAGGAAGAGAGAAGAGCGGGGCTTGGTTGCGGTGGTGTGTGAGTCCTCTGGGGGTGATCGACGGGGGTTTTTATAGCCGCGGGAGGCCGGGGGCAAGGCGACCAGAAGGTGGCCAGTGCGGGGGTCCTGGCGGCGTTCGGAGGTCGCTCCGGGCACGGCGGCCTCGGGGGTGTGCTGGGAGGGTGTCGCCTTGGCTGCGAAGGGCTGTGGGTCGGCTCTGGCGCATCCAGGGCGGTCGGGAGCGTGCAGAGAAGAAGAAGGCTGGGAGGGGGCCCTGGGCGCATGTCTCCCTTCCCTCCTCTTCTCACGGCTCGGGTCGGGGCAGGGGGCACTGGGCTCGACCGTGGCATCGTCCAGGAGCGTGGCTACAGTCCTCGAGCGAGCAAGAACAGTGCAGCCCACAGTGAACTCGATTTGATTTGATTCTTGCCTGCCAGTGTTCGACGAAATGCCCGCAAGAGTTTTAAATTTGAATTTTTGAAATTTTCCACTTTGGGTGATCAGCATATGAGCCAAGGTATCCAGTGGTATTTTTGTTCTAAAGAAAGGATAAGGTTTGCAGAAATCTTATTTCAAATTTTTGGTTTGGTCTTTGATTCAGATTCAAAGTTTTGGTGATGTTTGAGTCAGGTTCTGGTTTGAATTTTGGTTAGCAACCTTTTTGTTGAGTTTGTATGTGACTTGGTGAAGCTCAACTAACTGGCCAAACATGGAGGTGAGTTACAGATTTCTTAATCCAAGGGCTCAAAGTAGGGTAGTCAAACAGATTTCCTAGATCTTCTTATTCTTCTCTTTTTCTTTAATATTTTTATTTCTGGTTTCTTTGATTCCTATAATTCTTCTCAATTGCTTCTGTTGGTTCACTTAGAATTAACTAACCAATGCACAACCAAAAATAACACACATGAAATCATAAAAGACATATAATAGAAAATACATGTATGCATGAAATAATAGATAAAAGTTTTATCTGGGTCCAAAATTTGGTATTTTAATTAATAAGAAGTGGATTACAATTTCTGAGTTGTTACAATCCTTCTTCAATATAATGACACACCTCCTAGTTCACCTAGTCGAAGAGATTATAATTCTCGGTCCTGTGTTTCTACACAATATGTTCCCCTTCGAGAGGTTCATGGGAGTCTTAAAGAAATATGTCTGTAACCATGCTAGGCCAGAAGGAAGCATCTCCAAGGGCTATGGAACAGAGGAGGTCATTGAGTTTTGTGTGGACTTTCTTCCTGACCTTAAGCCGATTGGTGTTCCTGAATCTCGGTATGAGGGTAGGCTGACAGTAAAAGTCACACTAGGAAGGAAAGCAAAAGTATGTATGGACGGGCATTCATTCACTCAAGCACACTACACAGTTCTATACAATTCCACCGTGGTGGCTCCGTATATCGAGAGACATAAGAATATTCTGTGCTCCGAAAACCCGGGGAAGGCTGACTCTTGGATTAAAGGGGAACACTAGAAGACTTTCGGATATTGGTTGCAGACACATATCATGAATAACAACACCGTTGGAGATCAGCTGTATTGTTTGGCCAGGCCACCATCTTCGACTATATGTACTTTCTAAGGGTACGAGATAAACGAGAATATATTTTACATGGTCGCCCAAGATAAAAAGAGCACCAACCAAAACAGTGGTGTCCGCTTTGATGCAACACACGATAATGGGCAGAAGGACACATATTACGGGTACATAGAGGAGATATGGGAACTTGACTATGGACCTACTTTTAAGATCCCTTTGTTTCGGTGCAAATGGGTGAAGCTGACATGAGGCGGGGTAGTTGTAGACCAAAAGTATGGCATGACAACAATGGATCTCAACAATCTTGCGTACATGGATGAATCATTCGTCCTAGCCAACGATGTCGCTCAGGTTTTCTATGTGAAGGACATGTCTAAAAAATGAGAAAAAGAAATCAGCAAAAGAAGACATCGTCCGATGAGCCAAAGCGCCACATAGTTCTTTCAGGGAAAAGAAACATCGTGGGAGTAGATGATAAGACAGACATGCCAGTAGATTATAATAAGTTTCATGAAATTCCGCCCTTCAAAGTGAAAACTGACCCAAGCATCCTACTGAATGATGAAGATTCTCCATGGCTATGACCTAGAAGAAAACAGAAAATAATAGATAGGAATGTTGGTGCAATAATGTAATAGTGTATTAAACCTTTTATGTAATGCATGTATGGAATGTACTAAACCTTTTATTTAAGGAGCATGTGTGTTAATAATGAAATAATATTTTCAATTAATAAAACAGAAAATGGATTTGAATTACTTATTCAAATTCAAGCACTTTTCATGTTGAAAGTTTAATAAGATTCAAAAATATGCAAAAAATATTAGTTAATCTATTATTTAATTGAAAATGGCAATTTTGTTAATAGTTTGATAAGTTAGAATAAGTTAACACAAATAAGTTAGGTAATTTGATTAGAAAATAAGTTAACATTCAAAAATCGGTAAACACAAATAAGTTAGGTTAATTTGAATAGTTAGAATAATTGATTTTGAAAATAGGAAAAAGTTTTGAATTACTTATTCAATTTCAAACACTTTTCATATTAATTTTTTATTAGATTCTAAAATATACAGAAGTTATTCAATTTGAAATTAAAATTCATATTCAAATGAAATCTGAAAAAAATTAGCCTTGGCGCGGCTAGGGTGCAAACTGGAACCGCCGCCCCCAAAAGTCTTTAGTCCCGGTTGAAGCCACCACCCGGGACTAAAGACCCTTTAGTCCCGGTTGGTGGCTCAAACCGGGACTAAAGATCCCTCTTTAGTCCCGGTTGAAGCCACCAACCGGGACTAAAGGGTGGGGGGTATATATACCGCGCCGCCCCTCTCCTTCTTCCCCACTCCAACACTTAGCAAAAAACGGATCGACCGCGGAGGCCTCGACGACGCGCGGAGAACTCATCGGCGCCAATGTTGCGGCCCACCGATTCCATGGAGCCGCCGCCGCCCACGCCTCCGCCCGTCACCGCAGCCGCCCACAGAGAAGAGCCGCCGCCGCCCGTCGCCGCCCGCGCGCGCTATCCCCGAGCCACGTGCCCATCGCTGCTGCCACGCCGTCGTCCGTCGCCTGTCGCCGCACCGCCACCGGAGCCGTCGACGCTGCCGCCCCTGGCCCTCCGCGCGCATGTAATTCAATTAGGGTTAGAAATTTTTTTGTTAGATACAAATTTTAGTTAGAAAAAATATTAGGAATTTGTTAGACACAAATTTAGTTAGAAAAATATTAGGAATTTGTTAGATACAAATATTAGGAATTTGTTAGATACAAATTTTAGAAATTTTAGTTAGAAATAGTTAGTTAGAATTTTAGTTAGAGATTTTAGTTAGAAATAGTTAGTTAGAATTTTAGTTAGAAATTTGTTAGATACAAATGTTAGGAATTTGTTAGAAATTTGTTATATACAAATGTTAGGAATTTTTTTAGATACAAATGTTAGAAATTTTAGTTAGAAATAGTTAGTTAGAATTTTAGTTAGAAATTTTAGTTAGAAATAGTTAGTTAGAATTTTAGTTAGAAAATTGTTACATACAAATGTTAGGAATTTGTTAGAAATTTGTTAGATACAAATGTTAGGAATTTGTTACATACAAATGTTTGGAATTTGTTAGATACAAATGTTAGGAATTTGATAGAAATAGCGTTAGAAAAATAGAAATAAAGGAAATAGAGTTAGAATATATTTGTTCGCTTAATGTTAGGAATTTAGTTAGAATGTGTTAGAATTTAGTTAGGGTTAGTATTTAGAAAAAAGTGTTAGAAAATAGTTAGGGTTAGTAGTTAGAAAATAGTTAGGGTTAGTAGTTAATTTGTTTTGTTATTAGTTAGGGTTAGTAGTTAGAAAATAAGTTAGGTTATTTTGTTAGGTTAATTTTTTGTTAGTTAGGTTATTTTGTTAGGTTAATTGTTTGTTAGTTAGGTTAATCAAATGTTGGTATTGTTCCATATAGCGTCCATAATTGAAATATAAATGTTGGTATTTTGCAGAAACTATGGATCCACATAGGAGGAACCTAGAAGAGGAAGAAATTCTCGAAGATATAATCAAAGATGCCCCCGATGTTGAACAAGCTGAATCTCCGTCGTCATATCTGAACCCCTCCGGGGATGGAATGGAGGTCGACCGACATGAAGATGAAGCCGACGGAGAAGGCGATAGCTCCGATGATGGAGATGGCGATAGCTCCGCTGATGGAGAAGCCGGTGGACAATTAACGAAGTCCGGCGAGGTATATATATGAAGTTTGGCAATCACTTGTAATATGTGAAAATATTGGAGATAACTGTATATTGTATACATATACATTGACGAATGTTTCTCCTCTTAGGCCTCCACATCGAGCAAAGCTACGAAACGAGGCCCGACCAAAAAGTTGGATGCACGAGCGCATTACACCTTTGAGGTCATATTGCCTACGGGCGAACCCAAGCTTCCTAAGAAGGTTACCGACACATTCAAGAAGCAATGCGGAGTTCTGGTTAGGGATCACGTCCCGATCAGTGTTCGAGAGTGGACCAAGCGCAAAGGGGCAGACGATAGTGAGTATGTCGCCGAAAGGTACAAAGAGAGTCTTTGGAATGATCTCATGGCACATTTCAACCTGCCAGAATGTGAGAATGAAGACGCCGCAAGACAACTGAGGGCCAAAGTCAAGCAGTGGACTCTAAAGAAGATGGCCGAACTGTTCCGGGTGTGGAAGAAAAAAATATGGAAAAACTATCTGAAGACAAAGAAAGTACCAGTATTCGAAGGGTATCTAGCGAAGCAGGCGAATCACTGAAAGGCATTTCAGGAGTACAAGGAGTCAGAAGATACCAAGGCATTATCAGAAAAGAACAAGAAAAATGCCGACAAGAAGAAATATCACCACACGCTGGGGCCAGGGGGCTACGAGACTGCCATCCCAAAGTGGGATAAGAAAGAGCAAGAGATGATTGCTAAAGGGATCACACCTGAACCCATTAGTGATGAGTGGGAAATGAGAGCAAGAAATTGGTTCCTTGCGCATGGTGGTTCGTACGACGAACTAACAGGGGACCTTATCTGCAGTGACGGTCTTAGGATACCCAGGGAAAATTGGAAAAAAATAGTGAAAGAAATTAAAGAGGGAAAAAGACAGTTCACTCCAGATAGAGAGAAAGACTTGCTCACCCTGGTCCTCGGGAATGATGAACACGGAGGACGAACGTGAGGCTTTGGTCCTTCTTACCCGTGGTGGCTTGGGTTTGCCAAAGACCAAGAGACTTACAGAAGCCGAGCGAGAGCAAAGAAGCGACAGCAGGATGAGGAAAATGACAAGTTCAACCAGTTGCTTGTCAGACTTAACGAGCAACAGCAGCAGATTGACGAACTTAGAGGAGTAGTGCGCCAGCAAGATCCTGCACTCGATATTACCGCCGGCCCATCTAAGCGGAAAAGCAGCGTGGCTGAATCTGAGGCCCCGATTGACGATGCACGACGAATGATAGAGGGCGGTCCCGGCTACCCCGTGGATGGAATCAAGGAGTCAACATCATGTGAACTCCATCAGAGAATGAAGAACATATCCATGAAGGTGGCCGTCGGACAAGCTTTACCTTCTGGCCCTGATGTACGCTGGCATGGCCGTGAGATTCCAGCTGGCTATGCTAAAGTCAGGGTGGATGAAATCGTGCCGGGGTTTCATGATATGGAGCTTGACATCGCTGGACCCGAAGATGAGAGGACACTCGGAGAAGTACTGGGTGGAGTCATTCTATGGGACAAGAACTACATCAAGCTTCCAGGCTCGGCCCCAAGGACAACACCGCCTCCGAGTTGTCGCAGGTCACCTACACATCCATCACCTCCAAGCCCTCCACATGACTACGGCCACCACAACACGAGTCCATCTCGATCACCACCGCCGGACTTGGGTCGGCCGTCTCCGCCGCCGGCCGCTAAGGATACTAAGCGGAAGCGTGCCAGCAAGAACGCTCAGTCGATGAGTTCTAAGCGACGGAGCCCCCCAAAGCGCAAACTGTTGCCCCTCCCAAAGGTACCTCATCCTAATCTTCCCATCAGACCTTATGATCGTACCCCTGAGGAAAACGCTAGGATCGCAAAGGAACATTATGATGCGCAGATGAAAAAGAAGGAACCCGAGCCCCGCCCGGAATACACCGAGAAGCAAAAAGAATATGCAAAATACTTACTGACCCTTCCATCGCAGTATGACTTGCACCATAAGCCTGATGACTATCTACGCACATTGCAGAAGGAAGGGAAAAAGAGCAGATCACGTGCAAGTGCAAGTGGGAGCAAATCAAGTACAAGTACAAGCAAAAAAAGATCAGACGTTTCTCAGCTTGGACAACAGGCCAAACAATCGATCCCACCCCTCAGGGTGTTATCCGAGAATGTTCCCTCTCTGGTGCAGGGGCAAAATTTGGAAATAGTAGAGAAGTGGGCGTCTGAATGGGGTATGAGTGTTGAAGACGTTCTGGCTTCCCAAGACGAGAGGTTTCCCAAGGCTGTTGTAGCCCCTAAGCCTAAATTTGTCATGGGAGGGCCTTTGGTCAGCAAAGAAAGGTTGGAAGATCTCCCAACAAATATGCATTACTTGCATACATGGTACATGAATGAAGCAAAGAATGGGAGAATAATGATCATGGCACGTGTCCCACGGGAGTACTACGGCCGTCCCGAAGAGATCCATGTCGACTTTGATGAACTATTCCAGATGTACAATTGCGACGCCCTCGACAAATCTCTCATGAGTTGCTATTGTCTGTAAGTTTTTCAATTCGTTATCTACATATAACTTGTTCAGTTATTTCAATTCATTGTCTACATATAACTTGTTCAGTTATAACTTATGTACTCTATTATGCAGAATGAAGATCCTGGTCTGTAAAAGTAGGAACATCATAAATATTGGGTTTATTGACCCAGATAAAATACATATAAAGACGCTAACTGATAAACCCAAGGAGACGGAGGAAAACCTTCTAAGGTTTCTAACGGATCAAAATTTCTGTGAACACATACTGTTTCCATACAACTTCAAGTGAGGGTCTTACTCTGTTGTGTCCATTCACTTATAAGTATAATTGATAAGTTACTGACATATATATATATACATGTGCAGCTACCACTGGATTCTATTGGACATTCAAATTGATAAGGGAAGAGTTGATGTCTTTGACCCATTATCGAGAAACATGGAACAGTTCCAAAGCCCACAGGACATGCTCCAAGGGTAATTTCAATCATTCTTGCGCTCTATCGGTCTCTTTTGATGATTTTCTGAGATATCAAGTAATGAAAAACTTAGCAAATCATTTTCCTTGTCGGGCAGGGTTTGGAAGCGGTTCAAGTGTGTGACTGACGGTATCTCTCATGAGAAGTTGACCTTTAGAGCGGTTTAGGTAAGTAGTACGAGATACTTCTATTTTCAATACATTTATGATGCTAGATTATTATTTTGATTATATTCAATTCTCGTAAAGTGCGACCAGCAGCCACAGGGGACGCATCTATGTGGATACTACGTTTGCGAGTTCATTCGCACATTTACCTCTGAGCACAAGGATTACAGACACGACGTAAGCAATAAACATTCACACCTCTATTTTTACCCGTCATTCTTTGTTATCATGATTGACATTCATATTGATCTCCTTTTCTTATATAGTTCATGGCCATGCGGAAGAAGTACCTACCAGAGTAACGCGCGATCGCTGTTGCAGAGGAGCTAGCGGCCTTTTTGAGGATAGAAGATGTAGATGATAAAGGAAGATTTAGTGTAGCTAGGGGCCATTACTAATGTTGGTCCATGTAATCGAATAGACGGGCTCTAGTCCCGGTAATTGTGATCTCCATATAATTGTATATATATACTCGATCATAAGATAAGTTATCTTACATATATATGCACTAACATGTATGCATAGAATTATATGAAAAGTGTTTTTAAAATGAAGAAATAAATAAAATAAAATACAACAAAAATAATTCCCCCGAACACCTAAACCCTAAAACCCTAAAACAAAAACAAAATCTGTAGAGGCTCTTTAGTCCCGGTCCGTGTTACAAACTGGGACTAAAGGGCCTGTCCCTGAAGGCGCTCCGAGGCACCCACGTGGAGGCCCTCTAGTCCCGGCTGGTAACAGGGCCGGGACTAAAGGTTTAGCCTTTAGTCCCGCCTCTAGAGTCCCGGTTTGCAAACCGGGACTAAAGGCTGTTACGGGCCAGGTTTAGAGGCACTGTCCCCACTAGTGCGACTTCATGGATTTCCGATTGCCCCTCCTTGGTGCTAAGTATCTGGTCAGCTGCACTCCTCGAACAACATGTATAAACGGCGGTATCCACATAGGAAAGTTACCAGGTTTAGAGTTTCTTTGAGACGAGAAGGTTGAGAATCCAGTGACATGGGGGACAAAGAAGTCGCAACATGGATGCTTTAGACGAAGAGTCTGATACCACATGAGAAAACATAGATTGGTATTGCGATGCCCCAAAACCGGCACCTTGCAGATAATAGCGATCACGCCACAATCTACATGATGCCACTTTGGAAACGTACCACCAACCGCCTCGTGCATGTCGCAACATGCACGTGATGCGGGTGGAATCAAGGTAGCAACAGTTACACAAGTTCACGATGTAACCCACAAAAGAATATATAATAACCACAAAGACTCCACGAGTCAAGAATCCAAATATACAATGCAAAGATCCAAATCATACATAAAGCAAATATCATCCGAGTACGGACAAGAATACAAATGGGCCTAAGAGGCCTGAAGATAAACGATGGCGTCCATGACCCTGCCTAGGCCAAGCCGGAAGGGTAACCTTGCTAACGTCATCGCTCCCATACCTGTGAAGATCGGGCCAACGGTTGCCAAACAAGGAGGGAGAAAGAGAAAAGGAAAAAAAATGAGGGTGAGTACGGAGGCACGTACTCACGAGACTGGAATTCAGCGGTGCTCACCTACAGGTTATATGGTGGACTTAGCGGCAACAAAGAATCATACTACAGAGACACACTACAACTTTCGTCTAAATAGATTGAGATAAGAGAGTGCATAAAAGTAACCAACTAGAAACTAACACCAAACATAACCCAGCAGATGAATCACCTCCTCGTGACCAAACGAAGAAGCAAGTATCAAAGGCACTCACACGGTTACCAAGTTTTATTGCAGGTTTATTGTTGTAGTTGTGCTAGCTTACTACACAAGTTTATTAGTATTGAAATAGGAGGTGCAAGTTGTTCTATGATCGAGTAGTACAGCTCCAAGTCGTCAATAACCGCGGACACGGCTTTTCGAAAAGATTTAACCCTGCAGGGGTGCCCAAATATACCCAAACGCACGATCACCCCTTAATGCCACATGATGAAGCACACTTCCGATGGTGTGCCAGCAGGAGGTCACGACTCGCACTCTCCTTCACTACAAACAAGTCCAGAAAGCCACCTAACTAGGTGTAACCCGTATCGAGAGTCCGGCTGAATCTCCGAGACGGACCTAGCTGTTTGCGACTGCGGCTTTGGTTGGGAACAGTGCCCTCAGGATGATCCCAACTTCAGCATGCGATAAACGCTCGTACCGCACCTATACGGATGTGCAGAACAAGGGGTTACGAGGCACACACTGCTTCCCCAAAGTAAAACGAACCAAAGATACAAGCTGCACGCCCGATAAGAAACAAATGGAAACACCTCAAACTAGTTGTGGCCACTGGACAAGTATGTAGATTCTGGCGGTGTCAAGGGGCGGCCCAGAAGCATACCCACATATGGTTAGAGCGCTTAGTCTCAGAACAGTTCATGCGATCTCGGGGTCCTAGGAGACACAAGTGAGCTGTTGTAAAACTGGCAAAATGACTCACCGATGCCTCTGCTTAATTCAATTTTAATTATTAATATTAAAGTAAGCCATGATTATCTCCAACAACATATATCCATAAAGTAGAGCATGTGATAACTTCCCAACCCAATAAGAGAAAACAACTCCAACAACCTGAAGATGCCTACGACTCGCAAGGCCAACTCGGTCAACAAGCACACGGGTAATAGGATGTATGAAAGGTTCTATGGCTTTGCTTTGGATAAACAAGTGGATAGGACACGTGACTCAAACAAAAGCATCGCGACACCGGCTAGAATATAGAGCTAGCAAGAGCAAAATTGTTAAATGGGTAGAGAGAAAAGGGCTCGCCTGAAAAGATGGTCGAAGAACACCTGAAGAACTTGTCGTTGCTCACATCACCATGAAGCGTCCTATCCGGGAAGAATCAAATGGCTACACCAAACAATGGATGCAATACTTACTACTACGGAGAAAGAATCGGCATGATCATATGAAGGTATGCATGGCATGGCAAATATGATGCAATGCAACTTATCCAAATTAAGCGGAATCGGGATCCCGACACACACAAATTAGTTTCAAGTTATTTTACTACTCAACAAATTTAAATGTTGATTAGCATGGCAAAGACAAGATATGGGTGAGCTACACAAAATTAAATGAAGTGGGAAAATCATAATTGGCATATCCCAAGCACTCCATATGTTGTTCATTAGGTGATATGCAAACTATCACGTGACTATATGAGGCAAGATGCAAATAATTATATGGATGGCAAATTAAAATTTTACACATTTTTCTTGGAAAAATAGGCATATCATTTGATTAAAATAGATTTTTAAAAGGAGCAGGTTTAGATAGATTAGAACTAATAGGAGCTTGACTGAAACTGACGAAGACTGAATCCTGGATGTTACGTAACTGATAGACAAACGCCTCGGGAATTTTGAGCACCCAGGGAAACAGGAACCCAGATTATTCGCGTGTATGGCAAGGGGCTAGCCACTGGAGTATTGATTAGATTTTTGAAAACAAGATAGGATACCAGTTATTGCAGCAAAACCGGAGATCAATGAGCTAGAAAAACAGGAAGCAGGCTGCCAGGTCGATCTCTACATGCAGATAAAAACAAGCAGACAAGCTGCTGGATGGATTGGCACCGTGCAAAATAAACTAGCTGAAAGCGAGCATGTTAGCAGGTGGATGGATAGCAAGGAACTAGCTAGCTGGGAACGTGAAACAAGCACATGGAACTGGATCGATTGTTGCTCGGCAAAACTAGCTAGCTGAAAATAGAAGTGGATCGATTGGAGCCTGGACTGGGCAAGCTAGCTGGTGAAGGATCGATTGAGCTGTGCATTGAGTGCTAGCTGAAGAGGTCAAACAAAGAAATAGAAGTGGTGTTGCTGGACACGCACAGCTAGGAAATTGAACAGAGAACAAAAGCAACAAGTCCGCGCGGCTGTCTGCGCGTGCGGTGACGATGGACAACGATGCAGAGAAGGAAACAACTCTGGAAAAAGTAAGAGTTGGAAGCGATGCTCACCCAGAGCTTGCTGGCGAGCTAGGCGACGAACTAGTGGTGCCGGGAGAGGACGACGAGCGCGGTAGTCACCGCGGATGCGCGTCGGAGAGAAAGACCTTGATGTTGATGCAGGCGCTCCGAATCCATGCTGCACCCAACAATTGACGTAAAAGAACAGGGCGCAGCTCCTGCGCAGCAGCCTCGGCAGGGACGGCGAGGATCAGACGGCCGACAAGCTTGCCGAACTCGTGTCCATGGCAACAGCAGAGATTTTCTTTGGGAACGAAACAGAGCCAAAAGGGAGGAAGAGAGGGGTCTAGCGGCGGCTGTAGGAGGGGAAGGCTAGGGTTCTTGATGGATCGATTTGGGGCTGGTCCAAAAGGAACAGGAGGAGGGTTGTTGGATCGGTGGGAAAAATGGGGTCATGCCCTGTTCGTGCTCGAACAGAGAAGAAGAAACAGAGCAGGGTCTCTCATGTGAAGCCAAAAAGTAAGATGGGATGGACGTGGCTTTTCTTCTCCTCTTCTTAACTTCTTCTCTTCTTCTTGCAGAATTATTTAGGAAAAAAGAATATGAAATAAAGAGGGTTATGGTAAGATTTCAGAACAGGTTCAAACAACATTTTAAGAACAGAATTTTGTTCCAAAACAATTTTTTTAAGGTTTGTAAATAATTTTAATTTAACATAAGAAAGAGAAGAGGAGGGTTTACTATAAAAACCATAAGAGAAAATTTTAAATAGGGTTTATTCCAAAAAAAATTGGTGTGACAAAAACATGCAAGATTATAGATGCATGATGATGCATGACGTCATGAAGATGCAAAAAATAAAATAACAAGCAATTCTAATATTGGGGATTTTTTCGGGTCGTTACAATCGACACCACTAACAAGGGATCTCGCCCCGAGATCCACGATAAGGCGGGGGAAGAGTTGGGTAAACTATCGGATCTTCATGCACCGTGTTGATCCTCACGACACCACTAACAAGAGGTTTCTTCTTGACACCACCAACAAGGAATGCTTGCTCACGTTGACGATGATGATCTTCCAAAGAACAAACCTATTAGGATAAAAGGCAAGAAATCGTCCACCCACGTCGAAACCTAGACTTGAAAAAGAAGGTAAGAGCAAGAACTCAAAACTCGCAAAGGTTAGAGGAGAGAAGCAGAGAGATAAGGAGAAAAATACCGACTACTTAGATCTATCCAACCCATTTTTAGTAAAATAGTTTTTGGACACTAAACTCTACAATGTCTGTTGGCAAGGTTATCCTATAGGCAGACTGGACCCATGGGTATCGACAAAATCTGGGCTCTGATAACACTTGTGACGCCCCAAAACCGGCACCTTGCAAATAATAGCGATCACGCCACAATCTACATGATGTCACTTTGGAAACGTACCACCAAGCGCCTCGTGCACGTCGCAACATGCATGTGATGCGGGTGGAATCAAGGTAGCAATAGCTACACAAGTTCACGATGGAACCCACAAAAGAATATATAATAACCACAAAGACTCCACGAGTCAAGAATCCAAATATACAATACAAAGATCAAAATCATACATAAAGCAAATAGCATCTGAGTACGGACAAGAATACAAATGGGCCTAAGAGGCCTGAAGATAAACGATGGCGTCCATAACCCTGCCCAGGCCAAGCTGGAAGGGTAACCTTGCTAACGTCGTCGCTCCCATACCTATGAAGATCGGGCCAACTGGTTGCCGAACAAGGAGGGAGAAAGAGAAAAGGAAAAAAAATGAGGGTGAGTACCGATGCACGTACTCGCGAGACTGGAATTCAGCTGTGCTCGCCTACAGGCTATATGGTGGACTTAGCGGCAACAAAGAATCATACTACAGAGATACACTACAACTTTCGTCTAAATAGATTGAGATAAGAGAGCGCATAAAAGTAACCAACTAGAAACTAATACCAAACATAACCCCGCCGATGAATCACCTCCTCATGACTAAACGAAGAAGCAAGTATCAAAGGCACTCACACGATTACTGATACGTCTCAAACGTATCTATAATTTTTGATGCTCCATGCTTGTTTTTACACCATTTGCCTATTGTTTCGTTACGCTTAGTGGCACTTTTATGCATTTTCCGGAACTAACCTATTAACGAGTTGCCACAGTGCCAGTTCCCTGTTTTCTGCTATTTTTGTGTTTCAGAAGTGATACACAGGAAATATTCTCGGAATTGGACGAAACAAGTTCCTGAAGTCTTATTTTACCCGGAAGCTTCCAGACATCCGAAGAGGTGAAAGAGGGGGGCCACTAGAGCCCCAGACACATGCCCGGCGCGGCCAGGGGTCTGGCCGCGCGGGGCCCGCGTGTGGGCACCTGGCCCCTCCTCCGACGGTGCCCCTTCGCCTATATAAAGCCTCGGGACGGAAAACCCTAGGGGATTCGGCAATTTTCCAGAAACAGTTCCGCAGCTCCGCCGCCATCGCCGACGAATTTCGGGGGACAGAAGTCTCTGTTCCGGCACCCTGCCGGGACGGGGAAGTGCCCCCAGAGCCATCTCCATTGCCGTCTCCGCCGTCTCCATCGACCTCACCGCCATCTCCATCAACCTTGCTGTCTCCTATGATGAGGAGGGAGTAGTTCATCCCCGGGGCTAAGGGCTCTACCGGTAGCTATGTGGTTCACCTCTCTCTCCCATGATGTGATCTTTATGTGATCGTGAGCTTTGTATCATGTTGAACAAGTACATGTTATTATTCAAATATTTTGTGTACTCTAGCAATGTTATTAAAGTAATCTATTCCTCCTGCTATGGTGTAACGGTGACAGTGCGTGCATCATGGTGGTACTTGGTTTAGGTTATGATTGTGATCCCTTGTGGATTATGAGAATAATTATTGCTATGATAGTTTGAGTGATCTATTCCTCCTTTCATGGTGTAATGTTGACAGTGTGTGCACCGTGTTAGTACTTGGTTTAAGTTGCAATGATTTCTATCTTGAGTTGTGATCTGATTTGAGTATCTCTATGAGTGGTGTTTGTCAAGTACTTGATGAACTTTAAGGGGTGCTTCTGTAGCCACTACACAATGATTAGTGTTATTCAATAGGAGAGTAATTCAGAGTGCCTTAGCAAAGAGAAGTTACTTGTTCAGTCATGTTATATTGTTGGGAGTGTGTCCACTAGTGAAAGCATGATCCCTAGGCCTTGTTTCCAAGCTTTGCATACCGTTTACTTGCTATTTTGTTACTTGTTTGCTCGCAGCGATATTTATTTCACATCACGTTTGTTACTTATAATCATCTATACCACTTGTATTTCACTATCTCTTCGCCGAACTAGTGCACCTATACATCTGACAAGTGTATTGGGTGTGTTGGGGACACAAGAGACTTTCTGTATCGTAATTGCAGGGTTGCTTGAGAGGGATAGCTTTGACCTCTAACCTCCCTGAGTTCGATAAACCTTGGGTGATCCACTTAAGGGAAACTTGCTGCTGTTCTACAAACCTCTGCACTTGGAGGCCCAACAAGTGTCTACAAGAATAGAAGTGCGTAGACATCAAGCTCTTTTCTGGCGCCGTTGCCGGGGAGGTAAGGTAAAAGGTACTCACATCCTCCTGTGTGAGTGCTCGGAGTTATTTCCTTTAGATTCTGCAATTATATCTTTTTGTTTCTTGTTTTTATTTTCACTAGTTAGGCTTAATGGAAAATAAAGAGTTCTTTAGTCTTTTTCCTGATTTTAGATTTGAAGAGAAAATTGAAAATCCTTTGGAGCTTATTTCGCATAGCAATGTTATTAGTACGAATGCTTTGAATACTATTAATGCTAATGCTATAGAAAAGTCTAAGCTTAGGGAAGCTGGTTTTGTTGAGTATGATATTTTTAGTCCCCTAGCTTTAGTGGAGAAGGTTTGTTCTGATAATATTTTATCTCCCATATGTGATGTTTCTAGTGATGCTTGTGCTCCCCATCCTTTTAAAATACCTACGAAGATTGTTGAACGTGTTAGGGATAACTGCTATTTAGGAGATGGAACTGTCCATCCTGGTGATCATTTGCTCTTTATACATGAATTATGCGAGTTGTTCCAGTGTGCAGGTATTTCAATGAACCAAGTTAAGAAGAAGCTATTCTCTTTGTCACTAAAAGGCAGAGCTGAGGAATGGTATCGGTTGCTTGAAGATGGTCCATCTATTGGCTGGGAGGAAATTGTACCTCTCTTTTATTCTAAATTCTATCCTCCAAGTGAGATTCATAAAGATCGTAATCAGATATATAATTTTTGGCCTCATGAGGGAGAAAGCATTGCCCAAGCGTGGGGAAGATTGAAGTTACTAATGCATAAATGTCCTATTCATGATCTTCCCCGTAATATTGTTATTAATAATTTTTATGCAAGGCTTTCAGGATATTACAAGGACTATCTAGATGCATGCTTTGATGGGTCTTTCACAAGCAAGGATGTTGACACCAAGTGGGATCTGCTTGAGACAATTCAAAACAATATTGAAGGTTGGGATAGCGACAAAGGTAAGGGATCAGGTATGAATTACGAGTTTGATTGCATTAAGTCTTTCGCTGAAACTGCTAATTTTCAAGAGCTTAGTGCTAAATATGGTCTTGATCCTCAAATTATGGTTGATTGCTTTAAAGCCTTTGCTTCCTATATGAATGTTCCTAAAAGAAATGGGGACGTGTATCATGAACCTTTTAAGGACACTTGCATAGAAAGTGATATTGTTGTTGATGATTGCAATAAACATGCTCAAACTTCTAAAAGTACTATTTCTTATAAGCATGTTAATTTTTGCGGAGTACATAGACCTTGTGAACAGAGTTACAACAAGGAAGATTATTGCATCACCCATGCAAATGAAGAAACTACTATGTGGTACAAGGATATAGGTGAGATCGGTAAAAAGGTTTGTGAGCTTTATCCTTTTCTTTGTAAACATTGCGATGACATAGGTCATTTTAATTTCCAATGGTCAAACCCTAATAGTTACTCTTCTAGTACCTTAAGTTTGTATTGTGATGACAAGATTACTCCTAATCAGCATGATGAGCTTACTTTGTTCTTGGCGTGTGATGAGATATCTAGAAAGATTGCTTTGATAGATATGAATGATGTTGATATTAATAGCACCCTTCGTGGTTGTCGTCTCTATTGTGCTAAAGATTGCCTTGCAAATACTTACATTCAGAATCTTATAAAACTTGATATTTTGCCAAGCTATGACAGGACTGATAGATGTTTTTATCTTATTAATAGAGAGGAGGAATCCTCCAAAGTTTCTTCTGTTGTTTCTGTCAGCAAGCCAGATTATGTAGAGAAGATGCCTTTCCCTCCTAAAGAATATGTGGAGAAGATGCCCTTCAAGTCTCTCCCTCCTAAAGGAGAGAGTAAGAAGAGTAAGAAGAAGAAGAAGAAGAAGAAGAGGAGTAAAAGGCGAGAGGACACGGTATCTTCCCCTAAGCGTTATGATTCTGCTATAGATTATGATAATTCTGATTGGGATGATGTTCCTATGCCTATTACTTATGTTAGTGATCATGATTGGGAAAAGCACTCTACTTTTGATATTGAAAATCTTTTTGGTACCAATTCTAAGGTTAATAATTGTTGTACCATTAGTGCTATCCATGTTCCTTCTTATGATGATATGTTTGATGAATATGCTATGCGACATAGTAGTTTTCTATCTTGTGATGATACTAAGCCTCTAGTTTATGATGATGTTTATAATGTTTTCAATTCACCTACTTTTGAGGAGAAAAATAGTTATGATTACAATATGCCTCCTGTTTTTGATGATTATGGTGATGAGAATAATTATTTTGTTGAATCTGCTCCTACTACAATTGTTCATGTGGGGAGTATTAATCCTTTTATGCATGTGGCTCATGATAGGGATGCTTTATGTGATAGTTATATTGTTAGTTCTATTCATGATGCTACTGAAAGTTATTATGAGAGAGGGAAACATGGTTTGATGGATCTCAACAATATTGAGTTTCCCATCTTTATGTTGCAATTCTTGAAGTTGTACTTGTTTTGCCTTCCTATGCTTTTTGCTTTGCGCTTTCATGACTTGTCTCTTTACAAGACTATTTTTCATAGGAAGTGGTTTAGATTTAAATGTGTTCCATACTTTATTTTTGATGCTCTCTATTGCTTTAAGTTCCTATATGGCGCCTTTGCCTCAAGCTCTTATATGGCGCCCACATGAGCATCTTCGCAAATTACTGCGCCTAGCTCAAAGGCGTTAAAGAAAAGCACTCTTGGGAGATAACCCAATGTTTTTTTTTCAGTAATTTTTCTTTTATTTCAGTCTTGGAAGTCATTACTACTGTAATGACCACTCCTTATCTTGTTTATTTCGTTTTTGTGCCAAGAGAAGCTTCTAATTTGAGTGAGGTAAAGATTTGGGGATATTGCTGTCCTGAAACTGTTTTCGGTGCTGCACCGTAAAAATTCGTGAAAATTCTCTGTTTATCTTTTGGACCTGCGATTTCTTGTGCATATGCCCCAGGTTATATCCAAACTTTTCTTAGTTGAACACTTTTTGATTTGAGCAACAGAAAATCCCTCAAAAATTCGACCTTTGTCAGCTGTTCAGTTTTGACAGATTTCTGCCAATATTTGTGTTTGCCACTTTATCGCTTTCTTTTGAGTTCTTTTGATCATGGAACTTTTTGGGGAGTTGCTACAGTAGTATTTGCTATATATGTGGTGGTTTTGAGTTGAAACCTGAAGCTAAAAGAGGTTGAATATATTTTATGCTTACACTAATGTTGCTAATAGAATTGTGTTTAGTTTTGTATGAAGGAAGTTTTCAAGTGTAGGGATTGGAGAATGATGAGATGAGTTGAAGAATGGACAAAAGCTCAAGCTTGGGGATGCCCATGCATCACCCCAAGAAATATCCAAGAAGTACAAGCCTCAAAGCTTGGGGATGCCCCCGAGGCACCCCTTCTTCATCGGCAAAAATCAGGTCACCTTTCAAGACACTATATTTTTATTGCTTCATGCACTATGTGTTTTTCTTGGAGCGTCAGTTGTTTTAGTTTTCTTAGTTAGTTTAGTTTTTTTTGCTGCAATAAATGGTTTGATCACATCATGTTGTTTTGGAGGGAGATGAACTCGCTTTTCATTTGCCAAGAACACTCAGTTTTTCACTCTTATCGTTCACCGAGTGTTCTTCTTTTTCTGCTACTGCTTTTGGTTTTCAATTTTTGCCTTGATTTGCATTCAGATCTTGTTATATCTTTTCATCAAGGTGTATTTTTGCCTCTGGTCTTTATTGGTTTTTATCAAAAGAGGTGTCTATAAAAAGTTCAAATGATGTTGGAAAAGAGAAAAAGCTTTATGCAAAAAAGTGGTACAAGAAGGAGCTTGTGTAGACTGCAGCTTAGGCTTTTTCATGTCATGCTTGATGTCTTTTTGATAGTATGCTTAGTGGTTTTGCTGTAGCATGACTTGTCCCAAATAACTGAGATTGCTTAATGAGCCTTTGAAAAAAAAATCATGCGTTGTTTTTATTGTATGGAAGCATTATTTTGGTTTTCTCCTTGATGCTTTATTTGGGTTGACTTGGCGCATGCTCACACATGTTAGACTCTTACAAAGTCGCCAATAGCCTTCATGATCATTTAGTTTTTGACTTTTGATGCCATCTTATGCTTCTTTTAATGTCGCTTTGTCGCTTTGCATGATTATGGCCATTATTGCTCTCTTAGTTGGTCGCTCCCAGTCTTTTGCTAGCCCTCGCCTTGTACTGAGTATGAGCTCTACTCGTGCATCCAACTCCTAAAGCCAAAGTTTTCCAAAGTGTCCACCATACATACCTACTAGCAATTTGCTATTCCAAGTAAATTTGACTTGCTTTTATATTCTCTTCAAATTAAACTCTTACCAGTGTTATGCGAAATTCGGTCAGTAAAGCTCTCACGAACCGGAAGGCACACTTTACTTTTTCCTGTTCTTAAAAATTTGACATTGTGGTCTTTTATGCTGAGTTGTTATGCTTGCAAGTTGTAAGTTGGATTCTAGCCAAGCCATGCTGTCATGGGGCAAGCTTTCAACATTGCACTTCTTTTTGAGTTGATATCGTGATCTTTTGTTTATGGATGCCCGCTGTGTGAAATGAATTGGGAATCTTGTGAGGATCATGGAGTTTTTATATGTGTTAGGGAAACGCCGGGCCGCCAATCTAAGCCATGCATAATTCATGGTGGAAATTTGCAGCATACCCATGGTGAACATTCGACGACGCATCTCACAATAAAAAGCTAAACAATATAGCAAATAAAAGAGATGTCGAGGTGTTCATTGTCTGCTTGTCCTGTCATTTTGGTGTGGGCTTGTTCCATGTCATCGGGCACGGAGGTACCCCATTGGCGGTTCTCAATGATATGCATATACTTACAATGACAAGAGCCTTGCTTGGGACTCTAAGTAAATTAGCATGGTTTGGGTACTCGTATTCACGGGACACGAGGTTTTCAACTTATGATTTGTCAAGCATATGCATCATAATTGTTCTCGCATTAACTTTAACCATTCAAGATGCTTATGATGGGGGCAATGAGAGCTCAAAGCCGGTAAGTACCATAATTTTTGAAGGTTATAAAACTTGCAATCACTGCTTCCCTCTGCGAAGGGCCTTTCTTTTACTTTTATGTTGAGTCACCACCTTCTATCTTTATGCACCATTAAGAGAGCATAGTTGTCATTCTTAGTGTGATATGCATTGTCCCAAAGTTCATTGATTGACTCATATTGTTGGTTTCACTTGTTCTTAAATTATTTGTATCTAGTCGCCCTCTTAAACTTTGAGGTGTCCTATGCATTTATGTTTTGCTCTCTTTGAAGGACAAGCTGAAAACCATTTGTATGTTTTTCCTTATGATTTGAACACACGTTTGACTTTCATTGTTTCATTATCATGATCTTTTGATTGTGTTCATTTGCATGTTTACAACATGGTTGCTAAGTTCTTATTGTCATGATTATATCTTTCATGCCCATGTTTTAAGTTCTATTGATCCCAGCTCACCAATGCTTACATATATGATCAAGATTGTGTAGGTGCATGTCACCTCAAAAATTATTCTTTGTTATCACTTACCTACTCGAGGACGAGCAGGAGTTAAGCTTGGGGATGCTTGATACGTCTCAAACGTATCTATAATTTTTGATGCTCCATGCTTGTTTTTACACCATTTGCCTATTGTTTCGTTACGCTTAGTGGCACTTTTATGCATTTTCCGGAACTAACCTATTAACGAGTTGCCACAGTGCCAGTTCCCTGTTTTCTGCTGTTTTTGTGTTTCAGAAGTGATACACAGGAAATATTCTCGGAATTGGACGAAACAAGTTCCTGAAGTCTTATTTTACCCGGAAGCTTCCAGACATCCGAAGAGGTGAAAGAGGGGGGCCACTAGGGCCCCAGACACATGCCCGGCGCGGCCAGGGGTCTGGCCGCGCAGGGCCCGCGTGTGGGCACCTGGCCCCTCCTCCGACGGTGCCCCTTCGCCTATATAAAGCCTCGGGACGGAAAACCCTAGGGGATTCGGCAATTTTCCAGAAACAGTTCCGCAGCTCCGCCGCCATCGCCGACGAATTTCGGGGGACAGAAGTCTCTGTTCCGGCACCCTGTCAGGACGGGGAAGTGCCCCCGGAGCCATCTCCATTGCCGTCTCCGCCGTCTCCATCGACCTCACCGCCATCTCCATCAACCTTGCTGTCTCCTATGATGAGGAGGGAGTAGTTCATCCCCGGGGCTAAGGGCTCTACCGGTAGCTATGTGGTTCACCTCTCTCTCCCATGATGTGATCTTTATGTGATCGTGAGCTTTGTATCATGTTGAACAAGTACATGTTATTATTCAGATATTTTGTGTACTCTAGCAATGTTATTAAAGTAATCTATTCCTCCTGCTATGGTGTAACGGTGACAGTGCGTGCATCATGGTGGTACTTGGTTTAGGTTATGATTGTGATCCCTTGTGGATTATGAGAATAATTATTGCTATGATAGTTTGAGTGATCTATTCCTCCTTTCATGGTGTAATGTTGACAGTGTGTGCACCGTGTTAGTACTTGGTTTAAGTTGCAATGATTTCTATCTTGAGTTGTGATCTGATTTGAGTATCTCTATGAGTGGTGTTTGTCAAGTACTTGATGAACTTTAAGGGGTGCTTCTGTAGCCACTACACAATGATTAGTGTTATTCAATAGGAGAGTAATTCAGAGTGCCTTAGCAAAGAGAAGTTACTTGTTCAGTCATGTTATATTGTTGGGAGTGTGTCCACTAGTGAAAGCATGATCCCTAGGCCTTGTTTCCAAGCTTTGCATACCGTTTACTTGCTATTTTGTTACTTGTTTGCTCGCAGCGATATTTATTTCACATTACGTTTGTTACTTATAATCATCTATACCACTTGTATTTCACTATCTCTTCGCCGAACTAGTGCACCTATACATCTGACAAGTGTATTGGGTGTGTTGGGGACACAAGAGACTTTCTGTATCGTAATTGCAGGGTTGCTTGAGAGGGATAGCTTTGACCTCTAACCTCCCTGAGTTCGATAAACCTTGGGTGATCCACTTAAGGGAAACTTGCTGCTGTTCTACAAACCTCTGCACTTGGAGGCCCAACAAGTGTCTACAAGAATAGAAGTGCGTAGACATCAGTTACCAAGTTTTATTGCAGGTTTATTGTTGTAGTTGTGCTAGCTTACTACACAAGTTTATTAGTATTGAAATAGCAGGTGCAAGTTGTTCTATGATTGAGTAGTACAGCTCCAAGTCGTCCATAACCGTGGACACGGCTTTTCAAAAAGATTTAACCCTGCAAGGGTGCCCAAATGTACCCAAACGCACGATCACCCCTTAATGCCACATGATGAAGCACACTTCCGATGGTGTGCCGGCAGGAGGTCACGACTCGCACTCTCCTTTACTAAAAACAAGTCCAGAAAGCCACCTAACTAAGTGTAACCCGTATCGAGAGTCCGGCCGAATCTCCGAGACGGACCTAGCTATTTGCGACTGCGGCTTTGGTTGGGAACAGTGCCCTCAGGATGATCCCAACTTCAGGTTGCGATAAACGCTCGTACCGCACCTATACGGACGTGCAGAACAAGGGGTTATGAGGCACACACGGCTTCCCCAAAGTAAAACGAACCAAAGATACAAGCTGCACGCCCGATAAGAAACAAATGGAAACACCTCGAACTAGTTGTGGCCACTGGACAAGTATGTAAATTCCGGCGGTGTCAAGGGGCGGCCTAAAAGCATACCCACGTATGGTTAGAGCGCTTATTCTCAGAATAGTTCATGCGATCTCGGGGTCCTAGGGGACACATGTGAGCCATCGTAAAACTGGCAAAATGACTCACCGATGTCTGTGCTTAATTCAATTTTAATTATTAACATTAAAGTAAGCCATGATTATCTCCAACAACATATATCCATAAAGTAGAGCATGTGATAACTTCCCAACCCAATAAGAGAAAACAACTCCAACAACCTGAAGATGCCTACGACTCGCAAGGCCAACTCGGTCAACAAGCACACGGGTAATAGGATGTATGGAAGGTTCTATGGCTTTGCTTTGGATAAACAGATGGATAGGACACGTGACTCGAACAAAATCATCGCGACACCGGCTAGAATATAGAGCTAGCGAGAGCAAAATTGTTAAATGGGTAGAGAGAAAAAGGCTCGCCTGAAAAGATGGTCGAAGAACACCTGAAGAACTTGTCGTTGCTCACATCACCACGAAGCGTCCTATCTGGGAAGAATCAAATGGCTACAACAAACAATGGATGCAACACTTACTACTACGGAGAAAGAATCGGCATGATCATATGAAGGTATGCATGGCATGGCAAATATGATGCAATGCAACTTATCCAAATTAAGCGGAATCAGGATCCCGACACACACAAATTAGTTTCAAGTTATTTTACTACTCGACAAATTTAAATGTTGATTAGCATGGCAAAGACAAGATATGGGTGAGCTACACAAAATTAAATGAAGTGGGAAAATCATAATTGGCATATCCCAAGCACTCCATATGTTGTTCATTAGGTGATATGCAAACTATCACGTGACTACATGAGGCAAGATGCAAATAATTATATGGATGGCAAATTAAAATTTTACACATTTTTCTGGGAAAAATAGGCATATCATTTGATTAAAATAGATTTTTAAAAGGAGCAGGTTTAGATAGATTAGAACTAATAGGAGCTTGACTGAAATTGATGAAGACTGAATCCTGGATGTTACGTAACTGATAGACAAACGCCTCGGGAATTTTGAGCACCCAGGGAAGCAGGAACCCAGATTATTCGCGTGTATGGCAAGGGGCTAGCCACTAGAGTATTGATTAGATTTTTGAAAACAAGATAGGATACCAGTTATTGCAGCAAAACCGGAGATCAATGAGCTAGCAAAACAGGAAGCAGGCTGCCTGGTCGATCTCTACATGCAGATAAAAACAAGCAGACAAGCTGCTGGATGGATTGGCACCGTGCAAAATAAACTAGCTGAAAGCGAGCATGTTAGCAGGTGGATGGATAGCAAGGAACTAGCTAGCTGGGAATGTGAAACAAGCACATGGAACTGGATCGATTGTTGCTGGGCAAAACTAGCTAGCTGAAAATAGAAGTGGATCGATTGGAGCCTGGACTGGGCAAGCTAGCTGGTGAAGGATCGATTGAGCTGTGCATTGAGTGCTAGCTGAAGAGGTCAAACAAAGAAATAGAAGTGGTGTTGCTGGACACGCACAGCTAGGAAATTGAACAGAGAACAAAAGCAAAAAGTCCGCGCGGCTGTCTGCGCGTGCGGTGACGATGGACAACGATGCAGAGAAGGAAACGACTATGGAAAAAGGAAGAGTTGGAAGCGATGCTCACCCTGAGCTTGCTGGCGAGCTGGGCGACGAACTAGTGGCGCCGGGAGAGGACGACGAGCGCGGTAGTCACCACGGATGCGCGTCGGAGAGAAAGACCTTGATGTTGATGCAGGCGCTCCGGATCCATGCTGCACCCAGCAATTGACGTGGAAGAACAGGGCGCAGCTCCTGCGCAGCAGCCTCGGCAGGGACAGCGAGGATCAGACGGCCGACAAGCTTGCCGAACTCGCGTCCATGGCAACGGTAGAGATTTTCTTTGGGAACGAAACAGAGCCAAAAGGGAGGAAGAGAGGGGTCTGGCAGCGGCTGTAGGAGGGGAAGGCTAGGGTTCTTGATGGATCGATTTGGGGCTGGTCCAAAAGGAACAGGAGGAGGGTTGTTGGATCGGTTTGAAAAATGGGGTTGCTACTCGTGTGATGATGGCGCCAGAAAAGTACTGTGGCGTTTAGTTGACGTGGGAGCAGTAAGTCCTTGTGCGTGGTGATTGACCAGCCCGTTGGGAACCCCAAGAGGAAGGTATGATGAGTGTAGCGGCTAGTTTTCCCTCAGTTAAGAAACCAAGGTTTAATGTCGATCTTGAAGAAGAGAGACGGTGACGACTGAAGGTGATGCGGACTGGCTTAGTAACACTCCAACAAGGGCGCCGTTTACGACACTTGTTGACTCGTCTTCGGCCAGCAGCAACGCGGAACCTGCACACACACAAACAAATACTTTGTCCCCAACTTGCGATGAGGTTGTCAATCTCACCGGTTTGCTTGAAACAAAGGTTATGAGTGTATCGAGTGGAAAACAGTAGTAATATGCGAGTAAAGTAAACAGTGCGGGAAAAGTAAACAGGTGATTGCAATATGATTAAAATAGGACCGGGGTCCACAGTTCACTAGTGGTGTCTCTCCATAGATAAAATAACATGCTGGGTAAACAAATTACAGTTGGGCAATTGATAGAATAAAGATAACGTGATATGTCAAGAAGATCACTATGAGATTTACTCTGGGCATTACAACAAAATACATAGACCGCCATCCAACTGCATCTATGACTAATAATCCACCCCCGGGGATATCATCCGAACACCCTAGAAGTATTAAGTTGCGAACAACAGATAATTGCATTAAGCAAAGTGTGTAATGTAAACAAAGCATATGCCCTTGAGCATATGAATGTTGTTTTCTCCCTAGTAGCAACAGCACATCTACCACCTTAGAGGTTTCTGTCACTCCCCCAGGTGAAATAGAGACATGAACCCACTATCGAGCATAAATACCCCCTCTTGGAGTCACTAGCAACTACTCGGCCAAGATAGCTACTAACAACGGAGAGCATGCAAGATCATAAACAACATAGAGATAACAAAAGATATAATTCAGTACAGCAACTTAATCATAAACACCAATATTCATCGGATCCCAACAAACCAACATCATAGAATTACATAACGGTGATCTCAATCATGTAGGGCAGCTCATGAGATCTAAACATGAAGCACATGGTGGAGAAGACAACCATCTAGCTACTGCTATGGACCCATAGTCCAAGGTAGACTACTCACTCATCGCTCTGGAGGCAAGCATGGCGATGAAGAAGACCTCCGGTAGCGATTCCCCTCTCCGGCAGGGTGCCGGGAAGAGCTTCTGGACCCTCCCGATCTTCGGGTCGACGGCGGCGGCGGATCGCGATGTATTCTAGAAAAATGATCGGGCCCTTAGGTTTTTCTCGTCAGGGGGTATATATAGGCGAAGGGGCGATGTCAGAGGGGAGACCACGGCCCCTCACGTGGGCCCGGCGCGGCCACGGGGGTGGCCGCGCCGCCCCTGTGTGTGGGGGCCACGTGGCCCCCCTCTGTCAGGTCTTCGGATGTTTGGGAGCTTCCCCGTAAAATATGACTTCAGGAACTTGTTTCGTCCAATTCCGAGAATATTTCCTGTGTATCACTTCTGAAACACAAAAACAGCAGAAAACAGGAAACTGGCACTGTGGCACTTCGTTAATAGGTTAGTTCCGGAAAATGTATAAAAGTGCCACTAAGTGTAACGAAACAATAGGCAAATGGTGTAAAAACAAGCATGGAGCATCAAAAATTATAGATACGTTTGAGACGTATCAGGGGTCACGCCCTGTTCGTGCTCGAACGGAGAAGAAGAAACAGAGCAGGGTCTCTCCCGTGAAGCCAAAAAGTAAGATGGGATGGACGTGGCTTTTCTTCTCCTCTTCTTAACTTCTCCTCTTCTTCTTGCAGAATTATTTAGGAAAAAAGAATATGAAATAAAGAGGGTTATGGTAAGATTTCAGAATAGGTTCAAACAACATTTTAAGAACAGAATTTTGTTCCAAAACAATTTTGTTTAAAGGTTTGTAAATAATTTTAATTTAACATAAGAAAGAGAAGAGGAGGGTTTACTATAAAAACCATAAGATAAAATTTTAAATAGGGTTTATTCCAAAAAAAATTGGTGTGACAAAAACATGCAAGATTATAGATGCATGATGATGCATGACATCACAAAGATGCGAAAAATAAAATAACAAGCAATTCTAATATTGGGGATTTTTCCGGGTCGTTACAATCGACACCACTAACAAGGGATCTCGCCCCGAGATCCACGATAAGGCGGGGGAAGAGTTGGGTAAACTATCGGATCTTCATGCACCGTGTTGATCCTCACGACACCACTAACAAGAGGTTTCTTCTTGACACCACCAACAAAGAATGCTTGCTCACGTTGACGATGATGATCTTCCGAAGAACAAACCTATTAGGATAAAAGGCAAGAAATCGTCCACCCACGTCGAAACCTAGACTTGAAAAAGAAGGTAAGAGCAAGAACTCAAAACTCGCAAAGGTAAGAGGAGAGAAGCAGAGAGATAAGGAGAAAAATACCGACTACTTAGATCTATCCAACCCATTTTTAGTAAAATAGTTTTTGGACACTAAACTCTACAATGTCTGTTGGCAAGGTTATCCTACAGGCAGACTGGACCCATGGGTATCGACAAAATCTGGGCTCTGATAAAAATTGTGACACCCCAAAACCGGCACCTTGCAGATAATAGCGATCACGCCACAATCTACATGATGTCACTTTGGAAACGTACCACCAAGCGCCTCGTGCACGTCGCAACATGCACGTGATGCGGGTGGAATCAAGGTAGCAACAGTTACACAAGTTCACGATGGAACCCACAAAAGAATATATAATAACCACAAAGACTCCACGAGTCAAGAATCCAGATATACAATACAAAGATCCAAATCATACATAAAGCAAATAGCATCTGAGTACGGACAAGAATACAAATGGTCCTAAGAGGCCTGAAGATAAACGATGGCGTCCATAACCCTGCCCAGGCCAAGCCGGAAGGGTAACCTTGCTAACGTCGTCGCTCCCATACCTGTGAAGATCGGGCCAATAGTTGCCGAACAAGGAGGGAGAATGAGAAAAGGAAAAAAATGAGGGTGAGTACCAAGGCACGTACTCGCGAGACTGGAATTCAGCTGTGCTCGCCTATAGGCTATATGGTGGACTTAGCGGCAACAAAGAATCATACTACAGAGATACACTACAACTTTCATCTAAATAGATTGAGATAAGAGAGCGCATAAAAGTAACCAACTAGAAACTAACACCAAACATAACCCAGCCGATGAATCACCTCCTCGTGACCAAACGAAGAAGCAAGTATCAAAGGCACTCACACGGTTACCAAGTTTTATTGCAGGTTTATTGTTGTAGTTGTGCTAGCTTACTACACAAGTTTATTAGTATTGAAATAGTAGGTGCAAGTTGTTCTATGATCGAGTAGTACAGCTCCAAGTCGTCCATAACCGTGGACACGGCTTTTCAAAAAGATTTAACCCTGCAGGGGTGCCCAAATGTACCCAAATGCACGATCACCCCTTAATGCCACATGATGAAGCACACTTCCGATGGTGTGCCGGCAGGAGGTCACGACTCGCACTCTCCTTTACTAAAAACAAGTCTAGAAAGCCACCTAACTAGGTGTAACCCGTATCGAGAGTCCGGCCGAATCTCCGAGACGGACCTAGCTGTTTGCGACTGCGGCTTTGGTTGGGAACAGTGCCCTCAGGATGATCCCAACTTCAGCTTGCGATAAACGCTCGTACCGCACCTATATGGACGTGCAGAACAAGGGGTTATGAGGCACACACGGCTTCCCCAAAGTAAAACGAACCAAAGATACAAGCTGCACGCCCGATAAGAACCAAATGGAAACACCTCGAACTAGTTGTGGCCACTGTACAAGTATGTAGATTTCGGCAGTGTCAAGGGGCGGCCCAGAAGCATACCCACGTATGGTTAGAGCGCTTAGTCTCAGAACAGTTCATGCGATCTCGGGGTCCTAGGGGACACAAGTGAGCCGTCGTAAAACTGGCAAAATGACTCACCGATGCCTCTGCTTAATTCAATTTTAATTATTAATATTAAAGTAAGCCATGATTATCTCCAACAACATATATCCATAAAGTAGAGCATGTGATAACTTCCCAACCCAATAAGAGAAAACAACTCTAACAACCTGAAGATGCCTACGACTCGCAAGGCCAACTCGGTCAACAAGCACACGGGTAATAGGATGTATGGAAGGTTCTATGGCTTTGCTTTGGATAAACAGGTGGATAGGACACGTGACTCGAACAAAAGCATCGCGACACCGGCTAGAATATAGAGCTAGCGAGAGCAAAATTGTTAAATGGGTAGAGAGAAAAAGGCTCACCTGAAAAGATGGTCGAAGAACACCTGAAGAACTTATCGTTGCTCACATCACCACGAAGCGTCCTATCCGGGAAGAATCAAATGGCTACAACAAACAATGGATGCAACACTTACTACTACGGAGAAAGAATCGGCATGATTATATGAAGGTATGCATGGCATGGCAAATATGATGCAATGCAACTTATCCAAATTAAGCGGAATCAGGATCCCGACACACACAAATTAGTTTCAAGTTATTTTACTACTCGACAAATTTAAATGTTGATTAGCATGGCAAAGACAAGATATGGGTGAGCTACACAAAATTAAATGAAGTGGGAAAATCATAATTGGCATATCCCAAGCACTCCATATGTTGTTCATTAGGTGATATGCAAACTATCACGTGACTACATGAGGCAAGATGCAAATAATTATATGGATGGCAAATTAAAATTTTACACATTTTTCTAGGAAAAATAGGCATATCATTTGATTAAAATAGATTTTTAAAGGAGCAGGTTTAGATAGATTAGAACTAATAGGAGCTTGACTGAAACTGACGAAGACTGAATCCTGGATGTTACGTAACTGATAGACAAACACCTCGGGAATTTTGAGCACCCAGGGAAACAGGAACCCAGATTATTCGCGTGTATGTCAAGCGGCTAGCCACTGGAGTATTGTTTAGATTTTTGAAAACAAGATAGGATACCAGTTATTGCAGCAAAACCGGAGATCAATGAGCTAGAAAAACAGGAAGCAGGCTGCCTGGTCGATCTCTACATGCAGATAAAAACAAGCAGACAAGCTGCTGGATGGATTGGCACCGTGCAAAATAAACTAGCTGAAAGCGAGCATGTTAGCAGGTGGATGGATAGCAAGGAACTAGCTAGCTGGGAACGTGAAACAAGCACATGGAACTGGATCGATTGTTGCTGGGCAAAACTAGCTAGCTGAAAATAGAAGTGGATCGATTGGAGCCTGGACTGGGCAAGCTAGCTGGTGAAGGATCGATTGAGCTGTGCATTGAGTGCTAGCAGAAGAGGTCAAACAAAGAAATAGAAGTGGTGTTGCTGGACACGCACAGCTAGGAAATTGAACAGAGAACAAAAGCAACAAGTCCGCGCAGCTGTCTGCGCGTGCGGTGACGATGGACAACGATGCAGAGAAGGAAATGACTCTGGAAAAAGGAAGAGTTGGAAGCGATACTCACCCTGAGCTTGCTGGCGAGCTGGGCGACGAACTAGTGGTGCCGGGAGAGGACGACGAGCGCGGTAGTCACCGCGGATCCGCGTCGGAGAGAAAGACCTTGATGTTGATGCAGGCGCTCCGGATCCATGCTGCACCCAGCAATTGACGTAGAAGAACAGGGCGCAGCTCCTGCACAGCAGCCTCGGCAGGGACGGCGAGGATCAGACGGCCGACAAGCTTGCCGAACTCGCGTCCATGGCAACGGCAGAGATTTTCTTTGGGAATGAAACAGAGCCAAAAGGGAGGAAGAAAGGGGTCTGGCGGTGGCTGTAGGAGGGGAAGGCTAGGGTTCTTGATGGATCGATTTGGGGCTGGTCCAAAAGGAACAGGAGGAGGGTTGTTGGATCGGTGGGAAAAATGGGGTCACGCCCTGTTAGTGCTCGAACGGAGAAGAAGAAACAGAGCAGGGTCTCTCCTGTGAAGCCAAAAAGTAAGATGGGATGGACGTGGCTTTTCTTCTCCTCTTCTTAACTTCTTCTCTTCTTCTTGCAGAATTATTTAGGAAAAAAGAATATGAAATAAAGAGGGTTATGGTAAGATTTCAGAACAGGTTCAAACAACATTTTAAGAACAGAATTTTGTTCCAAAACAAAAATTTTTAAAGGTTTGTAAATAATTTTAATTTAACATAAGAAAGAGAAGAGGAGGGTTTACTATAAAAACCATAAGAGAAAATTTTAAATAGGGTTTATTCCAAAAAAAATTGGTGTGACAAAAACATGCAAGATTATAGATGCATGATGATGCATGACATCACGAAGATGCAAAAAATAAAATAACAAGCAATTCTAATATTGGGGATTTTTCCGGGTCGTTACAATCGACACCACTAACAAGGGATCTCGCCCCGAGATCCACGATAAGGCGGGGGAAGAGTTGGGTAAACTATCGGATCTTCATGCACCGTGTTGATCCTCACGACACCACTAACAAGAGGTTTCTTCTTGACACCACCAACAAGGAATGCTTGCTCACGTTGACGATGATGATCTTCCGAAGAACAAACCTATTAGGATAAAAAGCAAGAAATCGTCCACCCACGTCGAAACCTAGACTTGAAAAAGAAGGTAAGAGCAAGAACTCAAAACTCGCAAAGGTAAGAGGAGAGAAGCAGAGAGATAAAGAGAAAAATACCGACTACTTAGATCTATCCAACCCATTTTTAGTAAAATAGTTTTTGGACACTAAACTCTACAATGTCTGTTGGCAAGGTTATCCTACAGGCAAACTGGACCCATGGTTATCGACAAAATTTGGGCTCTGATAACACTTGTGACGCCCCAAAACTGGCACCTTGCAGATAATAGCGATCACGCCACAATCTACATGATGTCACTTTGGAAATGTACCACCAAGCGCCTCGTGCACGTCGCAACATGCACATGAAGTGGGTGGAATCAAGGTAGCAACAGTTACACAAGTTCACGATGGAACCCACAAAAGAATATATAATAACCACAAAGACTCCACGAGTCAAGAATCCAAATATACAATACAAAGATCCAAATCATACATAAAGCAAATAGCATCTGAGTACGAACAAGAATACCAATAGGCCTAAGAGGCCCGAAGATAAACGATGGCGTCCATAACCCTGCCCAGGCCAAGCCGGATGGGTAACCTTGCTAACGTCGTCGCTCCCATACCTGTGAAGATTGGGCCAACGGTTGCCGAACAAGGAGGGAGAAAGAGAAAAGGAAAAAAATGAGGGTGAGTACCGAGGCACGTACTCGCGAGACTGGAATTCAGCTGTGCTCGCCTACAGGCTATATGGTGGACTTAGCGGCAATAAAGAATCATACTACAGAGATACACTACAACTTTCTTCTAAATAGATTGAGATAAGAGAGCGCATAAAAGTAACCAACTAGAAACTAACACCAAACATAACCCAGCCGATGAATCACCTCCTCGTGACCAAACGAAGAAGCAAGTATCAAAGGCACTCACACGGTTACCAAGTTTTATTGCAGGTTTATTGTTGTAGTTGTGCTAGCTTACTACACAAGTTTATTAGTATTGAAATAGCAGGTGCAAGTTGTTCTATGATCGAGTAGTACAGCTCCAAGTTGTCCATAACCGTGGACACGGCTTTTCAAAAAGATTTAACCCTGCAGGGGTGCCCAAATGTACCCAAACGCACGATCGCCCCTTAATGCCACATGATGAAGCACACTTCCGATGGTGTGCCGGCAGGAGGTCACGACTCGCACTCTCCTTTACTAAAAACAAGTCCAGAAAGCCACCTAACTAGGTGTAACCCGTATCGAGAGTCCGGCCGAATCTCTGAGACGGACCTAGCTGTTTGCGACTGCGGCTTTGGTTGGGAACAGTGCCCTCAGATGATCCCAACTTCAGCTTGCGATAAACGCTCGTACCGCACCTATACGGACATGCAGAACAAGGGGTTATGAGGCACACACGGCTTCCCCAAAGTAAAACGAACCAAAGATACAAGCTACATGCCCGATAATTAACAAATGGAAACACCTCGAACTAGTTGTGGCCACTGGACAAGTATGTAGATTCCGGCGGTGTAAAGGGGCGGCCTAGAAGCATACCCACGTATGGTTAGAGCGCTTAGTCTCAGAACAGTTCATGCGATCTCGGGGTCCTAGGGGACACAAGTGTGCCGTCGTAAAACTGGCAAAATGACTCACCGATGTCTCTGCTTAATTCAATTTTAATTATTAACATTAAAGTAAGCCATGATTATCTCCAACAACATATATCCATAAAGTAAAGCATGTGATAACTTTCCAACCCAATAAGAGAAAACAACTCCAACAACCTGAAGATGCCTACGACTCGCAAGGCCAACTCGGTCAACAAGCACACGGGTAATAGGATGTATGGAAGATTCTATGGCTTTGCTTTGGACAAACAGGTGGATAGGTGTTACGTCTCCAACGTATCCATAATTTTTGATGCTCCATGCTTGTTTTTACACCATTTGCCTAATATTTCATTACACTTCGTGGCACGTTTATGCATTTTCCGGAACTAACCTATTAACAAGTCGCCACAGTGCCAGTTCCCTGTTTTCTGCTGTTTTTGTGTTTCAGAAAAGCTACACAGGAAATATTCTCGGAATTGGACGAAACAAGTTCCTGAAGTCTTATTTTTCCCGGAAGCTTCCAGAGATCCGAAGAGGAGAAGGAGAGGGGCCACATGCCACCCTCACACCAGGGCGGCGCAGCCCAGGCCCTGGCCGCACCCCCTATGTGTGAGGATGCCTGGGTCCACTTCTGACGCTGCCCCTTCGCCTATAAAGACCCCCCGACGGGAAAAACCTAAGTACCCGATCAATTTTCCAGAAACACATCGCGATCTGCCGCCGTCGTCGACCCGAGATCGGGAGGGTCCAGAAGCTCTTCTCGGCACCCTGCCGGAGAGGGGAATCGCCACCGGAGGTCTTCTTCATCGCCATGCTTGCCTCCGGAGCGATGAGTGAGTAGTCTACCTTGGACTATGGGTCCATAGCAGTAGCTAGATGGTTGTCTCCTCCACCATGTGCTTCATGTTTAGATCTCATGAGCTGCTCTACATGATTGAGATCACCGTTATGTAATTCTACATGTTTGGTTTGTTGGGATCCGATGAATATTGGTGTTATGATTGAGTTGCTATACTGAAATATATCTTATGTTATCTCTATGTTGTTTATGATCTTGCATGCTCTCCGTTGTTAGTAGCTATCTTGGCCGAGTAGTTGCTAGTGACTCCAAGAGGGGGTATTTATGCTCGATAGTGGGTTCATGCCTCTATTTAACCTGGGGGAGTGATAGAAACCTCTAAGGTTGTAGATGTGTTGTTGCTACTAGGGAGAAAACAACATTCATATGCTCAAGGGCATATGCTTTGTTTACATTACACACTTTGCTTAATGCAATTATCTGTTGTTCGCAACTTAATACTCATGGGGTGTTCGGATGATATCCTCGTGAGTGGATTTTTAGTCATAGATGCAGTTGGATGGCGGTCTATGTATTTTGTTGTAATGCCCAGAGTAAATCGCATAGTGATCTTCTTGACATATCACGTTTATCTTTATTCTATCAATTGCCCAACTGTAATTTGTTTACCCAGCATGTGTTATTTATCTTATGGAGAGACACCACTAGTGAACTGTGGACCCCGGTCCTATTGCCATCATATTGCTATCACCTGTTTACTTTACTCGCACTGTTTAGTTTACTCGCATACTTTCACTGTTTTCCACTCGATACGCTCATACCCTTTGTTTCAAGCAAACCGGTGAGATTGACAACCTCATCGCAAGTTGGGAACAAAGTACTTGGTTGTGTTGTGTGCAGGTTCCACGTTGCTACTAGCTGAAGACGCGCTAACTCGTTTTATCGTGAAATGGCGCCCTTGTTGGAGTGCTATTAAGCCAATCCGCATCACCTTCGGTTGTTTGTCTCTCCTCTCCTGAACGATTAACCTTGGTTTCTTAATTGAGGGAAAATCTTGCTGCTATATTCATCACACCTTCCTCTTGGGGTTCCCAACGGGCTGGTCATTTACCAGGCATCAATAGGACACGTGACTCGAACAAAAGCATCGCGACACCGGCTAGAATATAGAGCTAGCGAGAGCAAAATTGTTAAATGGGTAGAGAGAAAAAGGCTCGCCTGAAAAGATGGTCGAAGAACACCTGAAGAACTTGTCGTTGCTCACATCACCACGAAGCGTCCTATCCGGAAGAATCAAATGGCTACAACAAACAATGGATGCAACACTTACTACTACGGAGAAAGAATCGGCATGATCATATGAAGGTATGCATGGCATGGCAAATATGATGCAATGCAACTTATCCAAATTAAGCGGAATCAGGATCCCGACACACACAAATTAGTTTCAAGTTATTTTACTACTCGACAAATTTCAATGTTGATTAGCATGGCAAAGACAAGATATGGGTGAGCTACACAAAATTAAATGAAGTGGGAAAATCATAATTGGCATATCCCAAGCACTCCATATGTTGTTCATTAGGTGATATGCAAACTATCACGTGACTACATGAGGCAAGATGCAAATAATTATATGGATGGCAAATTAAAATTTTACACATTTTTTTGGGAAAAATAGGCATATCATTTGATTAAAATAGATTTTTAAAAGGAGCAGGTTTAGATAGATTAGAACTAATAGGAGCTTGACTGAAACTGACGAAGACTGAATCCTGGATGCTACGTAACTGATAGACAATCGCCTCGGGAATTTTGAGCACCCAGGGAAACAGGAACCCAGATTATTCGCGTGTATGGCAAGGGGCTAGCCACTGGAGTATTGATTAGATTTTTGAAAACAAGATAGGATACCAGTTATTGCAGCAAAACCGGAGATCAATGAGCTAGCAAAATAGGAAGCAGGCTGCCTGGTCGATCTCTACATGCAGATAAAAACAAGCAGACAAGCTGCTGGATGGATTGGCACCGTGCAAAATAAACTAGCTGAAAGCGAGCATGTTAGCAGGTGGTTGGATAGCAAGGAATTAGCTAGCTGGGAACGTGAAACAAGCACATGAAACTGGATCGATTGTTGCTGGGCAAAACTAGCTAGCTGAAAATAGAAGTGGATCGATTGGAGCCTGGACTGGGCAAGCTAGCTGGTGAAGGATCGATTGAGCTGTGCATTGAGTGCTAGCTGAAGAGGTCAACCAAAGAAATAGAAGTGGTGTTGCTGGACACGCACAGCTAGGAAATTGAACAGAGAACAAAAGCAACAAGTCCGCGCGGCTGTCTGCGCGTGCGGTGACGATGGACAATGATGCAGAGAAGGAAACGACTATGGAAAAAGGAAGAGTTGGAAGCGATGCTCACCCTGAGCTTGCTGGCGAGCTGGGCGACGAACTAGTGGCGCCGGGAGAGGACGACGAGCGCGGTAGTCACCACGGATGCGCGTCGGAGAGAAAGACCTTGATGTTGATGCAGGCGCTCCGGATCCATGCTGCACCCAGTAATTGGCGTAGAAGAATGATACGTCTCCGACGTATCCATAATTTTTGATGCTCCATGCTTGTTTTTACACCATTTGCCTATTGTTTCGTTACACTTCGTGGCACTTTTATGCATTTTCCGGAACTAACCTATTAACGAGTTGCCACAGTGTCAGTTCCCTGTTTTCTGCTGTTTTTGTGTTTCAGAAGTGATACACAGGAAATATTCTCGGAATTGGACGAAACCACATCCTGAAATCTTATTTTACCCGGAAGCTTCCAGAGATCCGAAGAAGAGTCGGAGGGGGGCCACCAGGGCCCCACATGCAGGGGTGGCGCGGCCAGGCCCCTGGCCGCGCCAGCCATGCGTGAGGGAGCCTGGCTCCACCCCTTACGACGCCCCTTCGCCTATATAAAGCCTCGGGACGGAAAACCCTAAAGGAGTCGGCAATTTTCCAGAAAGAGTTCCGCAGTTCCGCCGCCGCCACCGACGAATTTTGGGGGACAGAAGTCTCTGTTCCGGCACCCTGCCGGGACGGGGAAGTGCCCCCGGAGCCATCACCATCGGTCTCCATCGCCGTCTCCGCCATCTCCATCGACCTCACCGCCATCTCCATCAACCTTGCTGTCTTCTATGATGAGGAGGGAGTAGTTCATCCCCGGGGCTGAGGGCTCTACCGGTAGCTATGTGGTTCACCTCTCTCTCCCATGATGTAATCTTTATGTGATCGTGAGCTTTGTATCATGTTGAACAAGTAGATGTTATTATTCAGATGTTATGTGTACTCTAGTGGTGATTGTTAAAGTAATCTATTCCTCCTGCCTTGGTGTAACGGTGACAGTGCGTGCATCATGGTGGTACTTGGTTTAGGCTATGATTGTGATCTCTTGTGGATTATGAGAATAATTATTGCTATGATAGTTTGAGTGATCTATTCCTCCTTTCATGGTGTAATGGTGACAGTGTGTGCACCGTGTTAGTACTTGGTCTAAGTTGCAATGATATCTATCTTGAGTTGTGCTTTGATTTGGATGTCTCTATGAGTGGTGTTTGTCAAGTACTTGATGAACTTTAAGGGGTGCTTCTGTAGCCACTACACAATGATTAGTGTTATTCAATAGGAGAGTAATTCAGAGTACCATAGTGAAGAGAAGTTGTTTATTTGTTCAATCATGTTATATTGTTGGGAGTGTGTCCACTAGTGAAAGTATGATCCCTAGGCCTTGTTTCCAAGCATTGCACACCGTTTACTTGCTATTTTGTTACTTGTTTGCTCGCAGCGATATTTATTTCACATCACGTTTGCTACTTACAATCATCTATACCACTTGTATTTCACTATCTCTTCGCCGAACTAGTGCACCTATACATCTGACAAGTGTATTGGGTGTGTTGGGGACACAAGAGACTTTCTGTATCGTAATTGCAGGGTTGTTCGAGAGGAGATACCTTTGACCTCTAACCTCCCTGAGTTCGATAAACCTTGGGTGATCCACTTAAGGGAAACTTGCTGCTGTTCTACAAACCTCTGCACTTGGAGGCCCAACAAGTGTCAACAAGAATAGAAGTGCGTAGACATCAAGCTCTTTTCTGGCGCCGTTGCCGGGGAGGTAAGGTAAAAGGTACTCGCATCCTCCTGTGTGAGTACTCGGAGTTATTTCCTTTAGATTCTGCAATTACATCTTTTTGTTTCTTGTTTTTATTTTCACTAGTTAGGCTTAATGGAAAACAAAGAGTTCTGTAGTCTTTTTCCTGAGTTTAGATATGAAGTGTTTGAAGAGAAAATTGAAAAACCTTTGGAGCTTAATTTGCATGCTAATAGTGTTGTTAGTATGAATGCTTTGAACACCATTGTTGCTAATGCTATAGAAAAGTCTAAGCTTGGGGAAGCTGGTTTTGTTAAGCATGATATTTTTAGTTCCCCAGCTTTAGTGGAGAAAGTTTATTCTGATAATATTTTATCTCCCATATGTGATGTTCCTTCTTATGATGATATGTTTGAAGAATATGCTTTGCGAAATAGCTGTTCTTTAGCTTGCGATGATACTAAACCTCTAGTTTATGATGATGAGTATAATATTTTCAGTTCACCTACTATTGAGGATAAAATTAGTTATGATTACAACATGCCTCCTATTTATGATGATTATGGTGATGAGAATAATTATTCTGTTGAATTTGCTCCTACTACTATTGTTCCTATGGTGAGTATTAATTTTTTTATGCATGTGGCTCACGATAGGGATGTTTTATGTGATAGTTATATTGTTAGTTCTATTCATGATGCTACTGAAAGTTATTATGAGAGAGGGAAATATGGTTTGATGGATCACAACAATATTAAGTTTCCCCTCTTTATGTTGCAAATCTTGAAGTGGCACTTGTTTTATCTATCCATGCTTGCTACTATGTGCCTCGTTGATTTATTTTCTTACAAGATTCCTATGCATAGGAAGTGGTTTAGATTTAAATGTGTTTCATACTTGCTTTTTGATGCTCTCTATTGCTTTAAGTTCCTATATGGCGCCTTTGCCTCAAGCTCTTATATGGCGCCCACATGAGCATCTTTGCAAATTTCTGCGCCTAGCTCAAAGGCGTTAAAGAAAAGCACTCTTGGGAGATAACCCATTGTTTTATTTTCAGTAATTTTTCTTTTATTTGAGTCTTGGAAGTTATTACTACTGTAATAACCGCTCCTTATCCTTTTTATTTCGTTGTTGTGCCAAGAGAAGCCTCTAATTTGAGTGAGGTAAGATTTGGGGATATTGCTGTCCTGAAACTGTTTTCGGTGCTGTACCGTAAAAATTCGTATAAATTCTCTGTTTACCTTTTGGACCTGCGATTTCTTATGCATATGCCCCAGGTTATATCCAAACTTTTGTTAGTTGAACACTTTTTGATTTGAGCAACAGAAAATCCCTCAAAAATTCGACCTTTGTCAGCTGTTCAGTTTTGACAGATTTCTGCCAATATTTGTGTTTGCCACTTTATCGCTTTCTTTTGAGTTCTTTTGATTATGGAACTTTTTGGGGAAGTTGCTACAGTAGTTTATACTTTATATGTGGTGGTTTTGTGTTGAAACCTGAAGCAAAAAGGGTTGATTCATTACTATCCTTACACTAATGTTGCTAATAGAATTGTGTTTAGTTTTGTATGAAGGAAGTTTTCAAGTGTAGGGATTGGAGAATGATGAGATGAGTTGAAGAATGGACACAAGCTCAAGCTTGGGGATGCCCACGCATCACCCCAAGAAATATCCAAGAAGTATAAGCGTCAAAGCTTGGGGATGCCCCCGAGGCACCCCTTCTTCATCGGCAAAAATCAGGTCACCTTTCAAGACACTATATTTTTATTGCTTCATGCACTATGTGTTTTTCTTGGAGCGTCAGTTGTTTTAGTTTTCAGTATTAGTTTAGTTTAGTTTGCTGCAATAAATGGTTAGATCACATCATGTTTCTTTTGGAGGAGATGAACTCGCTTTTCATTTGCCAAGAACACTCTAGTTTTCACTCTTATCGTTCAATAAGTGTTCTATTTTTCTGCTACTGCGTTTAGCCTTTATTTTTCACCTTGATTTGTGTTCAGATCTTGTTATATCTTTTCATCAAGGTGTATTTTTGCCTCTGGTCTTTATTGGTTTTTATCAAAAGAGGTGTTTATAAAAATTTCAAATGGTGTTGGAAAAGAGAAAAAGCTTTATGCAAAAAAGTGGTACAAGAAGGAGCTTGTGTAGACTGCGGCTTAGGCTTTTTCATGTCATGCTTGATGTCTTTTTGATAGTATGCTTAGTGGTTTTGCTATAGCATGACTTGTCTCAAATAACTGAGATTGCTTAATGAGTCTTTGAAAAAATCATGCGTTGTTTTTATTGTATGGAAGCATTATTTTGGTTTTCTCCTTTGATGCTTTATTTGGGTTGACTTGGCGCATGCTTACACCATGTTGACTACAAAAATAAGTCGCTAATAGCCTCTATGATCATTTAGTTTTTGACTTTTGATGCCATCTTATGCTTCTTTTAATGTCGCTTTGTCGCTTTGCATGATTATGGCCGTTATTGCTCTCTTAGTTGGTCGCTCCCAGTCTTTTGCTAGCCATCATTTTGTACTGAGTATGAGCTCTACTCGTGCATCCAACTCCTAAAAACCAAGTTTGCCATTGTGTCCACTATAAATTCCTATGCATGGTATTTGCAAGCCATTCTAAGTAAATTTTCATGTGCTACCTTTCAAAAAACCTTCAAAATACTTCTCATTTTGTGACACTGTTTTTAGCTCATGGGGACGTAGTGGTCGGATTTACTATCTTCCATATTGCTTATTCCAAAAAGAAAAAAAAGAGAAAAAAAAGAAAGAAAAAAGGCACTCCTCCATGGAATGTGAATGTTGGTGGGCACCCGATGGAATCGGTTAGCCATGGTTTGTGAAAGGAAAAAAGGTGGGGAGGAGTGCCAAGCTTTATAAAAGAGCACAAAAGTGCCAATCTCTCTCTCAAAAACTTGCTTCATTTTTGAATGGAAGATAGTAAGAACCCCATTGCTAGTCGTTGACAAAGACAACCACCTCTCAAAACCAATTTTTATATCTCTGTTTTACAAATGAAAAGCTCTAGCACATGTTTAATCACTGCTTACCTCTGCGAAGGGCCTTTCTTTTACTTTTATGTTGAGTCACCACCTTCTACCTTTATGCACCATTAAGAGAGCATAGTTGTCATTCTGAGTATAATGTGCATTGTCCCAAAGTTTTCATTGATTGATTCATGATCATGGTTTCACTTGTTCTTAAATTATTTGTATCTAGTCGCCCTCTTAAACTTGAAGGTGTCCTATGCATTTATGTTTTGCTACTCCATGAGGGACAAGCTGAAAACCATTTACTATGTTTTTCCATATGATTTGAACACACATTTGACTTTCATTGTTTCATTTTCATGATCTTTTGTTTGTGTTCATTTGCATGTTTACAACATGGTTGCTAAGTTCTTATTGTCAAGATTATATCTTTCATGCCCATGTTTTAAGTTCTTTGATCCCAGCTCACAATGCTTACATATATGATCAAGATTGTGATGGTGCATGTCACCTCAAAAATTATTTCTTTTGTTATCACTTACCTACTCGAGGACGAGCAGGAGTTAAGCTTGGGGATGCTGATACGTCTCCGACGTATCCATAATTTTTGATGCTCCATGCTTGTTTTTACACCATTTGCCTATTGTTTCGTTACACTTCGTGGCACTTTTATGCATTTTCCGGAACTAACCTATTAACGAGTTGCCACAGTGCCAGTTCCCTGTTTTCTGCTGTTTTTGTGTTTCAGAAGTGATACACAGGAAATATTCTCGGAATTGGACGAAACCACATCCTGAAATCTTATTTTACCCGGAAGCTTCCAGAGATCCGAAGAAGAGTCGGAGGGGGGCCACCAGGGCCCCACATGCAGGGGTGGCGCGGCCAGGCCCCTGGCCGCGCCAGCCATGCGTGAGGGAGCCTGGCTCCACCCCTTACGACGCCCCTTCGCCTATATAAAGCCTCGGGACGGAAAACCCTAAAGGAGTCGGCAATTTTCCAGAAAGAGTTCCGCAGTTCCGCCGCCGCCACCGACGAATTTCGGGGGACAGAAGTCTCTGTTCTGGCACCCTACCGGGACGGGGAAGTGCCCCCGGAGCCATCACCATCGGTCTCCATCGCCGTCTCCGCCATCTCCATCGACCTCACCGCCATCTCCATCAACCTTGCTGTCTCCTATGATGAGGAGGGAGTAGTTCATCCCCGGGACTGAGGGCTCTACTGGTAGCTATGTGGTTCACCTCTCTCTCCCATGATGTGATCTTTATGTGATCGTGAGCTTTGTATCATGTTGAACAAGTAGATGTTATTATTCAGATGTTATGTGTACTCTAGTGGTGATTGTTAAAGTAATCTATTCCTCCTGCCTTGGTGTAACGGTGACAGTGCGTGCATCATGGTGGTACTTGGTTTAGGCTATGATTGTGATCTCTTGTGGATTATGAGAATAATTATTGCTATGATAGTTTGAGTGATCTATTCCTCCTTTCATGGTGTAATGGTGACAGTGTGTGCACCGTGTTAGTACTTGGTCTAAGTTGCAATGATATCTATCTTGAGTTGTGCTTTGATTTGGATGTCTCTATGAGTGGTGTTTGTCAAGTACTTGATGAACTTTAAGGGGTGCTTCTGTAGCCACTACACAATGATTAGTGTTATTCAATAGGAGAGTAATTCAGAGTACCATAGTGAAGAGAAGTTGTTTATTTGTTCAATCATGTTATATTGTTGGGAGTGTGTCCACTAGTGAAAGTATGATCCCTAGGCCTTGTTTCCAAGCATTGCACACCGTTTACTTGCTATTTTGTTACTTGTTTGCTCGCAGCGATATTTATTTCACATCACGTTTGCTACTTACAATCATCTATACCACTTGTATTTCACTATCTCTTCGCCGAACTAGTGCACCTATACATCTGACAAGTGTATTGGGTGTGTTGGGGACACAAGAGACTTTCGGTATCGTAATTGCAGGGTTGTTCGAGAGGAGATACCTTTGACCTCTAACCTCCCTGAGTTCGATAAACCTTGGGTGATCCACTTAAGGGAAACTTGCTGCTGTTCTACAAACCTCTGCACTTGGAGGCCCAACAAGTGTCTACAAGAATAGAAGTGCGTAGACATCAAAGAACAGGGCGCGGCTCCTGCGCAGCAGCCTCGGCAGGGACAGCGAGGATCAGACGGCCGACAAGCTTGCCGAACTCGCGTCCATGGCAACGGCAGAGATTTTCTTTGGGAACGAAACAGAGCCAAAAGGGAGGAAGAGCGGGGTCTGGCGGCGGCTGTAGGAGGGGAAGGCTAGGGTTCTTGATGGATCGATTTGGGGCTGGTCCAAAAGGAACAGGAGGAGGGTTGTTGGATCGGTGGAAAAAATGGGGTCACACCCTGTTCGTGCTCGAACGGAGAAGAAGAAACAGAGCAGGGTCTCTCCTGTGAAGCCAAAAAGTAAGATGGGATGGACGTGGCTTTTCTTCTCCTCTTCTTAACTTCTTCTCTTCTTCTTGTAGAATTATTTAGGAAAAAAGAATATGAAATAAAGAGGGTTATGGTAAGATTTTAGAACAGGTTCAAACAACATTTTAAGAACAGAATTTTGTTCCAAAACAATTTTTTAAAAGGTTTGTAAATAATTTTAATTTAACATAAGAAAGAGAAGAGGAGGGTTTACTATAAAAACCATAAGAGAAAATTTTAAATAGGGTTTATTCCAAAAAAAAATTGGTGTGACAAAAACATGCAAGATTATATATGCATGATGATGCATGACGTCACGAAGACGCAAAAAATAAAATAACAAGCAATTCTAATATTGGGGATTTTTCCGGGTCGTTATAGGTACTCCCTCCGACCAATATTACTCTTCACTAATACGAATGCATCTATCACTAAAATATGTCTAGATACATCTACATTAGCGAAGAGTATTATGGATCGGAGGGAGTAACTCATTTGCAACTCACTTGAAACTCCTAGGTCAACACAAACCATGATGCAATCCAATAATTTGGGACTCGTGTGAAGTGGACCGAGAGCTAGCAAAACCGTTGCAACAAAGAGAAAGATTATAATTTAGACAACATCACAGGGTGAGATGCTCTACCATTAGACCCTAATTTCCGGCTAAACAAAGTTCATCATTGGCAATTAACAGTTTAACACCGCCGTGACTTTGGCAAAGCCAAAGATTTAAACGAAACATCAACTATCTTAGTGTTTTAGTTGCATGCATGTCGAAGAGAGAGAGAGGGATAGTTCAACGTATGTAGGAGAGAGAAGAGAAAGTGCCGCGGCACCGCTACCTAGGAGCGTCTTTAATGATTAGACATGTACACGAGATGGATTAATATAACTCATCTATCTTCCTAGAAATGCACATTTTTCCTAGGTGCATATGCTCCCGGTATCTTCAAAACAAAATCTATAATGTTGGTATTTATATCACCATTTTCCATGTGCTCACATAATTTTTTTCATGAAATATTTTTTTTCTTGTGACTTGTGCGAAAAAGATAAAAAATCCTCACGAAAAAGCCTTTTTTTAGTATGAAATTTTGTCTTTTATAAAACAGGCCACACAAAAAATTCGGTTTTTCTTAAAACAGCTTCATGTGCACGTAGGATGTGGCGATGCACGTGCAACATTCTTTTGGAGTTTTTGTATATTTTTGAATGTGTTTAAAGTGTATTTTAAATAAAGAGAACATGTGCATCCGAGAGCCAAAACCACGAAGTTTCTTATTTTCCTTTTTTTACATATAACAATATGTGAGAGACACGGTACTACATAGAATCAATTTCCAACGGCCAAACAAAGTTCATCATCGACGGTTAACACTTGACACCGTACACTACGAGTGAGCAGTCTCCACAGCCCTACGCACGTGCAACAATCGGTAGCATAGCACATGTTATCATGTCACGCGGAGGAAATCGAGACAAGATGAGCCGAGGTAAGCGAGCGCGAGGGACGTGACACCAGTGACGTGGCCGGGAGAACTCGCGGCCGCAGTGCGCCCCTTCCGGCGACGCGTCCAGACGCGGGGCCACCGCTGACCGCCGTGGACACGTCTGACCTCGGAGCAGAGAGGAGGGAGTGCCTGCGTGTCTCGGCCTCTCGTCTGTCAGCCGGGCCCCACCACCTCATCTTCCACGTCCACCTCGATCCAGCCGTGGAGAATCCGCGTGCGCCGTCGCATCGGCAGCGTGCGCGATTTGGTCGAATCTTCGCCCATCAGATTCCCCTCTGCTAGCTCTGATCATTTGCGAAATCTGATTGAGCAATAATGAGGACGGGACGAGATGAGATGAATGATTGGGCTGGAGCAATATATACGAGCTTATCAGTGTACTGATGTAGGAACAGTACCACAGCACATCATGCCTTGGTTTCAATCGCATCCGTTACAAATGATATAGCACAAGACTTGTGCGAACAGATGCACTATTCCTATTTTGGTAATATAAATTTTGTATGCTCGGAGCTAAAGTAAACCCAAGTCCAATGGCGCCGTGAGGAGGTTGCAGCCCGCACCCGCGACCTCCAAAGCCTAAGCCGAAAAGCACGAAGGACGTGGCAGTACATCGACCAATTCCGCCGCCTATTGAAAGACGCCGACGGCCAATTCGGAGTCCCACCGCGGCTCATGAAGAGGAGCCGACCCAACCCCCCCCCCCCCCCCCCTCCCCCCTCCCCCTCATGTCGTCGGTCGGCTTCAACCTGTTCGATGAAATTTTGCAACATTATGGCAATTGCCTTTTATCGGTTATTCGGTTTTTGAAATTCTAATTTCTCGATGCTATTGTGAAGTGACGCGTGCCTCCACTATTCATTTTTGGTGTATGTAGTGTCGATGATGAGTCATTTTTGCATAGTATAAATGTTGGATCTCACGAGTTCTTGAACTATGCCATGCTTTTGAACTTGATATGCGTGGGATGATCTTGCAAAGATCTAAATCCATATGTTGGTGATATGTTTGTGGTGATCTTGCAAAAAAAAAAAAAAATCCGGTGTGTATGATGCTGTATGTTACATCATTTGGTATGAAAACGTGCCCCTATTTTACATCATCTGGAACCGCCTTTTTGTTTCCAATAACCCAAAATTTGATGCCCTAAACTTGTTTTTGCCTGCCATATTTAGCATCATACTTTTGGGGATGCTCTAAGCTTGTGAACGCAGATTCCTGGTTCGATGTGCATATTTCGGTATTACTGCAAAACCAAATTACTAGCTCAATGTAAATTATTAGCCTAACTGTACAAGGTCAATCAAGGTGTTAGGTGTCATGTATTATGCAGAAAAGAAGAGGTGTAGCATGTACTATGTTTATGTACTATGATCAATCCAAGTCGATTGGCCTCCATGAAAGACATCTAAATTATTACACAGTCGATCAGACGATCACAACTTGGCAACTATGTTTGTTTATCCTTCGCCGCCATTTCGTGGCCAGCGTCAACAAAATCATGTAAAGAGTTGCCTAACAAGAAGGCTAAAAGGAAGTTTTATATACGTACGGTACAAATGTACAATGCAGACGAGCGAGCGCTAACAGTGCAAGTTCGAATTTTGCAGGCAGAAGAAATACACATCCGTTGACCAGCCCACTCTTCTTGGTTTTCACACGGAATTCACAGCAACGGCACGAGCCTCTGCCTCTCCCGCCAATCCGCTTCTATATATACACCACCTCTCTCCCCTCCCATTTTCCCCACACAGACACACGCCTGCTCACCAGCAAACACTCCACTCCTAGCTGAGCTGAAAATCCTCCTGCCAACCGCACCTAACTCGATCGATCGGTTCTCCCTCTACGAGAAACACTCGGGTTAGCTGAGAATTCTACACGAGTACGTAGAATTCAAGCGATGGCGGTGGGCAACGGCGGCGGGAGCGGTAAGAAAGTGGTGGCGCCGATGGAGGTGTCGGTGGAGGCCGGGAACGGCCGGGACGCGGCGTGGCTGGACGACGACGGGCGCCCGCGCCGCTCCGGCACGTTCTGGACGGCCAGCGCGCACATCATCACCGCCGTGATCGGCTCGGGCGTGCTGTCCCTGGCCTGGGCCATCGCGCAGCTCGGCTGGGTGGCCGGCCCGGCCGTCATGCTCCTCTTCGCCGCCGTCATCTACTACACCTCCACGCTGCTCGCCGAGTGCTACCGCACGGGGGACCCGGCCACGGGGAAGCGCAACTACACCTACATGGACGCCGTGCGCTCCAACCTCGGCGGGGGCAGGGTCGTCTTCTGCGGGATCATCCAGTACGCCAACCTCGTCGGCGTCGCCATCGGGTACACCATCGCCTCCTCCATCAGCATGCGGGCCATCAGGAGGGCAGACTGCTTCCACGACAACGGCCACGCCGACCCGTGCAAGAGCTCAAGCAACCCCTACATGATCCTCTTCGGCCTCGTGCAGATCGTCTTCTCGCAGATCCCCGACTTTGACCAGATTTGGTGGCTCTCCATCGTCGCCGCCGTCATGTCCTTCACCTACTCCGGCATTGGGCTCTCCCTCGGCATCGCACAGACCATATGTATGTACAGAGCTCCTTTGCTTTGTGTTAATTATTTGTCCTTGGATTGGATGATGCTCACCTGATGGAACGGAAATGTAATTGCAGCCAACGGTGTGATCAAGGGCAGCCTCACCGGCCTCAGCGTCGGCGTCGGCGTCACCTCGATGCAGAAGGTGTGGCGCAGCCTGCAGGCCTTCGGCGACATCGCCTTCGCCTACTCCTTCTCCAACATCCTCATCGAGATCCAGGTAATTAAGCCCAACCAACGACCACTGCTCTGCTCAATTCGGCTGGTTCTGCTTTTGTACAATCGCTGACAACACACATGTCTATGGGTGTTTCTTCTCAGGACACGATCAGAGCGCCGCCGCCGTCGGAGGCGAAGGTGATGAAGAACGCGACGCGTCTGAGCGTCACGACGACGACGGTGTTCTACATGCTGTGCGGGTGCATGGGGTACGCTGCCTTCGGCGACGCGGCGCCCGACAACCTCCTCACGGGGTTCGGCTTCTACGAACCCTTCTGGCTGCTGGACATCGCCAACGTCGCCATCGTCATCCACCTCGTCGGCGCCTACCAGGTCTTCTGCCAGCCCATCTTCGCCTTCGTCGAGCGCTGGGCAAAGTCCACCTGGCCTGACAGCGTCTTCATCGCCCGCGAGTTCCGCGTCGGGCCATTCGCGCTCAGCGTCTTCCGCCTCACCTGGCGCTCCGCCTTCGTCTGCCTCACCACCGTCGTCGCCATGCTCCTCCCCTTCTTCGGCAACGTCGTGGGCCTCCTCGGCGCCGTCTCCTTCTGGCCGCTCACCGTCTACTTCCCCGTCGAGATGTACATCAGGCAGCGCGCCGTGCCGCGCGGGAGCACGCAGTGGATCTGCCTCAAGATGCTCAGCTTCAGCTGCCTCATCGTGTCCATCGCCGCCGCCGCTGGCTCCATCGCCGACGTCATCGAGGCCCTCAAGGTGTACAAGCCCTTCAGCGGCTGATTTGTCGCACGTGCATCAGTTTAGTCGCTATGCCCTGATTTGTAACGAGGACTATGAGGGTAGGGTCATGTCAGTGCAATATTTTTGCCAAGGGGTCATGTAACTGTAATTTTGGTTGTACAACCTGTTGTACCGGAGAAAAAAAATTCAACTAGTATATATTCCATGTTTGAAGAGAAGACTCACTGCGTCTCAATTCTCATGTCATTTTATATTTCGTGAAAAATCTTGGACATCATACACTTGTTAACTCGAAAAATAAACTTCATGGCTTATTTTTACCATTTTTTTGTTTGAACAAAATGTAAATATTATGGCGGTACGCAACTAAAACGACCGAATTTGTCATAATCTCCGGAAAAAGGTGTTGGACCCTACTTTCATTTCAAATGTGTAGAAGGTATACTTTTAAGGTTACGAAAAATAGTCACCTTATTCATACTTTGTACTCTCCTTTCTCACAAATAGGAAATGACCAAGGTTTTTGGAACAAATAATTATGGGAACTATTCCCCGAGCCTAGAGAATATCTGGATCAGAAAGTGGAGAATCTTAGGTAGATATATGGACGATGATAAGCTGGCCCTTTTTTCTCATCCAAAGAAGAAACGGGTGGACATACATGTAGGACGGGAATGCAGGTACTAGTCACGAATGGGCGCTCACTAGTCACCTGGACCATTTATGTTGCTTTCTTTCGTTTCTTTGCAGGCGTGGAAAAGGAAATAACGTACGGCTCCATCGGAAAAAAAGAAAGGGAAAGAACGGCAAAGCAAAGCTTGGAATCCTTCCATTTACTTCTTAGATATTTGAGTGACTTCCAATTTTTTATGTAGTTGCATTTATGTGCAATATATTACCCTGTTTAGTAAAACTTGTATTAAAAACCATCTAAGAGATTGTAAACACGGTTTCACCACCAATTAAGCATTTTACTTCACTGGCATGTTACATCGATGTGGCTCGACAAAATATGTAAAGATTAGAGGGTGTCATCGATGATCATGCCCAAAATTTTCTCGTCCATCGGTTCCATTCCTTGTCGTTGTCCTGATATTTTTTAACCTAGTCATCACCTCACACCCACAATGATCCATCGCATCTAAAAGTGGTAAATCAGACACATTTTTAGTCGACATCGTAATTGGTGTCGCAAATGCATAACTAGGGGATAAAAAGTGGAATTAACACAAAGGATATTTGGTTGTGAACTTGTGATCATAAATTGTCAATTGTGTTGTTGGATTGTACATATACATAGCTTTCCTATTCAATTAGCTGTTAGCTAGCTTAATTGAAGCGTTTGAGATCCATGGAATTTTGGTATATATATGTGCTAAATTTTGCCATGCACAGTTATCGTATGTTCGAGTTTGTCTGACCAAAACCACCTCTAGCGCATGCATGCAGCGATTATATGAGTAAATAGCTTTGTAGCATCTCCTAATTCGGAAGTTTGATTCAGATCTGAGGTGCATGTTCTTCTCCACAATCTATCTTCATACCTAATGTTTCGTGAATAGCCGATGTTTTTTGTGGCTTTCATGAAAAGACAAAAAATCATTTCACGAAAAAGTTATTTTAGCACCGATTTTTTTCTTTATGCATGTTGTATGGAAGTCGATTTTTCGTGAAACGACTTTGTGCACATGTGGTGAAGATGTATGCGTAATTTTTTGATATTTTAAAATGCATCTAATATGCATTTCTAGTTCTCTTTATGTTGTTTCATCAACGGATATTTAGACAATCTTATGTAAGCTCTTTGAGTCCATGTACTCATAGACGTGACCCGTTACCGAATCGCACACAGGGCATGAGCGAGCGCGTGCATTCCAGCCCTGAACTAGAGCTAGCTAGTGCCTAGTAGGACAAGATAAGAGACAGAGATAGGATCCATGGTGGGAGCGGAAGATCCATCGGATTCCGGCGATGGCAACAACACATGACCATCACATCTATCTCGATCTCCTTTGCCACTTCCCCAGAGCCTAGGGGCAAGGGTCATCATTCTCGTTTGGACGTCCAGATTCACACACGCACACACACACACAAAAAAGTGAGCTTATAATTAGTCACACCTTTAAATGATCAGTATTTGTCATGTGCCGGCGCATTACGGACAGCTGCTTGCCATGCCTTTGGAGCCTTTGGATCACACTTTCCGCACTGCCCAGCTAGCTGGCTGGAAAGAACGGGCGCGCGTTGCATGCACTTGCCCTCGATCGAGAGATCTCTAGGCCATGGAGAGTCAACGCGGTGGTCGACTTCACTAGCTAAGAAAGTCGTGAGTCAACTGCCATTCATGTTGGGATAACAATCTGATGTTGGAAGGTGCAACTTGTTTTTTTTGGTCAATAATAGTCAGTCAGTGGTACTAACGGAAGACTAAGGTCAGTCGATACATGCGCCATCCTAACACGACAAAACTAATCCCATAGAGCAAACTTAAGCATAAAATAAACCTATTTCAGAATATTTTATAAAATAACTCTATTAAGTAACGTTTGTCACCATGACGCTATTCTAGATACGGTGAAGCCCTTTGCAATGGCGTTACCCTCCTGCCAGTGACAAAGGGGGGCCACGGCTCGGTAGGGTAGCTTCCTTCAGTTGCGGAGCTTGGAAAAAATCCATGGACAGGCCAGGCTAATAGGAAGCACACAAAATTGATCTAAACTGTGCCACTTCACTAGACTTTATCCATTACTGTTTTTTTGTTCCTATGGCTAATGCAATTTGTAAAATTGAAGAAGAAATTCGGTCAAAAAAAATCTCCGTGCTACTGAATTGCTAGTCAAGAATCATGGGAAGAAATGAAAGACATGTGCAAGGTGATTAAAGAAGAGATAGGGGCTTGATTGGGTGACATCGTCGCTTGCCTACTGCAGGACATGCGGCCAGAAGTCGTGGCGTCTGGCTGCAGGCGACGACGTGGCGCTGCTGCCTCCTGTGATAGTTCTGCTTCACGTATCCCCTAGATCCCATCTTGTGTCATTGTATAAATTGATAGACCTAGCAATAGCCATGCGTCCCATTCACCATGGCCGTGTATACTCTCGAGAGAATGAGATTAGGAGAATGGAGCAACCAAACAGGCAGGCTGCTGATGGTCGGATGCATAGGAGTATAAAAAACACTACATAGCTGAAAACCTAGGCGGGTCATGGTTCGGTTTGACTCCAACGAAGCTTCGCCCCTGACGTCGTTGCCAGGAGCTTTACACTATCTATGGTAGCGTCCTCGACATAAGCTTTACACTAACTATGATAGCTTCCTTGAGAGGGGCTTTACACTATCTAGGGTAGCTTCCCTGAGAAGGACGATGTCGTTTCTTAATTGGTCGGCTCAGTATCATGCCACTCGAGACGAGCGGCAGCTGGAAGTTTAGTGTGAGCCAAGAATTGACTTATATATCGGGATGTTGTGACGGATACCGAGTTTATCTTAGCACCAGCAGCTGCTTGACCGTGGCCTTCCTCTCCGCAGGGGCGGATCCAAGTGCAACCATGGGGGTGCGCAGGACCCCGGATAAATTTTGTTTTCCTTGTATATTAGCAAATTTTCACCAAATGTGCCACCTCCAAAAAATGTATTTTGACACCTATGGCACCCCCGTGCACCCTGGTCATCGGTGCTCTAGCTCCGCCAGTGGCTCTCTGTCCCGTGGGCCTGGCTGATCCTGGGCCCCGCTAGGCAGTACGGTCCCGCTATAGGCACTATGGTTTGAGGAGAATTGTGCACACGCAACACTAATGGCTCCGATGTATCGTCCCACTCACGCGCTGGCCAAACGTTAGGTTTTTGTTTCTTCGTTCCCTGGAGGTGATCGGTTCCAAACGAAATGACAGGTTCCTATATCCTAGCTAATGTGTGCTTCCCCAACATGATTAGCACGTAAAGGAAGCGCGCATGTACACTTGTCAGCCCGTCATGTCATTTCGAGACTCGAGAGAGCCGTGTTGCTCATGGTCATGGAGATACTATACGGCCCCCTGCCGGTGCCTAAGGTTGGCTCGCTTGCTTACCTTTCCAGAGAATCTTCTCACGTCTCGATCGGACGGCGACACGGCCGGACGGGACGTCCCACCGGCGACGACGGGAGGCCCCCCGGTGACGGGAGCGACGACCGCCGCGCATTCCCGCGTCGGCCCGGCGAGCGCGCGGCGACCGGCGTGTCCAGGTAAGTAAGTCAACCAAGTCCGCCGTTGCTGGGCCCAGGAGATAATTGTAAAGATCCTGGCGAAAAGCATTCGCAGTGGCGGGTCGCCACGAACCAGGACTAGTCTAGCAAGACTCGATCTGACCCGTGGGCCAGCCGTTCACGTGTTTCCGGTGGGACCATACGATATGCTCGCCGCGTCTCTTCCCCCGTCGTCTCCGGCCACGGCGCCGTCTGCAAGTGGCGAGAGAGACAGAGAACCCGGGGCTAGCCATCTTCTGGCTAGCTCTCGATCGAGTGAGGTCCCGGCCTACATTTGTTCCCTTGCAACCAAAATTCCGCACACTACAGCACTTCAACCACCGTTCGATCGTACGTGTCGTCGTCGAAGTGAGAAAACAGTGCTTTGCTACTACAAACAATAGATGCCAAACTTAATTCTTTTTGAAAGATGCATGATGAGGGAGAATAATGAACAAGAGTGAGCTAGCTTCAAATATACAGCCACTCTCAACGGCCACGGTGTCCATGCATAGTCTTTCATGTACGACAGAAACTTCTAACGATCCAAGAGAGAGCTGTATCATGAATTCCTAATAAAAGATACCATCAAAAGTTGGGTTTGTGGACTTCGTTCCAACAATACTGATAAACCTCTTCATACCTCAACACGAAAGAATAGTTTTCTCGGCATCAACACCGTACGTGTAATATGCGTGCACACATCAATGTTGTTTCCACACAACCCACGCATCATGTATATATATGGGGTCGGTGAAAACTTGACACCGCCGCTATTAGAATAGGCCGCTCGTCGATCTAGCTCAACCACAAGAATGACATTACTGCATGTACATGTAAAGAACAACTATCTAGTATTTTTTTTTTTGAAAAAATGAATAACTATCTAGAATTATAGATGAAAAAGGCCCTAGCAATGTTCGCCATTGTTGCTGGATGCATCGAACGAAGGATAGGTGGAAGGTTTCCAACCTCAAGGAAAATTACAGCTACTTGTGCACAAACATTGGCTTACCATTCGGCGAAGGACAGATCGGGGGTTTCCACCTCAGAGTAATCATTTGCAGAAGTATGCTAAATGCTGCTGTTGTAGCCAAATCTATCATTGTGTGGATAATAACGATTGTCACATGTCATCGTGATCACCGCATCGATTAGTCAAGGCAACGAGTTCTACACCGATTAGTGAGAAGAAGTAGATCACTACGAAGTCATGTGTCCGACCGTCTAACACGGAGAAGCACACACACTCGCCCACTACTCCCCCTCTGGTCTTCCTTCCATGTAACGCAAAACCCATGCGCCTTCTCTGAGTCATCCGCAGACTAACCGTCGGCAAATTTGTGGGACCTATTATTTAGTCTATCCTCAGTACAAAACTTGTAGTGATTCAATTCTTTGGAAGTGCCCGCACATGTCGTGAGATTAGTCGACACATTAAATTTATGAAATTGGTAACACAAACTCGAGTCCAAGACATTTGCACTACCAGTTAAAGATAATCAGCACATACCAACAATGTGAAGGCATGCCTTATTTTTGTAATCCATTTTGTTAGATGCCACAGATCTAATATGATGTTGGACGTTGAACTTGCATGCTATAGTCATTGTATTGTTCAGCGCTTTAGAAAATTGTTATAGAATTATATTAAAGAATTATCCATCAGTAAGGAAGTACACAATCTAAAAGAGACAGTAAGGAAGTGTACAAAAAGGTAAAGTTCGAAGCGTGTGAAACGCCAACAGAAAAGCAACACATGAGAGTCCGAGTACATCGATCTAGCCCTTAAAGCAACAAACTAGTCGCATGCAAATTGCCGATTGGATTGTCCATTGGCATTGACTAATCGTCATGTCGCTATCTTGGTAGACTAGAGTTAAAATGTACACCAGGTGGGCAAAAAGACAGACACGGTTGACAAATAAACCGTGTTTGCTGGATTTGAGTCATGTCTAAAGATCTCTCACATAGTATACTTTAATCACTCCAAACCAAATGACCTTTGCTGATTTCAAGTGAAGTAGTCCATCGAGTGACCTAGGCGTCGACCATACAAAAAGTAACCAATAATTGACGCCCGTACGTGTAGACTCTGGTGCCTGTCAATCGAATATACTACAACACGCTAAACCATCTCTGTCCCAAAATTCTAAGCGCCTTATCGACTAGTTACCGCATATAATTGCTTCCTGAACTGAAAAGCACCATATGCTAGCAGCTAGCTACACATTTGAGCAAGGAAAATGTATAGAAGACAAGTGAATATAAATTATTCGGGTAGTCTACGTCGATCTTCCTGCCCGAGTACATATTCCTTACAGTAATAATACTCAGAGTCACCTTTATGTCTATGAGTTGTAGTCTACACTCTAGAGTCACCTTTTTATCTGCCTGATGAAAGTACGGTATCTTCATGACAAATTGAAAAGGTTCCACCAAAACTTCCTCGTAGAGCTTAATAAACATGCATATCTATTGTCAAGTATATATCCACTACAGTCATCTGTTCATATATGCCAATCGATAAAGTAAACTTACATAAACGTATATCACAACTACTACAAGCTGGTGTAGCATATATTTCCTGGAGCAGATAGTTCAAGGTCCAATAAGGCTGCACGCTAAGAATATGTGCAACCGATTAGGTGATGCGGACACGAGTTCACGGAAAGAAAAATGGTTTGGACCTTCCCTGTGTAATGAGCATCTATGCACATAGTGTATCAACGTAAGGTCACTTGTCATGGAAAGGCAGTACGTTTGGTTGCCGCAGGATGAGATTGAATCGTCAAAAAAGGTAACCGCAACTTGGCATGGAGAAAGCTACGGCCGGTTGGAGCCGGAGATAAGCTAATCATTCGGTGGAGCCATGAACCTATTCAGCATGTGTCTTTGTCAAAGTTATGGGAGACAAGCAATGCTGCAAGTAACTTAGATGTTAATCACTACCGATTTTGTTTGCCAAGAAACTTGTGTTTTTTCATAAATAAAGCTATTGGCTCAGGTATATACGTCGCATCAACACGATGCACAAATCAAGATGTCACAACAAGGGGTGCAACAATATCGAGATGTCACACACCGGGCTCTAGATTTCCCTAGGCCAGAATTAACAAAATTTAGCATATATAGTGAAGAACTTGAAGAAATTTCATTGAGAGCGCTGACTCAATGGTTTATAGCAGCTCCGACGACCCTGATCGTGAGTCAATAGCTAGCTAGTGCGTAATTGAGGTACATGTTGGTCAATGATGGAGAATTCCATGAAGACATATGACGCTCTTTCGGCTGCTAAAATCTAGTACTCCATTCATTTTTTTTTCAATTAAGCGAAAATGAGGCCTCCTGGTCGTAATACTCATTTATGACTACGACCATGACGACCCGTATGTACATGTTGGGAATGCAAGGCGACAATACAACATTGTGTGGACGTGGAACTCACCTCTTGGGCTCCTCTCCTGTCGTTTGGTCCCAACAATATCGTCGATCTACAACTAGTTGATAGAAATGGGAAGAGCCTGCAACTACAAGCCATGTCATATTTTGTGGTGTCTTGGTCTAGCTACCTACCTAGCTTACGAGTAGGTTGGTCCTAGCCATATTCTATTCTCCCACAAGGCCACAAACAAGAATTGTACTTCATTGTTTGTTTCGGTATATATGTGTCGCTGTCGATGTGAGAAATCCTACTTTGCTACTTATACCAGCTTGAGACGCGCAGGAAGGGTATTGGATCGCTAACTTTCCAAAGTGAAGTTAGATGTTTAATGAATGCTTGGCTAATTTTATAAGTAGACTAATAATAGTTAGTCAAGATCTTAATATATTGACCGGCAAACTGTTTTCATTAAGATTGAAAACATGGAATCATATACATGTTTGCGGGGAACCGTGAATATGTATAGACGCATAGATATGCACAATGGAGGAGCTTGCCAAGGATATAAGTGTGTGTGTGGGTGGGTGGGGGGCACTAAACTTCCTGGTCTAGGGGACAAAATGCTAAAAATAAAATCTACATACTATAAGCCTTGCAAAAATTCTTCACTAACTCTTTGCAAGTGGTGTTGTATGTGTCGGCTCCCCCTGGCACTGGCATGCATATGACTAGTTTTCACTGCTGCTTGCTCGCAAGGAGATCGTGACATGTTTTGATTTTTTTTTCCATTAGTAGTTGCATGACTATTGTCACTTACTTGCCAAATTTTATATTTTTTATAACCACAATATTTTTCCTGGTTATAATTAACATGGTAACCATGTTTTAGAAGGTCATTCTCCATTCTAGCGAACCACGAGTCATACTATTATGGTCGAATTATATCAACTGTTAACACACAAATAATGACTCTATAGCTTTGTATAATATTGTAGTACCTAATTACATCTACATCATTACCTGTACGCTTAACTCATGATAATTATTCGGTCCTAATTTTTTGAATGGAAAGGGCCAAGCCCCGATTTCTTATTAGAAGAAACCCACATGTTCGTTTACAACCATAACACAGCCAGAGAAACCACCGGAGCCGCAGCTCAAATAGAGTCGCAACAGGCCGCAAACAGCAAGCCAAATAGAAAAACAGATCATCCATGACAGAGTAACTTAACAAGCCCAAAAACAGAAATGACCGCCAGGGGTCTTTTTTCCTCCTTTGAGTTGCAAGTAGTCTCAGCTTCCCCCAAACTTTCATCTTCTCAGTCACCTCCCCTTCACTGCTTCAAGCTTGTAGTCGCGGCGTCCAAGATATCCATCCTTTCCGCGCCTGGAACACCTCATCCGCAATTCTTCCCAGCAGCCTTGCGCCCCCCTGCAGCGCCAGCCTTGCGGATTCCTTCACCTGCAAAGAACACCAATAGTTAATCCAATAAATCACACGATGCATAATATCAACAGGCTCCCTTGGCCATCTTTGTTCAAAACAGGCCAAGTTCCTTGCCTTCCAAATTGCCCAAATAACCGCAGCAACCCCGATCGATAAAATGTTCCTTTTTTTCACCGGAAAACCTTTCAGCCAGATGTTGAAACAGTAGGAAGCATTGGGGAACTGGCAATTAAGTCCAGTGGCATAGCTAACCACATTCCAAATATATCTGGCAAGAGGGCAGGCAAAAAACAGGTGATCTATGGTTTCATTCTGACCACAAAAAAGACAGTTAGTAGTGCACTTTCCCCCTCTCTTCAATAACACATCTCTTGTTAAAATGCTTTTCTTTAGCACTAACCAAAGAAAGTTCTTGATTCTGGGGGGTAGCTTCACACGCCACATGAATTTGTAAGGGACCGTACCGCAAGACTGCATAGCTAAGTAAAAAGATTTGACACTAAATTTCCCCGAGGTTGAAAGCGTCCAGACCAACGCATCATCCTCATTGTCATTTAGTGTAACATTCATGCATAATGCTTTTAAATTGTCCCAGTGGACTAGTTTCTCGCCTACAATAGCTCTCCTGAATCGAAGATTACTAATACCGGCTGCAAAAACTTGGTGCACTGTTATATGTTGATCGAACGAGATGGAGTAGAGTCTGGGAAACGTGTTAGCTAAAGAGTTCCTACCTAGCCACACGTCTTCCCAGAATCTACATCTCCGCCCATCGCCAACTTTGATTTTCGGTCCTAATAGGTGAAGATTGGTCGCTATGTTGATAAAGGGTTCGTGAGATGATTCATTTCTTTGTTTCACTTTAGAAAATAGTAAGATATATTATGTCATCATGAGATGACATGTTCATGCAATCACACATGTGCTCTCTATAGAGGAGAATCTCGCTAGTCTGCTGGAGAGCAATTCTGCATAGGTGTGCTATATATTTAGAATGTTCGATTTACAGAGTGGTTGAGACATAAATAAACTCGAAGGGCACATCATTGAAACTGCGCTCTAAGCTTAAAACTAAGCGAAAATAGTCAAGATACTAGATCAATTTTATATACTTCCTCCATTTCAAAATATAAAATATTTTAGATTTATGAAACAAATGTATCTAGACATCTTTTAGTATGTATATTCGAATAAACCTATACACTAAAAGATGTATAACTACATTTGCTTTATAAAGCTAAATCATCTTATATTTAAAAACGAAAGGAGTAGTTCCTACTCGTTGGACGAGCGGATCTAAAGCATGTGCGCACTTTCTCCATGACAATGTGCAATTGGCAGATAAAATACACGCGCTTTTACCTTTATTTACAAAGGGACGATTCAACGAATTATATCTCTTATACCAAAGTGAATGGAGTGACACAAAGCAAAAAACGTACGCACCACAGCGTTTCTCCCTATCGTGGCGCACGTGCTTAACAAAATTAAGATGTGTCTTGTAAAGATTGATCATGCTTAATTATTAATCGAGCCGCAAACATGCAAGAGTTAGTCGGTATATATGCATGATGGCAGGAGCTAGCCGAACTGCAATATTTACCCTTTAACCACTGGTGGAAAAGGGGCCATTAATCCCGATCTATAACGGTCTTTAGTCCCGGTTTTCAAACTGGGACTAGCAAAGCGCGATTAAAGGCCCTCTCCCTTTAGTCCCGGTTGCAAACGAACCGGGACTAATGTCCGTCCACGTGGGCATGACTGAGAGCGCCGTCTCGGGGACCTTTAATCCCGGTTCGTAATGAGAACCGGGACTAAAGTGTTCTGTTTTTGTTTTTATTTTTATTGCTGTTTCAGATTATAGGTTTAGGGTTGATGCTTAATTAAGGTTTATTTTAATTTCAAACGAGTTTCCGTACCTATATTCTACGACTAGTACATACACATTACACGTTGGTGCATGCATATATAATATTATACGATGTCTTGCGACTGTATATACTACAATTTCAAACAAGTGTATGTACAACTATTTTTCAAACAAGTTTCAAAACAAACTAAGTTACATGGAGATCACTAAATTACAGATAGCGTTCTTCGTCCTCCACATAGTGTTCTCCTTTCTCATAGAGGACCTCCCTCATGATGAATCCTGTCTGCTCCTCTTGAATTACTTTTAGGCGCTGGGTTGGTACGAGCTTCTCCCGCATCACATACAACTTTAAGAAGATCGATATAGATATATATAAGTTGGATGAAACTCAACACAATTGATTATAATAAAAGAAAACTGTGAATATTATTTACGTACATCAAAGTCCGTGGAACGTGCTCTCCGCTCACTGGTGTACCACCGGATGAACTCGCAGACGTAGAATCCACAGAGATTGGTTCCCGGTGGTTGCAGCAAACCCTTTATCTTTTTAAAAGTTAGCTGTTCTTTGAATTCACCTATTACCGACCTTCTGAAACGTGTCCAAACGCTACAGGACAAAGAAAATGAGCAAATGAGTTATTAAATACTTGATATCAGGAAATTAATGAAAGGAGCTGATATAGTCGGGTAATGATTGAAATTACTTTTGCAGCATTTCTTTTATGTCGCTAAACAGGACGTCGGGCTTATCCAATGAGTCCAAGATATGAACAGTTGATGTATCCAATTGAATCTTTAGCAGAATCCAGTGGTAACTGCAGACACGCATGCATAACTCATCAATTACACTTAACATCGAGTAAGCAAAAATGAATGTCTAGAAGATAGAAACACTCACTTGAAGTTGTAAGGAAATAGAAGTTCTCTTTTAAGACTTTGCTTGACAAAAAATCTGAAGAGGTCCTTCTCCACGTCTCTGGGGTGATCTTTTAACATCCTTTCATTAATGATATATGGGTCAATGAACCCAACGTTATGGATTCCATTTTTTTGCATTCAAACATCTTAAATCTGCATAATAGCCTACAAAAATCATATAGTTAATTAAGATATATAGGCAATGAACGAGCTTAGCTAGATACTTGAATATAAATCACTTACAGACAATAGCAACTGATGGTAGACTTGTCGAGATCGCGCTGATTGAATATATGAAACAATTCGTCCATTGAAATATGTAACATGTATCTTTTGAAGTAATGCTCCTCTCTAACGTCCAAGAGGATAAAACGTTTGAAATCCTTTTTTTGTATATGCACCTTGTACCAGCCGAGCAGATTTCACATATGTGTTGATAGACCGCGTTCCTCCTCAGGCTTGATCAGAGGCCCCCCAGTACATATTGCTCTACTACATCTCCCACTGGCGCTTCTTCAAGGCCTAACATAACTAGAAGAGGCACATTCAAAAGGTCCGCGTTCTCTTTTGCCTCCCTTACAGTTAAACCCAATAGTTATGCAGCTGCTACTACTCTGGGGTCCAATAACAATCGGTCCTCTTCCAAATCGGCTCTGAAGGACGTATCGATATCGGGGGGGGGGCGACTATGAGCGGGGCGACCGATTGATTCTTCTGTTCTCCAAGCTGGGGAATTTGTTTCCCGCTTCTTTTTGCCTTGGCCAAGTCACATTGCCTTTCAATTTCCCGTTTATAGTCTGATGGCAGATTCATCTTATATTGGGGCTCTGCAGTAAGCATACCATAAGCCCAGTCCTTTTGTTTCTCCGTGTATGTCAGCTTGGGCTCAGGTACTTTCGGTGCAAAAAATGCCTTCACTTCGGCGCGTACTATCGCCTCATTTTCCTCGGGAGTCCGGTCATAAGCTCTCTTGGGAAGAGGCTTTAGCGATGGCTCTGGTATCTTCGTGGTCTTATGTACTACCTTATCAGTAGTACTAACCGTAGCGGACCTGCTCCGCTTTTTCCCCGTCTGAGTAGTATTGGGGGTGGCTTCGCCTAACGCGCTGGAGGTGCACTGGGGGACGGCGTTGGCTGACGCGCGGGAGGTGCACTGGGGGACGGCGTTGGCTGACGCGCGGGAGGTGCACTAGGGGGCGGCATCGGCTGACGCGTCGCCCAAGGTGGACTCAGGGGTGGTGTCGGCTGACGCGGCGCTGGAGGTGGACTCGGGGGTGGCGTCGGCTGACGCGGCGCCCGAGGTGGACTCGGGGGCGGCGTAGGTGGACGGCGTTCACCGGGGGAGGGTGTACTTGGATTCCTCGGAGTCGGTGGCCTTGGCGCTGAGCCTGGAAACTTGATGTATTTCTTTTGCCATAAAACGATTTGGCGCTTGACATCTCCAAGTCTCCGATCCCCTTCAGGTGTAGCAAAATCAAGCTAAATCTATATACCTCGCCATCGGCGTTTGTTTGCAATTGTCGTTCGGCATCGGTGTTTGTTTGCCCTTCGTCGTCAAACGTTTCTATCTCCATTCCGTCACCGGAAGGGTTAAGAAACGATGAAACATCATCTTCAAGTTCAGCTTCTCCGGCACCTTCTCGGCCGACTCCTTCTCGGCCGGCTACTCCGGGGTCTTCTCGATCGGCACCTTCTTGATGCACATATACATTCTCATGTATCATGCCAAATAAGAATTCTTCAGGGTGGCATGGGTCATTTTCACCGTCCATGTCTCTTCTAAAGACAGGTAAAACAAGTTAGTGACACATATTTGATCAATAACCAAAAAAAAGGGGGCGTTGGCCGAGCGCCGACGCGGTGGGGGGAAGACCCCCTCACCGCGTCGGCGCCCGGTCAATGCCCCCTTTTAGTACACATATTTGATCAATAACCAAAAAAAAAGGGGGCGTTGGCCGAGCGCCGACGCGGTGGGGGGAAGACCCCCTCACCACGGTCGGCGCCCGACCAACGCCCCCTTTTAGTACACATATTTATTTCTAACTAATAAAATCTAACCTAAATAAAATCTAATATAAATAAAAGCTAACATAAATAAAATCTAACATAAATAAATTCTAACTATTTTCTATATATCTATTTTTCTAACTAAAAATTCTATTAGCATTTCTATTACTAAAAATTCTATTACTAAATTCTATTAGCATTTCTATTACTAAATTCTATTAGCATTTCTATTACTAAATTCTATTACTAAATTCTATTAGCATTTCTATTACTAATAAATTCTAAAAAAAATACCTTAGCAGGGGGCGGCGGCCGGCGTTGCGCTGAAGGCAGGGGTGGGCGCGGCCGGCGTCTGCAGGGCAGGGGTGGGCGCGCGGTGCTGCTGCAGGGGGCTGCACGTGGGCGGCGCTGCTGTAGGGGTGACGCTCGGCTGGCGTTCTGCAGGGGGCGGCACGGGCGACGCCGCGGGCTCGGGCGGCGGCTCGGGGCACGGGCGCGCGCCGGCTCGGGCGGTGGCTCAGGGCGGCCGGCGTTGCTGCAGGGGGTGATGCGGTTGGTGGCGGCGCTCGTGCAGGGGACGTCCGGCGGTGGTGGTCGACGGATTCGGGCGACCACAACGTTGTAGACCTCGATCTCCTCCGCGCCAGAAACTGCTAAGTGTTGGGGGAAGAAGATGGGCGGCGCAGCTTATATACCCGCACCCTTTTAGTCCCGGTTGGTGGCTTCAACCGGGACTAAAGGGGGGGGTCTTTAGTCCCGGTTGAAGCCACCAACCGGGACTAAAGGGTCTTTAGTCCCGGTTGGTGGCTTCAACCGGAACTAAAGACATTTGGCCGGTTCGCGCCCATGCCCCAGACCTTTAGTCCCGGTTGGTGAAACCAACCGGGACTAAAGGCATAATAAATGCGCGCCAAGGCCTTATATTTTTTCAGATTTCATTTGAATATGAAATTTGAATTTCAATTTGAATAACTTCTATATATTTTAGAATCTGACAAAACTTTGAATATGAAAAGTGTTTGAAATTTAATAACTAATTCAAAACAATTTTCTATTTTCAAAATCCATTATTCTAACTATTCAAACAATTAACTATTTTGCCATTTTCAATTAAAACTATATTGATTAATATTCTTTTTGAATATTTTAGAATTTGATAAAACTTTGAATATGAAAAGTGTTTGAAATTTAATAACTAATTCAAAACTATTTTCTATTTTCAAAATCAAATAATCTAACTATTTAAACAATTAACTATTTTGCCATTTTCAATTAAAACTATATTGATTAATATTCTTTTTGAATATTTTAGAATCTGACAAAACTTTGAATATGAAAAGTGTTTGAAATTGAATAACTAATTCAAAACTATTTTCTATTTTCAAAATCAATTATTCTAACTATTCAAACAATTAACTATTTTGCCATTTTTAATTTTTCCGAGGCGGAGCTTCCGAAGATGCCGTAGGGCGTGAGCACCAACGACATCTTTGAGAAGCTCCGCCACGGTAGATTTCCCAACCCTTTACCCAACACTGTTAGAGGATATGGAGTCTCCCTGCGTTCGAGCTGTGCTTGCCATGGCGTATCGATGCTCCTTTTATAGGCACGGCGCCGCTTCTACTTTTGTCTTGTTCCTTCGACAGGGGCGTCGTGCGCTACATGCTTTATCTCATCGAGCAGTGCATCCACCCACGCATCCTTATCCTGCCAACAGCTTTAATCTCGGTTACACCCACCAGCCGGGACTAAAGGTTACCCACACGTCCTTATCCCACCGACAGTTTTGTTAGATGACACAAAAACCACCTTTAGTCCCGGTTGTACCCACCAGCCGGGAGTAAAGGTTAGATGGTTTCCCGTGCCACTGCGTTCCCGCCTATTTTCTTCCCGCGCTTTCCACCGCTTCCCGCCATTTTTCACTATATATATGTAGGCTTGGCCTCCATTTACATATCACATCTAGACTCATATCTGCAAACCTCATCACTCTCTTCCATGGCTTCCATCGTATCTCTAACCCCCCAGGAGGCGAAGGCGCTTTGCGCCTCAAACTACCCCTGCCCGCCGGGCTACCGCGTCCCCACCGGCTGGATGCTGAGCGTCGGAGGCGTACCGGTCCCTCCTGTCCCTCTAGGTGTGGCACGCCAGATGGCCATCACGAACCACTACTACTTCGAGCTCACACCAGAGCAGCGGAGGAATCCCCAGTGGCATCCCGACTACAGCCCGACTTGGGACGCCTTCTTCATCAATCGGCATGAGAGTGCGCTTGCCAGGCACAAGGAGGATGGCCCGCCTCGTTCGAACTTCAACGAGGCCGGCCGTCGGCTGTGGTGGCGCGGCCGGACTCTCCAGAGCGTCATGGCCTACCGTGGCCCCCGCCTGCGCTACCCTCAGTCTCAGCCCACGCGTGCTCACCCGCCGAGGTTTGACTACCGCGACCCTGATGCCAGCGACGACGACGTCGGCGACTGATGTCTACGCACTTCTATTCTTGTAGACACTTGTTGGGCCTCCAAGTGCAGAGGTTTGTAGAACAGCAGCAAGTTTCCCTTAAGTGGATCACCCAAGGTTTATCGAACTCAGGGAGGTTAGAGGTCAAAGCTATCCCTCTCAAGCAACCCTGCAATTATGGTACAGAAAGTCTCTTGTGTCCCCAACACACCCAATACACTTGTCAAATGTATAGGTGCACTAGTTCGGCGAAGAGATAGTGAAATACAAGCGGTATAGATGATTATAAGTAGTAACTGTGATATGAAATAAGTATCGCTGCGAGCAAACATGTAATAAAACAGGAAGTAAATGGTGTGCAATGCTTGGAAATAAGGCCTAGGGATCATACTTTCACTAGTGGACACACTCCCAACAAATATAACATAATTGAACAAATAGATAACTTCTCTTCACTATGGTACTCTGAATTACTCTCCTATTGAATAACACTAATCATTGCGTAGGGCTACGAAGCACTCCTTAAAGTTCATCAAGTACTTGACAAACACCACTCATAGAGATATCCAAATCAAATCACAATTCAAGATAGATATTATTGCAACTTAGACCAAGTACTAACACGGTGCACACACTGTCAACATTACACCATGAAAGGAGGAATAGATCACTTCAATACTATCATAGTAATAATTATTCTCATAATCCATAAGAGATCACAATCGTAGCCTAGACCAAGTACCACCATGATGCACGCACTGTCACCGTTACACCATGGCAGGAGGAATAGATTACTTTAATAACATCACTAGAGTACACATAATATCTGAATAATAACATCTACTTGTTCAACATGATACAAAGCTCACGATCACATAAAGATCACATCATGGGAGAGAGAGGTGAACCACATAGCTACCGGTAGAGCCCTCAGCCTCGGGGATGAACTACTCCCTCCTCATCATAGGAGACAGCAAGGTTGATGGAGATGGCGGTGAGGTCGATGGAGACGGCGGAGACGGCGATGGAGACCGATGGAGGTGGCTCCGGGGGCACTTCCCCGTCCCGGCAGGGTGCCGGAACAGAGACTTCTGTCCCCCGAAATTTGTCTTCGATGGCGGCGGAGCTGCGGAACTGTTCTAGAAAAATCGTCGACTCCTTTTAGGGTTTTCCGTCCCGAGGCTTCTTATAGGCGAAGGGGCATCGTCAGGAGTGGGGCCAGGGGCCCTCACGCCATGGTGGCGTGGCCAGGCCCCTGGCCGCGCGAGCAACGTGTGAGGGGGCCTGGTGGCCCCTCTCCTACTCTCCTTCGGATCTCTGGAAGCTTCCGGGCAAAATAAGACTTCAGGAACTTGTTTCGTCCAATTCCGAGAATATTTCCTGTGTAGCTTTTCTAAAACACAAAAACAGCAGAAAACAGGGAACTGGCACTGTGGTGACTTGTTAATAGGTTAGTTCCGGAAAATGCATAAAAGTGCCACGAAGTGTAACGAAACATCGGGTAAATGGTGTAAAAACAAGCATGGAGCATCAAAAATTATAGATACGTTGGAGACGTATCAGCATCCCCAAGCTTAACTCCTGCTCGTCCTCGAGTAGGTAAGTGATAACAAAAGAAATAATTTTTTAGGTGACATGCACCTACACAATCTTGATCATCTATGTAAGTATTGTGAGCTGGGATCATAAGAACTTAAAACATGGGCATGAAAGATATAATCTTGATAGAAGAAACTTAGCAATTATGTTATAACATGAAAAAGAACACAAACAAAAGATCATGAATAATGAAACAATGAAAGTTAAACGTGTGTTCAAATCATAAGGAAAAACATACAAATGGTTTTCAGCTTGTCCTTCAAAGAGAGCAAAACATAAATGCATAGGACACCTTCAAGTTTAAGAGGGCGACTAGATACAAATAATTTGAGAACAAGTGAAACCAACAATATGAATCAATCAATGAAAACTTTGGGACAATGCACATTATACTAAGAATGACAACTATGCTCTCTTAGACGGTGCATAAAGATAGAAGGTGGTGACTCAACATAAAAGTAAAAGAAAGGCCCTTCGCAGAGGGAAGCAGTGATTTAACATGTGCTAGAGCTTTTCATTTGTAAAACAGAGAGATAAAAATTGGTTTTGAGAGGTGGTAGTCTTTGTCAACGACTGGCAATGGGGTTCTTACTATCTTCCATACAAAAATGAAGCAAGTTTTTGAGAGAGATTGGCACTTTTGTGCTCTTTTATAAAGCTTGGCACTCCTCCCCACCTTTTTTCCTTTCTCAAACCATGGCTAACTGATTCCATCGGGTGCCCACCAACATTCACATTCCATGGAGGAGTGCCTTTTTTATTTTCTTTTTTCCTTTTTTTTTCTTTTTGGAATAAGCAATATGGAAGATAGCAAATCCGACCACTACGTCCCCATGAGCTAAAAACTAGTGTCACAAAATGAGAAGTATTTTGAAGGTTTTTTTGAAAGGTAGCACATGAAAATTTACTTGGAATGGCTTGCAAATACCATGCATAGGAATTTATAGTGGACACAATGGTAAACTTGGTTTTTGGAAGTTGGATGCACGAGTAGAGCTCGTACTCAGTACAAAATGAGGGCTAGCAAAATACTGGGAGCGACCAACTAAGAGAGCAATAATGGCCATAATCATGCAGAGCGACAAAGCGACATTAAAAGAAGCATAAGATGGCATCAAAAGTTAAAAACTAAATGATCATAGAGGCTATTGGCGACTTTGTAAGAGTCTAACATGTGTGAGCATGCGCCAAGTCAACCCAAATAAAGCATCAAGGAGAAAACCAAAATAATGCTTCCAAACGATAAAAACAACGCATGATTTTTTCAAAGGCTCATTAAGCAATCTCAGTTATTTGAGACAAGTCATGCTACAGCAAAACCACTAAGCATACTATCAAAAAGACATCAAGCATGACATGCAAAAGCCTAGGCCGCAGTCTACACAAGCTCCTTCTTGTACCACTTTTTTGCATAAAGCTTTTTCTCTTTTCCAACACCATTTGAAATTTTTTAAGACACCTCTTTTGATGAAAACCAATAAAGATCAGAGGCAAAAATACACCTTGAAGAAAAGATATGAAAAGATCTGAACGCAAATCAAGGCGAAAACGAAAACCAAAAGCAGTAGCAGAAAAAGAAGAACACTCGGTTTTTGATAAGAGTGAAAACTAGAGTGTTCTTGGCAAATGAAAAGCGAGTTCATCTCCTCCAAAAGAAACATGATGTGATCTAACCATTTATTGCAGCAAACTAAACTAAACTAATACTGAAAACTAAAACAACTGACACTCCAAGAAAAATGCATAATGCATGAAGCAATAAAAATATAGTGTCTTGAAAGGTGACCTGATTTTTGCCGATGAAGAAGGGGTGCCTCGGGGGCATCCCCAAGCTTTGACGCTTGCACTTCTTGGATATTTCTTGGGGTGATGCATGGGCATCCCCAAGCTTGAGCTTTTGTCCATTCTTCAACTCATCTCATCATTCTCCAATCCCTACACTTGAAAACTTCCTTCATACAAAACTAAACACAATTCTATTAGCAACATTAGTGTAAGCATAACATATAATCAACCTCTTTTTTTGCTTCAGGTTTCAACTCAAAACCACCACATATATAGCAAATACTACTGTAGCAACTTCCCAAAAAGTTCCGTGATCAAAAGAACTCAAAAAGAAAGCGATAAAGCGGCAAACACAAATATTGGCAGAAATCTGTCAAAACAGAACAGCTGTCAAAGGTCGAATTTTTAGAGGGTTTTCTGTTGCTCAAATAAAAAAGTATTCAACTAATGAAAGTTTGGATATAACCTGGGGCATATGCACAAGAAATCGCAGGTCCAAAAGATATACAGAGAATTTTCATGAATTTTTACGGTGCAGCATGGAAAACAATTTCAGGACAGCAACATCCCCAAATCTTACCTCACTCAAATTAGAGGCTTCTCTTGGCACAACAACGAAATAAAAAGGATAAGGAGCGGTCATTACAGTAGTAATGACTTCCAAGACTTAAATAAAAGAAAAAGTACTGGAAATAAAAACATTGGGTTATCTCCCAAGAGTGCTTTTCTTTAACGCCTTTGAGCTAGGCGCAGTAATTTGCAAAGATGCTCGCGTGGGCGCCATATGAGGGCTTGAGGCAAAGCCGCCATATAGGAACTTAAAGCAATAGAGAGCATCAAAAATCAAGTGTGGAACACATTTAAATCTAAACCACTTCCTATGAAAAATAGTCTTGTAAAGAGACAAGTCATGGAAGCGCAAAGCAAAAAGCATAGGAAGGCAAAACGAGTACAACTTCAAGAATTGCAACAAAAAGAGGGGAAACTCAATATTGTTGAGATCCATCAAACCATGTTTCCCTCTCTCATAATAACTTTCAGTAGCATCATGAATAGAATTAACAATATAACTATCACATAAAGCTTCCCTATCATGAGACACATGCATAAAAGGATTAATACTCACCACAGGAACAATAGTAGTAGGAGAAGATTTAACAGAATAATTATTCTCATCACCATAATCATCATAAATAGGAGGCATATTGTAATTATAACTAATTTTATCCTCAATAGTAGGTGAACTGAAAATATTATACTCATCATCATAGCCATCATAAACTAGAGGTTTAGTATCATCACAAGCTAGAGAACTACTATGTCGCAAAGCATATTCATCAAACATATCATCATAGCAAACTTTCTCCACTAAAGCTGGGGAACTAAAAATATCATGCTTAACAAAACCAGCTTCCCCAAGCTTAGACTTTTCTATAGCATTAGCAACAACGGTGTTCAAAGCATTCATACTAACAACACTATTAGCATGCAAATTAAGCTCCAAAGGTTTTTCAATTTTCTCTTCAAACACTTCATATCTAAACTCAGGAAAAAGACTACAGAACTCTTTATTTTCCATTAAGCCTAACTAGTGAAAATAAAAACAAGAAACAAAAAGATGTAATTACAGAATCTAAAGGAAATAACTCCGAGCACTCACACAGGAGGATGCGAGTACCTTTTACCTTACCTCCCCGGCAACGGCGCCAGAAAAGAGCTTGATGTCTACGCACTTCTATTCTTGTAGACACTTGTTGGGCCTCCAAGTGCAGTAGTTTTTAGAACAGCAGCAAGTTTCTCTTAAGTGGATCACCCAAGGTTTATCGAACTCAGGGAGGTTAGAGGTCAAATCTATCCCTCTCAAGCAACCCTGCAATTATGATACAGAAAGTCTCTTGTGTCCCCAACACACCCAATACACTTGTCAAATGTATAGGTGCACTAGTTCGGCGAAGAGATAGTGAAATACAAGCGGTATAGATGATTATAAGTAGTAACTGTGATATGAAATAAGTATCGCTGCGAGCAAACATGTAACAAAACAGGAAGTAAACGGTGTGCAATGCTTGGAAACAAGGCCTAGGGATCATACTTTCACTAGTGGACACACTCCCAACAAATATAACATAATTGAACAAATAGATAACTTCTCTTCACTATGGTACTCTGAATTACTCTCCTATTGAATAACACTAATCATTGCGTAGGGCTACGAAGCACTCCTTAAAGTTCGTCAAGTACTTGACAAACACCACTCATAGAGATATCCAAATCAAATCACAATTCAAGATAGATATTATTGCAACTTAGACCAAGTACTAACACGGTGCACACACTGTCAACATTACACCATGAAAGGAGGAATAGATCACTTCAATACTATCATAGTAATAATTATTCTCATAATCCATAAGAGATCACAATCGTAGCCTAGAACAAGTACCACCATGATGCACGCACTATCACCGTTACACCATGGCAGGAGGAATAGATTACTTTAATAACATCACTAGAGTACACATAATATCTGAATAATAACATCTACTTGTTCAACATGATACAAAGCTCACGATCACATAAAGATCACATCATGGGAGAGAGAGGTGAACCACATAGCTACCGGTAGAGCCCTCAGCCCCGGGGATGAACTACTCCCTCCTCATCATAGGAGACAGCAAGGTTGATGGAGATGGCGGTGAGGTCGATGGAGACGGCGGAGACGGCGATGGAGACCGATGGAGGTGGCTCCGGGGGCACTTCCCTGTCCCGGCAGGGTGCCGGAACAGAGACTTCTGTCCCCCAAAATTTGTCTTCGACGGCGGCGGAGCTGCGGAACTGTTCTGGAAAAATCGTCGACTCCTTTTAGGGTTTTCCATCCCGAGGCTTCTTATAGGCGAAGGGGCGTCGTCAGGAGTGGGGCCAGGGGCCCTCACGCCATGGTGGCGCGGCCAGGCCCCTGGCCGCGCGAGCAATGTGTGAGGGGGCCTGGTGGCCCCTCTCCTACTCTCCTTCGGATCTCTGGAAGCTTCCGGGAAAAATAAGACTTCAGGAACTTGTTTTGTCCAATTCCGAGAATATTTCCTGTGTAGCTTTTCTGAAACACAAAAACAGCAGAAAATAGGGAACTGGCACTGTGGCGACTTGTTAATAGGTTAGTTCCGGAAAATGCATAAAAGTGCCACGAAGTGTAACGAAACATCGGGTAAATGGTGTAAAAACAAGCATGGAGCATCAAAAATTATAGATACGTTGGAGACGTATCAGCGACTACGACGACTACAGTGGCGACGTTTATAGGGCTAGGCACGACTATGACTGAATCACTCCAACATTCGAAAACAAGTTCGGCCGATTGTGACTTAATCTGACCATGTACTTTAATTCCAGTTCAATCGTTTCCCCGCCTCTCGTGAGTGTTATTGTGATACATGATTAGAACAATACATTACATAAAATGTTTAATATATGATTAGAACAATACATGATTACACATCATTTCTTCTCTAGTGTCCCTTGCTTACGATTGTGGCGTAACCATGGAGAATCTTCATTATTTAACTTGAGGCTTGTGTCAGTGTTCACTCTGAAGGGCGGAATTTCACCAAACTGATTATAATCTTGTGACATGTCTGTCTTGTCCTCCACTCCCACGATGGTTCTTTTCCCTGAAAGAACTATGTGGCGCTTTGGTTCATCACATGATGTATTCGCTTTGGTTCTTTTTCTTGGTTTGCTACTCGTGTCCTTCACATAGAAAACCTGAGCCACATCTTTGGCTAGGACGAATGGTTTATCAAGGTACCCTAGATTGTTGAGATCCACCGTTGTCATTCCGTACTGCTCGTCCAACTTTACCCCGCCTCCTGTCATCTTCACCCATTTGCACCAAAACAAAGGAACCTTAAAGTTAGGTCCATAATCAAGCTCCCATATCTCCTCTATGTAACCATAATATGTGTTTGTTCGCCCTTTGCCAGTTACTGCATCAAAGCGGACACCACTGTTTTGGTTGGTGCTTTTTATCTTGGGCGACCGTGTAAAATGTATTCGCATTTATCTCGTACCCTTGGAAAGTCAATATAGTCGAAGATGGTAATTTGGCCAGCAAGTACAGCTGCTCTTCAACAATAGTGTCATTCATGAGATGTCTTTGCAACCAAACGCCGAAAGTCGCCATGTGGAGCTGTAAAACAAAGGACTCAGGCTCCCGTGGGTTTGCTTGGCATACAATATTCTTGTATTCCTCACTGTACGGAGCCACCAAGAGGGAATTTTGTAGAACTGTGTAGTGTGCTTGAGTCAACGAATGACCATCCCTACATATCATGGTTTCTTTCGATCGTGCCTTTTTCACTAAGTCTCCCCTCATGACGCGATTGAGGAAGACCAATCGGCTTAAGATCGGGAACAAAGTCAGCACAAAACTCAATGACCTTCTCTGTTCCATATCCCTTGACGATGCTTCCTTCTGGCCTAGCATGGTTACGAACATATTTCTTTAAGACTCCCATGAATCTCTCAAAGGGTAACATATTGTGTAGAAATACAGGGCCGAGAATGGAAATCTCTTTGACTAGGTGAACCAGGAGGTGCGTCATAATATTGAAGAACGATGGTGGGAACACCAGCTCGAAGCTGACAAGACATTGGGCCACATCATTTTGTAACTGTGGTAGATCTTTTGGATTGATTACCTTCTGAGATATTTGCTATTGGTTGCAGACAGTCCTTGTGCGTGGTGAATGACCAGCCCGTTGGGAACCCCAAGAGGAAGGTATGATGAGTATAGCAGCTAGTTTTCCCTCAGTTAAGAAACCAAGGTATGTCGATCTTGGAGAGGAGAGACAAACGACTGAAGGTGATGCGGAACCTGCACATACACAACCAAGTACTTTGTTCCCAACTTGCGATGAGGTTGTCAATCTCACCGGTTTGCTTGAAACAAAGGTTATGAGCGTATCGAGTGGAAAACAATATAGTATGCGAGTAAAGTAAACAGTGCGAGTAAAGTAAACAGGTGATAGCAATATGATGTAAATAGGACTGGGGTCCACAGTTCACTAGTGGTGTCTCTCTATAAGATTAATAACACATGCTGGGTAAACAAATTACAGTTGGGCAATTGATAGAATAAAGATAAACGTGATATGTCAAGAAGATCACTATGAGATTTACTCTGGGCATTACAACAAAATACATAGACCGCCATCCAACTGCATCTATGACTAATAATCCACTTGTGGCGAATCAATTCGAGAACTCCACAAGTATTAAGTTGCGAACAACAGATAATTGCATTAAGCAAAGTGTGTAATGTAAACAAAGCATATGCCCTTGAGCATATGAATGTTGTTTTCTCCCTAGTAGCAACAGCACATCTACAACCTTAGAGGTTTCTGTCACTCCCCCAGGTTAAATAGAGGCATGAACCCACTATCGAGCATAAATACCCCCTCTTGGAGTCACTAGCAACTACTCGGCCAAGATAGCTACTAACAACGGAGAGCATGCAAGATCATAAACAACATAGAGATAACAAAAGATATAATTCAGTATAGCAACTTAATCATAAACACCAATATTCATCGGATCCCAACAAACCAAACATGTAGAATTACATAACGATGATCTCAATCATGTAGGGCAGCTCATGAGATCTAAACATGAAGCACATGGTGGAGGAGACAACCATCTAGCTACTGCTATGGACCCATAGTCCAAGGTAGACTACTCACTCATCGCTCTGGAGGCAAGCATGGCGATGAAGAAGACCTCCGGTGGCGATTCCCCTCTCCGGCAGGGTGCCGGGAAGAGCTTCTGAACCCTCCCGATCTTCGGGTCGACGGCGGCGGCGGATCGCGATGTGTTCTGGAAAATTGATCGGGTACTTAGGTTTTTTCCGTCGGGGGGTCTTTATAGGTGAAGGAGCGATGTTAGAGGAGGGGCCAGGCGCCCTCACGCCAGGCTCGCGCGGCCAGGCCCCTGGCCGCGCCAGCTAGGCGTGTGGGCCCCTAGTGGCCCACCTCCTACTCCTCTTCGGATCTCTGGAAGCTTTCGGGTAAAATAAGACTTCAGGAACTTGTTTCGTCCAATTCCGAGAATATTTCCTGTGTATCACTTCTGAAACACAAAAACAGCAGAAAACAGGGAACTGGCACTGTGGCAACTCGTTAATAGGTTAGTTCCGGAAAATGCATAAAAGTGCCACGAAGTGTAACAAAACAATAGACAAATGGTGTAAAAACAAGCATGGAGCATCAAAAATTATAGATACATTGGAGACGTATCAAGCATCCCCAAGCTTAACTCCTGCTCGTCCTCGAGTAACTAAGTGATAACAAAAGAATAATTTTTAAGGTGACATGCACCTACACAATCTTGATCATATATGTAAGCATTTGTGAGCTGGGATCATAAGAACTTAAAACATGGGCATGAAGATATAATCTTGACAATAAGAATTTAACAACCATGTTGTAAACATGCAAATGAACACAAACAAAAGATCATGAAAATGAAACAATGAAAGTCAAACGTGTGTTCAAATCATAAGGAAAAATATACAAATGGTTTTCAGCTTGTCCTTCAAAGAGAGCAAAACATAAATGCATAGGACACCTTCAAGTTTAAGAGGGCGACTAGATACAAATAATTTAAGAACAAGTGAAACCAACAATATGAATCAATCAATGAACTTTGGGACAATGCATATTACACTAAGAATGACAACTATGCTCTCTTAATGGTGCATAAAGAAAGAAGGTGGTGACTCAACATAAAAGTAGAAGAAAGGCCCTTCGTAGAGGGAAGCAGTGATTGCAAGTTTTATAACCTTCAAAAATTATGGTACTTACCGGCTTTGAGTTCTCATTGCCCCCATCATAAGCATCTTAAATGGTTAAAGTTAATGCGAGAACAATTATGATGCATATGCTTGACAAATCATAAGTTGAAAACCTCGTGCCCCGTGAATACGAGTACCCAAACCTCATGCTACTTTACTTAGAGTCCCAAGCAAGGCTCTTGTCATTGTAAGTATATGCATATCATTGAGAACCGCAAATGGGGTACCTCCATGCCCGATGACATGGAACAAGCCCACGCCAAAATGATAGGACAAGCAGACAATGAACACCTCAACATCTCTTTTATTTGCCTTTTGTTTAGCTTTTATTGTGAGATGCGTCGTCGAATGTTCACCATGGGTATGCTGCAAATTTCCACCATGAATTATGCATGGCTTAGATTGGCGGCCCGGCGTTTCCCTAACACATATACAAACTCCATGATCCCCACAAGATTCCCAATTCATTTCACACCATGGGCATCCATAAACAAAAGATCATGATATCTACTCAAATAAGAAGTGCAATGTTGAAAGCTTGCCCCATGACAGCATGGCTGAGCTAGAATCCAACTTACAACTTGCAAGCATAACAACTCAACATAAGAGACCACAATGTCAAATTTTTAAGAACAGGAAAAAGTAAAGTGGGCCTTCCGGTTCGTGAGAGCTTTACTGACCGAATTTCGCATAACACTGGTAAGAGTTTAATTTGAAGAGAAAATAAAAGCAAGTCAAATTTACTTGGAATAGCAAATTGCTAGTAGGTATGTATGGTGGACACTTTGGAAAACTTTGGCTTTTAGGAGTTGGATGCACGAGTAGAGCTCATACTCAGTACAAGGCGAGGGCTAGCAAAACACTGGGAGCGACCAACTAAGAGAGCAATAATGGCCATAATCATGCAAAGCGACAAAGCGACATTAAAAGAAGCATAAGATGGCATCAAAAGTCAAAAACTAAATGATCATGAAGGCTATTGGTGACTTTGTAAGAGTCTAACATGTGTGAGCATGCGCCAAGTCAACCCAAATAAAGCATCAAGGAGAAAACCAAAATAATGCTTCCATACAATAAAAACAACGCATGATTTTTTCAAAGGCTCATTAAGCAATCTCAGTTATTTGAGACAAGTCATGCTACAGCAAAACCACTAAGCATACTATCAAAAAGACATCAAGCATGACATGAAAAAGCCTAAGCCGCAGTCTACACAAGCTCCTTCTTGTACCACTATTTTACACAAAGCTTTTTCTCTTTTCCAACACCATTTGAAATTTTTAAAGACACCTCTTTTGATGAAAACCAATAAAGATCAGAGGAAAAAATACACCTTGATGAAAAGATATGACAAGGTCTAAACGCAAATCAAGGCGAAAACGAAAACCAAAAGTAGTAGCAGAAAAAGAAGAACACTCGATTTTTAGTAAGAGTGAAAACTAGAGCGTTCTTGGCAAATGAAAAGCAAGGCAACTTCTCCAAAAGAAAATTTGTTGGGGTCCAACCATTTATTGCAGCAAACAAACAAACTAAACTAACTAAGAAAACTAAAACAACTGACGCTCCAAGAAAAACACATAGTGCATGAAGCAATAAAAATATAGCGTCTTGAAAGGTGACCTGATTTTTGCCGATGAAGAAGGGGTGCCTCGGGGGCATCCCCAAGCTTTGACGCTTGCACTTCTTGGATATATCTTGGGGTGATGCATGGGCATCCCCAAGCTTGAGCTTTTGTCCATTCTTCAACTCATCTCATCATTCTCCAATCCCTACACTTGAAAACTTCCTTCATACAAAACTAAACACAATTCCATTAGCAACATTAGTGCAAGCATAACATATAATCAACCCTCTTTTTGCTTCAGGTTTCAACTCAAAACCACCACATATATAGCAAATACTACTGTAGCAACTTCTCTAAAAGTTCCATGATCAAAAGAACTCAAAAGAAAGCGATAAAGTGGCAAACACAAATATTGGTAGAAATCTGTCAAAACTGAACAGCTGACAAAGGTCGAATTTTTGAGGGGTTTTCTGTTGCTCAAATTAAAAAGTGTTCAACTAACAAAAGTTTGGATATAACCTGGGGCATATGCACAAGAAATCGCAGGTCCAAAAGATATACAGAGAATTTATACGAATTTTTACGATGCAGCACCGAAAACAGTTTCAGGACAGCAACATCCCCAAATCTTTGCCTCACTCAAATTAGAGGCTTCTCTTGGCACAAAAACGAAATAAACAAGATAAGGAGCGGTCATTACAGTAGTAATGACTTCCAAGACTCAAATAAAAGAAAAAGTACTGAAATTAAAAACATTGGGTGTCGTGGTTTCGTCAACAGATCTGCCATAGAGGTAGGGGTATGGCGGTTTGTGGAAGGGGGTGAACACGGAGGAGCGATCCAGGACGGTGGTAGCACGAGTTTACCCAGCTTCAGATCCCGCAACGGTGGCGAGACCCTACGTGCTGCTGTAATTCACTATATGGCAACAAGTGCTTGGTTACAATGATGAGGTTGGCTGTTTCGCTATGCGATTGGCCGTATGACTCTAATCTTGCCTCAAGGGCTGCTCCACGCCGGGCTTATAAAAGCGCCTGGCGTGGGCTACACGTTGGTACCGGAGCGGATACAACTTGGAGTCCTAGACTAAGTCCTCTGCGTGTGCTACAAGGCAACCCGCCATGGGCCGTCTCCGAACCCGCCATGGGCCTGTTGTCAGCAATCCGCCATGGGCCTGTCTCCGGATCCGCCATGAGCGCCTGCGTCCAGTACCGCCATGGCAACTCCAGCAACTGGGCTACCCGGTATAGCTAATCCGCCATACCACCCCTGATGGGCCACCCTGGCTTGCTGATTTAGAACTACGTCGCTGGTATACCTATTTGGTATATCCCCAACAGTAGCCCCCAGGGAATTTCAAGATCGCCATCTATATCCGCCATGCATATTCTTGGTGAGTTACTTCCGCCATAGCTCTTCTGCACCGGGATGGCGGTCATCTTGATGTTCCTTCTTTCATCTATTAATCCGCCATAAATAACGGATCAAGCGACGTAGTTATCTTAGCGAGATTTTCGAGATCCGTTGGATCATACCGTTGAAATCCGCCGTAAATCTCGGCACACAGTTCCTTCTAGGGCAAGACTTACAGTGCACGCACTGCTTTCACCAAGTTACTTTTTTACCCCTGGACACGTGTCGCCAGTTTAGGTTTACTACGATCAGGACGAACGGTGGTGATGGCGGGCACGAATCTCGAGGTCCGGGGTCTATATATACCCCGGCCTCTCACCCCCGGCCGGTCACCCCTCATTCACCTCCGTCGCATTCTCTCTCCTCAGCGCCGCCACGAGAGCTTCGTCATCTCCGATGAGCCATCGCGGAAAACCTCGCCGTCAGTAGCTCTTTCCGCCAGACCAACTCGCTCGAGTTCTTCAAGCAATTCATAGCGAAACCTCCCTTTCGCCCGACGCCATGAACTCCGGATCACCATCCCGCCACCATTCCGATGCTGAGGAGGAAGATTCCCCTCTGCAACAGTCAGTCCAGGGAGAACATCCCGGGATGGCAGATTTGGACTCAGAGGACAACATGTCCGAAGCTGAAGAGGAGATGGCGGGTACAAACCCGGATGATCCTGCAGATAAGGAAGCGGATGGCGAGGCTGAGGAGGAAGGTGCTGAGGACGAGGAAGAGCAAATCCCTCAGAACCTTCATGGGTATTGGCAGAAATCCCATGTTAAGGATTCTGATGTCCAAGCCATGGAAGGCGAGGGCACTGTGGCTCCTCAAGCTGAATCCGAATGGCGGACTGATTTTAAGGCTCCAGTGCCTCTTCCTAACACTTCCGAGATCGTGATGCTCAAATTTCACGTGGAGAGGGGTCTCAGTATGCCTCCATCTCTTTTCTTCACTAATCTTCTGAAGTTTTATGGATTGCAGCTCCACCACATATCACCAAACAGCTTGGTGTCTGTGGCGGGTTACGCAGCTTTGTGCGAGGGATACCTTGGGATCCGCCCCAGGGTGGACCTCTTCCAACTTTTCTTCTCTGTGCGGGCCAACTATGAAGATGACGGATCTCTTCGAACCTGCGGGACGGTTTGCTTTCTTCCATGAAGGTCGAAGGAATACCCCTTCATCATGCCACTGGATACCGCCATAGGATGGAGAGGGTCCTGGTTCTATATGGCAGACAAGCCTGCGCCATCTCAAGCCCGCGGCCTTCCCCCCTTTAAGAACGTTCCTGCTGAATCTCGCGACTCCTGGACAGCTGTCAACGATGAGTCCGCCACCCCCTATGTCGAGCTCTTGGCTTGGCGGATTGCCAGGCTATCTGTGGATGGCTTGAGGGGGATCGACACCATCAACTGCTGAATATCCCGGCGGATCCAGCCGCTGCAACACCGCGATCGCCAGATGCACGAGTATACTGGTGCAAATGATGGCATGCGTTGCTCGGACCGGGAGCTAGACCCTAAAGTGGTCGAGAAGCGCATCCGTTCTCTGATGAAGTCTCCCAGGAAGAAACCCTTGAAGTTCGGCATGGCTATGTTTGAGAATGGCACCTGTCCTTTGGTAAGTTCCCTTTCCGCCATAGTACCATATAATATCTTTATATTTTATAGGACATAACATTTTTCTTCTTATCAGCTCAAATCGCTTGGTCCTGCTCACTTTGCCCATCCCCTTCGCTGCTCCAACCTCAAATCTGCCGCTAAGGAAGAAGTTGTTCACTCTAGCGGAAACAAAGAGGAGATGGCGGGGAATGTTGATGATACAGCCCATACGACCCAGGAGAAGGTGGTTCCCAAGAAACGGGCTGGTAGTGGAAAGACTCGTGGTGGTGCCGGGAAATCTGCTGATTCCCGTCGTTTCGAAGCTTAACGCAGGGCGGAGCTAGAAACGCCATCCGAGAATACCGCTACCATCAATCTACCCAAGTCAAGGTAATCTTTGGACACCCTTCTTTATTGTTTGCTGCTTTCCATCTCTAATCCTCCTTTTTCTCAGAAGAAAGAAGCCTACTGTCAAGGAGCCGTCCTCCAAGCGAGCCAAGCCTTCTCCCGCCGCTATCCCGCTCACTCCTGACGCACCAACTCCCTCCTCCATTCGCATCGATATTGACATGGAGGATGTTGGTGGTCAGTTTGACCCAATGCCAGAAACCAACCCAACGACTGAAGCTGCGGCTAATGATGTCGTCCAAAGCGAAAAAGCTTCTAGCTTTCAAGGTCAAGTGGCGGATACTCCGTCAGGGGGCATTTTATATTGGAGACAAAAGCAACTTGAGGTCGTCAATCTTATTTCCAGCCAGGAAGATGTCAGCAACCAGCTGTCTAGCGGTATCACCACTTTTGTTGAGAAAACAACTACTATGAAGAAGGTATGTACTCCCAATAGCCCCCGAGCGCCATGGAGGATTTGCAGATTCGATCCGCTATGGGGCTTCGAGATTGACTTCTGTAAGTTTTTGAATAGCTTAGCCCTCGAGCGCTGGTAGTTCACACAGTGCTCTATAGAGAACTTTTTAATTTTCATACTGAGTAGCCCCCGAGCGTTATGGCGGATAACTATCCGGCATAAAGCTCTTAGGAAGACAAAAAATCAGCATAAGTAGCCCCCGAGCATCATGGCGGATAACTATTCATCATGATGCTCTAAGAGTGACTAAAAAATCAACATGAGTAGCCCCCGAGCGTCATGGCGGATTCTATCCATCATGATGCTCTAAGAGTGACTAAAAAATCAACATGAGTAGCCCCCGAGCGTCATGGCGGATTCTATCCATCATGATGCTCTAAGATTAACTAACACTTCAAATTTGTTTTGCCAGAATTACAAGAAGGTGGTGGAAGACTTGGTCCAGGTTGTCAGCTCGCAGGAGGAGGAGCTGGCAGCCAAAAGCGCTCTTGTGGCGGACTTGCAGCAGCAGCTTGAGAATAGCGGTAATTTACCTTAACAAGTTTGTTTTCCTTTATGCTTATTCAATCAATGCTGAGCTGACAAAATTTCGCCATGCAGATGCTGCCAAGCTCAAGTCCACACTTGAGGGGATGAAGAAGGGCCATGCCATTGTGATGGATGGGCTGAATGAACAGCTCCGGAAATCGCTGGCTAAAAACGCCACCCTCGAGAGGCAGCTGAAGGACCAGGAGAACCAGGGCAAGAAGAAAGACAAGGAGATAGCGGACCTCCGCAAAGCCGCCGCTGATTTTGAGAAGCGGCGTGAAGGCTTTAACGAGCTCCTCCATCACTTCCAGGACAACTTGCTAGGTACCATTTCTTCTTATAACATAAAGTTTTTCAATTTCTGCTATGCCGTGCATGATGCGTCTTCTTTTCCGCTATGCAGTCGCTTTGGGGCAGGGCGAGATGGACACCGCGGAGGGCTTGCGCATGGCCACCGACGCAGCGAGGAAGGAGCTGGATGGCCTTCTCAGCGCTGGTCGCCAAGCGTGCGGGAGCCTGCAGATAGCGGGTTCTTCCAACCTCTCCGCCATCGCGCTCACACAGAAGCTTCTGCTGGTGCCAGGGCTGGTGGCGGACTGGAAACTGTCCTCTGCTCGGGGTGGTGCTAGGACAGCGTTGACCTTGGCGAAGGCCCACTATCCCGAGATGGACCTGGACCAGCTCACCTCCGGCATCCCGGAGAGCGGCGAGGACGGCGCGCCGGTGGACGAGGCCGCCATCCGGCAGAGCGTGCTTGGATACGATCAACTGTGTGCCCTTGGCACTCAGTTGAACGTATACTATGAAGCATACGAGCTGCCAGGGTCGCCAAGCCAGGCTTCAGCATCCGCCTCCGCGGCAACTGCAGGTGGTGATGGCGGTGACGAGGTGTCCTCCAAGGTTCCGCCATCTTCTTGAGATGTGCCCTGCGATATGGCAGGAAAAATACTTTGCATTAATTCGGCCCCTGAGTGGGTCTGTAATCTAAACTTAAACTGCGTGTGAATGCTTGTGCACTGCAACTGATCTGCTTGTGGCGGATCAGTGGAATGCTTTTGAACTCTTGCAGTTTGTTTTTTATGAAGTGGTTTGATTGCGCGAAGAAACTGCCAGGCCTAATTTTATGCAACTTGCAGTTTTTTGTCATGCCCAAAAAACAACACTTTGAAATTTTTTCACGCGTAGGATTATGCGATCCGCCATCCGGCTCTCTGTGCTTGACTTTTCATGAGATGGCGAAATCTTTGCACGAACAATCCGCTAGGGTGACGATACTTAATAGCAACCGTCCAAAACCCTAAGCAGATGGCGGCTCAGATCGTCAAAAAGTCACTACTCTGGAATCCACACAGAAAACATCGAATGCAGATCAAAACATAAAAATAGCTACGCGGACCGCTTATGGCGGGTTTAAAAGAAACGCAAGTGCAAAGCACAATTGCGCAAAAGGTTCCATACGATCTAAATGAACAATAAAGGAGGTAAAAGACTCAGAAAAAATCAAGAGTGAACCAAATGCTTTATTTCATTGATCATATAGAGATGCCTATTACATAGCTAGAGAGGTGCTAAGTGTAGAAAGGACGTAGCTGTGCGATGTTCCATGGACGATCTGTCTCGTCGTAGATATCGTCAGGGTCTCTTCGTTTGCGCTTCTTACTTGGTCGCTGATCTAGCTCGCGAATATCAACGAGGTAGTAGGAACCATTTAGTAGAGCTTTGCTGATGACGAAGGGTCCTTCCCAAGGCGGGGATAGCTTGTGAGACTTCTGCTGCTTGAGACGTAGCACCAGGTCACCTTCTTTGAACGAGCGTTGGCGAACTCGCCGGCTGTGATAGCGGCGGAGATTCTGCTGGTAGATGGCGGATCTCTGGGCTGCTAGGTCTCGTTCTTCTTCCAGCAGGTCCACAGATAGTTGTCTGGACCCTTCTGCATCTTCTTCCTTGTAGGCCTCGACTCTTGGAGAATCATACTGAACATCACTTGGCAAGATTGCCTCTGCTCCGTAAACTAAGAAGAAAGGGGTAAGGCCAGTTGATCTGTTTGGCGTGGTCCGTAGACTCCACAGCACAGATGGCAACTCTTCTGCCCATGCTCCAGCTGCTCTGTGTAGCGGTGCTTCTAGACGTGGCTTGATCCCTGACATGATTAGTCCGTTGGTCCGCTCAACTTGGCCATTAGACTGTGGATGTGCCACAGATGCTAGGTCAAGGCGGATTCCGTTGTGATGGCAGTATTCTTCGACTTCTCCCTGAGACAGATTAGTGCCATTATCGGTGATGATGCTATGTGGGATGCCGAATCTAACCACAATGTCCTTGACGAATTTGAGGGCAGTTTTGCCATCAAGTTTCCTGATGGGCTTAGCTTCCACCCACTTCGTGAATTTGTCTACCGCTACCAGGAGGTGCGTAAATCCCGAAGGTGCTGTTTTTAGCGGACCCACCATGTCCAGCCCCCAGACTGCAAAAGGCCAGGTTATGGGAATCGTATGCAGTGCTGTGGCAGGCATATGGGTTTGCTTGGAGTACATCTGGCAACCATGGCATAGTTCCACAATGTGGTCTGCATCTGCCTTGGCTGTTGGCCAGTCGAATCCATGGCGGAATGCTTTAGCTACTAGGGATCTGGCGGCAGCGTGATGCCCACATTCGCCTTCGTGGATCTCTCTTAGTATTTCGATTCCATCCACTTGGGATATGCACTTCATGAAAACTCCTGAGGTGCTTCGTTTGTAGAGTTGGCCATCTATGATGGTATACGCTTTGACTCTACGCTCGATTTGTCTTTTTTGGACTTCATCTTCGGGAAGCTTCTTGTTTGTTAGAAATTCCAGGTAGGGATCTGCCCATGGCGGATTGCTGGGCAAAACCGCCATGACGGGGGAGCTCGCTAGTTCCGGATTTTCTGGATCCACCATCTTGACTGATGGTACGCGCAGATGCTCGAGGAATACGCCTGGCGGAACTGCCTTACGGCTGGATCCTAGTTTGGACAAGGTATCAGCCGCCATGTTATCTTCTCGTTGTACGTGTTTTATGTCATAGCCGAGGAAACTTTTGGCCATCTCATCCACTTCGTCTCTATACGCCGCCATAACTTCGTTCCGAGCTTTGTATGTGCCAGCCACCTGCTGAGCCACAAGGTCAGAGTCTCCACAGCACATGATGTGTTGTACGCCGATCTCCTTTGCGACACGTAGCCCATGTAGTAGCGCTTCATACTCCGCAATGTTGTTGGTGGTGGGGAAGTGGATCTGGAGAACGTAGCTTAGCTCATCTCCCTTGGGAGATTTGAGTGTCACTCCAGCCCCCGAGCCGTGTAGCAACTTTGAGCCATCAAAGTGCATCACCCAATGCTCTGGTTCTAGGATGGGCGTAGTTTCCTGCGCTTCCTTCCAATCCGCCATAAACTCCGCCAAAGCCTGAGACTTGATGGCGGTGCGAGGCTTGTAGTCGATGTCGAAAGAGGCCAATTCAATGCCCCACTTCGCAACTCGTCCTGTTGCGTCGCTGTTGTTGATGATGTCCTTCAGTGGGGCTTTGCTCACCACTGTGATCTTATGGTCATAGAAGTAATGCCTCAACTTTCGAGAAGCTAGGAAAACTCCGTATGCCAATTTTTGGTAGTGAGGGTAGCGTTGCTTAGATTCCGCCAGGACCTCGCTGACATAGTAGACTGGTCGCTGTACGCCATACTCCTGCGCTTCTTCCTTACGCTCTACCACCATGACGATGCTGACCACCCTGTTAGTTGCCGCCATGTATAGTAACATGGGTTCCTGGTCTTCGGGAGCCGCTAGGACTGGTGCAGTGGATAACACTCTCTTCAGATCCTTAAGTGCAGCGTCTGCCTCATCGGTCCAGACAAATTCGTCTGATTGCTTCATCAGCTTGTAGAGTGGCAAAGCCTTCTCGCCAAGACGACTGATGAATCTGCTCACTGCTGCCACGCAGCTTGTGAGTCGATGTACGTCTTTTAGATCTATGGGCTGGGAGATGTCGAGGATTGCCTTGATCTTCTCCGGGTTAACCTCAATTCCGCGGTGGGAGATGATGAATCCTAGAAGTTGTCCAGCTGGGACCCCGAAGACACACTTCGTGGGGTTAAGCATCATGTTGTACTTCCTAAGATTGTCAAAGGTCTCTTGCAAATCCGCTATAAGGCCATCTTGCTTCTTAGACATAACTGCGATGTCGTCCACGTATGCGTGGATGTTTCGTCCGATTTGATCCGCCAGGCACTTTTGCATAGTGCGCTGATACGTTGCTCCTGCGTTTTTCAGACCGAATGGCATTGTGACATAGCAATATGTGCCATAAGGTGTTACGAACGACGTAGCGAGCTGATCGGACTTTTTCATCTTGATCTGGTGGTATCCTGAGTAGGCATCTAAGAAACACAGCAGCTCCGATCCCGCCGTCGAGTCAATGACTTGGTCAATGCGAGGCAAGGGAAAAGGGTCTTTTGGACATGCTTTGTTCAGGCCAGTGTAATCTACACACATGCGCAGAACTTTTGTGTTTTTCTTAGGAACTAGCACCGGATTTGCCACCCACTTAGTATGTATCACTTCCTTGATGAAGCCTGCTTTCAACAGCTTGGAAATTTCCTTTGCTATGGCGCGGTGCTTTTCATCTCCGAAGCGTCTCATGGCTTGTCTTACTGGCTTGGAGCCAGGAATTATCTGCAGGGCATGCTCGGCGAGTTCCCTGGGTACACCCGTCATGTCAGATGGCTGCCATGTGAAGATGTCCCGGTTCTCACGGAGGAACTCGACGAGCGCGCTTTCCTATTTGGGGGAAAAGTTTGTCCCAATGGCGGTGGTCTTGGCGGCATCGCCAGCGACAAGTTCCACCTGCTTTGTGTCGACCGTAGGCTTGAAGGTGGGCGGGGAGGCGGAAACCTCCTGCTTGGATGCCGGCATCTCCGCGGGGTCCGTAGCGGCATGAATTTCTTTGAACTCCTCGCCGAAGAACACTGCTTCCGCGAAGGCGGCTTCTCCTTCCTCGCACTCCTTTGCCTTTCTGAAACTGCCATAAACGGTAATTATGCCATCCGGGCCTGGCATCTTCAGCTGATTGTAGATGTAACATGGCCTGGCATGGAAGCTGTGGAAGGCAGGGCGACCGAAGATCACGTGGTATGTGCTCTTGAACGGGACTACCTCAAAGGTTATAGGCTCTTCACGGTAATTTTCTTCGCTACCGAAGGCAACCTTGAGCGTGATGGACCCGAGGGACTTGGCTTGGCGACCAGGAACCACCCCATAAAAGGTGACCGTGCTATGGCGGAGTTGGGTCCTGGTAAGGCCGAACTTCGTCAAAGTTTCCACGTACATGATATTCAGGCTGCTGCCGCCATCCATTAAGCATTTGGAGAACTCATAACCATGGATTACGGGGCACACCACCATGGCGTAATATCCATCTAGGATGTGTTCTGGATGATCATCGCGGCTCCAGTGCACTGGTACTTCAGACCATCGGACGTACTGGCGGATTTTTGGCACGGTGGCATTAAGGGAGCGCATAGCAGCTCTCTGTGCCTTAGCCGTGGGAGGTCCAAGGAATGTGTGAAAGGCACCTTTTTTGTCCTTGATTGGGTTACCCTTGCCAGCACCACCCTCTGCCTTTTCGGCGGGTTTGGGCGCAGGGTCTTCGTCCATATCACTGCCATCCCTAGACTCCTTGTCTTTGTCCGCTTTTCCTTTGCCGCGAGGCCATTGTCGCCGGCTGCGTTTGAAGCCAGCTTCTTGATCCGTCTTGAGGTCGTTGACAAACTTGCAGTTCCGGTTGGTGTGGTTGCACTTTCCTGAAGCGTCGCGGTGGGCGAAACATGGCATATCGCGGTATTCATCATAAGACACGGGGGCGGATGGCGCCAAAGCGGGGGTTGCAGAACTCCGCGGCTGGCCACCGCTACCACCGCGTCCCCTGCCACGCTGGCTGCCTTGGCCCTTGTCAGCAAAGGTTGTGGCCACCATGTCCGGAGCCTGCGGCTCTTCTGGCGGATTCTTCCATTTATTGCTGCTATTCCACTTTCCAGTGTTCTGGATGGCGGAAGCCTTCAGAGATTCGCGGGCATCGTCGGCGGCGGCCGCGTAGTTGCTTGCGATGGTGATCATGGAATTTAGGGTCAATTTCCCTTCGTTCCTTTCCCGCAACAGGCGATGGCGGAGCAGTTGGCCTCTCTCCAAACTGTCAATAAACACGAGGATGGCGGATTCGTCAGTAACCCCTTCACAGGAGTTCTTCATATCCAGCCATCGCGCGAGGAAAGTTTGGGAGGTCTCCTCGTCGGCGCGTCGGCACCGTTGGAGGTCACCAATGTTATGGGGTCTCTTGTACGTCCCCTCAAAATTTTCGGTGAACGCAGTTTGCATATCGAACCAGGTTTGGATAGAGTTTTCTGCCAAGTCGATGATCCACTGCCTCGCAGTGCCGGATAGCATCAGGGGCAAATAGCGGACAGCAACATTGGGTGATCCCCTGGCGAACTGTACTGCGTTGAAGTAGTCTTGTAGCCAAGTTAAAGGCCTATCGACTCCATTGTACTGCCGGATATTTTTCTCGATTTTGAACCCATGCGGGATGGGCTCATCACGAATCCGTTGTCCAAAGCACTTTGGGCCGAGGAAGAAGGCTGTTTGAGACTTGGCAATCTCGTTTAGACGGGTACGAGCGTCGTAGGGCTTCTGGTTCGGCGGATCCTTGCGAGAGTTGCGTGACCTTGCTGGTCCGCCACCACCACCGCCGCCGCCATGGGGGCTCCCTGGTGGGGATGGCGAAGGGTCGCGTCGTCGTTTACTCTCGTCGTCCTGCGACTGATCTTTGCAGCTACGACGGCTTCCTTCCGTTCTTCGTGGAGATGGATCGTCGTTATGGCGGCGGGAGGCTTGCCCTTTGTCATCGTGGCGGCGAGTGGAGCGACGCTTGTCTTTGTCGCCGTCACGGTGCGCGCCGTCGTCATGGCGAGATCGGTCCCTTCTCTTGGATCCGCCGTCTCTGCTGGTTTCCCGTCGTGGTGGATCATCTTTGCGTCCAGCGTCACGGCTTCGTCCTCGCTTGCCATCATTGTCGCGTATGACGATCCCTCCCTTTGGGACTTCGAACGTCTTATACTTTGACGGCGGCATGTTGGTCTTATGGCGAGGGGCAGCATTGTCTTGTTGGTATCCGTAAGCAGGGTAATTCTTGCGGGGTGGCGATGGATTTCTCTGTGGGCCTTTGCCATTTGGTTTGTCATCGGAGGATATTGGGATGACGTTCGCCCGGTTGCGAGCTTCTCTTCTTCGGATTTCCGAGGATCCGGTATGAGACTCGTTGTCGGGGCGCGTACCATGGTTGACAGCCCCCGGAGCCGTAGAAGCAGTGCTGGACCTGCATAGCGCGGGATCAGATTCGAGCCGTCGTGACGACGTAGCCTTCTCCTGCTGCACTAATGCTTTTGTCATCAGCTTCACCACCGTCTCTAGGGCTGCTGGGCTCTTATTATGCTCCAATAGCTCCTTTGCAGCCACGATATTTTCAATGGGCGTAGCCCTGACTTCATCGCGGTTTTTATCCACGTATGGCGGATTCCTGATATACATCTTGGCCAGAGTTTCCGCCGTTGGTACGGTGAACTCAAGGTTTCGTACCAGCTGCGGGTCGCCTCCCTCGTTGATCTGGTTCTGGATGAGAGTAACGTACTTCTCCTCCATGTTCCTTGCGCGTTTCAGCGTGTCTTGAGCTTTAGCGATGTCGCCATCAAGCTGCTGGCCCATCTTCTCGACTCGCTTTGCTTCCTTGAGGAGTGCTCGCCTCTTCTTCTCGAGATCGTTCACATCTCTGACATAGTCAGGGGTGATTGGATCTGCCAGAGTTCCGTAGACGACCTTGTCCAGCGGGGTCGTGAAGTCTTCTGGGTGCTGGTCCTTGGGGATGGCGGGTTGCAGAGGCCTGGGTCCGCCGTGAATCTCAGGAAGTTGCTCCGTGGCAGGATCGGCGGCTGGTGGCGGGTTACCCTGCTCTTTGCCGGCATCTCCGTCGTGGACTGCCTGAGATGGCGGATCACCAGTTGCCTGCCCAGCATCATCTCCTTTGTTGGTTACGAACACCTGCTTGGCCGCTGCTTGTTGTTCTTCAAGTGCCTGCCGCTCCAATTCCGCCTCGATTTTCCTCATGGCGGCATCGTAGTGGTCAGAGTCATAGCCTTTGCTGTCCCAGTCATCTGATTCACCACTTTCGTTAAGTGCCTCAAGGATGGATTCACCTGGGCTATCTTCTCCATTGGAGGTAGATCCCGAAGTGATACCTGCGAATGCAACAAGGCAGTACCGCGGTGTCTCTAACGCCAGATTACTCATGGCGGATTCACTGTGGTCTTCCACCACTTCCTCTACCTCTAGGGCGGGCTGGGTGGGATTACTTTTCAGATCCGATCTGGGCAATTTGGAAAGTTCCAGATCAGATGAGTCCTCCTCCGTATCCAGCTCGAAAGCGGTCCGTTTGGGGATTTCAGCCATACCGATCCGCCGGAAATTGGTTTCCGTGGCGGGGGTAGGGTTTGTCTCTCCGATGAAGATATGGATATCTCCAATCGGAACGACGGTGAATCGAGCGGGGTCTTCTCTAGCCGGCACCCAGAGGTTATCCGCTGGGACGATGGGGAAGCCGGAATCGTAGAGGACGCGCCCGATGGCGACGGTGTCGCCGATGCCTGCAAAGGCGGATCCCGCCTGGATCCGCGCTCCAGACGCGCTTAGCCCCACGGTGGGCGCCAACTGTCGTGGTTTCGTCAATAGATCTGCCATAGAGGTAGGGGTATGGCGGTTTGTGGAAGGGGTGAACACGGAGGAGCGATCCAGGACGGTGGTAGCACGAGTTTACCCAGCTTTAGATCCCGCAACGGTGGCGAGACCCTACGTGCTGCTATAATTCACTATATGGCAACAAGTGCTTGGTTACAATGATGAGGTTGGCTGTTTCGCTATGCGATTGGCCGTATGACTCTAATCTTGCCTCAAGGGCTGCTCCACGCCGGGCTTATAAAGGCGCCTGGCGTGGGCTACACGTTGGTACCGGAGCGGATACAACTTGGAGTCCTAGACTAAGTCCTCTGCGTGTGCTACAAGGCAACCCGCCATGGGCCGTCTCCGAACCCGCCATGGGCCTGTTGTCAGCAATCCGCCATGGGCCTGTCTCCGGATCCGCCATAAGCGCCTGCGTCCAGTACCGCCGTGGCAACTCCAGCAACTGGGCCGCCCGGTATAGCGAATCCGCCATACCACCCCTGATGGGCCACCCTGGCTTGCTGATTTAGGACTACGTCGCTGGTATACCTATTTGGTATATCCCCAACATTGGGTTATCTCCCAAGAGTGCTTTTCTTTAACGTCTTTGAGCTAGGCGCAGAAAATTGCGAATCAAGTAATATCAATAGATGAAGTGCTAGTTACCTCAGTAGACTCTTTCAAGGTTCCCGAAGATGATTCAACCTGCAAGTCACCCTTAGTGGAACTAAGAGTCTTACCAATTTTAAGAACATGTTGAGATTTAAGAGCAGAAACCTTGGGAACATACATAAATTTTTGCTCTTTTCCAACAAACACTTTCTCTTTCTTAAATTTAAGAGAAGAGAAGATTAAGCTAAGAGTTTCCATAGACTCCTCTAGTTTACCAATCCTTAAGTTTTGATTATCAAGAGTAGTGCTAGCCTCTAAAACGGTAATTCTCTTACCGATGTTTTCTATTAATTCACTAACTCGGCTAGCATTTTCTAGGATACTTGGCAAACTTTTATCTAAAGAGCTGAGCCTTTCTACCACCTCCTCTAAGGTGGTCTCGGTTTTAGCCACATGAATAGGTGGTATTCCCACTAAACTTTCAATTATAGTGCATGCTTCTCCAGCGGGAGTACCCAGAAAATTACCTCCTTTAAGAGTATCGAGAACATACCTATTCCAACTATATATACCAACATAAAAATTTCTAAGGAGGATCGTGGTAGAGTGCTTTTTGGTACACCTATGATGAGCATTGTTAATACGATACCAAGCATCTTTTAAACTTTCTCCCCCTTGTTGCTTAAAACTACTGAACTTCTACTTCAGGATTACTCATTTTAACAAAACTAAAAGCAAACAAATAAAAACAGCTACCAAGGATTCTAATTTTTTTGGGTTTTTGATATAAAACGATGCAGGTCAAATAAATAAATCAGAGCAAAACAATAACAAAGTAAAGGATGTGCGTGCAAAAACTCCCCTCGCAGAAGTCTTCTACTTCCTCCCCGGCAACGGCGCCAGAAAATGAGCTGCTACTGGTTGCAGACAGTCCTTGTGCGTGGTGAATGACCAGCCGTTGGGAACCCCAAGAGGAAGGTATGATGAGTATAGCAGCTAGTTTTCCCTCAGTTAAGAAACCAAGGTATGTCGATCTTGGAGAGGAGAGACAAACGACTGAAGGTGATGCGGAACCTGCACACACACAACCAAGTACTTTGTTCCCAACTTGCGATGAGGTTGTCAATCTCACCAGTTTGCTTGAAACAAAGGTTATGAGCGTATCGAGTGGAAAACAATATAGTATGCGAGTAAAGTAAACAGTGCGAGTAAAGTAAACAGGTGATAGCAATATGATGTAAATAGGACCGGGGTCCACAGTTCACTAGTGGTGTCTCTCCATAAGATTAATAACACATGCTGGGTAAACAAATTACAGTTGGACAATTGATAGAATAAAGATAAACGTGATATGTCAAGAAGATCACTATGAGATTTACTCTGGGCATTACAACAAAATACATAGACCGCCATCCAACTGCATCTATGACTAATAATCTACTTGTGGCGAATCAATCCGAGAACTCCACAAGTATTAAGTTGCGAACAACAGATAATTGCATTAAGCAAAGTGTGTAATGTAAACAAAGCATATGCCCTTGAGCATATGAATGTTGTTTTCTCCCTAGTAGCAACAGCACATCTACAACCTTAGAGGTTTCTGTCACTCCCCCAGGTTAAATAGATGCATGAACCCACTATCGAGCATAAATACCCCCTCTTGGAGTCACTAGCAACTACTCGGCCAAGATAGCTACTAACAACGGAGAGCATGCAAGATCATAAACAACATAGAGATAACAAAAGATATAATTCAGTACAGCAACTTAATCATAAACACCAATATTCATCGGATCCCAACAAACCAAACATGTAGAATTACATAACGATGATCTCAATCATGTAGGGCAGCTCATGAGATCTAAACATGAAGCACATGGTGGAGGAGACAACCATCTAGCTACTGCTATGGACCCATAGTCCAAGGTAGACTACTCACTCATTGCTCCGGAGGCAAGCATGGCGATGAAGACGACCTCCGGTGGCGATTCCCCTCTCCGGCAGGGTGCCGGGAAGAGCTTCTGGACCCTCCCGATCTTCGGGTCGACGGCGGCGGCGGATCGCGATGTGTTCTGGAAAATTGATCGGGTACTTAGGTTTTTTCCGTCGGGGGGTCTTTATAGGCGAAGGGGCGATGTCAGAGGAGGGGCCAGGCGCCCTCACGCCAGGCTCGCGCGGCCAGGCCCCTGGCCGCGCTAGCTAGGCGTGTGGGCCCCTGGTGGCCCACCTCCTACTCCTCTTCGGATCTTTGGAAGCTTCCGGGTAAAATAAGACTTCAGGAACTTGTTTCGTCCAATTCCGAGAATATTTCCTGTGTATCACTTCTGAAACACAAAAACAGCAGAAAACAGGGAACTGGCACTGTGGCAACTCGTTAATAGGTTAGTTCCAGAAAATGCATAAAAGTGCCACGAAGTGTAACGAAACAATAGACAAATGGTGTAAAAACAAGCATGGAGCATCAAAAATTATAGATACGTTGGAGACATATCAATATTGCATTGAGGAATGCACATAGCTTCACAATTGAGTCGAACATTTTCCGGTAGAAGCCCCCTCAATGCAACCGGAAGCAATTGCGTCATAATCATGTGGCAGTCATGAGACTTTAGGTTCTGGAACTTTTTCTCTGCCATATTTATTATTCCCTTTATATTCGATGAGAATCCAGCCGGGACCTTGATACTGTTCAGGCATTCAAAAAAGGTGATCTTCTCTTCTTTAGTAAGAGCATAGCTAGCGCGACCTTGAAACAGTTCCGGATGTCGGTCTTCTGGGTCTTTCACACGTTGCAGGTCCTGTCGAGCTTCCTTTGTATCTTTTGTCTTCCCATACACACCCAAGAAGCCTAGCAGGTTCACGCAAAGATTCCTCGTCACATGCATCACGTCGATTGCAGAGCGAACTTCTAGGAATTTCCAATACTCAAGCTCCCAAAATATAGATTTCTTCTTCCACATGGGTGTGTGTCCGTCTGCGTCATGCGGAACAGATTGTCCGCCAGGACCCTTTCCAAAGATTACTTCTATATCTTTGACCATATCGAATACATCATCACCAGTATTTTCCTTAGGTGGCTCCCGGTGATCTGCCTTACCGTTGAAATGCTTGCCTTTTTTTCTCACGGCATGAATTTTGCTAAGAAATCGACGGTGCGATATGTACACATTCTTCTTACAATTAGCTAAATATATACTTTCAGTCTCTTGTAAACAGTGTGTGCATGCCTTGTATCCCTTGTTTGTCTGTCCTGAAATGTTACTAAGAGCAGGCTAATCATTGATGGTAACGAACAGCAACGCTCGTAAGTCAAATTCCTCTTGTTTGTGCTCATCCCACACACGTACGCCTGGTTTGGCCCACAGCTGTAAAAGTTCATCAACTAATGGCCTTAGGTACATATCAATATCGTTACCGGGTTGCTTCGGACCTTGGATGAGCACTGGCATCATAATGAACTTCCGCTTCATGCACAACCAAGGAGGAAGGTTATAGATGCATAGAGTCACAGGCCAGGTGCTATGACTGGAGCTCTGCTCCCCAAAAGGATTGAAGCCATCTGTACTTAGACCAAACCGTATGTTCCTTGCGTCATCTGCAAAATCTTTAAACTTATTGTCGATCTTTCTCCATTGAAACCCATCAGCGGGGTATCTCAACATCCCGTCTGACAAACGGTCCTCTTTGTGCCATCGCAATAACTTGGCATGCTCTTTGCACCGAAACAAACGTTTCAACCGTGGTACTATAGGAGCATACCACATCACCTTGGCAGGAACCCTCTTTCTGGGGGGCTCGCCCTCAACATCACCAGAGTCATCTCCTCTGATCTTATACCGCAATGCAGTGCATATCGGGCATTCAGTCAAATTCTCATAGTCACCACGATAGAGGATGCAGTCATTAGGACATGCATGTATCTTCTGAACCTCTAAACCTAGAGGGCAGACAATCTTCTTGGCTTCGTACGTACTGGTGGGCAATTCGTTATCCTTTGGAAGCATATTCCTCATCATTGTCAGCAACTTTTCAAATCTGGAGTCAGATAGACCTTCCTCTGCCTTCTATTTCAGCAATTCAAGTGTGCTGCCCAGCTTTTTCAGACCATTTTGGCAGTTTGGGAATAAGGACTTTTTGTGATCCTCTAACATGCGATCCAACTTCTCCCTCTCCTTATTAGTTTCGCATTCTCTCCGTGCATCAGCAATGGTCCGACCGAGATCATCAGGGGCCTCATCATGTGTCTCTCCTTCAGCTTCCCCTTCAGCTCCCCCTTCAGCTTCTCCCATGAAAGTATCACCATATTCAGGGAACCCAGGATAGTTGTCATCATCCTCTTCTTCATTGTTTTCCATTGTAACACCTCTTTCTCCGTGCTTGGTCCAACAATTGTAGCTGGGCATGAAACCGTGCTGAAGCAGGTGCACGTGAAGGGTTCTTGATGAAGAGTAATTCTTCAGATTCTTACACACACTACATGGACAGACAACAAAACCATTCCACTTGTTCGCATTAGCCACGCGGAGGAAATCCTGCAAGCCCTTAATAAACTCGCTTGAGACTCGGCTACCGTACATCCATTGTCGGTTCATCTGCATTATTATATAAGTATATAATAAACAAAATTAATACAAGGAATAAACTCACATTGCATATAAATCATATATACTCCCACATTACTCTCTAACGTTACAAAAATTATTGCAAATAAATCCTACTCAAAAATTATTATTGTAAATCACATAAGCTCACAATTACTCCCACATTACTTTCTAACATTAATTACTCCATAAATCCCTCTATTTTTTTGAGCATAAAAAGAGCTATATATGTGCATGACAAATTTCTACTTCATACTCATTTTGGTCAACATACAAGTACACCACCTCTACACATGTGCAAACTAAGGAATTAATTTAAGCTCAAATGATATATAAATCAAATAAACTCCCATAATTACTCCCAAATTATAGCCACAAATCTCACCACATCTAGAGCATTATATGAGCTAAATTAGCAATTAAAGATGAGAGAGTAAAGTTGCTAACCTTTTGAATAAATTAGATAGATGAAATAACTCAAAATCTTGAATAATTTTGATAAAAAAAATCAGGCATGACCTCTCCACTCAATCCAAGCTTCCGACCACCATTAGTGTACTGGCAGGCTCGGGGGAAGAGAAGCTCAATTTTGTAGGCGACGGCCTTTAGTCCCGGTCCGTGTTAAAGGCCGGGATTAAAAGTCGCCCTTTAGTCCCGGTTGTTAACACGGGTCGGGACTAAAGGCCGCCGCCCGTGGGGTTTCCGCCCGCCAACCCTTTAGTCTCGGTCCGTGTTAACGACCGGGACTAAAGGTCCATTACGAACCGGGATTAGGTGCTGGCCGTGCCTCAGCGGCACGAATCGGGACTAATGCCCCCTTTAGTCCAGGCCCATATAGTTTGGGGACTAAAGGTGGCGGATAGAAGCCTCTTTTTCCACTAGTGAACTAGCAATGAAAGTGGTCGTGGCATGCCAACTGGACTGTCCATCCATTTGACTAATCGTCGTTTTGCCGTCCATATAAATATCTTGAGCTACCGCAACTAAAGTGTACAAAAAGTTAGGCACGTAAGATCGATCAACGAACCGTGTTTGCTGGATTCATACACGCAAAAATATGTCCCATGTGTTGAAACACCACTTAAAACAAAACGAACCTCCTGATTTTAAGTGACGTATTGACCATACCAGATGGTAACCAATAATTACCAAACTGTAGTGCCTGTCTCTGTAATCCATTGTATACTACGTCTTGATGCCAATGCCAAGTTCCTATCAACTTACACGAAAGGCTACGTGGCCAGCCGCACACGTATAGCTTCTTCACCGTTCATAGAGGAAGTGAAGCACCGTGTCCTTTTTGACTAGTATGCAGAGAATATAATATTTCCTCGTCGACATTTATTTTCAATCGAAGAGAGTAAAACACAGCTTAACATAAATTGCTACTAATAATACCTCTGTTTTCATAATTTTTAATATAACTATAGTTTAGATTTAAATAAATTTGAACTACAATCAGTGAAGAATTATGGAACGGATATAGTAGTCGGCGTCATATAGTACGTTTTCATCATAGCTTTCTCATCATTATTCCTTAATAATAATACAGCTCTCCATATAAAGATCTCTGGCATGCATGATTGCTAAATGCTAACCAAGCTGTACAATCTACAATATAATCGCCACCTTTTTATCTGCTTCATGAAAATTGGGCAGGGTGCACGGGTGCATTGCATGGGCGCGCGGAATCTTTCATGTGAACGTACGTGTTCTTGACATCTTCTCCAGGGAAAGGTTAGTTAACATGTACATCTATCTATCCTATTCCTATGTCTAGTACATATCCACTATAGACCATATTTGGTCGATCTGTTGATCATATCCAGATCAATAAAGTTAACTTAACTTATAGTACATGGTACAAACATGTATCACACCTACTGCAACTGTCCTGGAGAAGATATATTTCATGGTCCAATAAAACTGCACGCATGCCGAGGAATATTACAAACGGTTTAGGGTTAGAACTTTGCTGTTGGACCTCATCTATATAGTGTATGGATGTGTTGTCGCTTGTCATGGAAAATCAGTGTGCCGATGCTGCCATGAATGGAATCGTCAAAAAGGTAATCCAACTTGCACATATGAAGAAAATATGGCATCTTTGTAGCTAGAGATAAGCTATTCTTTCTCAAAGAAAAAAGAGGTAAGTTAATCATTCGAATGAAGCGAAGAACATATTCGTGGTACCCTAGTCTAAGTTATGGAGGACAAGTAAGATCTAGGTTGTGCCCAGCAAAAAAGTGCGGTCAAGATTGTGCGATTTTTCTTGCCAATAAACATGGAATGAGAGATATGTGAGTGATTTTTCCATTCTAGACCATGCTGCCTCTCTTTTTTAGGTCGATGTTACATAGTCCATGGGTTAACTTTTTCTAGTAGTTGACTAACGATGCCAATATATGTCACTAGATTCCTCGCTGAAAGTACATTCGAAAACATATAAAAAATTGTTGTTTCTAGTAGCGTAAATCCAAGAAAGTGAGCTCCAAAGTCAATATTCCATAAAAATGTCAACTCCTTTTTTAAAATATTCATTTCGTTGGGCACAAATTACAACCATGAATGTGTCATGCCATAATGCTTTCATAAGGGGTGTTGCATCGAGTGCGTCGTTTTGGCACATGGGCTCACTGGAGCCCTTTATTTAAACCTTCAAAAAATTCAAATTTCAAAGCTTTAAAAAAATTAAAAAAAAATGTGGACATAGCCAACTGTATATACTACGATCATGGAAATTTATAATTTGAAATACCTTGTATTATGTCTTTGGTAAAAATAACAAAAGACCAGATCTGGGAACATGAACAGTGTTGCTTTTTTTCCTTTCAAAATTTGTTCAATTTGTCTTTTATCCTGAGCCTACGTAGCAAGGAATTTCGTATTGAAAATTTCCATAGTTGTAGTGTATGCAGTTGGCTACATCAAGATATTTTTTTTGAATTTTTTGAAACTTTAAATTTTGAATTTTTTAATGTTTGAGATATAGGGCTCCAGGGAGCCCGGGAGCTAATAGCATTTTCTCGTGTTGCATCCATGATAACTTGGTGGATGCGGTTGCGAGCAGGCTTCCTAGTTGGCGGGCCTCCATGCTTTACCGCGCTGGCCAGCTCGAGTTAGTCAGATCGATGCTAGCAGCTATGTCCATCTTCGCCATGATGTCTCTCGATGTCCAGCTTGAGATCTGCTCGCGATCGAGAAGATCCTCCACGGCTTCCTATGGAAAGGCCGAAAGGATGCGCATGGTGGCCACTGTCTTGTGGCATGGGACAAAGTCTGTATGGCCGAAGGAGTTTGGTGGTCTAGGTATTCCAAACCTTTGAAAGATGAACCTTGCGCTTCGGGTACGATGGCTCTGGTTGAGTCGAGTGGAGGCCTCTCGTTCGTGGAAAGAGTTCGATATCCAAGTTCCCTCGATGGTTTCGGATATCTTCGAAGCCGCGACCTCCTCGATAGTGGGGGATGGGGCCACCACTTTCTTCGGGCTGGACAGCTGGCTTCTGTATGGGCGCCTAAAGGATTTAGCGCCGCATTGATGGCTGGTGTGTAGTTGATGATGATGATTATAGCCAGGCAGTTGGGAACCCCAAGCGAAAGGTGTGATGAGCACAGCAGCAAGTTTTTCCCTCAGTTAGAAACCAAGGTTTATCGATCGAAGAGGAAAAAGGCAATACGACTGAAGGTGATGCTTGCAAGCTTCGCGATAGCTCCGGACAATTTATATGGCGCCTCGTCCAAGCTTTGCTTTGCGAGCAGCAACGTAGAACCTGCACACAATACAACCAAGTACTTTGTTCCCAACTTACGATGAGGTTGTCAATCTCACCGGTTTGCTTGAAACAAAGGGTATGAGCGTATCGAGTGGAAAACAGTAGAAGTATGCGAGTAAAGTAAACAGTGTGAGTAAAGTAAACAGGTGATAACAATATGATGGAAATAGGACCGGGGTCCACAGTTCACTAGTGGTGTCTCTCCATAAGATAAATAACACATCCTGGGTAAACAAATTACAGTTGGGCAATTGATAGAATAAAGATAATGTGATATGTCAAGAAGATCACTATGTGATTTACTCTGGGCATTACAACAAAATACATAGACCGCCATCCAACTGCATCTATGACTAATAATCCACTCACGGGGATATTATCCGAACACCCCATGAGTATTAAGTTACGAATAACAGATAATTGCATTAAGCAAAGTGTGTAATGTAAACAAAGCATATGCCCTCGAGCATATGAATGTTATTTTCTCCCTAGTGGCAACAGCATATCTACAACCTTAGAGGTTTCTGTCACTCCCCCAGATTAAATAGAGGCATGAACCCAACTATCGAGCATAAATACCTCCTCTTGGAGTTACTAGCAACTACTCGGCCAAGATTGCTACTAACAACGGAGAGCATGCAAGATCATAAACAACATAGAGATAACATAAGATATATTTCAGTATAGCAACTCAATCATAACACCAATATTCATCGGATCCCAACAAACCAAACATGTAGAATTACATAACGGTGATCTCAATCATGTAGGGCAGCTCATGAGATCTAAACATGAAGCACATGGTGGAGAGAACAACCATCTAGCTACTGCTATGGACCCATAGTCCAAGGTAGACTACTCACTCATCGCTCCGGAGGCAAGCATGGCGATGAAGAAGACTTCCGGTGGTGATTCCCCTCTCCGACGGAATACCGGGAAGAGCTTCTGGACCCTCCCGATCTCGGGTCGACGACGGTGGTGGATCGCGATGTGTTTCTGGAAAATTGATCGGGGTACTAGGTTTTTCCCGTCGGGGGGTCTTTATAGGCGAAGGGGCATCGTCAGAAGTGGACCGAGGTGGTCTCACACATAGGGGGCGCGACCCAGCCCCTAGCCGCGCCGCCCTGTTGTGAGGGCCCCTCGTGGCCCCACTCCATCTTTTCTTCGGTTCTCTGGAAGCTCCGTGAAATATCTGGACGACTAGCTTTGGTTTCGTCCAATTCCGAGAATATTTCCTGTGTAACTTTTCTGAAACACAAAAATAGCAAAAAACAGGGAACTGGCACTGTGGCAACTTGTTAATAGGTTAGTTCCAAAAAATGCATAAAAGTGCTACGAAGTGTAACGAAATATTAGGCAAATGGTGTAAAAACAAGCATGGAGCATCAAAAATTATGGATACGTTGGAGACGTATCAGCATCCCCAAGCTTAACTCCTGCTCGTCCTCAAGTAGGTAAGTGATAACAAAAAAAATAATTTTTGAGGTGACATGCACCTACACAATCTTGATCATCTATGTAAGCATTTGTGAGCTGGGATCAAAAGAACTTAAAACATAGGCATGAAAGATATAATCTTGACAATAAAAACTTAGCAACCATGTTATAACATGAAACAGAACAGAAATAAAAGATCATGAAAATGAAACAATGAAAGTCAAACGTGTGTTCAAATCATAAGGAAAAATATATAAATAGTTTTTAGCTTGTCCTTCATGGAGAGCAAAACATAAATGCATAGGATACCTTCAAGTTTAAGAGGGCGACTAGATACAAATAATTTAAGAACAAGTGAAACCAACAGTATGAATCAATCAATGAAAACTTTGGGACAATGCACATTATACTAAGAATGACAACTATGCTCTCTTAATGGTGCATAAAGATAGAAGGTGGTGACTCAACATAAAAGTAAAAGAAAGGCCCTTCGCGGAGGGAAGCAGTGATTGCAAATTTTATAACCTTCAAAAATTATGTTACTTACCGGCTTTGAGCTCGCATTGCCCCCATCATAAGCATCTTGAATGGTTAAAGTTAATGCGAGAACAATTATGATGCATATGCTTGACAAATCATAAGTTGAAAACCTCGTGTCCCGTGAATACGAGTACCCAAACCTCATGCTACTTTACTTAGAGTCCCAAGCAAGGCTCTTGTCATTGTAAGTATATGCGTATCATCGAGAACCGCCAACGAGGTACCTCCGTGCCCGATGACATGGAACAAGCCCACATCAAAATGATAGGACAAGCAGACAATGAACACCTCGACATCTCTTTTATTTACCATTTGTTTAGCTTTTTATTTTGAGATGCGTCGTCGAATGTCCACTATGGGTATGCTACAAATTTCCACCATGAATTATGCATGGCTTAGATTGGCGGCCCAGACGTTTCCCTAACACATATACAAACTCCATGATCCCCGCAAGATTCCCAATTCATTTCACACCGCGGGCATCCATAAACAAAAGATCATGATATCAACTCAAATAAGAAGTGCAATGTTGAAAGCTTGCCCATGACGGCATGGCTGGGCTAGTCTCCAACTTACAACTTGCAAGCATAACAAATCAACATAAGAGACCACAATGTCAAATTTTTAAGAACGAGAGAAAGTAAAGTGTGCCTTCTGGTTCGTGATAGCTTTACTGACCAATTTTTGCATAACACTAGTAAGAGTTTAATTTGAAGAGAAAACAAAAGCAAGTCAAATTTACTTGGAATAGCAAATTGCTAATAGGTATGTATGGTGGACACTTTGGAAAACTTGGTTTTTAGGAGTTGGATGCACGAGTAGAGCTCATACTCAGTACAAGGCGAGGGCTAGCAAAAGACTGGGAGCGGCCAACTAAGAGAGCAATAATGGCCATAATCATGCAAAGCGACTAAGCGATATTAAAAGAAGCATAAGATGGTATCAAAAGTCAAAAACCAAATGATCATAGAGGCTATTGGCGACTTTGTAAGAGTCTAACATGTGTGATCATGCGCCAAGTCAACCCAAATAAAGCATCAAGGAGAAAACCAAAATAATGCTTCCAAACAATTAAAACAACGCATAATTTTTTCAAAGGCTCATTAAGAAATCTCAGTTATTTGAGATAAGTCATGCTACAGCAAAACCAGTAAGCATACTATCAAAAAGACATCAAGCATGACATGAAAAAGCCTAAGCCGCAGTCTACACAAGCTCCTTCTTGTACTACTTTTTTGCATAAAGCTTTTTCTCTTTTCCAACACCATTCGAACTTTTTTAATCCAACTCTTTTGAGGAAAACCAACATGGTCCAGAGGCAAAAATACACCTTGATAAATAAATATAAGAAGATCTGAATGCAAATCAAGGTGAAAACGAAAACCAAAAGCAGTAGTCGAAAAAGAAAAACACTCGATTTTTGATAAGAGTGAAAACTAGAGCGTTCTTAGCAAATGAAAAGCAAGGCAATTTCTCCAAAAGAAATTTGTTGGGGTCCAACTATTTATTGCAGCAAACAAAACAAAACTAATAATGAAAACTAAAACAACTTACGCTCCAAGAAAAACGCATAGTGCATGAAGCAATAAAAATATAGTGTCTTGAAAGGTGACCTGATTTTTGCCGATGAAGAAGGGGTGCCTCGGGGGCATCTCCAAGCTTTGACGCTTGTACTTCTTGGATATTTCTTGGGGTGATGCATGGGCATCCCCAAGCTTGAGCTTTTGTCCATTCTTCAACTCATCTCATCATTCTCCGATCCCTACACTTGAAAACTTCCTTCATACAAAACTAAACACAAATCTATTAGCAACATTAGTGTAAGCATAACATATAATCAACCTCTTTTGCTTCAGGTTTCAACTCAAAACCACCACATATAAAGTATATACCACTGTAGCAACTTCCCCAAAAGTTTCGTGATCAAAAGAACTCGAAAAGAAAGCGATAAAGCGGCAAACACAAATATTGGCAGAAATCTGTCAAAACAAAACAGCTGATAAAGGCCGAATTTTTAAGGTATTTTCTGTTGCTCAAATCAAAAAGTGTTCAACTAATGAAAGTTTTGATATAACCTGGGGCATATGCACAAGAAATCGCAAGTCCAAAAGATATACAGAGAATTCTCACGAATTTTTACGGTGCAGCACCGAAAACAGTTTCAGGACAGCAACATCCCCAAATCTTTACCTCACTCAAATTAGAGGCTTCTCTTGGCACAACAATGAAATAAAAATGATAAGGAGAGGTCATTACAGTAGTAATGACTTCCAAGACTCAAATAAAAGAAAAAATTACTGAAAAGAAAACATTGGGTTATCTCCCAAGAGTGCTTTTCTTTAACGCCTTTGAGCTAGGCGCAGAAAATTGCGAATCAAGTAATTATGAAAGAAGCATTAGGATCCACAATAGGAGTCTTTTCAACAATGAAGGGAATTATGTCCAAATGAGTTTTTGAAGATCCTTTATGATCATGCTTTGGTACACTACTTTCATCGAAAGGATTTTCAGGACAAATCCAACTAGAATTATTTTCCCAAACATCATGAATTCCTGCAAGTTTATAAGGTATTGGCACTCTAAAATCTTCATTGGGTGTACCCACAATCGTTACAGGTGAGCCAAGCTTATTAAATTTCTTAAAAACTTTTCTAGCCTCATTGGCAACATATTTAAATTCTAAGCGCAAAGTTTCCAAAATGAAAGCTTTCTTTTCAGGATCTTCAATTTCATGAAGCTTAAGGAACATGTATTGCAAAAAGGGATTAAGATTAGCAAACCTAGCTTCTAACATGTGAACTAAATAAGCGGAAGCAACTTCATAACTAGGAGCTAGCTCAACCAAAGACTTTTCCTCAACTTCTTTATGCATACTAATATGATTAAAGAACTCCTCAATGTTTTCTTTCCCAATAATTGAACCACTACCTACTGAGAGGTCCTCCAGAACATACTTAGGGAACAACATAATGAACTAAAAGCAAGTAGATAAAAGCAACTATAAAGTAAACTAATTTTTTTGTGTTTTTGATATAAAGCAATGCAAGTAAAAAATAAAGTAAAGCAAAGCAAAACTAATAACAAAGTAAAGGATGTGCGTGCGAAAAACTCCCCCTTGCAGAGGTCTTCTTTTTCCTCCCCGGCAACGGCACCAGAAAAGACTTGATGGCTGGCGTGTAGTTGATGACGATGATTATAGCCAGGCAGTTGGGAACCCCAAGCGGAAGGTGTGATGAGCACAGCAGTAAGTTTTTCCCTCAGTTAGAAACCAAGGTTTATCGATCGAAGAAGAAAAAGCCAATACGACTGAAGGTGATGCTTGCAAGCTTCGCGACAGCTCCGGACAACTTATATGGCGCCTCGTCCAAGCTTTGCTTTGCGAGCAGCAACGTGGAACCTGCACACAATACAACCAAGTACTTTGTTCCCAACTTACGATGAGGTTGTTAATCTCACCGGTTTGCTTGAAACAAAGGGTATGAGCGTATCGAGTGGAAAACAATAGAAGTATGCGAGTAAAATAAACAGTGCGAGTAAAGTAAACAGGTGATAGCAATATGATGGAAATAGGACCGGGGTCCACAGTTCACTAGTGGTGTCTCTCCATAAGATAAATAACATATGCTGGGTAAATAAATTACAGTTGGGCAATTGATAGAATAAAGATAACGTGATATGTCAAGAAGATCACTATGTGATTTACTCTGGGCATTACAACAAAATACATAGACCGCCATCCAACTGCATCTATGACTAATAATCCACTCACGGGGATATCATCCGAACACCCCATGAGTATTAAGTTGCGAACAATAGATAATTGCATTAAGCAAAGTGTGTAATGTAAACAAAGCATATGCCCTTGAGCATATGAATGTTGTTTTCTCCCTAGTGGCAACAGCACATCTACAATCTTAGAGGTTTCTGTCACTCCCCCAGATTAAATAGAGGCATGAACCCAACTATCGAGCATAAATACCGCCTCTTGGAGTTACTAGCAACTACTCGGCCAAGATAGCTACTAACAACGGAGAGCATGCAAGATCATAAACAACATAGAGATAACATAAGATATATTTCAGTATAGCAACTCAATCATAGCACCAATATTCATCGGATCCCAACAAACCAAACATGTAGAATTACATAACGGTGATCTCAATCATGTAGGGCAGCTCATGAGATCTAAACATGAAGCACATGGTGGAGAGAACAACCATCTTGCTACTGCTATGGACCCATAGTCCAAGGTAGACTACTCACTCATCGCTCCGGAGGCAAGCATGGCGATGAAGAAGACCTCCGGTGGTGATTCCCCTCTCCGGTGGGGTGTCGGGAAGAGCTTCTGGACCCTCCCGATCTCGGGTCGACGATGGCGGCGGATCGCGATGTGTTTCTGGAAAATTGATCGGGGTACTAGGTTTTTCCCGTCGGGGGGTCTTTATAGGCGAAGGGGCATCGTCAGAAGTGGACCGAATTGGTCTCACACATAGGGGGCGCCGCCCAGCCCCTGGCCGCGCCGCCCGGGTGTGAGGGCCCCTCGTGGCCCCACTCCGTCTCCTCTTCGGTTCTCTGGAAGCTCCGTGAAATATCTGGACGACTGGCTTTGGTTTCGTCCAATTCCGAGAATATTTCCTGTGTAACTTTTCTGAAACACAAAAACAGCAGAAAACAGGGAACTGGCACTGTGGCAAGTTGTTAATAGGTTAGTTCCAGAAAATGCATAAAAGTGCCATGAAGTGTATCGAAACATTAGGCAAATGGTGTAAAAACAAGCATGGAGCATCAAAAATTATGGATACGTTGGAGACGTATCACGCACCTATTCGCGCTAATTCCGAAGAGGCTCTCGCGAGTGAGGCTGGTCAGGGACGCCCTCGATGGTGGGTGGCTGGATGACATCCCCCTGACCTCGATGCGCCTGCGATGGAGGAGCTGTTGGCACTAGCGGACCGCGTGGAGGGACTTACAGTCACTAAGGGTGTGGTTGATGAGTTCCGGTGGAACTGGAGTGCCAATGGAACCTACTCCTCGAAGTCATGCTATCTTGGCACGTTCCGTGGGAGCACGGTCATGGAAGGAGCGCTACAGGTCTGGAAGTCCCGTGCTCCGGCCAAGTGTCGGTTCTTTCTCTGGCTTGTGTTGCGCGATAGGTGTAGGACTGCGGACAGACTGGAGCGACGTGCATTGCCGCGGCCCCTAGGCTGCCCATTCTGTGATCAGTCCCAGAAGTCCATCACACACCTGCTACTTGGGTGTGTGCTGGCGAGGTTAGTGTGGGCCGCCTGTCTATGTTGGTGGGACAGGGAAGACCGCCTTCCGACGCAACTGCGTTTGTGGATTGGTTGCGCTCCTGGCATGGGAGGAGAGACGATCTGCGTGACTTCTCGATAGGCATTGCACTTGTGTGCTGGTGCTTGTGGAGACACCGCAACCACATTGTTTTCGAGGGTGCAACCCCCTCTTTAGGGTCAGTTATTCGCAAGATTCTAGCTGAGGCTGAGGTGTGGAGGGCTGTCGGGCTCTTTAGGGCCGGGCTAGCCTCAGTGAATAGGTGGAGGGTTGGCGAGTAGTTGTGTGTGTTGTTGATGTCCTGTTAGGCAACATGGAGTTGAAACAATGGATTTAGGTATTAACTGAGTACTCACATTGGGCTCACAAGTCACATCCAATCAGCCCTGCAAGTATGACAATATTAGGCCCGTTTAAATCTACTGGTTCATGATTTATCAACAGAACATGCCAAAAAAAAATGTACCAACAAAAAGGTAAGTCGAACTCTTGACAGGCGATTCTTTCTTTCTGACCGGTACTCTTTACAAGTGATCTTGCCTGCACATTACTTGATGACACACGCTGCCAATTGCACTCAAGGGCCAATGCTATGGAAGAACAACAGCTCGCTTCATTCAGCAGAGCATACTAATTCTTAAAACAACAGTTATTGCCAAAAGAACGGACTGTTATCGTTTAATTACAGTATATTATATCAGCGATGTTCAACCGAAGAGCTCAAATCACAATGCATGTTTAAGGTTGTAGTGGTTGTGAGTTGTGACTAAAAAGGGGAACTTGAAAATTTATACTCAATTGATGTGTTTCAAAGAGATTTTAGACTGTGCATTCGCTTATTACGGTAGTAGCCCTGAACTTTGTGATTCAGGCCTTCAGGGTTCAGCAACATCTGGAAGGGAAATAGAAGAAACCAAAAGGCTTCCGAGAGGGTAAAAGAAGATACCGTACGACGTATGGTAGCTATACACCATTGGTGTGGCCACTCACTAGCCATATTTTCAGTTGCAAACGTGAATGCGTCGAGGGACGACTCTACAGGTGAACAGAAGGCGATGAATAATGTATCATGAACAGTAACAAAAGAGGTAAAACAATCTCTCTTTTATCAAGTGATATCATGTTCGTCTCAAAAAAAAAGTGATATCATGTTTGCACAACACCTAGACTAAAAACTGCACTACAGGTTACTGAAGGACCACAGCCCCTGAAACTAATGATCAATGCTTCATTGAGCAGAACTGAAGAATTTACAGGTGCTGACATCAGGCAGCCTTGCGAACTTGGCAATTCTCCTTCGGTTCGCCCTTGATTATGCTATTTTCCTCTTCTCACTTGTATTTCCTACCATAATCCTAGCACTGCACAGAAAAGACAACCTTCGCTGCTGTCAGACAGAAGACCCAACCGAACATCATGATTAACATTTGACTAATACAAAGAGTTTTTGTGCATGATTTTGTCCTTATATTGCAATAGCCAGACGCAATTATGTAATATCTTCATCGAAACATACCACTCCCTGCCCCTCCTCCACTCTAGGCCTCTCCACCCAACCTCATATTGTCGGAACTTTTTCAGATTTCACATAAATACACTACGAACAGATAGTTTAGGATGCTGATGATTTTGATTTTTTCTAAAGAAATTTCAAACTTAAGAAAGTTGTGCTTTGTACAAAACTTACATACTCCCTCCGTTTCAAAATATAAGATGTTTTAGTTGTTTCACTATGGACTAAAATGAGTGAACATGCACATTAAAATGCGTTTAGATATATGTCATTCTATTCGCAAAAAAAAAGATATATGTCATTCTAAAAAAGGTTAGAACATCTTATAATCCGGAACGGAGGAGTATTCGATAGGATATGAAGAAAAAAAAGTCGATGCATTTGTATTTTCAGAACGTGGGGATCGATCAAAGGAGTAATGTATTACCTGTACTGTACACATCCAAATCAATCACGAAGGATCCATGGAGTAAACGAGCGGCGCCTCGCTCTCGTGCGAGGCCACCGACGAGGCGTCGTCCTTCTCCTCTCCGAGAATGATGGAGTCCCCGAAGTGCACCCGCCGCGCGTCGTTGGAGGACGCCACCGGAGACCGCTCGTGCTTCTTGCTAAGCGCGCTCTTGATGTTCGTGCTGCTCGGCAGCGGCGCCACCGCGGCCGACCTCGACGGTTGCCGCTCCACGTTCCCCGCGGCCGCAGCCACCGCTGCTGGAGCCGGATCCGACGACCGCGAGCAGCAGCAACTGTAAGCGCACGTGGCAATCCAGAACGCCCACGGGGACGCGACGAGCGCGAGCCCGGCAATAGGCAGCCATTGCGGCGCCTCGGCCGGCGGCAGCGTAAGGTAGAGCACCAGGCAACCGCCGCCCGCGAGCACGGCGAGGAGGAGCAGCGCCGCCACTACCCACACGCACGCGCTCCCCGGCGGCCGCGCCTGATCGGGCTGCCCCATCGATCTATACGCCGAAGTCCCTCCGAAACCAAACAAGAATCAATGCAACGGGACGAAGAACCTCTAATCAATCGACAGGCACGCGAGTAACAGTGCTAATGATCTTGGCAATGGCATTTGATTTTTGCGTGTGGATTGCAAATAATCGGCAAAAGGTTTGATCTGTGTTGGTGTTGTGGCGCGTGCCGGGGAGGGGGTTGGAAATGTTCAACCCGCGGTAACTGAAAAGCAGGGAGGCAGTTGACGAGAAAACCCTATAATAGCACGGTGAATTGCATCCAATATATGAGATCAGTTTACACACGTGAAAATATTTGTAGCATGTGGTAAAAAATAATTATTTAAGAAATTAGCAGCATGTATATTGTGGGTTGAAGTGTGCACCGATAAATTACGGCCCAAAAATATGTCTATCTTTGTCCTGATATTTGTTATTTTCCTCTAAAAAAAGATATTTGTTATTTTTTTGTACATTAATGATCCATTCTTGATCACAAGATACATACACCAATGCTAGCTTTACATAAATTTTACAAACTGCAACATCTCATCATCTCACGTGATCCATTCACACAATTTACATAATTAAACTCAGAAACTAACAAAAGATTTGGAAAATAGTTAGATAGAGTATGTCCAGATCAAGTAATCATACACATCAGCGCATATAGCGACAGGTTTCATCAGCATGGAAGCAACTGCTCAAGTCAGCCTTAGCAAGCTGTAGAGCTCCTTCACGTACAAGCTCTCCTTGTCTTTGATCTCCTTCTTCTTGGAGAAGAGCATGCCGTTGATGAGGGGGACAACAAGGGGCACAATGGGCTTCTGCTTCTGCACCTTCCTCTTCATTGTCGGCGTCTCCCTTCTCTGGACATGAATCACCTCCTCGTCCCCATCGTCTAGGCTCAGCAATTGCCCCAATGGACGCCTCGGCGCTTCCTGCTCAAGCTTCGGCTCAGACCAGATCGCCAGCGCAACCGTGTTGTTGTAATTATCCCTTTGCTCGATTGTGGCCCGTGCAGCCGCCGCTTTCTCGCCCTCCATGTGGGCAAGCTTCGAGAGGGCCCGGTGGAGCTTCGCGTTGAGGTTCGCCATGGCCAGTTCTAGCTCAGCCAGCCTCTTCTTGAGCTGCACCGCCTCCTGCCTTGTCTTGGTCGCCTCTTCCTCCACCTTCTTGATGGAGCTCATGATCACGAGGCTGGCTTCCTTCCGGTCCTTCTTGTCGTCGCTGTGCGCTAGTGCCTGCGATGATGCTGACAGCGGAGGAGACAATGGGATCAGGCACATTGGCTGGGCATACGACACTGGCGTTGGATGTGTAGCACGCTCACTTCTACTACCCTCATGCTTGGCTATGGCGACGGTAATGGCACTTGGAATGGTGTGGCTTCCCCTGATCAGGTCAGAAGGCCTAACACAATTTCTACCCTCAAACTTCTCGTTTGAGGAAGCAATGGCGACAACATCCCGCCAAGAGCTCCTCTCCCTAACAACGCAATGGTCAGCACGCTCACTCCTATTACCCTCATGCTTGCCAATGGTGACATCAATGGTGCTTGGATTGGAGTGGATCTCCCTGATGAAGTCAGAAGGCCTAACACCGCGACTCCCCTCAAGCTTCTCGTTTGAGGAAACAATGGCAACGGCATCTCGCCAAGGGCTCCTCCTCTCCTTAACAACACAACTGTCAGCACGGGCACCAAGCCTGACCTGTGTTTCTCTGGCAATGATGCGCTCACCGAACACCGCGACTGCCTCCTTGACAGACCTGAACGCACACGAGGTGTCGACCTCTGCACGGCCAGACGAGGCGGCGGCCATGCCACAGCTCTGCAGATACTGGCTTCCCACCAGGCTATGGAATGGAAGTAGGAGCGGGTACCTGAAGGGATCTTTTGAAGGCGATCAGAGCAGCTGGGGGCTTGCTTTGCTTCCACTACAAAATGGCAAGGACAGCAAGCAAGAGACAAGAAGACTACCCACCTACTAGAATCCTTCAAGTATAGACGAGTGGCAGTACGCCTGTGCTGAGGCAGGAATGCTTTCTGAGCAAAATAAGTAGGGTACCATCTGCTGCCCCAGGAAAGGACAACAAGCACAAGTATCAGTTAGCCATGCCATGGTATGATGAGAGTGGTTGGGAGAAATCATGGCCCCTTCACTTCTGTTACAAATAGATCAGATGTGGCGCCACATTTTTACTCATCTTCCAATTCTTAAGCAATTTCATCTTAGCACCCTTACAAGGGCAAAAACCGTCGCTATTCTCGCTGTCTCCGCATGTTTGGTAAGAATGGGATACTCAATGTTCAGGAACATACAGATCAAATAATTCACAAACCAAATTGATTTAACCACACAAAAAGTTCATTTCATTTCTTTGTATTCAAAGGTGACAGTGACATGATTTGTTGTACTTGTACATCGAGCTCAACATAATCCACAATTAACGAAGTCTCAGGTAAATATTCATGCCTGTAACCTATCTGAACAGAATGGAAAATAATTATTGAGAAACAACCAATGAGAAGGTAACAAAGTTACCTGATACCAACAATGCTGGCAACTTAAATAACTAAATCACATACCAACATGCTACACATCTACTGACAAGCATTCTATGTGATTGCCTCAGGAAAAAAAGACTCACTCCATGCTACTAAAACGTAAGGTCCTTCGGATCCTCGATTATCTTGGAGAGAGTTTGCAGAAAAGCGGCAAGATCAGATCCATAAATAACCCGATGATCAGCAGTGACATTGACCTAGATTAATTGACAAGGTCAGATAAGCACTAATCACCAACTTCAAATTGGTTAGTGTGAAAGTAAAAGTGGCATAACTACCAAGTAATTTTACCTGCATTTGGCTCTTGATCCCAATTCTGCCATCTTTTGTACCAACAACAGTCGGTTGTGACGATCCAACAGCCATGATTGCTCCCTGTTTCCAGAAAAAAACTTAATTGCCAAAGGTTTTGGTCATTGCATGAAAGAGAAGTGGAAACATGGAAACTTCATCTTACAGTTCCAGGTGGCAAGATCGCATCAAATCTATCAACTCCAAACATACCAAGGTTTGAAAGGGTAAATGTGCCTGCAAATTGAATAAGTGACAATTATTAGCATATAGAGCATATCCATACAGTACGATCCTACATGTTTCTTGTTCCCAGCATCTAAAGCACTAGCATAGTAAAAGGGGTGATCATAGGCTAAGATACTTTAGTAATGAAGTAGCATATATGATATTAAGATACTAACATGAAGAAGACCAAAATGTGATTCCAAATAATTATAGTGTTCTGTCATGTCAATTCAGGAAATTCAGTCAAATCTCTTCACTGCGAAAAAATGTGCAGTTTACTATCAACATTTGGACTGAACTGAATCTTATATTATCCCAGGCATAGCAACAAATGCAAAATTATTAAGCAAAGCTCTGGCTTCTATACCAAATGTTATCTTTTTTTACATAACCAAAAAACAGATGAACCCAACAAATGCATACCAAAAACTATCATGGTATGTTATATGTTCTTTATACTCTATAGAAAGGCATATACCAAGGAGGGAACATTCAGAGAAGGTTAGTAAACAACCATAGAATAACATCAGTATAATATGGCACACATAATGTAGTAAATCACTTTTATTCCTACCATAATAGACAATAAATTCTGTCAATTCGCAATTGCATACTATTTCTTCCAAAGTAAATCTTACAACTGCTCTAGACGGCTCTGTGTTTTTCAGAGATAGACAGATAAGAGACACATCGGTGATTTCCGATGAAGCGCTGAATCAATGAGTGTTGGCGATACAATAAACAAAAACATTTTAAATTTTACAAAACTGTGAGTAAGACTTTTAACTGACCTAGATGCATAGGAAGCATATAGTCTCATCCTCAAATTATTTCAGTTCTTTTCTGGTCTACACTCTTCCTCAAATCAATTCAACAAAACTAGATGCATTTTTACCTAGAGATTTATTCGCAACCTGAAATATTAATTAAAAAAAGAGACCAATGGAGGAGGAACCCCACTGGCATTTTAATTAAGGTAGAGCTGAGGCTCGAACCCTGGCTGGCGAAATATTAATACATTATTACTGAACTCAATTTGAACACACCGTATTAAGCATCGGGCCATAGTGCAGAAACAAGTAAAAGGTGCATGTAAATTGTATAATTGGATACGTTCCAGGTCCCAGGAAATGAGGAATTCTGTTTTTGTCAGTTCCAATTTTCACTTGCATAGGTTTGGCTGGTTTCAGGCTCAAAACCGGAACCCTGATACATACCTACTTCTGATGCAAAGCATGTTCTGTAGTTTGCGTCACACCATACTCCTATGACTATAGCTGAACTAGAAGCATACATAGAGTTGAAAGTTGGCAAAAAGACCTATAGACATGATAGAATTTGTTCATGATAGAGGTATAAAGAATGAATAGAAACAATCTTAACCTCAACAACAGCTACAACTCTGAGTAGGTTACCAAGTTCTCACAGAGGCTTACGTCTTGTGCAACCTTGCACAACTAAGTTATGTGGGGGAGGAACCGTGTTCAATATCATAAGAAAAATGAAGGACATGGTTAAAGCAATATCTATCAGACTGATGTATTTAGGCCCACTGACGCTGATTTACTAACAGAAAAGATTTAATCCCTGTAAGGCTATATCAATCTGAAATCAGCATATAAAGAACATGCATATATCCATGCACTAGACATTAAAGTTTGTGTGTGAAGCAAAGAATGTACCAGAGTTGTACTCCTGGGGCTGCAGCTGCTTTGCACGAGCCTTCTCAACCAGCTCCTTCCATTTCCTCGACAGTGTATAGATATCAAGCTGCATACCAACAGTTCTCCATTTACTCAGACAAATTATCAACATAAACATCCTCCTTCAGCATAATCAACAAAGCATTCAACCTTATCAGCATCCTGAAGCACGGGGGTTATCAATCCACCGTCGATAGCCACAGCCACCGCAATGTTGATGCTACTGTTGTAAGTAAAGCTCTGCCCATCCCTGCAGCTGGAGTTCACCACAGGATGCTGCACCAGTGCCATTGCTGTGGCCTTCGCCAGCAGCGCTGTCATTGTCACCCCCTTTGACTTAATCTGCAAGTAGTTGACTCATATATTCAGCATTCCACAGCATAAGGGTGGTAGAACGTTGAAAAGAAAACTAGATGCTCACTTTCTTGTAGAGCTGGTCGAGGGCATCAGTTGTGATGGTGTACCCAACCCTGAACGTCGGCACGGCAAGGCTCTCCACCATGTTCTTGCTCACAGCACCCTGCATTGTGGTGAATGGCACCGTGGAACCCAATGGCACATCCGGCCTAGCAGCTGCCACTGGCGCCGCCTTTTTGGGCGCAGATGCCGCGGCCTCGACGTCCTTAGCCACGACCCTCCCACCTGGTCCAGACCCAGTGACAGAGAAGAGATCGACGCTGAGGTCCTTGGCGAGCTTCTTGGCGTACGGCGACGCAACCACGCGCGCCCCGCCTTGCGTGGCCGGTGAGGGCGGTGCCGGCGCAGAGACTTCTACCGGCGCCGGAGGGGCAGGCGGCGGTGGAGCAAGGGACGCTTCCTCTGCGACGGTTTCCTGGGTAGCCGGCGGCGAGGCTGCGGCGGAGGAGGATAAGTTGGCGGCCTGGGAGCGGGCGAGCGGGATCTCCTCCTCGGACTCGGCGAGGAGCGCGATGGCGGAGCCGACCGGCGCGGACTCCCCCGCGGGGACGAGGACGGCGGCGAGGAAGCCGTCGTGGAATGTCTCGACGTCCATGTCGGCCTTATCAGACTCCACGACGACCACGGGGTCGCCCTTGGAGAGGCGGTCCCCCTCGGCGGCGTTCCAGGCGACGATCTTGCCCTCCGTCATGGTGGAGCTGAGCGCCGGCATGAAGATCTCCCGGATCTTGGCCTCCACCCGGCACGCCCGCCGGCGACGCGGCGCCGCGGCTTGTGCGCCGCCGCCGCCGCGTTGGCGGAGCAGGGACGCCGAGGGGAGGAGCGTGGAGTGGAGGTGGAGGAGGCCTGCCATTGCGGGGGACGGGAGGGGCAGGAGGAGGGAAAAGAGCAGGGTGGTGAGGGTTTGGGATGGTTCGCCTTGCCTCGCTTGCTGTTGTTGTTGCTGCTGCTGCCGCCTTGGGAGTATCGGAGGCGGGGCGGATTAGCCGAGGAAGGGGAGAACGATGCTGGCTGGCGGGCGGGCGGGCGGCTTGGGCTGGTCGCTCCCTGCTCAGGATGCTTTGGGTTTGCCTCCCCCAATTGCTATCAGACTGATTAGCAACAAGCCCAATTGCCATCAAAATTAACATGATTTGCTAATTTTTATTCTCTTATCACACCAATTTAATAAAGTATCAGAGATCTAAGAAACATAGTTTTTAGTTTCACAATTTTGGTCGATCCTTTAAAATTTCTGTAGATCTTACTGGTATGAATTGCACATTACTGATGAAAAACTGCAATACTGAACATATGCAAATTCATAAGATGTTCATGCAATTTTTAGCTTCCACGTAATACATGAAGTGAGCTCGAGATGAGAATGGTTGGATGCTGATCCAAAGGCTTAGAATGTGACTGGATTTAATAAATTTCCAAACACCTTATGAATTGACAATTTGTAGTTTTATTCCTTTATTCATTTTTCCTTAATTCATGTTTTCTAGCTTCTTTATTTGAAGAGTAATGTTGAGTTACTCAAAAAAAAGACATGTTAAATCTCGTAACAATGATAAAAGTTTCAAAAAATGCCACTGGATGTCGCAGAGACATGTGTGACCGGACCCCGTATGTCACTCTCACTATTGGGTTCAGCTAAAAAAGTTGTGACGATTAAGTAAATTTTAGGAGGTTCAACAAAAGGAAAATCCAAAATTTTGTCATTTTTTCATGAAAGGGTGATGACGTAGCTACAGGACAAGTTATTACAGAAATATGGAAATTGAAAAAGTGTTCGGCAAGAAAATGACAGAAACCATTGAGTGTGTTGGCTCAAAATCAGAACATGACATTTATTTGGTGAATTGCAGAGCTTCTAGTTGAGCTACCCATGACCAATTCAAGGCATTACTTTAATTAGCCAGAAAGCAATGCACTCAGGTGTGCTAATAACCATCACTGTGATGTTTACAGCCCAGAAATCGCAGCTATTCCACTCCAGAAATAGGATATATCGAACAACTCAAACTCACCACCAGCTCATAACCTACCATGGACTATGGCACTATGGTAACTATACAATGATCTTCACATGTATATTTCTAAGTTTGCCAAAACTGATTGCTTTGCTTTGGTTCGTATTCACTTCGCGTTGACCAGCAGCCTCAAGACGTTACGCATCTTGGGCCGAGCATCTGGAGAGAAAGTGACGCAGGAGAGGGCGATATTCAGAATCGACAACATCTGGCTGTGAGCGCCAACTGAAGTTCTTGAGACCCTGGTGTCAAGGACCTGCTCCCTTTGCTCTGGCCTAACTGAAAGACTGAGAGCCCACTTTGCTAGCTCTGTGCCGTCGCTGACCGATGGTCTCCCTGTCAAGAGCTCCAGTAAAATGACTCCAAAGCTATAAACATTGCCAGCCATCGTCAACCTCATGGTGTATGCATACTCTGCAATCAAAGTTTAGTGGAATTCAGTATTACCATATGTCATCTTGCTTCCTGGATTACAGAAACAACTAAACAAAAAAATTCAAGACTATCCTATGGCAGACTTGACAAGCTACAAACTAGTTTGCCTAAAAGCACTTAATTGTTGGAATAATTTTATTAAACCTGCCCAGAAGTGGGGAGGTGTGTTTCAGTTTGGATGGCATATTCCAGACTCCAGAGTAACACTAACAAAATATGGGCTTGCGCGCTCTATATTAAAGGAGATGTTCTGTTGAAATATTTAAGAAAAAAAGATGGTGCTTTCAGTTTAAACGGAGCTATGGGATAAATGAATTTGGAGCTACTGTTCAACAGATTTGCAGACCAAGAAAATTAATCATATTCAGATGTCATAAAAAAATTGATAACTAAAAGATAGCACAAAACATGCATTTCTTGACAAATTCAAAAGTTGACAAATATGTGCTCAAACTAAACCAGAATGTGTGACAAATATGTGCTCAAACTAAACCAGAATGTGTGAATAAGTGTTCTACCTGGTGGAATATAACCAACTGTACCAGCAATGGTTGAAAGGCTCCCACTACTTTTGGAAGGATCTATAACTTTGTAAAGCTCAATATCTCCAATCTGAGGCTCATTCATTGACTTCAAGTGGATAGTCCGTGTTGACAAATCAAGAAGCAGCACCGGCTGAGTGCGCCCATGAAGAAAGGTTAACCCTTGGGCCACCCCCAACGCAATGCTATACCGCGAAGGCCAGTCCAGAACACCTGACCTTCCATCATGGAGTAAGTCGAACACTGTGCCCTTGTACACATGCTCATAGAGTAGGTAAGCATTGTCTTCTGTCAATACATAGGCTAATGGCACCATGACGTTGGAATTGCTTAGCTTACCAAGTACCTCAAGCTCATGACCAAATTTCTCTTGGCTCCCAATTTGGAATATCTTGTCACTCCAGTCAAGCTTCTTCACAGAGTAGATTGACCTATTTGGCATCACAGCCTTGTAGTAGGTGCAGAACCTTGTCTTCAGAAATATATTGGTAGGACTAGAGACTGCTTTCATTGCATATGTTAAGTCAATTGCAGAGGTGTGCACGCTGTTCATTGTTATGAGGTGCCCATTGATGATTTGAGGAAGGACCTGCTCTGGTGGCGGTCCCATATCTTCAACGCGATAAATCCTCTTGGACAATGAGAACATAATAACAGTACCAAGCAAGCACAATCCAACAAGAGCACCGACAATAGCAAAGATAGCAATCAGAAAAGCATGGCTCTTTTTTTTACCATCAGCTGGGATGCCATCACCCTCTGTATCAATTGCAGTTGTAAGGCCAGGATTCCCATTGATATTGACTATAACGTGAAGAGGCGCACGAAAGTACCCGGTGAGCTGATTATAGGAAAGCACCAACAGCGTCAAGCTTGGCGGCAAGTCAGGTGGGGATGGCACTGTACCAGACAAATTGTTGTACGAAAGATCAAGGATCTCTAACTCTGTTAAAGACCCAATGTTTGAGGGAATAGATCCACTAAGATAGTTATGACTAAGATTAAGAGATGTGCTCAAGCTGACTGGCATTCTCGGGATGGTACCAGTCAGGGAATTATCCCCCAGATTGAGTTCGATTAGAAACTGCAGTGAACCGACTGAGACTGGAATGGGACCACTTATTTTGTTGCCTGCAAGGTTCATGTTGGAGAGCTTTGATAACTGATCAACACTCTGCGGTATCTCTCCAGTGAATGAATTCCGGCTAAGATTTAATATGCTCAGGCTTGTAAGAGAAGAAAATGTGCTTCTGATAGATCCGCTGAGGTTGTTCATTTGAAGCTTCAGAACTACAAGCTTCTCCAGAGAGCTGATCTGATCAGGTACTTGACCATGCAAACCATTTGATGCCAGATTCAAGAGAGCCAACTCACTGCATTTGCCGAGCTGAGGAGGTATAGAACCTGACAAAATATTGTTATCCAACTCAAGATAAGCCAACCTGGAGGCATCACCTATGGAGTATGGAATGCTCCCAGTCAGCAAGTTCATGCCAAGCCGGAGGCGGAAGAGCCTGGCAGAAAAGTTCCCTGGAATGGCCCCTTCAAGACTGTTACTAGTGAGATCAATGGCCTCCAACCCTGGAGACGCGAGTAGATCAGAGGGTATCTCCCCACTCAGACTGTTGTAGCTCAAATCCAACATCTTCACATGCTCGGTAATCCCACTCGGGATCGAGCCGGTGAACTTGTTCTGGTTGGCTGCAAACCGGGACAGCGTCGTCGAGTTCGGCAGTCTCCCGGGGATCGCCCCACTCAGCTCATTACCTGAAAGCAGCAACGTCTCGAGCTTGCCGAGCTTCCAGAACTCGTCAGGGACATCGCCAGACAGATTGTTCTGGCTGAGATCCAGCATAACAAGATCTGCATAGGCGAACAGGCCCGGTGGGATTGGACCCCTCAAATGATTGCCAGACAGCACCAGCTCCTCCAGAGAGAGCACCATGCTTGCAGGGACACCGCCGCTCAAGCCGTTGGCGCTGAGGTTCAGGCTTCTCAGCCGGGGGAATCCGCCCAGCTCGGCGCTCAGATTCCCACGCACGCGGTTGAAGGACAGGTCGAGAACCTCCAGCTTGGGGAAACCGCCGGAGAGATCGCCGAGCGAAGCGGCGAGCTGGTTGCTGCTCAGGTTGAGCGACCGCAGCCCTTCCTTCACGGGGCAAGGGGAGGGGCCGACGACGAACAGGTCCCGCAAATCGGCGAGGGAGTTCCTCGAGAGATCGAGGGAGAGCAGGGTGTCAAGGGCGCATACCGAGGCGAAGACGGAGGAGTTGGAAATGCCGTGGCCGGGCAAGGAGACGCCGGTCACCACGGAGAAGGAGCTGGAACCGGAAGGGGAGCAGGCGATTCCGGTCCACAGGCACGGGTTCGTGGCGGTCGTGTTCCACCCGGGTACGCGCTCCCCGCGCGAGAGATCCCTCAGGATGGATTCCTGTGTGGTGTTTAGAGGAAGGGGTGGAGCGGCGGCGGCGGCGGCGGCCATGGAAGCTTGGAGGCACAAGAAGGAGAGCAGCGGGAGCGGCAGCGAGAAGCCATGGCTAGAGCTGGAGCCGTACCTCCTTCCCCTCATCCTCTTCCCCATGGCCGGCCGCCGGCCCTGGGCTTCTTCTTGATTTCCGTTGCCGACCGATCTCGGACGGCTCCAGCAATGGGGAAAAGAGAGAGGAAGAAGATCTTCTCCATAGGCTCCCGGTTTCTCGGCAACCATGGCGGCTATCTGGTGGTCATCTTCCTGGGTTTTGCCCCACATTTGAGTACTGCTGGTGCCGAGAGGTCTTCCCGGAGAAGATGGGATTTTCTCTCCGGTTGACTGACTGATCGTATTTTCTGGGAGTGACCAAAATCTGAGGCAAGCGCTACAAACCTATGGGATGGGGCCTACCAAGTGACTTTCGATCAAAGTGTAACCAAAAAAATACGAGTAAATTACATAAAACTACCATATTTCGGGTGAAGATCACAGGTCAGTACCTGTTTTGGTAATTTTTTCACAAAACTACCAAGTTTGGGGCTCAGATTGCGGAGAACTGGAGGACGCGCAGGTAGCGCGGTGGCAAGGCCTGGCAGTGGCCAGCCTGCCCACCCGAGTTCGACTCCCAGCGGGAGCGAATTTAGGGTGTTCTCACCACGGGAGTTACTCTCCCGTTTAGTCTCGCGCGCTCGTTCGCCCCAGCGCTAGAATCAGGAAAAGGGCGCGCAGGTATTATAGCTCTAGGACTAGCTTGAGCACTAGTGGGGTGCGTGTGTGTGGTGTGAGTGGGGTGTGAGTTGGTGCTTAAGTTCAGATACTACAGCTGTACTACCAAAAAGAGATCGCGCAAAAAAAAGGATTGCGGAGAACTGGGTCTGATAACATTTTAATCACAGCGGACCCACTGCCAGGTGCCACGTTGGACTCCACGTGGGCAAGCCTGGTCGGACCCGAACGGGCCACTTGACCTGGTCCGATCCAGCCCAAACTGGCTCGACCAGACCAGTATAGGGCTCCCCCGTCTCTCTGGCTGTGCTGCCCCTATCGCCGCCGCGCCGCCGCATCCCCGCCATCGACATGCCGTCCTAGAACGACGGAGAGAGCAGCAGCAGCGGGAGCCTGGTGACAAGGGTATAGCTAATAGAGCCCGTTAGTTGAGTACCCCTGAGGCCCGTTAAGCTAGGCCCAATTATAATAATAGTTGAAATACGAGTTCTTACCGTATGTCGATGTTGTAATCTGTATCAGACCCTACCCGATCCTCGAGGGGGCAGGAGGGACGGTGTGGGACAGATTGAGAGCAAGCAAGGTTCAATACCCAAGTTTACTTTCGATATACACCTGTTTCGACTAACTTTACCTTCGAGTTCATCCGACGCCCTATCTCCCCGATCCTAAGTCCTTCATTTAGGACATTTGTCGAGTTAACCCTCGTCAATTGGCGCCGACCGTGGGGACTCTGGGCGTTGGAATCATGAATTCGACGGCTTTTTCGCTTTTAGCCAATAGCAGCACAAGACTCGACGAAAGTCAAGAGGTGCAGTTGACAATCGGAAGTCTAAACATCTTAATCGGACCCTCGGGTTCGACTCGCCTCTCAGATCCGACGAAGCCAGATCCGTCGGCGAGTGAGCCCGAGACAGTAGCAATAATGGAATCATCTGAAGGCTCTTCCAGCGAGGTAAACTCGCTGGTCAGCTTAGGAGAAGCACAAATCGCAGAAGGCGACAAAATTCAGGCAAAGCTCGACACGGAAGTGAAAGCGTTTAAAATGCACAATAGTACAAGGGACCTCGCCGCTGGAAGTAGTGGCGTCTCCAAAAGAGTACACCAGTTATGCATCATTATCACTGAACAGAGAAAGAAGACAATCACGAGGGAAATGAAGGGGTCGACAGGCAAGTCGACAAGATAAGTGACAAGGGTATAGTTAATAGATCCCGTTAGTTGAGTACCCCTGAGGCCCGTTAAGCTAGGCCCAATTGTAATGATAGTCGAATACGAGTTCTTACCGTATGTCGATATTGTAATCTGTATCGGACCCTACCCGATCCTCGAGACCTGGCCATCTATATATAGGGGCCAGGAGGGGATGGTGTAGGGCAGATTGAAAGCAAGCCAGGTTGAACACCCATGTTTACTTTCGATATACACTTATTTCGACTAACCTTTACCTTCGAGTTCATCCGACACCCTCTTCCCCCGATCCTAAGTCCTTCATCTAGGACATTTGTCGAGTTAACCCTCGTCAATTGGCGCTGACCGTGGGGACTCTGGGCGTTGGAGTCATGAACTCGACGGCTTTTTCGCTTTTAGCCAACAGCAGTTCAGAACTCGACGGAAGTCAGGAGATGGAGTTAACAATTGGAAGTTTGAGCATCTTCGTCAGACCATCGGGTTCATCCCGCCTCTCAGATTCGACGAAACCAGATCCATCGGCGAGCAAGCCCGAAACAGAGGTAATACTGGAATCATCAGAAGGCTCTTCCAGCGAGGTAAACTCGCCGGTCAGCCTGGAAAAAGCACCAATCGCAGAAGGTGACAAAATTCGGGAAAATTTCGACTCAGAAGAAAGGGTAAGTCAAACATACAACAGTGCAAGGGACTTCGCCGCTGGAAGCAGTGGCGTCTCCAAAGTGCATCAGCTATGCGTCATTATCACCGAGGCAGAAGAAGAGAACAACAACGAAGGAAGTAAAAAGGTCGACAGGCAAGTCGACAAAATAAAAGAACACAGCAAAAAGGATAAGGAGAAAGTCCATGTTTCGGCTGGCGAATGGAGAATGATCAAGTTAGCTATTAATCATGGTACAGAAGTACCCGAAGGATCGAGAAGAGAAGTTCTAATGGGATATCAGTATGCATTATACCAACATAGGAAGAAACTAAGGGAGGAAAGAGACACGGTTCTTCAAAACAATAACAGTGTATCAAGGGAGGAATACTGGGATGACTATAGTGAGGATTCCGAGTACAGTAGAGAAAGGCGCGGAGACCCAAAACACAACAGGGAGGCAACAGCACGCAACAGAGAAGAAAGGTACTCGAGGAGCCCTACCCCACAGTTAGAAGAGGAGAAAGATGACTTCATGCAAGAAACGCCAGAAGCAGCGTTGATAGCAGCACAGGCGTATTTACTAACTACAAGGCCAGAACCCGGGGATCCGCGAGAAGATATGCACCGAGCCGCGATACGGAACCTCGGAATAGTGGAGAGCAAGATCAGGGAAAAAGGTCCAGACACAAAGTCGACAAGCTACAAGGAAAAGCAAAAGGAGAAGCTCAGATACAACTTCGCAGATAACAAGTATAGTGAGTCATCAGAAGAGGAAAGGCGACAAAAGAGGAAGGAGGACGCAAGAAATATAATAGCACAGGCTCGAGTAAATAAATCACGCCACGCTTGGAGGGAAGAAACTTATGAAGACGACGATAAAGAAATGGGCGCATTATGCTTTACCCGCAGGGTTCGCAAAACTCGGGTACCCAAAGGATTCAAATTACCGCATGATCAACATAAATATGATGGGTCGCAAGAACCTACCCTGTGGTTATCAGACTATTTGCAGGCAGTGCAGATATTAGGGGGAACAAAAGCGACTGCAATGCAAAGTTTGCAGCTGCACCTCACCGGCGCAGCACGGTCGTGGTTGAATACCCTACTCAACGAATCCATTGGAAGTTGGGGAGAACTCGAAAGTCAATTCGCAAGAAATTTTCGTTCAACATACAAGCGCCCAGCATCACTGGAGGAACTTAAGGCGTGTGTGCAAAGGAAAGGCGAAACTCTACGTTCTTATATACAATGATGGAGTATAATCAAAAACTCAGCAGAGGACATCTCCGACGAACAAGCAATAGATGCTTTTTCGGCTGGACTTCGTCGCTCAGATCTCGTGGAAGAAATAGGAAGAACAAGACCTACAACAGTAGCCGAGCTAATGGAAGATGCCAACAAATTTGCTGATGGAGAAGACGCATATAATAATAAAAGGGGACGTTCACCAGAAGTCGACAGAATAAGCAGACAGAGGAGACGACACCGCGGTAGGGATAACCAAGGAAGGCGAAATCAGGTAGCCGCGGGCTACGCAGCAGAAGAAGAGGAAGGATATGTAAACAGGAGGTTTCAGGCAAAAGGAGTAGAAAAATCGAGATACTCCGGTCCTTCGGCCGAGGATATGTTATACGGACCTTGTCGAATCCACTACGCATATCTTGATGGGAAAAGAGTCTCAAATCACCAGATGAAGGATTGTAGAACGTTCCTAAAGCTACAAAGCGCCATGGGTTCAAACCAAGGAGGATGGCAAGAAGAGAAGCACACAACTCAAGGATATCAAATGCAAAGGCTAGCAAGGCACCTAGAGTCAAAAGTTTACATATCAGCCATGATTCAACCGGTGCTTAAGTCGAAGAAAGAGCGAAAGAGCATATCCAGGCAAGTAAACCTAGCAATATCATCACCACCAGCTACCACAGAGTACCTGCGGTGGTCAGATCAACCAGTTAAGTTCAGTAGAGCAGACCACCCAAGGAAAGTTCCCAGGCCAGGCCACTCGCCTATGGTTCTAAAGGCACAAATAGGAGGGTACGACATCGGAAGAGTATTTATGGACGCAGAGAGTGGCATCAACCTGATATATGCTAGAACACTGAAGGCAATGTGTATCTCGTTGTCGAGTTCAAAGCCAACAGACTGCTCCTTCCATGGAATAGTACCAGGAGCCGCAAACTATCCTTTGGGAAGAATAGAACTTGATGTCTGCTTTGGCAGTAGCAGCAATTACCACAGAGAGAAGCTGGAATTTGAAGTTATGGATTGGCCGTTACAATACCATGCAATCCTGGGGCGCCCAGCATTTGCAAAATTCATGGCAGTGCCTCATTACGCGTATCTCACGCTAAAAATCCCAGGACCCAAAGGAACAATTACAGTACAAGGGAGCTTTGAAGTAGCAAACACATGTGACAGAGAATTCAATAGGATGGCGCAAACCTTCGGCATGACAGCAGAATATGAGAGGCTAAAAGGAGAAACAGATCATAATGTGCTACCCAACGTTGGACGATCCCTGCCAGATCAGGCTTTCGATACAACTCAGGACTCAAAGAAGATCCAGGTACACCCTACAGATCCAAACACGACGACATCAATTGCGGTGAACTTGGATCCTGCTACCGGTTGATGGCGCCAGAAAAGAACTGGTGGCGTGTAGTTGACGTGGAGCAGTAAGTCCTTGTGCGTGGTGAATAACCAGCCCGTTGGAAACCCCAAGAGGAAGGTATGATGAGTGTAGCGGCTAGTTTTCCCTCCGTTAAGATACCAAGGTATGTCGATCTTAGAGAGGAGAGACGGTGACGACTGAAGGTGATGCAGACTGGCTTAATAACACTCCAACAAGGGCGCCGTTAACGATACTTGTTGACTCATCTTCGGCCAGTAGCAACGCGGAACCTGCACACACACAACCAAGTACTTTGTTCCCAACTTACGATGAGGTTGTCAATCTCACCGGTTTGCTTGAAACAAAGATTATAAGTGTATCGAGTGGAAAACAATAATAAAATGCGAGTAAAGTAAACAGTGCGAGTAAAGTAAACAGGTGATAGCAATATGATGGAAATAGGACCGGGGTCCACAGTTCACTAGTGGTGTCTCTCCATAGATAAAACATGCTGGGTAAACAAATTACAGTTGGGCAATTGATAGAATAGAGATAAACGTGATATGTCAAGAAGATCACTATGAGATTTACTCTGGGCATTACAACAAAATACATAGACTGCCATCCAACTGCATCTATGACTAATAATCCACCCCCAGGGATATCAATCCGAACACCCTAGAAGTATTAAGTTGCGAACAACAGATAATTGCATTAAGCAAAGTGTGTAATGTAAACAAAGCATATGCCCTTGAGCATATGAATGTTGTTTTCTCCCTAGTAGCAACAGCACATCTACCACCTTAGAGGTTTCTGTCACTCCCCCAGGTGAAATAGAGGCATGAACCCACTATCGAGCATAAATACCCCCTCTTGGAGTCACTAGCAACTACTCGGCCAAGATAGCTACTAACAACGGAGAGCATGCAAGATCATAAACAACATAGAGATAACAAAAGATATAATTCAGTACAGCAACTTAATCATAAACACCAATATTCATCGGATCCCAACAAACCAACATCATAGAATTACATAACGGTGATCTCAATCATGTATGGCAGCTCATGAGATCTAAACATGAAGCACATGGTGGAGAAGACAACCATCTAGCTACTGCTATGGACCCATAGTCCAAGGTAGACTACTCACTCATCGCTCCGGAGGCAAGCATGGCGATGAAGAAGACCTCCGGTGGCGATTCCCCTCTCCGGCAGGGTGCCGGGAAGAGCTTCTGGACCCTCCCGATCTTCGGGTCGACGGCGGCGGCGGATCGCGATGTGTTCTGGAAACCTGATCGGGTACTTAGGTTTTTTCCGTCGGGGGGTCTTTATAGGCGAAGGGACGATGTCAGAGGAGGGGCCAGGCGCCCTCACGTGGGCCCGGCGCGGCCAGGGGGCTGGCCGCGCCACCCACGCGTGTGGGGCCCTGGTGGCCCCCCTCCGACACTTCTTCGGATCTCTGGAAGCTTCCGGGAAAAATAAGACTTCAGGAACTTGTTTCGTCCAATTCTGAGAATATTTCCTGTGTATCACTTCTGAAACACAAAAACAGCAGAAAACAGGAAACTGGCACTGTGGCGCTTGTTAATAGGTTAGTTCCGGAAAATGCATATAAGTGCCACTAAGTGTAACGAAACAATAGGCAAATGGTGTAAAAACAAGCATGGAGCATCAAAAATTATAGATACGTTTGAGACGTATCAGATCCCGCATAGGAAAGCGCGCTCATCGAGTTCCTTCATGAGCGCTGGGGAATCTTCACCTGGTGTCCATCAGACATGCCAGGGGTTCCCAGGGAACTCGTCGAGCACGCCTTAAATGTAGATCCCAAGGCAAAGCCAGTCAAGCAACCATTACGACGATTTGATGAACCTAAAAGGAAGGCGATAGCATCAGAATTGCACAGGCTAGAAAATGCCGGATTTATCAGAGAAATCAAAACTTCGAGTTGGGTATCGAACCCAGTTATCGTACCCAAAAAGAACACAGACGTACAAAGAGTATGTGTCGACTACACATCTCTCAATAAGCATTGTCCAAAGGATCCCTTCCCTCTACCCCGCATCGATCAGATAATTGATTCAACAGCGGGATGCGCGAGGCTTTCCTTTTTGGACGCCTATTCTGGTTACAATCAGATCAAATTGAAGAAGGAAGATGAAGAAAAGACGGCCTTCATCACACTATACGGAGTGTTTTGCTACCAAGTAATGCCATTTGGCCTAAAAAATGCAGGAGCAACTTATCAACGGATGATGCAAAACTGCCTCGGAAGCCAAATAGGACGCAACATCCAAGTCTACATTGATGATGTGGTCATCACTACAAGAGAGGAGCAATCTTTAATCAGCGACTTGGCAGAAACCTTCGACAACCTGAGCAGGTACAAGCTTAAGCTTAACCCGTACAAAATGTTCCTTCGGCGTATCAGCAGGATAACTTTTGGGGTTCCTGGTATCAGCACGAGGAATAGAGGCGAACCCAGAGAAGATTCAAGCAATTTTAACAATGGGAAAACCCACGAAACTACACGACGTCCAGAAACTTGCAGGACGCGTCGCGGCATTAAGTCATTTCGTTGCCCGATTGGGAGAAAAGGCGCTTCCTTTCTATGCACTCATGAAGAAATCAGATGATAAATTTAAATGGACAGAAGAAGCAGACGCGGCTTTTCACAGTTGAAAAAAGTGCTTTCCACGCCACCAGTGCTGGTCGCACCAAAAGAAAAAGAACCACTACTACTCTACATCGCCGCAACCCATCAGGTGGTGAGTACAGTATTGGTAGTCGAAAGAAGTGAAGAAGAAAAAGTCCACGGTGTCCAGAGGCCGGTATATTTCATCAGTAAAGTGCTATCCCCGACAAAACAAAGGTACCCAAATTATCAAAAGCTTGCATATAGTGTCTTTACAACAGCACGAAAATTGCGACAGTACTTTGCGGTGCACCCAATTATAGTGGTCAATGAAGCGCCACTATCGAACATATTGAACAATCCTTCAGCAACAAGACGTGTCTCTTTGTGGGGAATCGAATTATCTCCCATGGACATCACGTATGAAAAAAGGAAGGCAATCAAGTCGCAAATCTTGCCAGATTTCACAGCAGAATGGTTGGAGCTGCAGAGCACGGGACCGCCAGATCTATCGAGTGTCTGGACAATGTACTTCGACGGTTCTAAAAGAGTACAAGGCGCAGGAGCGGGAGTAATCTTGATATCGCCGCATGGCGACAAACTAAAGTACGTCTTAAGGATGAGTTTTCCGCAGGCTTCTAACAATGAAGCAGAATACGAGGCTCTGCTACATGGAATGAAGATGGCCAAAGCATATGGAGCAACTCGACTAAAAATATTTGGGGATTCAAACCTTGTTGTCCAACAAGTTATGAACAGATGCGACACAATCAATGACAACATGATGGCCTACAAGAACTTATATCACTATCTCGAAGGAATATTTGATGGATGCGAAGTCTCGCACATCAGTAGAAACAGCAATGAAGAAGCCAATAACTTAGCATATATCGGGTCCCAGTGTCTACCCGTGCCATCTGGAGTATTCTGGGAGGAAATAGTAGAAAGGTCAATAAAAGTATCAAAAGTTCGACTACTGCAGCAGGCTCGGGGGCTGCGCCGGAATCCGAGGAAGTCATGATGATAGAAGAAACCTGGATGCAAGCCGTATCTCGCGTATATGATAAATAAATAGTTACCAGAAGATGCAGTAGAAGCCAAGAGGATAACTCGACGATCGAAAGCGTTTGTCGTGTTGCAGGGGAAATTATACAAGAAATGTATTACCAGCGTTTTGCAGCGTTGTGTAATGCCTCAGGAAGGACAAGTAATACTTAAAGATATACATGGCGGAGTGTGCGGCCATCATGCAAGCAGTAGGGCAATAGCGGCAAAATCTTTCCGTGCAGGATTCTATTGGTTAACAGCTGCTACCGGTTGATGGCGCCAGACAATAAGCTGATGGCGTGTGGTTGACGTGGAGCAGACGGTCCTTGTGCGTGGTGAATAACCAGCCCGTTAGGAACCCCAAGAGGAAGGTATGATGAGTATAGCAGCTAGTTTTCCCTCAGTTTAAGAAACCAAGGTTTAATATCGATCAGGAGAGGAGAGACAATGACGACTGAAGGTGATGCGGAACCTGCACACACACAAACAAATACTTTGTCCCCAACTTGCGATGAGGTTGTCAATCTCACCGGTTTGCTTGAAACAAAGGTTATGAGCGTATCGAGTGGAAAATAATATAGTATGCGAGTAAAGTAAACAGTACGAGTAAAGTAAACAGTGATAGCAATATGATGTAAATAGGACCGGGGTCCACAGTTCACTAGTGGTGTCTCTCCATAGATAAAATAACACATGCTGGGTAAACAAATTACAGTTGGGCAATTGATAGAATAGAGATAAACGTGATATGTCAAGAAGATCACTATGAGATTTACTCTGGGCATTACAACAAAATACATAGACCGCCATCCAACTGCATCTATGACTAATAATCCACTCCCGGGGATATCAATCCGAACACCCTAGAAGTATTAAGTTGCAAACAACAGATAATTGCATTAAGCAAAGTGTGTAATGTAAACAAAGCATATGCCCGTGAGCATATGAATGTTGTTTTCTCCCTAGTAGCAACAGCACATCTACCACCTTAGAGGTTTATGTCACTCCCCCAGGTGAAATAGAGGCATGAACCCACTATCGAGCATAAATACCCTCTCTTGGAGTCACTAGCAACTACTCGGCCAAGATAGCTACTAACAACGGAGAGCATGCAAGATCATAAACAACATAGAGATAACAAAAGATATAATTCAGTACAGCAACTTAATCATAAACACCAATATTCATCGGATCCCAACAAACCAAACATGTAGAATTACATAACGGTGATCTCAATCATGTAGGGCAGCTCATGAGATCTAAACATGAAGCACATGGTGGAGAGGACAACCATCTAGCTACTGCTATGGACCCATAGTCCAAGGTAGACTACTCACTCATCGCTCCGGAGGCAAGCATGGCGATGAAGAAGACCTCCGGTGGCGATTCCCCTCTCCGGCAGGGTGCCGGGAAGAGCTTCTGGACCCTCCCGATCTTCGGGTCGACGGCGGCGGTGGATCGCGATGTGTTCTGGAAAACTGATCGGGTCCTTAGGTTTTTCTCGTCGGGGGGTCTTTATAGGCGAAGGGGCGATGTCAGAGGGGGAGCCAGGCTCCCTCACGCGGGCCCCGCGCGGCCAGGGGGCTGGCCGCGCCGCCCCTGCGTGTGGGGCCCCGGTGGCCCCCCTCCTACTCCTCTTCGGATCTCTGGAAGCTTTCGGGTAAAATAAGACTTCAGGATGTGGTTTCGTCCAATTCTGAGAATATTTCCTGTGTATCACTCTGAAACACAAAAACAGCGGAAAACAGGGAACTGGCACTGTGGCAACTCGTTAATAGGTTAGTTCCGGAAAATGCATAAAAGTGCCACTAAGTGTAACGAAACAATAGGCAAATGGTGTAAAAACAAGCATGGAGCATCAAAAATTATAGATACGTTTGAGACGTATCAAGCATCCCCAAGCTTAACTCCTGCTCGTCCTCGAGTAGGTAAGTGATAACAAAAGAATAATTTTTGAGGTGACATGCACCTACACAATCTTGATCATATATGTAAGCATTTGGTGAGCTGGGATCATAAGAACTTAAAATATGGGCATGAAGATATAATCATGACAATAAGAACTTAGCAACCATGTTGTAAACATGCAAATGTACACAAACAAAAGATCATGAAAATGAAACAATGAAAGTCAAACGTGTGTTCAAATCATAAGGAAAAACATACAAATGGTTTTCAGCTTGTCCTTCAAAGAGAGCAAAACATAAATGCATAGGACACCTTCAAGTTTAAGAGGGCGACTAGATACAAATAATTTAAGAACAAGTGAAACCAACAATATGAATCAATCAATGAACTTTGGGACAATGCATATCACACTAAGAATGACAACTATGCTCTCTTAATGGTGCATAAAGAAAGAAGGTGGTGACTCAACATAAAAGTAAAAGAAAGACCCTTCGCAGAGGGAAGCAGTGATTAAACATGTGCTAGAGCTTTTCATTTGTAAAACAGAGAGATAAAAATTGGTTTTGAGAGGTGGTTGTCTTTGTCAACGACTGGCAATGGGGTTCTTACTATCTTCCATACAAAAATGAAGCAAGTTTTTGAGAGAGGGATTGGCACTTTTGTGCTCTTTTATAAAGCTTGGCACTCCTCCCCACCTTTTTTCCTTTCACAAACCATGGCTAACCGATTCCATCGGGTGCCCACCAACATTCACTTTCCATGGAGGAGTGCCTTTTTTCTTTCTTTTTTTCTTTTTCTTTTTCTTTTTGGAATAAGCAATATGGAAGATAGCAAATCCGACCACTACGTCCCCATGAGCTGAAAATAGTGTCACAAAACGAGAAGTGTTTTGAAGGTTTTTGAAAGGTAGCACATGAAAATTTTACTTTGGAATGGCTTATGAATACCATGCATAGGAATTTATAGTGGACACAATGGCAAACTTTGGATTTTAGGAGTTGGATGCACGAGTAGAGCTCATACTCAGTACAAGGCGAGGGCTAGCAAAAGACTGGGAGCGACCAACTAAGAGAGCAATAATGGCCATAATCATGCAAAGCGACAAAGCGACATTAAAAGAAGCATAAGATGGCATCAAAAGTCAAAAACTAAATTATCATGAAGGCTATTGGCGACTTTGTAAGAGTCTAACATGTGTGAGCATGCGCCAAGTCAACCCAAATAAAGCATCAAGGAGAAAACCAAAATAATGCTTCCATACAATAAAAACAACGCATGATTTTTTTCAAAGGCTCATTAAGCAATCTCAGTTATTTGAGACAAGTCATGCTACAGCAAAACACTAAGCATACTATCAAAAAGACATCAAGCATGATATGAAAAAGCCTAAGCCGCAGTCTACACAAGCTCCTTCTTGTACCACTATTTTGCACAAAGCTTTTTCTCTTTTCCAACACCATTTGAAATTTTTATAAACACCTCTTTTGATGAAAACCAATAAAGATCAGAGGCAAAAATACACCTTGATGAAAAGATATGACAAGGTCTGAACGCAAATCAAGGTGAAAACGAAAACCAAAAGCAGTAGCAGAAAAAGAAGAACGCTCGATTTTTAATAAGAGTGAAAACTAGAGCGTTCTTGGCAAATGAAAACGAGTACATCTCCTCCAAAAGAAATTTGTTGGGGTCCAACCATTTATTGCAGCAAACAAACAAACTAAACCAACTAAGAAAACTAAAACAACTGACGCTCCAAGAAAAACATATAGTGCATGAAGCAATAAAAATATAGTGTTTTGAAAGGTGACCTGATTTTTGCCGATGAAGAAGGGGTGCCTCGGGGGCATCCCCAAGCTTTGACGCTTGTACTTCTTGGATATTTCTTGGGGTGATGCATGGGCATCCCCAAGCTTGAGCTTTTGTCCATTCTTCAACTCATCTCATCATTCTCCAATCCCTACACTTGAAAACTTCCTTCATACAAAACTAAACACAAATCTATTAGCAACATTAGTGCAAGCATAACATATAATCAATCCTTTATTTGCTTCAGGTTTCAACTCAAAACCACCACATATATAGTAGATACTACTGTAGCAACCTCCCCAAAAGTTCCGTGATCAAAAGAACTCAAAAGAAAGCGATAAAGTGGCAAACACAAATATTGGCAGAAATCTGTCAAAACTGAACAGCTGACAAAGGTCGATTTTTTGAGGGATTTTCTGTTGCTCAAATCAAAAAGTGTTCAACTAACAAAAGTTTGGATATAACCTGGGGCATATGCACAAGAAATCGCAGGTCCAAAAGATAAACAGAGAATTTTTACGAATTTTACGGTGCAGCACCGAAAACAGTTTCAGGACAGCAACATCCCCAAATCTTTACCTCACTCAAATTAGAGGCTTCTCTTGGCACAAAAACGAAATAAACAAGATAAGGAGCGGTCATTACAGTAGTAATGACTTCCAAGACTCAAATAAAAGAAAAATTACTGAAAAGAAAACATTGGGTTATCTCCCAAGAGTGCTTTTCTTTAACGCCTTTGAGCTAGGCGCAGAAAATTGTGAATCAAGTAATATCAAGTGATGAAGCATCAAGCTCATAATTTGCTCTAAGAATAAAGTCAAAAAGTAATTTCTTTCTTTTCCTAGGGAAGTGTTCCATACCTTTCTTTAGTGGGAATTGATATTTGATAGTGCCTTCCCTCATATCAATGATAGCACCTACAGTTCGAATAAAGGGTCTTCCCAAAATAATAGGACATGAAGCATGGCATTCAACGTCCATAACAAGAAAATCAATAGGAACAAGGTTATTGTTAACCACAATAAGAACATCATTAATTCTTCCCAAAGGTTTCTTCTTAGCAACATCAGCAATAGGAACATCAAAATAACATTTTTCAAGCGGTGGTAAATCAAGCATGTCATAAATCTTTCTAGGCATGATAGAAATACTAGCACCTAGATCACATAAAGCATGGAAATCATAATCATTAACATGCATATCAATGATGGGTTCCCAACCATCTTCTAACTTCTTGGGAACAGAGGCTTTTTGCTTCAACTTTTCATCCCTAATTTTCATGAGAGCATTGGTAATATGCTTAGTAAAAGCAATATTTAGAGAACTAGCATTGGGAGTCAAAGAAAGCTTTTGCAAGAACAAAATTACTTCAGATATATTGCAGCCATCAACATCAAAATCATTAAAAGAAATAGAGCTATCATCTCCCACACTCCGAAAAATTTCAGCACTCTTTTGAGAAAAAGTTTTGGCAGTTTTAGGCTTTTTAACACAAGGAGTGGGAGTTTTCTCTACACCAATCAAAGTAAGAGGATTGCTAGCATTAGGAGAAACATCATTAGAGGTAGTAATGGTACATACCTTCATCTCTCTAGCCATCTCATCTTCTCTTTCCCACCTGGCATGCAATTCCGCTAACAATCTAATATTTTCATCAATTCCAACTTGGATAGCATTAGCGGTAGCAAAAGGATCAGGCTTAGCGGACATTCTATTAACCAAAGAAGATTGCACATTAGATAATAATGAAATATCGGTTTCAGCTTTGGAAACTTTAGCTTGCAATTCAGGAATAGCCTTGTTTAAATTTTCTAGTTGATGACTAATAGTCCTCAACAGAGCTGATTGCTCCTCCATAGTCTTGGTGAAAGCCCTGTTCTGCTCATATTACATCTGCATAAAATTCTTGGTAGCCTTTTCAAGTTCAAAAATTCTTTCTTCACTAGGCATTTTAGGTCTACCAAGATAGCTATTATCACCATTAGAAGGAAACAGTCTATAATTGTTACTAGCAAAATTGTTTCTATAAGCATTGTTGTTAAAATTATTGTTTCTAATGAAATTCACATCAACATGCTCTTCTTGAGCAACTAGAGAGGCCAAAGGAACATTATTAGGATCAACATGAGTCCTATCATTAGCAAGCATAGCCATAATGGTATCAATCTTATCATTCAAGGAAGAGGTTTCCTCAACAGAATTTACCTTCTTACCTTGTGGAGCTCTCTCGGTGTGCCATTCGGAATAATTTACCATCATGTTGTCGAGTAGCTTTGATGCGGCGCCCAAGGTAAGGGACATAAAAGTGCCTCCAGCAGCTGAATCAAGTAGGTTCCTTGAAGAAAAATTCAGTCTTGCATAAAAAGTTTGGATAATCATCCAAGTAATCAGTCCATGAGTAGGGCAATTCTTTATCATAGATTTCATTCTTTCCCAAGCCTGAGCAACATGTTCATTATCAAACTGAGTAAACTTCATAATATTGCTACGCAAAGCTATAATCTTAGCAGGAGGATAGTATCTACCAATAAAAGCATCCTTACACTTAGCCCATGAATCAATACTATTCTTAGTCAAAGACAGCAACCAATCTTTAGCTTTTCCTCTCAAAGAAAAAGGAAACAACTTGAGCTTAATAATGTCACTATCAACATCCTTATATTTCTGCATCTCACATAGCTCAACAAAATTGTTGAGATGAGCTGCAGCATCTTCAGTACTAGCACCAGAAAATTGCTCTTTCATAACAAGGTTCAATAAAGCAGGCTTAATCTCATAAAAGTTTGTAGCAGGAATAGGTGGTGCAATAGGAGTGCAGATAAAATCACTATTGTTCGTGCTAGTAAAGTCACACAACTTGGTGTTTTCAGGATTGGCCATTTCAGCAAAACGAAAGTAAACAAGTAAAAACAACTACCAAGGATTCTAATTTTTTTGGGTTTTTTGATATAAAATGATGCAGGTAAAATAAATAAAGTAAAGCAAAACTATAAAACAAAGTAAAGAATGTGTGTGCGAAAAACTCCCCTCGCAGAAGTCTTCTCTTCCTCCCCGGCAACGGCGCCAGAAAAGAGGCTGCTGGCGCTAAGTTGCTGCGGGAGGTTTTCTTCAATCTTTGGAAGTATTCTTCTTTAGTCCCCGGCAACGGCGCCAGAAAAGAAGCTGCTACCGGTTGATGGCGCCAGAAAATAAGCTAATGGCGTGTGGTTGACGTGGAGCAGACGGTCCTTGTGCGTGGTGAATAACCAGCCCGTTAGGAACCCCAAGAGGAAGGTATGATGAGTATAGCAGCTAGTTTTCCCTCAGTTTAAGAAACCAAGGTTTAATATCGATCAGGAGAGGAGAGACAATGACGACTGAAGGTGATGCGGAACCTGCACACACACAAACAAATACTTTGTCCCCAACTTGCGATGAGGTTGTCAATCTCACCGGTTTGCTTGAAACAAAGGTTATGAGCGTATCGAGTGGAAAATAATATAGTATGCGAGTAAAGTAAACAGTACGAGTAAAGTAAACAGTGATAGCAATATGATGTAAATAGGACCAGGGTCCACAGTTCACTAGTGGTGTCTCTCCATAGATAAAATAACACATGCTGGGTAAACAAATTACAGTTGGGCAATTGATAGAATAGAGATAAACGTGATATGTCAAGAAGATCACTATGAGATTTACTCTGGGCATTACAACAAAATACATAGACCGCCATCCAACTGCATCTATGACTAATAATCCACTCCCGGGGATATCAATCCGAACACCCTAGAAGTATTAAGTTGCGAACAACAGATAATTGCATTAAGCAAAGTGTGTAATGTAAACAAAGCATATGCCCTTGAGCATATGAATGTTGTTTTCTCCCTAGTAGCAACAGCACATCTACCACCTTAGAGGTTTCTGTCACTCCCCCAGGTGAAATAGAGGCATGAACCCACTATCGAGCATAAATACCCCCTCTTGGAGTCACTAGCAACTACTCGGCCAAGATAGCTACTAACAATGGAGAGCATGCAAGATCATAAACAACATAGAGATAACAAAAGATATAATTCAGTACAGCAACTTAATCATAAACACCAATATTCATCGGATCCCAACAAACCAAACATGTAGAATTACATAACGGTGATCTCAATCATGTAGGGCAGCTCATGAGATCTAAACATGAAGCACATGGTGGAGAGGACAACCATCTAGCTACTGCTATGGACCCATAGTCCAAGGTAGACTACTCACTCATCACTCCGGAGGCAAGCATGGCGATGAAGAAGACCTCCGGTGGCGATTCCCCTCTCCGGCAGGGTGCCAGGAAGAGCTTCTGGACCCTCCCGATCTTCGGGTCGACGGCGGCGGCGGATCGCGATGTGTTCTGGAAAACTGATCGGGTCCTTAGGTTTTTCTCGTCGGGGGGTCTTTATAGGCGAAGGGGCGATGTCAGAGGGGGAGCCAGGCTCCCTCACGCGGGCCCCGCGCGGCCAGGGGGCTGGCCGCACCGCCCCTGCGTGTGGGGCCCTGGTGGCCCCCCTCCTACTCCTCTTCGGATCTCTGGAAGCTTCCGGGTAAAATAAGACTTCAGGATGTGGTTTCGTCCAATTCCGAGAATATTTCCTGTGTATCACTCTGAAACACAAAAACAGCAGAAAACAGGGAACTGGCACTGTGGCAACTCGTTAATAGGTTAGTTCCGGAAAATGCATAAAAGTGCCACTAAGTGTAACGAAACAATAGGCAAATGGTGTAAAAACAAGCATGGAGCATCAAAAATTATAGATTCATTTGAGACGTATCAACAGCCATCGAAGACGCGAAAGATATAGTCCGGAAGTGTGAAGCATGCCAAAGATTCGCATCTCGACCACATGCACTAGCAGCAGAGCTACATCCAATACCATTGTCCTAGCCCTTTGCACAATGGGGCCTCGATATGGTAGGAAAATTGCACAAGTCCTGGCCAGGAGGACATGTTTACATGTAGTGGTAGTCGATAAATTTACCAAGTGGGTGGAAGCAGCCCCGGTAATAACTCAAGATTCAACAGCAGCGATCAACTTCATCAAGTCAATAGTGTTTCATTTCGGCGTACCATATAGCATCATCACGGACAATGGGACAAACTTCACTTCAAAGGAATTCAAGAGTTACTGCGAAGGGCTAGGAATCAAACTCAAATTTGCATTTGTGGCGCATCCGAAGACAAATGGACAAGTCGAAAAAGCCAATGGCCTGATATGTAGTGGGATAAAGAAGAGGCTCTTAGCACCTCTCGAGAAAGCCAAGAGCGCTTGGGTAGATGAATTTCCCTCCGTTCTTTGGAGTCTAAGAACCACACCCAACGCAGCAACTTAAGAAACTCCTTTCTTCCTGGTCCATGGCGCAGAAGCTGTGCTTCCAGTTGAAGTTACGCACGAGGCTCCAAGGGTGACGGCATACGACGAAACAACATCAATAGAAGCATTGCAAGACAATGTCGATGCACTAGATGAAGCAAGAGATAAGGCATTAGAAAGGGCCACGCAGTATCAACAGAGTCTAAGAAATTACCATAGTAGTCGAGTTCGTCCACGATCCTTTGTGGTGGGCGATCTAGTTTTGCGACTCAGGCAAGACAGCCACGGGAAATTAGAGTCCCCTTGGGTGGGACCTTACATCGTTATAGAAGTCATACCAGAAGGAGCTTATCGACTACAAGACAAGAAGACAGGAAAAGACGAAGGCAACCCGTGGAATGCGGAGCAGCTACGACGTTTTTACGCGTAGAATAAATCTAGTGGTATAATTAAACTCGAGTTAACCTTCTGAACCCAGAACATGAGGCCATAGGTCGGGTTCCTTGGGTTGAACTCGACAAAATTGTACAAGTATCTCTACTTCTCCGCTCAGGGGCTTCAACCCTCGGGTCGTACGAAAGAAACTTTTATCACGACATGGAGATCTTTTTTCACTATAAGGTTGTGCAGACAACCCGATATTCTTCAAGCAATTTGGTTCACAAAAGAACCCGATATTCTTCATACCAATTGGTTTGCAAAGAACCCGATATATAGAAAGCATACCTCAGAACAATGATTTGTTCTCATGGTACTAATAAAAACATCAAAACGAAGTACGAATATTCATTACATATGGCACGACAGCAAGGATATTATCAAAAGAAATTACATATAAAGCATATCCTAATGAAAGTGGACTTCAGCTTCATACTCCTTCTAGCACTGAGTGCCGTCATAGATCTTCACGTCGAACTTTGATGTGCTGATATGGAAGTCGAAGGTCATGAAGAAGCCTTGATGGATGTCGTGGTCTTCTGCAAACCGCGACCAGCCACCCTTAAAGTACTGTTCGCCGTTGCCATCATACCAAACTTCCACTTTGTATGGAGTCCCACTGCCAGATTGCTCGCGGAGAACCGCTTCTCGCAGTTCACGCCCATCCATGAACTTTGTGAAATTCAGCGGCAGACGCTGAATCTCGCGGCACTGCGCCATGGCAATGCAGAAGAAAGAAAATATTCTGGGAAGAGCAGCAGGAGCAGCGGGAGCAGCAGGAGGAGGAGCGCTTGGACCTGGGGCAGCGCCAGTCACCCTGGGCTTGTTTTTGCTACCAGGTAGGCGGCCGGGACGACGTTTAACCGGAGCGGCCAATGACGATCCTGCGGTGGCCGGAGTTGTGTTGTTCTTGTTCTTGCTTCCACGAGGGCGACCCCGACCTCGCGGTGCCACTGGAGAGCCAAGGTTCAGACGGGAACCATCTGCATCAGCCATGTGGACAAGGGAAAAAGCTAGAAAACCCTAGATGGAGAGAGAAGATGATGCGGCGGAGGAGGAATCTGATTAGGGTTTTTACCCTTGCCAGAAGGTGCTTTATTTATAAGCACGTATTATCAGGCCCCCATGATAAGCAAAGCCCATCAACGTATTCTCCAAAAGAGTTAAATTCTGCATGTAGCAGACGATAAATACCAAAGGAGAAAAAATAAGAAGGGGAGAGTGTGGTTGCACGATATAAAAGACCTCGCCTTGGGCTCGGGGGCTTGTAAACAGGAGATATTACAAGAAAGAAGACGAAGTGAATTTTGAGCCTATGCTTGACTACAAGTATTCAAACATAGCCTCGGGGGCTACTCCCATCGGGAGCGCTGAGCGCGCACCCGATAGAGGATGAGATAATCAGTATCGAGGATGAAGAAAGTATATCATACAAACTTTGGCTATATAGTTGACAAAATGCAAAGAGACTACTCCCATCGGGAGCGAGTTTTATGGTTGTTGAAACCCGAATATTTTCAGTCAAAATTTGACTGCGACATAAGATTCTCGAGTTATGTTATCGCAACGCAACTCGAATGCCGTGACATGTCACGAAGGTAAGACCCCGGGATCCATCCTGTGTGGCCTGGTATACGCACATGGATGCGCTCTGCTGGTATGTATCCGTGTCTACGACGCGAAGAAAATCCTGGTGGCCGCACTGAGTACCCTGAGAATCACTGGGATTCATTCTTTGTAAGACCTAAATGCGGCAAAAGAATGGGTTTGACCGGTATCCCGAATTCAAATCCAAGGGGATTGAATTTGAAGTAGGTGACAAGTATCTGTTCTGGCAGTTAACTGACCTCTTGATCCGTCAGAGTTGTTAGGCTTGTTCATCAAAACCCCTTGCGAAAAAATATCATGAAAGTAAGTCGAAAGACCAAGTCAAAGATTTGAAGATATGAAGAAATCGAAGAAATTGATCAAGTCGAAGATTTGAAGATTAGAGATTCAACCCGAATCTGCAATTCTGGTAGAATCTCAGGGGCTACTGAAAAGGGTATAGTTAATAGATCCTGTTAGTTGAGTACCCCTGAGGCCCGTTAAGCTAGGCCCAATTGTAATGATAGTCGAATATGAGTTCTTACCGTATGTCGATATTGTAATCTGTATCGGACCCTACCCGATCCTCGAGACCTGGCCATCTATATATAGGGGCCAGGAGGGGACGGTGTAGGGCAGATTGAAAGCAAGCCAGGTTGAAGACCCATGTTTACTTTTGATATACACTTATTTCGACTAACCTTTACCTTCGAGTTCATCCGACGCCCTCTTCCCCCGATCCTAAGTCCTTCATCTAGGACATTTATCGAGTTAACCCTCGTCAATAAGTGACAAGGGTATAGTTAATAGAGTCCATTAGTTAAGTACCCCTAAGGCCCGTTTAGCTAGGCCCAATTGTAATGATAGTCGAATACGAGTTATTACCGTATGTCGATATTTGTAATCTGTATCGGACCCTACCCGATCCTCGAGACCTGGCCACCTATATATAGGGGTCAGGAGGGGACGGTGTAGGGCAGATTGAAAGCAAGCCAGGTTGAACACCCAAGTTTACTTTCGATACACACCTATTTCGACTAACTTTACCTTCGAGTTCATCCGACGCCCTATCTCCCCGATCCTAAGTCCTTCATCTAGGACATTTGCCGAGTTAACCCTCGTCAATTGGCGCCGACCGTGGGGACCTTGGGCGTTGGAATCATGAATTCGACGGCTTTTTCGCTTTTAGCCAACAACAGTTCAGAAGTCGACGGAAGTTAGGAGATGGAGTTGACAATTGGAAGTTTGAGCATCCTCATCGGGCCGTCGGGTTCATCCCGCCTCTCGGATTCGATGAAACCAGATCCATCGGCAAACGAACCCGACACAGAGGAAACATTGAAGTCATCGGAAGGCTCTTCCAGTGAGGTAAACTCGCCAGTTAGCTTAGAAAAAGCATCAATCGCAGAAGGCGACAAAATTCAGGAAAATTTCGACTCAGAGGAAAAAGTGTATCAATCGCATAGCAACACAGAGGACCTCGCCATAGGAAGTAGCGGCGTCTCCAAGGTGCATCAATTATGCGTCATTATCACCGAAGCAGAAGAGGAAAGTAACAGCGAAAGAAGTAAAAGGGTCGACAGGCAAGTCGACAAAGTAAAAGAACACAACAAAAGGGAAAAGGAGAAAGTCCACGTCTCGGCTGGCGAATGGAGAATGATCAAATCGGCTATCAGTAACGGTACAGAGGTACCCGAAGGATCGAGAAGAGAAGTTCTAATGGGATATCAGTATGCATTATACCAACACAGGAAGAAACTAAGGGAGGAAAGAGAAATGGTGTTTCAAGACAATAACAGTATATCAAGGGAGGAATACTGGGAAGACTATAGTGAAGATTCAGAATATAGCAGAGAGAGGCGCGGAGACCCAAAACACAATAGGGGGGCGACAGCACGCGGCAGAGAAGAAGGGTACTCAAGGAGCCCCACCCCGCAGCTAGAAGAGGAGGAAGGTGACTTGATACAAAAAATGCCAGAGGCAGCATTAGCAGCAGCACAAGCATATTTGCTAGCTACAAGACCAGAACATGGAGACCCGCGAGAAGATATGCACCGAGCCGCGATACGAAGCCTCGGAATAGTAGAAGATTAAGATCAGGGAACAAGGTCCAGAGACGAAGTCGACAAGCTACAAGGGAAATCGAAAGGAGAAGTCCAGATACAATTGCGCAGATAACGAGTATAGCGAGTCATCAGAAGAGAAAAAGCAACAGAAAAGGAAGGAGGACGCAAGAAGTATAATAGCGCAAGCTTGAGTAAATAAATCACGACATGCTTGGAGGGAAGAGAATTATGAGGACGACAACAAAGATATGGGTGCTTTATGCTTTACCCGCAGGGTTCGCAAAACGCGGGTACCCAAAGGATTCAAATTACCGCACGACCAGAATAAGTACGCCGGGTCGCAAGAACCTACCTTATGGATATCAGATTATCTACAGGCAGTGCAGATATTAGGAGGAACAAAAGCGACCGCAATGCAAAGTTTACAGCTGCACCTCACCGGCGCCGCACGGTCCTGGTTGAATACCCTACCCGACGAATCCATTGGAAGTTGGGGGGAACTCGAAAGTCAATTCACAAGAAATTTTCGTTCCACCTATAAGCGCCCAGCATCACTGGAGGAAGTTAAAGCATATATGCAGAGAAAAGGCGAAACGCTGCGTTCCTATATACAACGCTGGAGTATAATAAAAAACTCAGCAGAGGACGTCTCCGACGAACGAGCAATAGACGCCTTTTCGGAAGGACTTCGTCGCTCAGATCTTGTGGAAGAAATAGGAAGAACAAGACCTACGACAGTAGCTGAGCTAATGGAACAAGCCAACAAATTCGCTGATGGAGAGGACGCGTATAACAACAAAAGAGGACGTTCGCCAGAAGTCGACAGAATAAGTCGACAGAGGAGACGACATCGCAGCAGGGATGATCAAGGAAGGCGAAATCAGGTAGCCGCGGGTTACATATTAGAAGAAGAAGAAGGGTATGAAAGTAGGAGGTTTCAGACAAAAGGAGTGGAAAAATCGAGATACTCTGGTCTTTCGGCCGAGGATATGCTGTACGGACCTTGTCGAATCCACTACGCGTATCTCGACGGGAAAAGGGTCTCAAATCATCAGATGAAGGATTGCAGAACATTCCTAAGGTTACAAAGCGTCGTGGGCTCAAACCAAGAAAGGAGGCAAGGAGAAAGACACAGAAGTCAAGGATATCAAATGCAAAGACTAGCAAAGCACCTAGAGTCGAAAGTATACATATCAGCCATGATTCAACCAGTGCCAAAGTCAAAGAAAGAGCGAAAGAGCATATCCAGGCAAGTAAACTTAGCAATATCATCACCACCAGCTACCACAGAGTACCTGCGGTGGTCAGAGCAACCAATCAAGTTTAGTAGAGCAGACCACCCAAGAAAGGTTCCCAGGCCGGGTCACTCGCCTATGGTTCTAAAAGCGCAAATAGGAGGATATGACATCGAAAGAGTGTTCATGGATGCAGGGAGCGGCATAAACTTAATATATGCTCGAACACTAAAGGCAATGTGCATCTCGCTGACGAGTCTGAAGCCAACAGATTGCTCTTTTCACGGAATAGTACCAGGAGCAGCAAACTACCCGCTGGGAAGAATAGAACTCGATGTCTGCTTTGGCAGCAGCGAAAATTATAGAAGAGAGAAACTGGAGTTCGAAGTTATGGATTGGCCTTCACAATATCATGCAATCCTGGGGCGCCCAGCATTTGCAAAATTCATGGCAGTACCACACTACGCGTATCTGACGTTAAAAATTCCAGGGCCCAAAGAAACAATTACAGTACAAGGGAGCTTTGAAGTAGCCAACATATGCGACAGAGAATTCAACAGGATGGCGCAAACCTTCGGCATGACAGCAGAATATGAGAGGTTAAAAGGAGAAACAGATCATAACATGCTACCCGATGTTGAACGATCCCTGCCAGATAAGGCTTTCGACACAACGCAGGACTCAAAGAAAATTCAGGTCCACCCTACTGATCCAAACAAGACAACATCAATTGCGGTGAACTTGGATCCCGCATAGGAAGGCGCGCTCGTCGAGTTCCTCCGTGAGCGCTGGGAAATCTTCGCCTGGTGTCCATCCGACATGCCAGGGGTTCCGAGGGAACTTGTCGAGCACGCATTAAACGTAGATCCCAAGGCAAACCCAGTCAAGCAACCATTGAGGCGATTTGATGAACCTAAAAGGAAGGCGATAGCGTCAGAATTGCACAGGCTAGAAAATGTCGGATTTATCAGGGAAATCAAAACTTCGAGTTGGGTATCGAACCCAGTCATAGTACCCAAGAATAATACAGACGTACAAAGAGTGTGCGTCGACTACACATCTCTCAATAAGCATTGTCCAAAAGATCCCTTCCCTCTACCCCGCATCGATCAGATAATCGATTCTATAGCGGGATGCGCAAGGCTTTCATTTTTGGATGCATATTCTGGTTACAATCAGATCAAATTGAAGAAAGAGGATGAGGAAAAAACGGCCTTCATCACACCATACGGAGTATTTTGCTACCAGGTAATGCCGTTCGGCCTAAAAAATGCAGGAGCAACTTATCAACGGATGATGCAAAATTGCCTCGGAAGCCAAATAGGACGCAATATCCAAGTCTACATTGATGATGTAGTCATCACAACGAGAGAAGAGAAATCTTTAATCAGCGACTTGGCAGAAACCTTCGACAACCTGAACAAGTACAAGCTTAAGCTGAACCCGACAAAGTGTTCCTTCGGAGTTTCAGCAGGGCAACTTTTGGGGTTCTTGGTGTCAGCACGAGGAATAGAGGCAAATCCAGAGAAGATTCAAGCAATTCTAACAATGGGGAAACCCACGAAACTCCACGACGTACAGAAATTGGCAGGACGCGTCGCTTCGTTGCTCGACTAGGGGAGAAGGTGCTTCCTTTTTATGCACTTATGAAGAAGTCAGACGATAAATTTGAGTGGACAGAAGAAGCAGACACAGCGTTTGCACAGTTGAAAAAAGTGCTTTCCACACCACCAGTGTTGGTCGCACCAAAAGAGAAAGAGCCACTGCTGTTGTACATTACCGCAACCAATCAGGTGGTGAGTACAGCTCTAGTATTCGAAAGAAGCGAAGAAGGAAAAGCTCATGGCGTCCAGAGGCCGGTATACTTCATCAGTGAAGTGCTATCTCCAACCAAACAAAGGTACCCGCATTATCAGAAGTTGGCATACAGTGTCTTCACAACCGCACGTAAACTACGACAGTATTTTGCGGTGCACCCAATTATAGTGGTCAATGAAGCACCACTATCGAACATATTGAACAACCCTCTAGCGACGGGACGTGTCTCTTTGTGGGGAATCGAGTTATCTCCCATGGACATCACGTACGAAAAAAGGAAGGCGATCAAGTCGCAAGTCTTGCCAGACTTTACAGCAGAGTGGCTCGAGCTGCAAAGCACGGGACCACCAGATTTATCGAGTACTTGGACAATGTACTTCGACGGTTCTAAGAGAGTCGAAGGCGCAGGCGCAGGAGTAGTGTTGATATCACCTCATGGAGATAAATTAAAGTACGTCTTAAGGATGAGCTTTCCGCAGGCTTCCAACAACAAAGCAGAGTACGAGGCTTTGTTGCACGGAATGAAGATGGCTAAAGCGTGTGGAGCAACTCGCCTAAAAATATTTGGAGATTCCAACCTTGTTGTTCAGCAAGTCATGAACAAATGTGACACAATCAATGACAACATGATGGCCTACAAAAATTTGTACCATTACCTAGAAGGAACGTTCGATGGATGCGAAGTCTCGCACGTAAGCAGGAACAGCAATGAAGAAGCCGACAATTTAGCAAATATCGGGTCACAGTGTTTACCTGTGCCGTCCAGAGTATTTTGGGAGGAAATAGTGGAAAGATCAATAAAAAGTGGAAAAAGTCCGACTACTACAGCAGGCTCGGGGGCTACGTCAGAACCAGAGGTGATCATGATGATAGAAGAAACATGGATGCAGCCATATCTCGCGTACATGATAAATAAAAAATTACCAGAAGACGCAGTGGAGGCCAAGAGGATAACTCGAAGATCGAAAGCATTTGTCGTGTTGGAAGGGAAATTATACAAGAGAAGTATTACCGGCGTTTTACAGTGTTGTGTAACGCCCCAGGAAGGGCAAGCAATCTTGAGAGACATACACGGCGGAGTATGTGGCCATCATGCTAGCAGCAGAGCGATAGCGGCAAAAGCTTTCCGAGCAGGATTCTATTGGCTAACAGCCATCGAGGACGCAAAAGATATAGTTCGAAAGTGTGAAGCATGTCAAAGGTTTGCATCTAGGCCGCATGCACCAGCAGCGGAGCTACAAACAATACCATTATCTTGGCCCTTCGCGCAATGGGGCCTCGATATGGTGGGAAAGTTGCACAAATCCTGGCCAGGAGGGCATGTCTACATGCTAGTGGCAGTCGATAAATTTACCAAATGGGTAGAAGCGGCCCCAGTAACAACTCAAGATTCCACAGCAGCAATCAGCTTCATCAAGTCAATAGTTTTCCGTTTTGGTGTACCACACAGCATCATCACAGACAACGGGACAAATTTTACTTCAAAGGAATTCAAGAGTTACTGCGAAGGATTGGGAATCAAGCTCAAATTCGCATCTGTGGCACACCTGAAGACAAACGGGCAAGTCGAAAAAGCCAATGGCCTAATATGTAGAGGAATAAAAAAGAGGCTCTTAGCACCTCTTGAGAAAGCCAAGAGCGCTTGGGTAGAAGAATTGCCCTCCGTTCTTTGGAGTCTAAGAACTACTCCTAATGCAGCAACTCAAGAAACTCCTTTTTTCCTGGTCAATGGCGCCGAAGCCGTGCTTCCAGTCGAAGTGACGCACGAGGCTCCAAGAGTAACAGCGTATGACGAGACAACGTCAAGAGAGGCATTGCAAGATGATGTCGATGCACTAGATGAAGCAAGAGACAAAACATTAGAAAGGGCTACGCAATATCAACAAAGCCTACGAAACTACCATAGTAGTCGAGTTCGTCCACGATCCTTCGTGGCGGGAGACCTTGTTTTGCGACTCAGGCAGGACAGCCACGGCAAATTGGAGTCTCCTTGGGTGGGACCTTACATCGTCACCGAAGTAATATCAGGAGGAGCATATCGACTACAAGACAAGAAGACTGGGAAGGACGAGAGCAACCCGTGGAATGCAGAATAGCTACGACGTTTTTACGCGTAGACTAAGTATAGTGGTATCAATAAATTCGAGTTAGCCTTCTGAACCCAGAACATGAGGCCACAGGTCGGGTTCTTTGGGTTGAACTCGACAAAATTGTCCAATTATTTGTTACTTCTCCGCTCGGGGGCTTCAACCCTTGGGTCGTACGAAAAAAAATTATTATGGCAAGTTGAAGGTTTTCTTTCATTATAAGGTTGTTTAGACAACCCGATAAATACTGAGAGAAATTGGTTCATAAAAAGAACCCGTATTACTCCTACATTTTTTGGTTCGCAAAGAACCCGATATATGGAAAGCATACCTCAGAACAAGGGAAAAACCTCGAAAACCATAGATGAAGAAGAGAAGACGATGCGGCGGAGAAGGAATCTGATTAGGGTTTTTACCTTTACCAGATGGTGCTTTATTTATAAGCACGTATTATTGGGCCCCCGCGCTACAGCACAGCCCATAAACATATTTTGCAGCAGGGGTTAAATTCTGCGTACAGCAGACGATAATATCAACGAAGAAAAACAAGAAAAGGAGACTATGGTCGCACGATATGGAAACCTCGACTTGGACTCGGGGGCTTGTCAAATAATAAGATATCCACAGAAGAAAGAAGAGCTCAACTTTGAGCCTATGCTTGACCACAAGTCGCCAAACATAGCCTCGGGGGCTACTCCCATCGGGAGCGCTGAGCGCGCACCCGATAGAGATAAGATAATCAATATTGGAGAGGCGGAAGGATAAGCATACAAAACTTCGACTACGTAGTCGACAAAATGAAGAGAGAATTACTCCCATCGGGAGCGCTGAGCGCGCACCCGACGATATTCATTGGTAAAGCATTGGAGATTGGAGAAGTGTTACTCCCATCGGGAGTGGGCTTTATGGTTGTAGAAACCCGAATATTTTCAGTCAAAATTTGACTGCGACATAAGATTCTCGAGTTGCGTTATCGCAATGAAACTCGAATGCCGTGACTTGTCACGAAGGTAAGACCCCGGGATCCGTCCCGTGCGGCCTGGTATACGCACATGGATGCGCTCTGCTGGTATGTATCCGTGTCTACGACGCAAAGAAAATCCTGGTGGACGCACTGGGTACCCTGAGAATCACTGGGATTCATTCTTTGTAAGTCCTAAATGCGGCAAAAGAGTGGGTTTGACCGGTATCCCGAATTCAAGTCCAAGGGGATTGAATTTGAAGTAGGTGACAAGTATCTGCTCCGGCAGTTAACTGACCTCTAGATCCGTCAGAGTTGTCAGGCTTGTTCATCAAACCCCCTTGCGAAAAAATATCATGAAAATAAGTCAAAAAAGACCAAGTCGAAGATTTGAAGATATGAAGAAGTCGAAGAATTAATCAAGTTGAAGATTTGAAGATTAGAGATTCAACCTGAATCTGCAATTCTGGTAGAATCTCAGGGGCTACTGACAAGGGTATAGTTAATAGAGCCCGTTAGTTAAGTACCCCTAAGGCCCGTTTAGCTAGGCCCAATTGTAATGATAGTCGAATACGAGTTATTACCGTATGTCGATATTTGTAATCTGTATCGGACCCTACCCGATCCTCGAGACCTGGCCACCTATATATAGGGGTCAGGAGGGGACGGTGTAGGGCAGATTGAAAGCAAGCCAGGTTGAACACCCAAGTTTACTTTCGATACACACCTATTTCGACTAACTTTACCTTCGAGTTCATCCGACGCCCTATCTCCCCGATCCTAAGTCCTTCATCTAGGACATTTGCCGAGTTAACCCTCGTTAATAAGGGAGCACAATAAAAAGGAAAAGGAGAAAATTCACATCTCAGCCGGAGAGTGGAGGATCATTATGTTAGCTATCAATCATGGCACAGAAGTACCCGAAGGCTCAAGAAGAGAAGTTTTAATGAGGTATCAGTACGCATTACACCAGCACAAGAAGAAACTGAGAGAGGAAAGAGACATGTTTGTGAGGAGTCGAGATAATAACAGTATGTCAAGGGAAGAATATTGGGATGATTATAGTGATGATTCAGAGTACAGCAGGGAAAGGCGCAGAGACCCAAAACACAACAGAGGAACAACGGCGCAGAGTAGAGAAGAAAGGTACTCAAGAAGTATGACTCCACAGTTAGAGGAGGAGGAAGAAGACTTTGTAGAAGAAACATCGGAAGCAGCGCTGATAGCAGCACAGGCATACCTACTAACCACGCGGCCAGAACCCGGAGATCCACGGGAAGACATGCACCAAGCCGCAATACGAAGCCTCGGGATAGTGGAAGACAAGATCATGGGAAAAGGTCCAGAGGCAAAGTCGACAAGCTACAAGGAAGGGCGAAAGGAGAAGGTCAAGCACAAAATCACAGAAAACGAGTCTAGCGAATCATCGGAAGAAGAAAGGCGACAAAAGAGGAAGGAGGACGCAAGAAATATAATAGCGCAGGCTCGAGTAAATAAATCGCGCCACGCATGGAGGGAAGAAAATTATGAGGACGACGAAAAAGAGATGGGCGCGTTGTGATTTACCCGCAGGGTTCACAAAACGCGGGTACCCAGAGTATTCAAGCTACCGCACGACCAGCAAAAATATGATGGGTCGCAAGAACCTACCCTATGGTTGTCGGAATACCTGCAGGCAGTACAGATATTAGGGGGAACAAAAGCAATAGCAATGCAGAGTTTGCAATAACACCTCACCGGCGCAGCACGGTCCTGGTTGAATACCCTACCCAATGAATCCATCGGAAGCTGGGGAGAACTCGAAAGCCAATTCGTAAGAGATTTCTGCTCGACATATAAGCGCCCAGCATCACTAGAGGAAGTCAAAGCGTGCGTGCAAAGGAAAGGCGAAACTCTATGTTCTTATATACAATGATGAAGTGTAATCAAAAACTCAGCAGAGGACGTCTCCGACGAAAGAGCAATAGACGCTTTTTCGGCTGGCCTTCGTCGCTCAGACCTCGTGGAAGAGATAGGAAGAACAAGGCCAACAACAATGGCCGAATTAATGGAAGAAGCCAATAGATTTGCTGACAGAGAGGATGCATATAAAAACAAAAGAGGACGGTCACCAGAAGTCGACAGAACAAGTAGACAGAGGAGAAGACTGATGTCTACGCACGCGTCTGTTCTTGTAGATAGTGTTGGGCCTCCAAGTGCAGAGGTTTGTAGAATAGCAGCAAGTTTCCCTTAAGTGGATCACCCAAGATTTATCGAACTCAGGGAGGAAGAGGTCAAAGCTATCCCTCTCAAGCAACCCTGCAATTACGATACAGAAAGTCTCTTGTGTCCCCAACACACCCAATACACTTGTCAGATGTATAGGTGCACTAGTTCGGCGAAGAGATAGTGAAATACAAGTGGTATAGATGATTATAAGTAGTAAATGCAATCTAGAATAAAAATGGCAGCAAGCAAACAAGTAACAAAACAGCGAGTAAACAGTGTGCAAAGCTTGGAAACAAGGCCTAGGGATCATACTTTCACTAGTGGACACACTCCCAACAAATATAACATAATTGAACAAATAAATAACTTCTCTTCACTATGCTACTCTGAATTACTCTCCTATTGAATAACACTAATCATTGCGTAGTGGCTACAGAAGCACCCCTTAAAGTTCATCAAGTACTTGACAAACACCACTCATAGAGATATCCAAATCAAATCACAACTCAAGATAAATATTATTACAACTTAGACCAAGTACTAACACAGTGCACACACTATCAACATTACACCATGAAAGGAGGAATAGATCACTTCAATACTATCATAGTGATAATTATTCTCATAATCCATAAGAGATCACAATCGTAGCCTAGACCAAGTACCACCACGATGCACACACTATCACCGTTACACCATGGCAGGAGGAATAGATTACTTTAATAACACCACTAGAGTACACATAATGATGAAGAGTAGCATCTACTTATTCAACATGATACAAAGCTCACGATCACATAAAGATCACATCATGGGAGAGAGAGGTAAACCACATAGCTATCGGTAGAGCCCTCAGCCCCGGTGGAGAACTACTCCCTCCTCATCATAGGAGACAGCAAGGTTGATGGAGATGGCGGTGAGGTCGATGGAGACCGATGGAGATGGCTCCGGGGGCACTTCCCCGTCCCGGCAGGGTGCCGGAACAGAGACTTCTGTCCCCCGAAATTTGTCGACGGCGGCGGCGGAGCTACAAAACTGTTCTGGAAACCGACTCCCCTAGGGTTTTCCGTCCCGAGGCTTTATATAGGCGAAGGGGCGTCGTCAGGGGGCTGCCAGGGACTCCTCACACATAGGGGGCGCGGCCAGGGGCTGGGCCACGCTGCCCTGGTGTGAGGCTGGCCCCTGGCCCCCCTCCGGCTCTCTTTCGGTCCTCGTCCTTCATCCGAGAAAAATAGGAGTTCTGAAACTTGTTTCGTCCAATTCCGAGAATATTTCATGTGTAGCATTTTTTAAACACAAAAACAGCAGAAAACAAGGAACTGGCACTGTGGCATCTTGTCAATAGGTTAGTTCCAGAAATCGCATAAAAACGCCATGAAGTGTAATGAAACACAAGGCAAATGGTGTAAAAACAAGCATGGAGCATTAAAAATTATAGATATGTTTGAGACGTATCAAAGACACCGCAGCAGAGATAATCAAGGAAGGCGAAATCAGGTAGCTACGGGGTACGAAGCAAAGGAAGAGGAAGGTTATGAAAATAGGAAGTTTCAAGCAAAATGAGTAGAAAAACCGAGATACTCCGGCCCTTCGGCCGAAGACATGCTATATGGACCTTGTCGAATCCACTACGCGTATCTCAATGGAAAGAGAGTCTCAAACCACCAGATAAAGGATTGTAGAACTTTTCTGAGGTTACAGAGTGCCATGGGTTCAAGCTAAGGAGGATGGCACGGAGAGAAACACACAGGTCAAGGATATCAAATACAAAGGCTAGCAAGGCACCTAGAGTCGAAAGTTTACATATCTGCAATGATTCAACCGGTGCCCAAATCAAAGAAAGAGCGAAAGAACATATCTAGGCAAGTAAACCTAGCAATATCATCGCCACCAGCCACTATGGAGTACTTGCGGTGGTCAGATCAACCAATTAGGTTCAGCAGAGCAAACCACCCAAGGAAAGTTCCCAGGCCGGGCCACTCGCCAATCGTACTAAAAGCGCAAATAGGAGGATATGACATCGGGAGAGTATTCATGGATGCAGGAAGTGGCATAAACCTAATATATGCTAGAACCCTGAAGGCAATGTGTATCTCACTGACAAGCCTGAAGCCAACAGACTGTTCTTTCCATGGAATAGTACCAGGAGCCGCAAATTACCCTCTGGGGAAAATAGAACTCGACGTCTGCTTTGGCAGTAGCAGCAACTATCGCAGGGAGAAGTTGGAATTTGAAGTTATGGACTGGCCCTCACAGTACCACGCAATTCTAGGGCGCCCAGCATTTGCAAAGTTCATGGCGGTACCTCACTACGCGTATCTAACGCTAAAAATTCCAGGACCCAAAGGAACGATTACAGTACAAGGGAGCTTCGAAGTAGCCAACACTTGCGACAAAGAATTCAATAGAATGGCGCAAACTTTCGGCATGACAGCAGAATATGAGAGACTGAAAGGAGAAACCGATCATAATGTGCTACCCGATGTTGGATGATCCCTGCTAGATCAGGCTTTCGATACAACTCAGGACTCGAAGAAAATCCAGGTCCACCCTACAGACCCAAACAAGACAACATCAATTGCGATAAACCTGGATCCCGCATAGGAAAGCGCGCTCGTCAAGTTCCTCCATGAGCGCTGGGAAATCTTCGCCTGGTGTCCTTCAGACATGCCAAGGGTTCCTAGGGAACTTGTCGAGCACGCATTAAATGTAGATCCTAAAGCAAAGCCAGTCAAGCAACCATTGCGATGATTTGATGAACCCAAAAGGAAGGCGATAGCATCAGAATTGCACAGGCTAGAAAACGCCAGATTTATCAGAGAAATAAAAACTTTGAGTTGGGTATCCAATCCAGTCATTGTACCTAAGAAAAACACAGACGTACAAAGAGTGTGTGTCGACTACACATCCCTCAATAAGCACTGTCCAAAGGATCCCTTCCCTCTACCCTGCATTGATCAAATAATTGATTCAACAGCGGGATGTGCAAGGCTTTTCTTTCTGGACGCATATTCTGGTTACAACCATATCAAGTTGAAGAAAGAAGATGAAGAAAAGACAGCTTTCATTACGCCATATGGGGTGTTTTGCTATCAAGTGATGCCTTTCGGCCTAAAAAATGCAGGAGCAACTTATCAACGGATGATGCAAAATTGCCTTGGGAGCCAAATAGGACGCAACATCCAAGTCTATATCGACGATGTAGTCATTACCACAAGAAAGGAGGAATCCCTAATCAGCGACTTGGCAGAAACCTTCGACAACCTGAACAGGTCCAAGCTTAAGCTTAACCCGACAAAGTGTTCCTTCGGCGTATCGGCAGGACAACTCTTAGGGTTTCTAGTATCAACGCGAGGAATAGAGGCGAACCCAGAGAAGATCCAAGCAATTTTAACAATGGGGAAACCCACGAAACTACACGACGTACAGAAACTCGCAGGACGCGTCGCGGCACTAAGTCATTTTGTTGATCGATTGGGAGAGAAAGCACTCCCTTTCTACGCACTCATGAAGAAATTAGATGATAAATTTGAGTAGACACAAGAAGCAGATGCAGCTTTCACGTAGCTGAAAAAAGTGCTTTCCACGCCACCAGTGTTGGTCGCACCAAAAGAAAAAGAGCCACTACTACTTTACATCGCCACAACCCATCAGGTGGTGAGTACAGTATTAGTAGTCGAAAGAAGTGAAGAAGGAAAAGCCCATGGTGTCCAGAGACCGGTATATTTCATCAGTGAAGTACTTTCTCCGACAAAACAGAGGTATCCGCACTATCAAAAACTCGCATATAGTGTCTTTACAACAACACGAAAATTGCGACAGTACTTTGCGGTGCACCCAATCATAGTGGTCAATGAAGCACCACTATCAAACATATTGAACAATCCTTCAGCAACAGGACGTGTCTCTTTATGGGGAATCGAATTATCTCCCATGGACATCACATATGAAAAAAGAAAGGCGATCAAGTCGCAAATCTTGCCAGATTTCACAGCAGAGTGGTTGGAGTTACAGAGCACGGGACCGCCAGATTTATCGAGTGTTTGGACAATGTACTTCGACGGTTCTAAAAGAATCCAAGGCGCAGGCGCAGGAGTAGTCTTGATATCACCACAAGGCGACAAATTGAAGTACGTTTTAAGGATAAGTTTTCCGCAGGCCTCTAATAATGAAGCAGAATACGAGGCTTTACTGCATGGAATGAAGATGGCCAAGGCGTGCGGAGCAACTCGACTAATTTTTTTTGGAGATTCAAACCTTATCGTCCAACAAGTTATGAATAGATGCGACACAATCAATGACAACATGATGGCCTACAAGAACTTATATCACTATCTCGAAGAAACATTTGATGGGTGCGAAGTCTCGCACATCAGTAGAAACAGCAACGAAGAAGCCGACAATCTGGCAAATATCGGGTTACAGTGCCTGCCCGTGCCATCTGGAGTCTTCTCGGAAGAAATAGTGGAAAGATCAATAAAAAGCGTCAAAAGTTCGACTACTGCAGTGGGCTCGGGGGCTGGTGCGAAAAATGACGAGAGTACACCAGAACCTGAAGAAGTCATGATGATAGAAGAAGCCTGGATGCAACCATATCTCACATACATGATAAATAAGAAGTTACCAGAAGATGCAGTAGAAGCCAAAAGAATAACTCGACGATCAAAAGCATTTGTTGTGTTGCAGGAGAAATTATACAAAAAGAGCATAACTGGCATTTTGCAGCATTGCGTAACGCCTCAAGAAGGACAAGTAATATTAAAAGATATACATGCCGGAGTATGTGGCCATCATGCTAGCAGCAGGGCAATCGCGGCAAAAGCGTTTCGAGCAGGATTCTATTTGCTAACAGCCATCGAAGATGCAAAAGATATAGTTCGAAAGTGTGAAGCATGTCAAAGATTCGCGTCTCGACCACACGTGCCAGCAGCAGAGTTACAGCCAATACCAAGTGGGTATAAGCGGCCCCGGTAACAACTCAAGATTCGACAGCAGCAATCAATTTCATTAAGTTAATAGTGTTTTGCTTCGATGTACCATACATCATCATCACGGACAACGGGACAAACTTTACTTCAAAGGAATTCAAGAATTACTGCGAAGGTTTGGGAATCAAACTGAAGTTTGCATTCGTAGCACACCCGAAGACAAACGGGCAAGTCGAAAAAGCCAATGGCCTAATATGCAACGGGATAAAAAAGAGGCTCTTAGCACCTCTTGAGAAAGCCAAGAGCGCTTGGGTAGATGAACTGCCCTCCGTTCTTTGGAGTCTAAGAACTATGCCTAACGCAGCTACTCAAGAAACTCCCTTTTTCCTGGTCCACGGCACAGAAGCCATGCTTCCAGTCGAGGTTACACACGAAGCTCCAAGAGTGACGGCATACGACGAAGTAACCTCAACAGAAGTGTTACAAAACAACATCGATGCACTGTATGAAGCAAGAGGTAAAGCACTGGAAAGAGCCACGCAGTATCAACAGAGCCTGCGGAACTACCACAGTAGTCGAGTTCGTCCGCGATCCTTTGTGGTGGGAGATTTAGTCTTATGACTCAAGCAGGATGGCTACGGCAAGTTAGAGTCCCCTTGGGTGGGACCTTACATTGTCACAGAAGTAATACCAGGAGGAGCTTATCGACTACAAGACAAGAAAACGGGAAAAGACGAAAGCAACCCATGGAATGCGGAACAGCTATGGCGTTTTTACGCATAGAAGAAATCTAGTGACATCAGTAACTTCGAGTTGACCTTCTGAACCCAGAACATGAGGCCACAGGTCGGGTTCCTTGGGTTAACTCGACAAATTGTACAAATATTTTACTTTTCCACTCGGGGGCTTCAAGCCTCGGGTCATACGAAAGAAAGTTCAATACAATATGGAGATCTTTAAAGACATACTACTAGGTTGTGAAACAACCCGATATTCTTCAAGTGATATAGTTGGTTCAAAGGAACCCGATAATATATATATATAGCATACCTCGGAACGACGATTTGTTCCCATGGTCTATTAAGTACAAGCATAAAACCAAATACGATTATTCATTACAGCTAGAACGACAAAAAGGCAACTCAAAAAGGAGATTACATAAGGAGATTCTAGTGGAAGTGTACTTCAGCCTCGTACTCCTTCTGGCATTGAGTACCATTGAAGATCTTCACATCAAATTTCGACGTGCCAATATGAAAGTCGAAGGACATGAAGAAACCTCGCTGGATGTCATGATTATCCACAAACTGTGACCAGCCGCCCTTGAAATACTATTCGCCAGCGCCGTCATACAAGACTTCCACCTCGTAGGGAGTTTCTCCCCCAGAATGTTCACGAAGAATTGCTTCACGCAACTCCCGCCCATCCATGAACTTGGTGAACTTTAGCGGCAGCCATTGAATTTCACGGCACTGCGCGCTGGCAATACAGAAAAAGGAATATATCCTCGGCTGAGGAGAAGAAGTGTTACCAGGAGGTGCGCTTGGAACTGGGGTAGCGCGAGGCACCTTTGCTTTATTCTTACTCCTGACCGGGCGGCCGGGATGCCGCTTCACTGGAGCAGACAACGAAGATCCTACAGCAGCTGGTGCTGTCTTATTCTTGCTGCCACGAGGGCGGCCGCGACCCCGCAGTGCCGTCGGGAAGCCGAGGTTCAGACGGGTCCCATCTGCATCAGCCATGGAGACAATTTTACAGAAAAGAAACCCTAGATGAAGAAGAAGAAGATGCGGTGGAAGGGTAATCTGCTTAGGGTTTTTTACCCTCGCCAACTGTGCTTTATTTATAAGCACATATTAACGGGCCTCCGCGAAAATAAGGCCCATAAAATATTTACAAAGGAGTTAAAATCTGCACATAGCAGACGATAATAAGAAGAATATATCAAAGAGAGTACGGGAAACCTCGCCTTGGATTCGGGGGCTTATGACTTCAAGGAAAAAGAAAAGGTAAATGAGTATATGAGGAAGAATTTATATCCTTTGAGCCTATACCCGGGAAAAATTTCTCGGCTATAGCCTCGGGGGCTACTCCCATCGGGAGCGCTGAGCGCGCACCCGATAGAAAATAGAGAAGCAGCAATAAAAATGAAAAAGCTACGGATAAGGAATTAATGGATGCGGTACGAGTCGCCAACATTTCGACAACAATGAAACTTTGACTACATAGCCAACGAAATATGGAGCGATTACTCCCATCGGGAGCTACTCATAAGAAGTTAATACAAAATTCAAAAGATTTTGGATATTACATCAGTCAAATAAGACTGCAACATGCGATTCTCGAGTTGCGTTATCGCAATGAAACTCGAATGTTGTGATTTATCATGAAGGTAAGACCCCGGGATCCGTCCTGTGAGGCCTGGTATACGCACATAGATGCGCTCTGCTGGTATGTATCCATGTCAACGATGCGAAGAAAATCCTGGTGGACGCACTGGGTACCCTGAGAACAACTGGGATTCATTCTTTGTAAGTCCTAAATGCGGCAAAAGAATATGTTTGACCGGTATCCCGAATTCAAGTCCAAGGGGATTGAATTTAAAGTAGGTGGCAAGTATCTGTTCCGGTAGTTAACTGACCTCTTGATCCGTCAGAGTTGTCAGGCTTATTCATCAAAACCCCTTGCGAGATATTATCATGAAAATAAGTCGAAAGACCAAGTCACAGATTTGAAGATGTGAAGAAGTCGAAGAATTGATCAAGTCGAAGATTTAAAGATTAGAGATTCAACCTGAATCTGCAATTCTGGTAGAATCTCAGGGGCTACTGACAAGGGTATAGCTAATAGAGCCCGTTAGTTGAGTACCCCTGAGGCCCGTTAAGATAGGCCCAATTGTAATAATAGTCGAAATATGAGTTCTTACCGTATGTCGATGTTGTAATCTGTATCGGACCCTATCCGATCCTCGAGACCTGGCCACCTATATATAGGGGTCAGGAGGGGACGGTGTGGGACAGATTGAGAGCAAGCAAGGTTCAATACCCAAGTTTACTTTCGATATACACCTGTTTCGACTAACTTTACCTTCGAGTTCATCTGACGCCCTATCTCCCCGATCCTAAGTCCTTCATTTAGGACATTTGTCGAGTTAACCCTCGTCACCTGGTGTCTGAGTTCCATGAAGGCCAGGACATGAGCCCGCGCCCCCTGATAAGTGAAGTTTTAGGGTTAGGGTTCTTGCAGAGATTTCTTGATTTGAGTTGATTAGGGCTACGATTCATCGATTAGGGCTACGTTTCGTCCATTTGAGTTGATTTGCTTGCTTGCCTTCCGTAATGTTAGGTGCCAGAGACGATTCATGACCCGAATTTTACTGGCATTCATGAGAGCGAGCTGCGCTGCAAGCACGAGTTGCCTCTGCACAAGTATGTTGCTTTCGACCGTGGACACACTGGCAGGAAATTTTTGGGCTGATGGATCACATGTAGCTTCTTATTGAATCAATTGTACTTGCATCTGTTAACTGAATTTCTGTCTGCACAAGAAATTTCTGTCTGTTAACTGAATATTGTCCCCTAAATAATGTTAACTGAATATTGTTAACTGAATACTAAATGATTTCTGTCTGTTTCCTGAAAATTGTTAACTGAATACTGAATAATTTCTGTCTGTTAACTGAATGAATACTGTTAACTAAATAATGGCAATCTGCAGGATGGAATTTGTGGCACAGTTCACTGGATAGATAGGGAGTGGCCATTGACTTTGAAGTATGCTATTCTGAAGTTGTGGGCTATGTTTGAGGAGGAGAAGGAGACAAGGATTGCTGGCAATGTGGAATATGCTACAAAGAATTACAATCTTGTGCTTGAGAAAAGAGACTTAGAAAAGAAAGTATATGATCTGCAGAAACAGCTAGGCAACACTTTGACACTTGAGCAAGTGCATATGGTTACTACTGGTAAACTGGAGCTCCAGAAGACAATGAGGGAGAGGGCAGAGCTCAAGATCTGCACTTTGAAGGAGGAGAAGAGGAACCTAGAGTTCTACTTAGCAGATCTTCTCAAGTTTGGAGAAAGTAACAAGCAGAAGCTCAAGAAGATAGCTGATATTCTATCAGAGGAGTGAGCTCTGTTTAATCCAGCCAGCCAGTAATTTAGTTTGTCAATGTTAAGTTGTTGTTGTCCTAGTCGATCAGAGAAGTGGAACTTGATGTTTGCAATGTGGATTTTTATGTTGTACTAGTGGATTTATTTATGTAGTGTGTGGACCTCTATGGTGATGATGAACCATTTTAACTTGCTGAATGTATTGTCTGAAGTATGTGGAATTTTTTGTCTGATGTATGTGGAATGGTTGAGCTATTTGATATTTTAAGTGGTCACAAAATTGTTTGCAATGTGCAATGGTTTACCAAGATTACTAGTTGTCATCAGCTAGTCGTCGATAACTCGTAGTCTTAGGTTACTAGTTATTGTTGACTAGTAGTCTTAGGTTACTAGTTGTTGTCGACTAGTCGTCGAGGGCTACTAGTCTATGGATAGTTGTTGTCGACTAGTCGTCGATGACATCTAGACTAGGTTACATAGTTGTTGTCGACTAGTCGTCAACGACATCTAGGCTAGGTTAACTAGTTAACTAGTTGATGTCGACTAGTCATCGACGACATCTAGGCTAGGTTACTAGTTGATGTCGACTAGTCATCGACGACATCTAGGCTAGGTTACTAGTTGATGTCAACTAGTCGTCGACGATAACAAGCATCACCATTGTAACATTTGCATATGAATTACATTTGAGAAGCACACCCATAGAACATCATAAGCACAAGCATTGCATAAGAGAACATAACCATCACCCACAGAACATCATAAGCACAAGCATTGCATAAGAGAGCATAAGCATCACCATTGCATCAGAGAACATAGTTTTCTAACATTAGTTCTATCCAACATCAGTACTATCCAACATCAGTACTATCACCAAAAGAGGCAAGCAGGTAGAAAGGCATGAACCAGACCATGTCCTTTACAACAATTGTGCTTGCATCACCCAAAAAGAGGCACCAAACAGCTGTGCTAAGGCAAACCTATTACTTGTCCATTACAACACAGCTCCATCATCATCCTAGGTTACTACTTGTCCATTACAACAAAGGCAAGTTTAATTAGAAGGCCCAGCTTCTTCAGCATCTCCTGCAATATAACCACAGTTGAAATACCCCCATGTCCTGCTTCTCTTGTAGCCTGCTGTAGGTCCATCATCCTGCCCACCTGCAGTGCTCCTTGGGGCAGTAAAGGTAGACTGTCTAGCAGGAGGTTGCTGTGGAGGAGCTTGCCACACAGGTGGTGGAGCAGCTTATCTAGCAGGAGGTTGCTGTGGAGGAGCTTGCCACACAGGTGGTGGAGCAGCTTGTCTAACAGGAGGTTGAGGTGGTGGTGCAGATGTAGCAGGAGGTTGTGGTGGTGGTGCAGATGTGTCTGCCTGCTGAAATAATACAAAGTGACATGAGCAATATGAAAAGCAAGAAAATGACAGTGCAAATGGTAGGAACAGGGCACTAACCACATGCTTGTTCTTCCTTATCTTCAGATCCGGCCTTAGCTCTTTCAGACAACTAGTGTACCCTGTGACCCCGCAAACCACAGTTGGAGCATGTTATTGTGGCCATCCTTGAAGTATCCTTTGGCTTGGGCACCTCAAACTTTCCCTTCCTTCTCTTCTCTTATTTTCTTCCTTTGTTGATCTTGAAGATAGGTGGAACAATATCAGGTGTGTTGGTCTTTGTCCAATCATGTTGCCCAGGGACTGGATAAATCATAGGCTGGAATGCTTCTGCATACAAGGGTTTCTTGAAGAAGTGGCTGACAAAGTCTTCAGGCCTCTGCTTTGATTTGATGATAGCACTGCATGCATGATTGCAAGGCAGCCCTGTCACATCCCATCTCCTACAACCACAGGTTCTGGCCTCCAAGTCCACAGCATGAATTTGGTCACCTTTTCCATTTGTGACTTGCCAGAGATGAGGCCCTGCAATCCTTGGTGTACATGTCCTAGAGTACTTCTTGGCCAATTCTAGCTTTTCTGTGTAGTGAGGAGTGATCTCCCACCTAGCAGTAGCTGCCCCTTCCCTCTTCTCATGATTTCTTGTCATCAACTTGTTCTTTATACCCTCAATCATGGTTCTGATGGGTTTCTTCCTCACATCCAGGATGTATCTATTGAACACTTCACTTAGATTGTTGACAACCAAATCTATCTTGCAGTTTGTATCAAAAGCATGTCTTGCCCAGGTGTGCACAGGGATTTTATTCAGCCACTTCCAAGCATCTTCACTCTCTTTCTTTAAATTTTCCATGGCAACCTCAAAGTATTTCTTATGGTAGGCATAGCTTGTTGCATCCATGCACTTCTTAAGGTCTTCTCCCCTGTAAGCCAGCTGTTTGAAAGTTGGCATAGATGTGCCTCAAGCAGTATCTTTGAGGACTGCCAGGAAATATTTTGTTTATAGCCTTTAGAAGGCCCTGTAATATAAATAGAAACCATGTCTATGTTAGAAACATGTATATTGAACAAGAAGTATGTGAAATTCAGAAGAAACATGTGATATTGAATTAGAAGTATATGAAATTCAGAATAAACATGTGAAATTCAGAAGAAACATGTGAAATTCAGAAGAAACATGTGATATTGAACAAGAAGTATGTGAAATTCAGAATAAACATGTGAAATTCAGAAGAAACATGTGAAATTCAGAATTAACATGTGAAATATAGCACACCTTTTGTCTGTCAGACATGAATGTGTATTTTCCAAATTTGCCTTCATCTCCACCTAGAGCATACTTCAACTGAGTCAGAAACCAGCACCAGTTAGCAGTGTCCTCTTTAGGTACAACAACAAAGGTAATGGGATACATGTTATTATTCCCATCCCTGCCTGTTGTAGCTAAAATTTGAGCTCTAGTGCATAGCTTGATAAAGCATCCATCCAGTCCTGCATACCAAAGTACATGCTCAGAACATGTGCACATTTAGAATTACCATCCAACCATGCACAACTAAAGTGAGAAGTCACAGGGAAAATTACCTATAAAAGGCCTGCAGCCATTTAGAAATCCCTCTCTGGTTCCATTCACACAGAAGAATAAACCATGGAAATTGGGTCCAGGGTGAGGGTTCTCTTCAGAAGGTGCTAGAGTGATTGTGGTGACAATCACCCTGCTTCCAGGGTTAGTATAAAAAACAGTTTGTGCAAAATCCCTCAGTCTGTAGTACTGCTCCCTGTGGTCACCTAGCACTGCATCAAGAGCAAAGTTTTTGGCCCTGTATGCCATCATCCTAGGCACTTCTACACCATGCTGCAGTCTGGCACTGTCAATAATTGTCTGAATGCATGTATTTGGATCAGACCTGAAGAGGTGTTCATAGGTCTGAGCTAGCCATTTTGCACTAACCCTTGTGCTCTCATTTGTAGTCTCACAAGAGTGCTCTAACCTCATCTTCCTAATCACAAAGGTCTTCTCATTTTTTATCTCTGATGCAACCATGTAGAAAGGACAGTTCTCCTTTAGACAATCCACAATGATCCTCACATTAGAGTTTCTGTGGTAGTGGTAGTCTCTATTCTGTGAAATGTGCAAATTGATCAGTGCATTCCTGAACTGGTGCACATCTCTGAAGCACATTTTCAAGCACAGTTGCTCATGTTCTTGAAGCCTTTTTTCATCATACCATTTTCTTTCTGGCCTTTTCTTTGCTCCGCTCTTTCTTCCTTTAGGTAGAAGCATAGACAGTGGCTCAAATCCATCATCATCACTGAACTTCATATAACCAGGGCATTTGTCATCATCTGATGTTGGTTTGTAGTCAGGCCCATCATCAATTACAACACTAGAATGATACCTCTGTGTGGGTCCTTTTCTCTTCACAAAAAGCTTCCTTGTCTTCTTATCTTCAGGTACTGGTTCATTTGCTTGATCAGGTGTTTGATTAGGTGCTTGATCACCTGCTGGTTCATCATCAGCTACAAAAATGTCCTCAATATCAGTGTCCCCTTCACAGTGTAGCAGTGGATCTTCCTTGTCCTTCCTCATCTTCTCAAGTATAGCAGCTATTTCTTCCTGTTCCTTTCTCCTAGATTCTGACATCTGTCCAAATTCTTCCTCTCCCATGTCAAAGTCTTCATAATCACAGCTAGCTTCAGCATCATCACCACTATCTTCCAAGGAAACTTCTTTTCCCTTCTGGAAATACTGGCTTTCCTGAGTGCAAACATAGGGAGTGCTCTGGTAAGCACTGTGACCCCCTGCAGAACTGCTAACTTGGCTAAAAACTTGTCCTTCATCATCCACAGAATACACAACAGGAGGAGTAAAATCATACACTACTGGATCAGCATACTTGATAACAGATGTTGAACTAGGAACTGCTGGAGCTGGTGGTTTTGCATTCTTCACCTTCTTACTAATACCATCTCTGCCCTTCTTAACAATCAAGTTTAGAACTTTAGTTGAATCAAAATGCAACAGAAGATCATAAATTGTTGAATTGCTATCAACCAATTGCATTTCACCATTCTTCCTGCAGTACATACTGTCTCCCATGCCATAACCCCTTGTCTCAATCATTGCAACAAGATTCATATAAGTTATGTCATCACGGCCTATGCATCTCTCAAGGTTGTCAATGCCATCGAAATGAATTCGAATTTCCCACATTTCAGGATCCAAGCTACGAAAAAGAAGAAAAATTCCCCAATTTAGCTCAGTATGGAAACCCTAACCCTAAATCCCTAAATCGTGCAGGAGACGAGATCAGCGAGGGGATGACAGAAGATACTTAGTCCACTCTGCCGAGGCCTGTCATCCACTGCTCGCTGCTCGTCGGATTTGCTTCCTAGAGACGAGCGAGCATCCTCGTCGCCGACGATGGCTGGGACAGTGGCCAGAGGGGGTCCAGACCATCGTCGATGTCACATACGTCGCCGCCACCTACGGCTCCATCACCGGCAGAAGCTCCAGCACGACGGTCGTGCTCACTGCCGCCACCGCCTCCCGGAATCGCTGCCTCCTCCATCGCCACCGGTCGGAGGAGCGGGTCCAGGTTGAATGAAATGAGAAGCTGGTCCGGTGCGGGCTGGATCGGACCAGGTCAAGTGGCCTGTTTGGGTCCGACCAGGCTTGCCCACGTGGAGTCCAACGTGGCAACTGACAGTGGGTCCGCTGTGATTAAAATGCTATCAGACCCAGTTCTGCGCAATCTGTTACAGCCAGCCCCAAACTTGGTAGTTTTGTGCAAAAATTACCAAAACAGGTACTGACCTGTAACCTTTGCCCGAAATGTGGTAGTTTTATGTAATTTACTCAAAAAATACACATCTTTAGCTGCAATATTTCGGAAACTTATTTCAGAAACATATTTAAATGTTGTAAAAAATTGCACAGGAACGATCTTTTTGTTGATGTATGTAAAAATACAAAAAAATGCCAAAAGCCTTATTTTAGCACAGGGGTCAAAAGATGTCGATTTTTCTGAAACGACTTTATACGCATGCGAAAATGTATGTGCGAACTTTTTATTTGAAATATTTAACAATTCAAAATGTGTATAAAGTGTATTTCAAATGAAGGGATATACACACAAGGGCTAAAACACCACTCCCTGAAGATTTTTTATATTTGTCCGATCCATATTACTTATTGCTTTTTTTCAAAATAACTGAATCGACACACTAAACGTGCCTAGATATATGCATATTTACTATTTATACCAAATTTAGCCAAATCTCTAACAAGTAATATGGATCGAACGAAGTACACAATATTCTAGGATTTGGAATCTTATGCTTTTTTTCTTAGAAATGTTCTTTGCAGCGGAAAATTGAAATTACCTAAATTTCTAGTGACTATTTTTCTGCGACTAGAATTTGTGTATTTAGATTTCTTATATCGTTACACCAAGTTTTGTGGGGTCTTGTATTTTTTTGGTAATCAATTGGTGAAAACCGAAAGAGTTACTACAGCGCATGAGTCAATACCTATTGTTGCTTCGTTCTAAACAGGGCCTCAAATGTAAACGAGATCGGAGGAGCAAAAGAAAATTAGCTTAAGACGGGGTAGTCTTAAACAACTCTATGCACTATTTTTTCGAAAAGGAATTCTATGAACTATCGACTATACGAAGATGACGACGCGTTGGAACTTGGAAATGGCAGACTATCTTTGACCAACTAAAGAAGTCTTTGTTTCCCTTTACCTGGACACAGTTCAGTGCAGGAGAGGGGGAAATGAGCACGGTTACGAGGACCCATTTAGAAAAATAATACTTCAAAAAGCAATATGAAGATTTTCTGTTATACTATCAAACTTCAGAAAATCATTGAACGAATTTACACAGGATTCACCGGCTGAAAATTTCCATCCAGGTTGGTGTATATTTTCTTTCCACCGTTCCCACTCCCAAGGCACCTGAAGAAAAGCATGCAAAAGTAAAAGTTGCTCGTTCAGTGCGACCAAATTTCAAAGTAAAGCAGCAAAATAAATTACAGAAAAGACTAGGATGCGAGCGCATGGTCTCCATCTGCCCCCCACATACGTCCATCCCATTTGCACCTGGCCTACCCCGGGCCGCACCATCTTTGACGAGGAGACTTTGAATGAATGATGCTGAATGATGCAACTATCCATTGTCACTATGTCTGGCTCTACATAAGGTGTAGGTGGGACTCTTCGCGTGAGGCCCATTTATACCCGTATAGTTCTGCACATGTTAAGTACATGTTCCATGGAAACCCGTTAAATTTACGTGGGTGCCCACTATCCTATATATGTCTACGTATGCCCGTAAATACATTGTTGTAATTTGCAATTTTAGCAAAATGCCACGACGAACATAGCCGGCGGTGTTCCGCAGCTTTTCCTATTCACGCCATATCGCGACATAGACTAAGATATGTGAAATGATGTGGGAAGTGAGAGAGCCCAATTATCCCCTTTAATTTTGATGCTTGCCCCGTAGATGATCACTTAACATATTATGTGGCCTTGGATAGTGGGGGCCGTGGATAGCCCGCTCCCACCTGCACCTTGAGGGCATCTCCAGCGGGCCGACCCATTTTGGTGTCCGAATTGATCCGTTTGGGTCGGACCACGGACACCAAAATAGCACCTGTCTGGTTGGGTCGGGGTGAACCAACGGCCCAACACATATTTTCTTGGCCCTGACGAGCGGGCCCTTCTTGCATTAATAATATATTTTACAAATTTAAAGAAAATGAAAATAAAAGATAAAAACCTAGCCTAAACTAGGGTTGTGGAGGCGCCGACATAGTCTACTAGTCATCGTCATCGCTGGAGAGGCCGATGAACGGCCCCTGCGGCCACGGCCAGTCTGCCATTGGCGGCGGTGGAGTCAGCGTCCCGGGAGCCCAGCCCAGGATCTGCGGCGGCGTGGCCTCCGGCCAGGCAGGCGCAGTCCCTGGCCATGGGTCCCAGGGCTCCACCCTGGCCTCGCGGCGTGGCCTCGCCAGCGGAGTGTGTGGTGGCTGCATCGGCGATGGCCTAGGTGGTGGAGGCGGCACCATCGAGAGGGCTAGGGCGTCCTCGTACCCTGGAACGCCCTCCTCTCCTCCTCCTGGCTGATGAGGACGGCCACCATGAGCTGCTCCTCCTCGGTGAGCTCGGGTGGTATGTCGTAGGGCAGGCCGCTATCGGCGGCCTGAAATAGTGGTAGACGACATGATTAATCATGTTGTCCGTGTTGTCGCGAATCACCCAGAGACCTCACCGCTGACATGAGGAGGAGAAGGAGGAGGTGGGGAGCCTGGACCTGCACGCCGGCGCATCCGTGGCCATCGTGCTCGTGGAAGTCATCCTCATCGTCATCGTTGGAGGAGGAGGAGGACGCGGCCGGCGCCCAATTCCTGTCCCAGTTGGCGTCGCCGAGGTAGCCGACGCGCCTGTCCGGCCACCATTCCCACTAGGAGAATGTGTCCCAGTTGGGGATGCAATGGCGAAGTCTGGGTCCCACCTCAGGAGTCAGGACCTGAGGTAGGAGGGCACTGCCGCTGGCGTATCTCCGCCACGCGCTCCGGCCCGTCAAGCGGGATAGGTGGGACCGGCACACGGCGGCTATTGAGATGCCACAACACCGGCAGGTTGACGTCCGGCCAAGGGATGGGCCGGTCACGCTCGTAGAGGCGGCACGCCATGTGCACCGGCACGTACGTGCGGTCCCGTGGTGACCTGGACGTGCTCCGGCGAGGTCGCGTGCGAGGAGATGGGGCCGACGGCGACGGTGCTGGGCGCGGGAGAGGTGGCGGTGGCATCCTCCGGCGGTCCCGTGACCCCGAACCAGAGGCCTCATGGTCGTTCTTTGTTTTGCGGCTGAAGGGCCAGCTTCCGGTCATGGCTAGCTTGTGGGGGAGACGGCGGTGGCTACGCCCGCGTGCCAGGACCTTTCTTATAAAGGCACTAGCCGCTTGCCGCCCAGCGTGGTCATCGAGGTGTAGGGCATTGATGGCCGACGCAGATGGCCAGGCGCGGCATCAATGCCTCGCTGACGACACGCTGGACGAGGCTGAAGCGGCGGCGCAGACTGGCTTGTACCCATGTTGGAGAAAACAGGTCGACGCAGGGTGGCTGACAGGTGGGACAGAGGATGACAACAAAAGGCGTGCGCGGACCGCTCCCTGTCTGCGCTGACCCATTTCGCTCCCACATTTGGGCCGGGAATGGGGTTGGCCGAACCGCGTCTGTCTGTTTGAGTTAGGCTGCTAGGATGTTTTTTTTCTCCAATTTTTCTATCCGCGCGGAGATGTTCGGATGCGCGGCGTCTATTTGGATCGGCCTGCTGGAGATGCCCTGAGCTCTACAACTGTCGCTAGAGTTAAAAAAAATCATATGGAACCATACTGTTTTTTAGGATAATATAGGGAATTTATTCATGGGGAATAATCAAAGTAACAAAGTCTGGTGGTTCAGTAAACCATACACGACGATCAAAAGGTTGAGCTATAGAGTTTCTAGCTAGAAGATGAGCATCAACGTTTGTATCCCTACCTTCATGATTAAAGCTAATCTCCTCAAACATATTAGACTTTATCTCTATCTCATGAAGAATAGCTCGGTAGCTGCAAAGGCTCTTCTTCTTCATCATATTGATCACCTCTAAACAATCAGAAGAGACCATCATCTTGGTAATACCCAGGTCTTCTGCAAGGGAAATTGCTTCAGCAGATGCTATAGATTCCAACGTAGCAGGGTCAGAAATTCCTTTAATTGTTCTTGCCGATGCACCAATAAAGAGACCACTTGAGTCTTTGCATAGCGCCCCAACAACACCATGATCAGCTTCACGTGACACTGCAACATCGACATTAATTTTTAACCAGACCAAGGAGGATGTACCCATTTTGACACACCCGGCCTCCTCTGAACGATTCCCTTCTTCGGTTTTGTCCGGTATGCTTCTCCCAAATCAGCGAGGAAACGCTTGACAAACTCAAAGGTACTCATCGGACTCTGGAACTCTCCTTCATGAACAGCCTTTCGACGAGCTGTCCAAATTGACCAAAGAGTAACAAGCATTGTTATAAAATCCTCGTGATCCAGCGATTCTAGCATGGCAAATAGCCACTGTTTTGCATTCGGATTCTGATTCATGGACATGTGTTCTGTTATATTCTCGTCAACAAGAGCCTACACACATCTTGCCATGTTACAATCTACAAGAGAGTGACGCCAAGAGTCCTCCGTCGCCATGCAGATTTGACAACCTCTCAACACAGCCATGTTTCTTATTTGCAGCACATCAGCAGAGGGAACACTATTATGGGCCAGCCTCCAAGCAAACACCCGTATCTTGGATGGAATTTTCGTCCTCCACAAAGAACAGCACTTTTTACCTTCATCGGAAGCATTAGAAGTAGCAGGCCGGTGATCAAGCCAGTCCTCTCTAATTTTCTTAGTGTGAATCAACATTCGGTAGGCCGATCTCACTCGGAAAACTCCATTCTTCTCATGACTCCACGCCCATGTATCCTCCTGATTAATCAGACTCGATGGAATTTTATGGAACCATACTGGCGCCTCACGTCAAGATTGGGCCCCCTTTTGGGCCTGCTCCCGTTTACGTTCGGCCACACGGGCTGCTCCTGCTCGGGCGACCCTGTGGCTAGAGATCCGCCGGTGACGAACGCAGAGGGCGGCCGCCGCCAGCGGATCCTATATCGAATCGACAAGCCAGGCCGCCGTCGCCGCCGTCGCCGCCGTCGCCGCTCACCAAGGACGCACCCGCACCCGCCCCCCGATTCCCCATCCGCCCGTCTCCGCCGGTGCCTACCAACTCCGACCACACCTCGCCCTGTTCCTTCGATTCGCGCGTCGAATCCGACCCCGAAGCCGAGGTAACTCACTCGGAAACGGATCCCCCACTCCGCCTACATATCCCCGCCTCATCCTTCTCACAACAGCAATCGCCATCCCCAATCGGCTCGCCCGATCCGCAGATCACTTCGTCCCCACCTCCACTCCGACGAATGGAGGCAGCAAGCGGCGTCGCTCCTGACCAGCAAACGCAAAACAGGCGGAGATACCGCGACGTTCCCGAGCAGGAAAAGGAGGAGGTGCGGAGACGAACAAGGGAGGCGTACGAGGATGCGGTCGCCGCAGGCCTGAAGATCGAGGCGCGCGTCCGCGAGCACCGCAAGCTTGTCCCGGCGTCGAGCGTGGCGATGGTCGGCATGCCCTCGCCAAGGGTGGGCGACACGAGGGAGCGGTACTGCCACGTCTGCCACGACGATTTCGAGGAGGGGGACAAGCCAGGATGATGCCCTGCGCCCACGCGTTCCATGAGCGCTGTATCTTCAAATCGCTCTGTGTTAACCGTCCCTGCCCAGTCTGCGGCTACATCATCTCCACTCGGGTCTTCAAACGGCCCCATAGCGATTTGGGGGCCATCCGTGCGAAATTTCGAGCCCAGCCGTGACCTCTAATTATTTTTTTGGCTCTGGCGCGGCCTAGTTATTTCCGTGGCGGACCCGGTCCGAACCCAATCTACAAGGAGGCGAGCGGGGGCGCCGAATGGACGCGTGGCAGGGCGGGTGGCGGGAAGGAAGAGAGAGCGCGCGCGGGAACCTGCCCGGTCAAAGCTGGCCCGCCTAGCAGCGACACGCGGCGTCTTCTTCCTCGCCATCAGCGCCGAGTAATGGCGCTGCTCGCCGCAGCCTTTCAGGCAAACGACAGCAGCCGACGAGTCCCGTCAATGGGGCGCACGCCAGCGTTAATGCGGCTGCCCAACAACCTACCTCCCCACTATAAAATGCCCCGGCGGTTTCCATTGCCGCTGCCACTTCTTCCACCGACGACGAGCTCCACCAACTCTTCCCTTTCCCTCTTCATCTTCTGCGAGCAATGGCGACCTACGACGGCGCGGCGGCCAACGGCTTTGGCCGCCTCTCGCTCCATGTCCACGAGGCGCAGGCGCTCTTCCAATGCGGCTACCCCGTCCCGTCGGGTTTTTGGCTCCCATCGGGGTGGAAGCTGAGCGCCGGTGACCTCCCCGTGCCGCCCATTCCCACCGGCAGCAGGCGCCAGCCCGCCATCTATGATCACTACTGGGGGGGCGCTCACCGCCGAGGAGCGCAACGACCCCCAGTGGGATCCCGACAACCGGCACACGTGGTCGGCGTTCTTCGCACGACAGCGCGAGGACCGCCTCGCGGCGTACGATGGCCCGAGCCCGCCGCCGGAGAACTTCAACAGCGAGGGCCGGCGGCGATGGTGGAGTGCTCCAGGGCGCACCCTCACCTGGGTCATGGACCACATCGCCAACGGCAACAACCCGTCGTTGGCGATGCCGCCGCCTCTACCTCGGCACAACATGGGGCCTCGCCGGTCGCCATCTTCTTCGTCCTCCTCGCTCTCGTCGGCGTCACTGCGGTTCTCGCCGTACGGGTCGCCGTCGCCGCGCTACCTCGCTCCGGTGAAGGACGAGCCGCCCAGCCCACGGCGCAGGAGCTCAGGCGGCCCCGTCATCCGCGACCGCCGCGCGCCTCCGTCACCTCCCCGTGGCCGCCTCCGCCTCGTCAGGCCCAAGCCCGAGCCCGAGCCGAAGAAGGAGTGGACGGCACCACCGGAGTACAAGGCGGCGGCGCTCCAGCTGGCCCACGGCGAGGACCCGGAAGAATTTCCGGGCCAGAGGATGCTCGAGCGGGCGTCCGCCAACGAGCTGGCCCGCTGGCAGGCTAGGTTCCCCGTCCCGCCGGTTACGGACGAGTTCTCGTCCAGGTGGTCCGCGCAGGACTGGCGGCGGGAGCAGGCCGAGCGCGCTAGGCGCCGCGGCCTCGTCGTCGACGTCGAGGAGGACGAGGCGGGCCCTTCCAGGCCGCCGCGCAGGACCGGGAACGGCGGCGAGGGATGCAGCAGCAGCCGCCTGCCGCCGGCGAAGGACGAGCCGCCCAGCGACGAGGACGAGCTGATGGACTACGCCGCGGCGATGTACCGCCAGCTCGGGATCGGCGGCCGCGGCCGTGGCCGCCATTAGATAGTTTTTTTTCTTCTGTTTTTTAAATTTCTGTTTAAATTCGAACTATTCGGCTATGTTTCGGTTAAGTTTGCTATATTTTAGTTAAGTTTAAACTTTTTAAATTTTGTTATGGGGGGCATGACTGGAAGCGGGTGCCCCCCATTTGGCACCATCGCGCTGGCGCCTCCCCAAATGCCCAAAAAAACGCGACTGCCGGATCCAAATTGGGGATCCCGAGTGAAGATGCTCTAAGGAGGCGCTGCTGCTCGAAGTAGAAGCCCGTCAGAGAGCTAGAGCTGGAAGCAGGACCTGAAAGATTGTTGTTTCCTGTGATGATACTTCCTCTGATAAAGTAATGATACTTCCTCTGATAAGCTCATATATCTATGATTCCGCAGAAAACATGTAAACAATTGCATGCCTATTTAAGTTTACCAATGTGTACTCCAATCTGAACCTTTGTGATATCGTTGGAGAACATTGCGCCAACAGGTTTAATGTGTTTACCTGCAATGCAAATATTCAATTAGGCAAAAACCTGATCCATAATTGTCATGAGAGATTGTTTCCCCTGACACCTTCTTATGCAGCTTTTATATGTGTAATCCATAATTATATATAAGCTCATGTATCTATGATTACGTAGAAAACATGTCTGCAGTTTTATCAATGTACCTGAACCTTGGTGATCTCGTTGCTTCGACGAGTTCATTTCGTTTAACTGCAATTCAACTATGGTTATGCTATGCAGCTCTATGTGTAATTCATAATTATCTAAGCTGATGTATCTATAATTCTGTAGAAAACATGTCTGTTTGTTTTAAGTTTATATATGCACTGCAAATCAGACTCTTTGTCATCTTGGAGAATTTTACTCTGACAAGTTTTTTCCGTTTAACTTTAATTGTTATTGTTCTTATGCAGCTCTATGTGTATTCAGGATTATATGCTGCTGTATGTATGTTTCCCTAAAAGAGATGCATGCATTTTATAAGTTTACTAGTGGAGTGCCCGTGCGTTGCCACGGTCTTAATATATATAAATATATAGTATCACACATATTACACATATAAATAATGCATGTAAAACTTTAATGATGTATAAGAAACCACATAGTATTTAAAAATACTTAAATTTACTTCACATAATTCAGGGTAGTGTGCATAAAATGCAAAGACCAAACATATTATCCCTTAATTTACTTCACATAATTTAGTGTAATGTGCATAAAATGCAAAGATCAAACATATTATCCCTTAATTATTAAGCCATTCTCCCTTGACGTGCCTCAGGTATCTTCTTATAACATCAGGAATGTTGTCCTCAACTTCATTTACATGGTACTGGAGCAAGTGTATCAAAAACTTCTTCCTCAACTCGAAGCCATTCTGCACAAGCAATTTATAGTGTTAGCATGGAGTTTTCCCATAAAAAAATAAGAGTGTGAACAGAGATTACTCACAGTGCAAACTGGATGATTTTTTTTTCCATCCCACGAGAGCATAAAACTAAAGACTAAGTAACCAGACAACTTCCTACAAATGATTGGATTTCATTATCTTGGTCATTAAGATGATAATTAAATAAAATGCTTGTATTCTATACAAAAGAAATATCACCTATCGGGGCTTGTTGGTATTGAAATATTATGAGGATATTTACGTGGCCAGTAAAATATATCGTAATTCCAGCCAGGTTGTGCTATTTCAAGAGCTTCATTTAGATAGAGCGAGCACCTCTGTAATTTCAATTGGTACCTCTCCTCTGAGAGAGGTACAGAAAAAGGGTCTAAAATAGATACATGATGCTCATGTTTGTCGATGGTGAACAAAATGAAGTCGCCAAGGATCGCGTGTGGCAAATAAATCTGTAAGTGGTGAGCATTAAAGAACATATATCATGTTATAAAAGTGAACAAAGGACTTAACTTACCATGTTACACGATGATATATTATTGTCTATCCCAGGCCAGCTATGAAATAGTGGTGCCAACTCCTTAATATTTGGCTTGGCACGCCATTTTGGATGTCCGGTACCATTGTTTATCGCCGACTAAGATAAAAATAAGGTTTAAAACCATGACATCGATGACAATGATAATGACTACGTGACTATGTAATAACTTATAGAAAATCTCAAGTCCATGTTGTGCATAGGAGAATCTGTCAACAACTGTATCTCGTCGCATGCTACTTGATACGTCTCCAACGTATCTATAATTTTTCATGCTCCATGCTTGTTTTTACACCATTTGCCTATTGTTTCGTTACACTTCGTGGCACTTTTATGCAATTTCCGGAACTAACCTATTAACAAGTGCCATAGTGCCAGTTCCCTGTTTTCTGCTGTTTTTGTGTTTCAGAAGTGATACACAGGAAATATTCTCGGAATTGGACGAAACAAGTTCCTGAAGTCTTATTTTTCCCGGGAGCATCCAGACATCCGAAGAGAGGAAGGAGAGGGGCCACAGGCCACCCTCACATAGGGCTGGCGCGGCCCAGGCCCTGGCCGCGCCACCCCTGTGTGAGGAGGCCTGGGGCCACCCCTGACATCGCCCCTTCGCCTATATAAAGCCTCGGGACAGAAAACCCTAAAGGATTCGGCAATTTTCCAGAAACAGTTCCGCAGCTCCGCCGCCATCGCCGACGAATTTCGGGGGACAGAAGTCTCTGTTCCGGCACCCTGCCGGGACGGGGAAGTGCCCCCGGAGCCATCTCCATCGGTCTCCATCGCCGTCTCCGCCGTCTCCATCGACCTCACCGCCATCTCCATCAACCTTGCTGTCTCCTATGATGAGGAGGGAGTAGTTCATCCCCGGGGCTGAGGGCTCTACCGGTAGCTATGTGGTTCACCTCTCTCTCCCATGATGTGATCTTTATGTGATCGTGAGCTTTGTATCATGTTGAACAAGTAGATGTTATTATTCAGATATTATGCTACTCCTATGCTTAATTATTATAGTGTACTCTAGTGATGTTATTAAAGTAATCTATTCCTCCTGCCATGGTGTAACGGTGACAGTGCGTGCATCGTGGTGGTACTTGGTTTAGGCTATGATCGTGATCTCTTGTGGATTATGAGAGTAATTATTACTATGATAGTATTGAGTGATCTATTCCTCCTTTCATGGTGTAATGTTGACAGTGTGTGCACCGTGTTAGTACTTGGTCTAAGTTGCAATGATTTCTATCTTGAGTTGTGATCTGATTTGGATGTCTCTATGAGTGGTGTTTGTCAAGTACTTGATAAACTTTAAGGGGTGCTTCTGTAGCCACTACACAATGATTAGTGTTATTCAATAGGAGAGTAATTCAGAGTACCATCGTGGAGAGAAGTTATTTATTTGTTCAATCATGTTATATTGTTAGGAGTGTGTCCACTAGTGAAAGTATGATCCCTAGGCCTTATTTCCAAGCATTGTACACCGTTTACTTCCTATTTTGTTACTTGTTTGCTCGCAGCGATATTTATTTCACATCACGTTTGCTACTTATAATCATCTATACCACTTGTATTTCACTATCTCTTCGCCGAACTAGTGCACCTATACATCTGACAAGTGTATTGGGTGTATTGGAGACACAAGAGACTTTCTGTATCATAATTGCAGGGTTGCTTGAGAGGGTTAGCTTTGACCTATAACCTCCCTGAGTTCGATAAACCTTGGGTGATCCACTTGAGGGAAACTTGCTGCTGTTCTACAAACCTCTGCACTTGGAGGCCCAAGAAGTGTCTACAAGAATAGAAGTGCGTAGACATCAAGCTCTTTTCTGGCGCCGTTGCCGGGGAGGTAAGGTAAAAGGTACTCGCATCCTCCTGTGTGAGTGCTCGGAGTTATTTCCTTTAGATTCTGCAACTACATCTTTTTGTTTCTTGTTTTTATTTTCACTAGTTAGGCTTAATGGAAAATAAAGAGTTCTTTAGTCTTTTTTCTGAGTTTAGATTTGATGAGAAAATTGAAAAACCTTTGGAGCTTATTTCGCATAGCAATGTTATTAGTACGAATGCTTTGAATACCGTTACTGCTAATGCTATAGAAAAGTCTAAGCTTGGGGAAGCTGGTTTTGTTAAGTATGATATTTTTAGTCCCCCAGCTTTAGTGGAGAAAGTTTGCTCTGATGATATTTTATCTCCCAAATGTGATGTTTCTAATGATGCTTGTGCTCCTCATCCTTTTGAAATACCTATGAAAATTGTTAGGCGTGTTATGGATAACCGCTATTTAGGAGATGGAACTGTCCATCCTGGTGATCATTTGCTTTTTATACATGAATTATGCGAGTTGTTCCAGTGTGCAGGTATTTCAATGAACCAAGTTAAGAAGAAGTTATTCTCTTTGTCACTGAAAGGCAGAGCTGAGGAATGGTATCGACTGCTTGAAGATGGTCCATCTGTTGGCTGGGAGGAAATTGTACCTCTCTTTTATTCTAAATTCTATCCTCCAAGTGAGATTCATAAAGATCGTAATCAGATATATAATTTTTGGCCTCATGAGGGAGAAAGCATTGCCCAAGCGTGGGGAAGATTGAAGTTACTAATGCATAAATGTCCTATTCATGATCTTCCCCGTAATATTGTTATTAATAATTTTTATGCAAGGCTTTCAGGATATTACAAGGACTATCTAGATGCATGCTTTGATGGGTCTTTCACAAGCAAGGATGTAGACACCAAGTGGGGTCTGCTTGAGACAATTCAAAACAATATTGAAGGTTGGGATAGCGACAAAGGTAAAGGATCAGGTATGAATTATGAGTTTGATTGCATTAAGTCTTTCGCTGAAACTGCTAATTTTCAAGAGCTTAGTGCTAAGTATGGTCTTGATCCTCAAATTATGGTTGATTGCTTTAAAGCCTTTGCTTCCCATATAAATGTTCCTAAAGAAAATGGGGACGTGTATCATGAACCTTTTAAGGATACTTGCATAGAAAGTGATATTGTTATTGATGATTGCAATAAACATGCTCAAACTTCTAAAAGTACTATTTCTTATAAGCATGTTAATTTTTGTGGAATACATAGACCTTGTGAACAGAGTTACAACAAGGAAGATTATTGCATCACCCACGCAAATGAAGAAACCAGCATGTGGCTCAAGGATCTAGATGTGCTTGGTGAATGGGTTTGTGAGCTTTATCCTTTTCTTTGTGAATTTTGTGGTGAAAAAGGTCACTTTAATTTTCAATGCCCAATTAATCGAACGAGTACCGCAGATTTGTATTGTGATGATAAGATTACTCTCAATCAGCATGATGAGCTTACCTTGTTTTTGAATTGTGAAGAGATATCTAGAAAGCTTTCTTTGGTTGACATGAATGATGATGATATTAATAGCACCCTTCTTGGTTGTCATCTCTATTGTGCTAAAGATTGCCTCGCAAATACTTACTTACAAGATCTTATTAAACATGATGATTTGCCAAGCTATGATAGGACTAATAGATGTTTCGATCTTATTAATAGAGAGGAGGAATCCTCCAAAGTTTCTTCTGTTGTTTCTGTCAGCAAGCCAGATTATGTAGAGAAGATGCCTTTCCCTCCTAAAGAATATGTGGAGAAGATGCCCTTCAAGTCTCTCCCTCCTAAAGGAGAGAGTAAGAAGAGTAAGAAGAAGAAGAAGAAGAAGAAGAAGAGGAGTAAGAGGCGAGAGGACATGGTATCTTCCCTTAAGCTTTATGATCCTGCTATAGATTATGATAATTCTGATTGGGATGATGTTCCTATGCCTATTACCTATGTTAGTGATCATGATTGGGAAAAGCACTCTACTTTTGATATTGAAAATCTTTTTGGTACCAATTCTAAGGTTAATAATTGTTGTACCATTAGTGCTATCCATGTTCCTTCTTATGATGATATGTTTGATGAGTATGCTATGCGAAATAGTTGTTCTCTAGCTTGTGATGATACTAAACCTCTAGTTTATGATGGCTATGATCATGAGTATAATATTTTCAGTTCACCTACTATTGAGGATAAAATTAGTTATGATTACAATATGCCTCCTATTTATGATGATTATGGTGATGAGAATAATTATTCTATTGAATTTGCCCCTACTACTATTGTTCCTGTGGTGAGTATTAATTCTTTTATGTATGTGGCTCATGATAGAGATGCTTTATGTGATAGTTATATTGTTAGTTCTATTCATGATGCTACTGAAAGTTATTATGAGAGAGGGAAACATGGTTTGATGGATCTCAACAATATTAAGTTTCCCCTCTTTATGTTGCAAATCTTGAAGTGACACTTGTTTTATCTATCCATGCTTGCTACTATGTGCCTCGTTGATTTATTTTCTTACAAGATTCCTATGCATAGGAAGTGGTTCAGATATAAATGTATTTTATATTTGCTTTTTGATGCTCTCTATTGCTTTAAGTTCCTATATGGCGCCTTTGCCTCAAGCTCTTATATGGCGCCCACATGAGCATCTTTGCAAATTACTGCGCCTAGCTCAAAGGCGTTAAAGAAAAGCACTCTTGGGAGATAACCAAATGTTTTATTTTCAGTACTTTTTCTTTTATTTGAGTCTTGGAAGTCATTACTACTGTAATGACTGCTCCTTATCTTGTTTATTTCATTGTTGTGCCAAGAGAAGCCTCTAATTTGAGTGAGGTAAGATTTGGGGATGTTGCTGTCCTGAAACAGTTTTCGGTGCTGCACCGTAAAAATCGTGAAAATTCTCTGTATATCTTTTAGACCTGAGATTTCTTGTGCATATGCCCCATGTTATATCCAAACTTTCATTAGTTGAACACTTTTTTATTTGAGCAAAAGAAATCCCCTCAAAAATTCGACCTTTGTCAGCTGTTCAGTTTTGACAGATTTCTGCCAATATTTGTGTTTGCCGCTTTATCGCTTTCTTTTGATTATCATGAAACTTTTGGGGAAGTTGCTACAGTAGTATTTGCTATATATGTGGTGGTTTTGAGTTGAAACCTGAAGCAAAAAGAGGTTGATTATATGTTATGCTACACTAATGTTGCTAATAGATTTGTGTTTAGTTTTGTATGAAGGAAGTTTTCAAGTGTAGGGATTGGAGAATGATGAGATGAGTTGAAGAATGGACAAAAGCTCAAGCTTGGGGATGCCCAGCACCCCAATAAATATCCAAGAAGTACAAGCGTCAAAGCTTGGGGATGCCCCCGAGGCACCCCTTCTTCATCGGCAAAAATCAGGTCACCTTTCAAGACACTATATTTTTATTGCTTCATGCACTATGTGTTTTTCTTGGAGCGTCAGTTGTTTTAGTTTTCATTATTAGTTTAGTTTAGTTTGCTGCAGTAAATGGTTGGATCACATCATGTTTCTTTTGGAGGAGATGAACTCGCTTTTCATTTGCCAAGAACACTCTAGTTTTCACTCTTATCGTTCAACAAGTGTTCTTCTTTTTCCGCTACTGCTTTTGGTTTTCGTTTTCGCCTTGATTTGCATTCAGATCTTTTCATATCTTTTCTTCAAGGTGTATTTTTGCCTCTGATCTTTATTGGTTTTCATCAAAAGAGGTGTTTATAAAAATTTTCAAATGGTGTTGGAAAAGAGAAAAAGCTTTGTGCAAAATAGTGGTACAAGAAGGAGCTTGTGTAGACTGCGGCTTAGGCTTTTTCATGTCATGCTTGATGTCTTTTTGATAGTATGCTTAGTAGTTTTGCTGTAGCATGACTTGTCTCAAATAACTGAGATTGCTTAATGAGCCTTTGAAAAAATCATGCGTTGTTTTTATTGTATGGAAGCATTATTTTGGTTTTCTCCTTGATGCTTTATTTGGGTTGACTTGGCGCATGCTCACACATGTTAGACTCTTACAAAGTCGCCATTAGCCTTCATGATCATTTAGTTTTTGACTTTTGATGCCATCTTATGCTTCTTTTAATGTCGCTTTGTCGCTTTGCATGATTATGGCCATTATTGCTCTCTTAGTTGGTCGCTCCCAGTCTTTTGCTAGCCCTCACCTTGTACTGAGTATGAGCTCTACTCGTGCATCCAACTCCTAAAAGCCAAGTTTGCCATTGTGTCCACTATAAATTCATATACATGGTATTTGTAAGCCATTCCAAAGTAAAATTTCCATGTGCTACCTTTCAAAACCTTCAAAATACTTCTTGTTTTGTGACACTGTTTTCAGCTCATGGGGACGTAGTGGTCGGATTTGCTATCTTCCATATTGCTTATTCCAAAAAGAAAAAAAAGAGAAAAAAATAGAAAAAAGGCACTCCTTCAAAGAATGTGAATGTTGGTGGGCACCCGATGGAATCGGTTAGCCATGGTATGTGAAAGGAAAAAGGTGGGGAGGAGTGCCAAGCTTTATAAAAGAGCACAAAAGTGCCAATCTCTCTCTCAAAAACTTGCTTCATTTTTGTATGGAAGATAGTAAGAACCCCATTGCCAGTCGTTGACAAAGACAACCACCTCACAAAACCAATTTTTATCTCTCTGTTTTACAAATGAAAAGCTCTAGCACATGTTTAATCACTGCTTCCCTCTGCGAAGGGCCTTTCTTTTACTTTTATGTTGAGTCACCACCTTCTACCTTTATGCACCATTAAGAGAGCATAGTTGTCATTCTGAGTATAATGTGCATTGTCCCAAAGTTTTCATTGATTGATTCATGATCATGGTTTCACTTGTTCTTAAATTATTTGTATCTAGTCGGCCTCTTAAACTTGAAGGTGTCCTATGTATTTATGTTTTGCTCTCTATGAAGGACAAGCTGAAAACCATTTGTATGTTTTTCCTTATGATTTGAACACACGTTTGACTTTTATTGTTTCATTTTCATGATCTTTTGTTTGTGTTCATTTGCATGTTTACAACATGGTTGCTAAGTTTCTTATTGTCATGATTATATCTTCATGCCCATGTTTTAAGTTCTTATGATCCCAGCTCACAAATGCTTACATATATGATCAAGATTGTGTAGGTGCATGTCACCTCAAAAATTATTTCTTTTGTTATCACTTACCTACTCGAGGACGAGCAGGAGTTAAGCTTGGGGATGCTGATACGTCTCCTACGTATCTATAATTTTTGATGCTCCATGCTTGTTTTTACACCATTTGCCTATTGTTTCGTTACACTTCGTGGCACTTTTATGCAATTTCCGGAACTAACCTATTAACAAGTGCCACAGTGCCAGTTCCCTGTTTTCTGCTGTTTTTGTGTTTCAGAAGTGATACACAGGAAATATTCTCGGAATTGGACGAAACAAGTTCCTGAAGTCTTATTTTTCCCGGGAGCATCCAGACATCCGAAGAGAGGAAGGAGAGGGGCCACAGGCCACCCTCACATAGGGCTGGCGCGGCCCAGGCCCTGGCCGCGCCACCCCTGTGTGAGGAGGCCTGGGGCCACCCCTGACATCGCCCATTCGCCTATATAAAGCCTCGGGACAGAAAACCCTAAAGGATTCGGCAATTTTCCAGAAACAGTTCCGCAGCTCCGCCGCCATCGCCGATGAATTTCGGGGGACAGAAGTCTCTGTTCCGGCACCCTGCCGGGACGGGGAAGTGCCCCCGGAGCCATCTCCATCGGTCTCCATCGCCGTCTCCGCCGTCTCCATCGACCTCACCGCCATCTTCATCAACCTTGCTGTCTCCTATGATGAGGAGGGAGTAGTTCATCCCCAGGGCTGAGGGCTCTACTGGTAGCTATGTGGTTCACCTCTCTCTCCCATGATGTGATCTTTATGTGATCGTGAGCTTTGTATCATGTTGAACAAGTAGATGTTATTATTCAGATATTATGCTACTCCTATGCTTAATTATTATAGTGTACTCTAGTGATGTTATTAAAGTAATCTATTCCTCCTGCCATGGTGTAACGGTGACAGTGCGTGCATCGTGGTGGTACTTGGTTTAGGCTATGATCGTGATCTCTTGTGGATTATGAGAGTAATTATTACTATGATAGTATTGAGTGATCTATTCCTCCTTTCATGGTGTAATGTTGACAGTGTGTGCACCGTGTTAGTACTTGGTCTAAGTTGCAATGATTTCTATCTTGAGTTGTGATCTGATTTGGATGTCTCTATGAGTGGTGTTTGTCAAGTACTTGATGAACTTTAAGGGGTGCTTCTGTAGCCACTACACAATGATTAGTGTTATTCAATAGGAGAGTAATTCAGAGTACCATCGTGGAGAGAAGTTGTTTATTTGTTCAATCATGTTATATTGTTGGGAGTGTGTCCACTAGTGAAAGTATGATCCCTAGGCCTTATTTCCAAGCATTGCACACCGTTTACTTCCTATTTTGTTACTTGTTTGCTCGCAGCGATATTTATTTCACATCACGTTTGCTACTTATAATCATCTATACCACTTGTATTTCACTATCTCTTCGCCGAACTAGTGCACCTATACATCTGACAAGTGTATTGGGTGTGTTGGGGACACAAGAGACTTTCTGTATCGTAATTGCAGGGTTGCTTGAGAGGGTTAGCTTTGACCTCTAACCTCCCTGAGTTCGATAAACCTTGGGTGATCCACTTGAGGGAAACTTGCTGCTGTTCTACAAACCTCTGCACTTGGAGGCCCAACAAGTGTCTACAAGAATAGAAGTGCGTAGACATCACTACTATGCGCACAGCCATGTTGAAACAATCCTTGTCCATAGGCTGATCCACCCTGAGTATGCCCTGAATTTGCTTTAGAGTTAAGCCTAGTGGATAAGGTTTGGAGCTTCGCACCCACTCTTTTATGTGAAACAATCGATAGGAATAATGATATCATAATAATAATATAATAATATGTATTGACACTTAATGATTATATTAAACATGAGACTTACTCCAAATATTCTGCATCGTCAATGGACATGATGTATTTGCAGATCTCATCAACTAACTCATGTGGTTTGGTGGAAGCGATGCAAACGGGAAGGGGCTCGTTTTCTTTTGCCACATATCGTGGTTGTTTTCCCTGTAGACTCGGCAGTTCCATAATATCAGATTTTGATCCACGTTCTTGACCTTTAGATTGATCATATACAGGACTGCCTCTTATCTTATTTAGTTCCGAATCATGCAATATGACAAGTAATTTTCTTCGAAATGCTTTCATATCCTCCTACAAAGTATTAAGAAAAATTAATTACTATTGTAAAATAATAATTTAAGATGCAAGATACTACTAAGTTTGCCAAGACGAAAATAGTACCTGAGTAATATAGTCAGAAAGCATATCGCCTGTCCAATATTCCATAGAGTTTAACATGAACAGCCCGCATGATGAACTACACGAATACCAAATCTTATATATGGTAGGATTTCATCTAGACAAACCAATGTAAAGAAACTATTTGAACAAGCATTAAGGATCATTGTATATATATCTAAGCATCGGCTTGTGCAAATGTTCAATGATTTCATGAAGATAATTTTCACATTCAGTTTTAAATGTCGATGAGTGTTTATCATACCCATTAGTCTGCACTCCTTTTTGGAATTGCTCTATTACTGGCCATGTCGTGACATCGAGATCTTGCCACTTTTCACCTTTATCGAATCCTTTACTTTCGGATGCAATCTTTAGGTGTCTCTCAAGTCCTTGGAGCTGTTATATGAGAAAAGGGTATTAGGCAGTGAGGCAAAACATTGTTAAAAAGAGATCACAATCATTTTACTGACCATATGTGTGAGGTCGCTCCTATCCATTCCAGCACCTAGAGAGTCCAATACTTGTATCAATCGTTTCTTTGCATTTATGACCGCTAAATACCAATGGGTTTCACTAATGTTTATTGGAAGGAAGACCTAAAATTAAAATATCAATAAGTCGTACAAACAGACATGTTGAAAATAAAATGAATTATATATACATAGGTAGAAAGTTAATTCTGACCATGTCATGCTTTAGATAAATATATGTCTGCTCTATGATGTGGCGATGTATTTTTAAACCCTTTTTAAGCGCACCGGAGACGAATGTTTTATCCATATATACATTACCACCGGATCTGTGAAGCAAATGATCACATGCACGCATACAATATATGTACGCATTTACCACCTATATTTTGGACACACGAAATATATTTAAAATCAAGTAATTTATGACATTAATGTGTAAACAATGGCTCTTGTTGACTTACGTCGTCGTGCAAGAATCCACCATCACGTGTAAGACATCCTAATTCCTCATTAGACAGTAAGGCATCATCGATGTCCACAAACTTAGTATTCTTAGGTGCGGAAATGATTGATTCAATGACAACAAAATCTTCGGTGGTGCAGACATAGTCTGCAAGAATGTGTAGATTTGCACATTAATTAGGAAAAAAGAATCTATCAAAAGAGGAAAGGATGATGACCGGAGCGGAACTAAGTACCTTTTGAAATAATCTGTGTGTTCGCTTTTTTTGGTTTATTATGCCGTGAATTAATTGTCCCAGTATGCACCTTCTTTGGATCTGAAGAAGTCTGTGAGTCTAGGGTCCCTTCGATCAAGATATCCTCGAGCCCTACGGCGGTGGCTTCTTCTGTAACATCGACATCCATTTCTATATTATTTACAACCTGAAAAACATATCATTTTTAGAAATAAATTATAAAAATTATCATATGAAAGCATGCATTGAATTTTTTTTAATTACTTCCTCTGTTGACTGTGTAAAACTCGGTGTGCTATTTGTATCTTCCACCAACATCATATCTGAGCATATGTCGATGGTTTTTTTTTGGAGCATCTGCATTATCTGTCTCCATTTCTCCCATGATCTACAATAATAATAATATAAATATTAAAATAAAATATATACATGGCTACAGAACAATTAAAACATGATTGATTTATTAAAATAAAATATATACATGGCTACAGAACAATTAAAACATGATTGATTTGAGACAATTATGTATGTCTAGACATTGGACATAGTCGAAAGACATATTGTGCTGAAAAAAATACTCTCGTGTCTTGCCTCACTCACTCGGAACTACTCTGCAATCTGCATACTCTGTCTCGTCTCACTCACTCCACTTCTGTACAAAGAAAAGCAAGCCGCACGAGGTAGCCATCTTTGTTCTTCCTATCCCCTGTCTAGTACTATCTCTGGATAATGAATCCTGTCGTGCCCCTGGCTGGCTGTCCTTTGCCGCGTCCTTGCACCTCTCTCGCCGCTTCCTCGCTCTCCACTTTCCCCAAATTTTCTCCCACAGCTCCACCCCGCCGCCACCCCGCCTGCACGGGTTCCGGCTGCCGGACTTGCCACCCCGCCGCCCCCCCACCCCGCCGGCACCGATGCAATCCGCCATCTGGCAATCCGCCCCTACTTCCGACCCCGGCCGCCCCAACCTCCGGCGCCGATCATCCTGGTCCGGCTCACCAAGGCGCAGCCTGGTCCGGCTCACCATGGCGCATCCTGGTCCGGCTCACCATGGCGCAGGCCCAAGCCGGCGATGAATCCCGGCCCGCGGCATGCACGGTGCCATCCAAGAATGCGGCATGCACGGTGCCATGGCGGGCGTCGGCGTCCGTTCCAAAGGAGCTCCGCCCGCAAGAAGAGGTGGAGGATGGAGCATGTGTGCTTCTCGACGCCACGTGCTGGGTGCCCACCCCAACCTGACCGGCTCACCGTGGCTCCTCCCCGCGGCCCTCTCCTCCCTACCTCTGCTGCCCCACGGATCTCTTTTTGGTCATCGGTGTCTACTGTGTGCGGTGTGCGGAGGTGCTCAGCGGGCGGTGGAGAGACGAAGAGGGAATACCTTGATGCCGATGGAGAAGCTGCTTGGAGGATTTGTCGCTAGGGGGAAAAGGTTCGTACAGGAAGCAGAATTATATTTATTTCTGTTAGGCCGCAGGATAAGAAGTTGCAGGTTTGTTTGGATTAGGGTTAGTTAGTTATTCCTGGAATCTGTTAACAATTTTTGTGCAAATCACTTGAAGCAAGTCTGATGTTGTTTACACGGTACTCTAGGACTCTAGGTGGGGCATGCCTGTTCCGATATACCTTGAAATTTCTACTACGATTCACATGTGGTATTTCATCTATCGTATCGTTCTAGGTTACATTTTCTTGGTACAAGGATGCTACTTTTTTTTTTTTTTCACTTATAGTAATAATTGCACGTGCAACGCACATTTCAGCCACAGAAAAATATTTTGAGAAAATAGGAAACCTCCAGATTTATTGAAATTATGTTTAAACTCTACTTCCAACTCAGAAGGAAAAATATGTCACTGATGAATATCAAAGATCTGGCATGTCCATCCAACACAATATATGGTAATTAGAATATTACTACTGGAAGCTGCTACCAGCTGCTCTCTTGATCTAATGGTTCTGTTAAGTTCGCAATTTGAAAGTTTGGATTATCACACTTCTTTGGTTAGTAACCAAAGCAACAGACAAACACCCTTTTATTGTGCTAAACCACCTTGTAACACACCATAGTGGTGATCACTGCTCACCACAGGAGGACGTTCCAGAAAGCACATCACCTACAGAGGTGCAGCTAAATACTTAAAATACATGCAGATTCTCTGTTATGATGCAAAACAAACCCCGTACTGAAGCAGCCCAGATCAAATTAAAATATAAATATGTAAATAGAACAATGTAAATCATGACAGCACCGATGAACAACCTGCATCATAAGCAGACCTTTGTATTTCGAGTTGACCTGAAACATGGCCATATTTTGTCAGTAAACAGATTTTTGCAATTTGAGAAGCAGAAGAGGGCATATGAATCTGATCAAGTCGATCAACCAATAATTAGAATCCAATTATCCAAGTAATTAAGTGCTGACTCAAACTGGTAGAAGTGAGAAGCAAGATCACAGTGTTGACTGTTCGATCCAGCAAGACTTGGTGAGTATTCTATCAGACCAGCATGTACAGTATGCATCAACGGCCACCACGATTGCAAGTGTTGAATGAAGGGAAACAGCTGCAACAATAAGACTGGAATCGTTTCTACACAATTAAGTACCCATCGGCTCGGTCTCAGACCCTGATTTGGACGGTTGGATTTGCACGATAAACGGTTTAGATTAAATGTTTCTGCCAAGTTTGCTCTTTTATATGTAGTTTAGATGTACTATCAGCATATATTTTTTCTGGCAACATTCTAATAGCAATTATCTACGTGATATTTTGGTGTTTTGCATGATGGCAATTTCTCTAGAATATTGTCACTGCCTACCACATTTTTTTGTCATTTGCTATATTGCTTATGCTAAAACTATAAACACCTGATATTTAAGCCTTCTGCATAAATTAATATGGTGAACAGGTCTCACAAGTTGCGGGGTATCTTGCTGACAAAAGCATTCGTTGCCTAACATTTGATATGATGTTAGTTTGGGAAGTTCCCTCTTCTTCAGGCCAGCTCACTGTTAAGGTAGACTATTTGTTTTGTTTGAATCCACTGTGTAACTCGTGGGTTGTACAGAATGAGCTGAATTTGCATTACAATCATCAGTAACAGTTGTATGTTCTTACATTATGGTTTTGTATAATATCCCTTTTATTATACATAATTTTATCTCTCCTTGTTTATAGGTTGAGGTTGATAGCACAGTAAGTTTAGAGGCTTTCTCAAGAATAGCACCTGCCATACCAACAATCGCTGATGTAGTAACTTCTTCAAACCTCTTTGATGCTCTGTCATCAACAAGTGGAGGGCATCTTCCATTTCCTGTATATGATAAGTATCTTGCAGGATTGGACAGGTCAGATTCTTTACTGATATGTTGTACACGTTACCTTGTTCAAATATCTGAGTGATAGCAGTTCTATCCCTTTCTGGTACAATGTTTATTAGTTCTTAAAATTAAATACACTTTATGTTAAAAAAATCCTAGATATCTTGTTTGAGCTCACAACTTAAGATTTCTGTATGGTGTTCGTTTTATTGAGTTTTCTTGTGGTGTAAAGTATAGTACTCTGAAGAGTTTATATGTGACATCACTCTGTACTTCCTATACGTAAAAGCATGTGGAGTGCTACATATTCGTGTTTCTGATTGCATACAGAGATAACTTAGCTCGACCATTTTTAGCATTCATGCTGACGTACCACTATGTATCATCTTATCTATCCTAATAAAGATTTGAGTTGGTGGTCATCCATTCACTCCTTCATTCTTCCTCGTTTGAACACTGACAAGTGGGGCTATGCATAGCAGCACACGACCTTTTCTCGAATCCTCCTACTTCCTCGTCTCCCATCGCCAATCCCCCTTTTTCGATTTCCAATTTCCGCCAGCATGCTTCAAAAACTCAAATCCAACAACTTCTCCTAATACATGACGTGATTGGGCATACAAGACATGCCTATTTTGGCCAGTTGTGTGCTGCATAGTTAGCCGACCTCCTACAGGATTTAGCTATACAATAGGAAAACCACATCTTCACTTAATAATTTCTTGACATAAACATCAACAGCAGTTTTGACTTAAAACTATTCTGAGTTCTCAATGAAACGCCTCTGTATGTGATTTATCTCGTCATTCATGATATACGAGGTTTTCTTTGTTTGGTACCACTTATATCTCATTCAGTTACTTACAAAGTCTTTGTCCTACAAATCTGAAGATTATATGCAGATTTTTCCTAAGATATGTAATTGTTCGTTTGATTTGTTGGCTGTAGGCTATCATCGTTAATTCTGAAAATTTAGATACAACCTTGATTGGCAATAGGAGCTTTTGCCGGCATCATGTGGGCAATGGAGAGGGTGCTTTAAATGATGCCAATTTTTGCAGGTCAATGCGACCTAACTCTGCACATTCATGCTGGCTGCAGGGCTACTCATATGTGCAACTACAGGTGATAAGGAATCACGATTTCGTACTTGTTTAAATCTTATTGCTAAATCTTTTTGACGATCCAGTCAACTCTATATCGTTATTCTTAGGAGTATGAAAAGGCATGTGATGCATTTCTTGATGGTCTCAAATTAAACCCAGGATTTACTGGAATCGAGAAGGCGTTAAGGTAGCCTACTTGATCTACTTTAGCTGCCCTCTTTATTTATTGAAGTCCAGTTTGCTGTGATATATACTACTGGAGTAGTATTTAGTTGCATCAGTTCCATGATTCAGTTATTAAGGTAATGTATAGACAGTTATGTAGTATTGTAGTTGTGATCTTTAGTTCATCATTTAGTTGTGAGACATATTTTATTTCGAGCATATCTTTTTTCAGAGTTTGAACTAATAACATAGGCAATAAGATATCATGAGTTCAGTAGTCATATTTTAGCTCTTGCCTTTATTCACTTTCAAACTTGTGTGTTCTTTATGGTATTTAGAAGTACTTCACTACCTACAAAATTTGACTGACTTTACATGTAATCACCATACCAGGGCAACATGAAAAATGCTTTCTGTGATATAAATTTGGGCAATTGGTGGCTGAATGGCAAGGCACCGGTCAGGCGACAACGTCGTGGAGCTCACTCTGATTCATAAAAGTAACAGTGCACCCTTCGTAGGAGTCACACGGTATAAGTTTGACTTCCAGCATGTTCTGCCTACTCTGAGTGACATCCCTGTTATTTAAATTTTCTGACCTGCATCTTTCTCGAATACAGGATATCTCACAAAGGAAATAAGACCAGTAAACATGAGGTTCACTATATGTTCATCCTTTTAAAGTTGTAGGTAAACTATCTACTGCCAATTATAGTATTTGCCACACTCATTGGGAATGTGCTTTATGAGTATGGGCATAAAGTAGTCGAGTAAATCATATGGTTTTCTTGTCAGCTAATAAAGTTGTGCCCTTTACACGAACAAATTCCATGATCACAAGAATTATTAAAACACAAAATAACATGCGCTTCCATACACAAATAGAAGCAATTAAATCTCTTTAAAGTATAGCTAAAACCCGTCTGTTGCTACGAATATCGATTAACAAATACCCAGCATGGCAAGCAACTGTCACGCTAGTCCTAATTTCTTCATGGCTTGGTGCAAGAGTGTCCCTCGCCAGTGCAGCTAGCATACTGTAGTTGTGCACGCTCGATCTCTCCCATGAAGTCGGTCATCATCTCTGCATGAAGTGACTGTTTCGGGGATGGAGAATACAGCTTGACCGGTTTTGCAAGCCATGGCATGACAGCAACAGTCGAAGGCATAGCAGCTACTGGCTGGCGTGTGCTGGGGAGAGGCCATATGAGGACCTGCACATAATGCAAACCCTTTTTTTTAAACTCTGGCATGTAGCAGGAGCCTGCAGAAGAAACAGAAGGCGTCAAACACTGCAAGCATCAAAAGATAGATCGACAAAAAGTACTTCATTTTATTTGGCCTCCTCATTTGCTCCAATCCCCATATTACCAAAATAAATAATTGCTTCTATGGGAGGGAAAGGAGGGCTCACAGGACACTTGAAGACACATAGCATGGAATTTAGCAGCAACCTTGCTCCATCTTGCATCCACAGTGAAGCAGAGCCAAATGTCGGGAGGCCCAAGTGTTGCCATGGAGGCCATGTTATCAGCAAATCGTTTAGCCCTAGACGTGCGCAACATTCTGACGGATTCACTTTGAACCTTTGGCTCCATCGATTCCTGTCCGCCATGGCAACACAAGTGAACGGCAAATCATAATGCGAATGTAGCTTTACAAGCCACGGAACATAAATGGAATAAGTATTGCAGATTCATCTGTATAACATCCTAAAGCTATATGCCGACATTACCTTCCTGGAGATGGGTGGCAGAGGCGACATTCTGTGGGCTTCACTTTGAACTGTAGGTTGCATCTGTGCCTGTCCATCATGGTAGCGCAGTAAACGACAAACCATGATGCAGAAGTAGTTTTACAAACCAAGAAATCTAAGCAGAATAAATACTGCAGATTCATCAAGGCTACCTTCCTGGCGGCAGAGGCGACTCTAGATGGCGCAGAGGTCGTCACCAGGCAGCAGAGAGGAATAGAAATATTTGGCGAGGAAACCAGGCGTGTGAAACTATTTATTGACAGTGCTAGTTTGTTAGGAATAACCGTATCCCAATATTTAATAGCGTGTTAAGATAAAGTTAATCTGGTAGTTGTTAGGATAAGCCTAATCTGATAGGTTGTTAGGATAAGCCTAATCTGATAGGTTGTTAGGATACGCTATTATCTCTAAATATCTTTAGATTGCATATTCACCAACAAACTGAACTACGACTTAACTATTAAACTACACCACAAGAAGCACGGTTTACCACATGGCTTACCTCGTTCACTTTTATGAATAGACTATAAATAAAATTTTGCTACTTTAATAGTTTGCAGTCAAATTGAGAGTGAGCACTTCAAGTAATTTGGAAATGCCTTTTCATGCTCGAATGGTCTGTTTTAGTAGGCAATACATGTTACCCAATTTTTGCTTGCGGGGATGGCTCAACTACAAATCGATGGTGCATTATAATAAGTATTTTGTATTAATTTTTATGGCAAGCTAAGTATGCTAGAAGGACATCTAGGTTGAAGAAGATGCAAGGTAATTGTGGGCAGATTTAAAAATACATCTTCAAGAAATGCAATCACCCTTCGCATTTCACAAAATCGTGGAACCAACCAGTTGCGGCACATGTATTAGCTGTGGGACATTACATCTAAGTAATTTTTTTCAAGAAACAAACCCAATTGGCGGATATGACACGATCATATTGCTCTGGCACAACAAGCTTATACCTTGAATCCATGATCAAGAGGAAATGGGCATGTGGTAGACCCCTCTTCTGAAACTCTACCACGTAGACGTACGCCTTCACTACTCCAAGGATATTATCCTTGGTTAGCATATCTTTCATAATCTCTAGCTTGGCCCTGAACACTCGGGCCACAAGATCAGGTCGGTCCTGGGGGGTTTGGCCGGGAAACAACTCATCCTGTATCTCCTGCCAATTTGGGTTGCAGATCATCGTTAGGAAGATATCGGGCTTGCCGTACGTCTGCACCAATGCCATGGCGTCCATATGCCTTTGCTTCATGTCTCTGTAGCCACCCTGGAATGTCCACGGGAGAACAGTCTGAATGCCAACAGCGCTTGCTCGTGTCTCTCTGGCCGTGATGCTATCAACAATGCCTTTATATAAGTCTGCACGTAGCTCTGTCTGGTGATCCCTAATCCATCTTAATCTGCAGCCCTCGATCTTTATGTACATGTCAACCCCCCATTGCTGGAATAGGCGCCCTCCATAAAGAATGGGGTTGAATATTGCAGGACGCGTCTGCAATCTATAGCAGTAGTAGTCCCTGACGGAGATGCATAACCGGCCACCCCCCTCTGCACGAAGGATTGGAAAAAGCAGGTTCGACAACATAGAATGCTAAAACGACGGGTTCTCTAAATAAATGCACAAGCATCTGAAATAGGCGAACCTTCATCATCATTATGGTCCGCTCTTGGTAGTTGTGCAATATCCCAAGATACTTCACATTTGGGGAGATTTGGATGCCAACCAAGCTCCCCCTTAGGGAAGAAGAGGGGATACGAGAGCGGGTCGTAGCACCCGTGTGTGGCATGTATGTTGTACCTCTCGTTGTTGTTCCCATGGAGGGTAATACTGCGTTTGAACCTATTCGCCAGGTCACTCCCCTCGACCCATATGGCAGCAACCTCAGATGAAATCAGTAAATTGTATCTCCTTTGGTCTAGCTTCTGGTCGATGTTTAGTTCTATCCGGCAATCCTGGAGGTTGTCCCTGTGGGCACCCAAACTCCTTAATTGTTCAGAGTAGGGGTTTCCTCTCAGGATATTGGTTAATTTTTGGACGACCTCCTCGTCAAGTTGCCTGCTGGCTTCCTTGCGATGGGTTAGGCTAGGATCGTCGTCGTAGAAGTACAATTGCATATGTTCCGGACGGGAGCCTGGACCGAACGAATGCACATTGTGGTACATCGAGCCGTTCGCCCGGAAAGTGTAAACTCCGGACCTCATATTCGTGCAGCTGTTGTCGAGGCTAACGCCAAGCGTTGTGAATGAGAAGTGGCCGTTGAAGAATCGGATGCTCTCATGGAAATGTCGAGAGTCTGCATCCGTGCTTGACCATAGCCTCATGAGCTCCGGGATTGGTCTTTGTTCAGCCAGATTGATCTGTCCATTGCGACAACAGAAACCTGGGCACTCACGCTCAAACCTCTTGACCTTGCAGTGTAAGCAGTTTGCGACTTGTTCCAAGATGTTTGTGTTTTCTGGGAGATTTGAGTACACAAAATCAAAAGGGTCAATGTCGTCCGCGCCAGACAAGCCTGTGGGTTCATCCGATTCCACGTCATCCGCATCCGAACCTACGCATATCGTGCACAAAGAAGGCATCATGGATGAGAATGGTCTCCCCGGTGACCTATTGGAAAGGCTGGCAGATTGTACCTTCACTGTAACACATGTAGTGCTCATCTTCCAATAGGTCACCGCGGAGACCATTCTCATCCATGATACCGCTAAGGAAGGCATCCAAGTCACCTGAAACATGTTCGTGGGAGTAAGTATATAATTCCGACATATAATAAGAGGACTAAAGGATGATGTGTTACCGTCTGTCCCGATGGTATATTGTGGGGGCATGCTCATTGAAGGCGAGGCGGGAGGTGAATGAGCCTCGACAGGTGATGCGTGTGCACTTTCTGCCGGGATGGTAGCTGCATCTGGACGTGGCAGTGCGATGGATTCCGCGCATGGGGTGTTGCGCTTAGCCTCAGCGGCTGCCCTAGCGGCTACCCTACGTCGAGCTAGTAGTGCCTGCCTATCCTCTTCAGGTATTCTCTGCCTATGTTCTCTTCTACCGGCAGACTCTTGTTGCTGCTGAGTTGGTATTTGCCAGGGCCTGCATGCTCTTCGCCTAGCGTTTATCTCTTGCCTCTCTTCTTCAGTTAAACGTTGCCGGCGGGCTCTTTGACGTTCACGCGATGCTTGCCGTCTCTCAGCTTCTATGTCTATAAATGTCTCATGTTAGACATCTCCTATGAATTCAGTACCTATCTATCTTCTTTACCATCAATAAAAAAATGTGAAGCATACCGTTTGAACCTTCTCCAAACTCCATATCACGCGGTGCACGTCGGTTTTGAACTCTTACATCTGTAACATGAGGTTCAGTTTATTTAAATGTAGTTCACTCTGTTAAAGAACACTGAAATTTCCAGATGGTAAAAAACTATGTCGAGACCATACCTCTTGAACTTTGACCAATATCTATAGTACCTAGTGATATGAGGATGCTTTGAGTTGGAAAGGTCGGAACAACATGTGGGTTTTCAACTCTTACATCTGGAACATGAGGTTTAGGTTCTTTAAAATGTATTTCACTCTGTTAAAGAACACTGAAATTTTGAGATGGTAAAAAACTGTGTTGAGACCATACCTCTTGAACTTTGTCCAATCTCTGTAGTAGCTACTGATGTGAGGATGCTTTGAGTTGGAAAGGTCGGAACAACAGGTGCATGCAATTGATCCTCATCATCCGATGATTCATATGTGGTGTTGGTAGTGCTGATTGGTTCACGTATGAAGAACCCTGTCTGTGGATGTGATGTACCAATGTAATGTGATCTATTTGGCATGTTAGCTCCGTCAACAACTGCTAGTTACAGAGAATTGAGTCAGATGATTTTTTATATACAAAAGAAACTGTTAATTATACATACCATTTTTTTCCTTTATCAGATTGTTGCCTTAGATTATGCGACATTTTGCAAACAAATGATCAACTCGTTCCTTCTGCAGTAATGAGAATATAGTAAGTTTGACTGGACACTGTTGTTTTCTGAAAAGCAATTTGACTCAATACCATTTCCAATGAATCTGTATTTATTCCTTTCGAATAAACTGCTCTTAAGAAGTTAATGGTTCGCTTACCTTGTAGGATATTATACTAATTTGATCTGGGAAGTCTTTTGGAACAAAGCAATTACATGCCATTACAAATTAATCTTCCCAGTTAGTAGTTTTGACTCTTTTCTTCATTAAGATGTTGACTAATGATTACACTACTGTTTATGCTTGTGAAATAGACTGAATCTTGTTCCCACTAAGTTGCGCCCAATGACTCAAATTGTCTTGCCTATACCCATTAAGCAAATATAAGTGACTTTAACTGCATATTTATTATTGATGCGTAGCTCTCCATTTCAAAGTAAATTTATGGTTGATCTAGCATAATACCGACCTAAGTAAATTTATGGTTGATCTTCTTCTACGGAGCAGCATACCGAGAGGTAGATGATGAAGGCAGCTGCCAAGCACCCTGCCGATATTAGGCAGACTCCTCCGACCTCCGGCGAGTCGGCTGGCGCCGGCGATGCAGGCTTCTGATGAAAATATGCGGTTCCCGTATCTACTTCTAAGAATCGAGGATGATAGGTAAGATGCCATGTCAACAGAAAACGGGAACTGCAAAGAATGATCAACCTTCATTGACATCTTCTTAACTGACAGATGCTCAGCTATCACTTCCTGTGATGCAAGTGGGTGAAGTGGAGGACTGTGTTGCTGTGTGTGGCGGATTGTGTTTATGCGGGTGAAGTGGAGGACGGGTAGGAGGAGGGGCATAAAATTAGGAAATTTGAATTCTTGTTGAGGGGCACAGCACCACGTCCGGATAGAGTTTGTTGTACGCATAAAATTAGGAAATTTGAATTATTGTTGACGGGCAGCACCACGCCCGGATAGATAGAGTTTGTTCCTGGATAGAGTTTGTTAGCCGAAAACTTGGTGGGATGGCATCTCTTTGTAATTTGTTATCTTTCTAAACGTTTTAAATATACTTATTAGTGGCATTGGTGGGTAATTTGGTGTTCTGTGTGAGGACAAAATCGGAATCTGAAAGTGTGACACCGGACACCGGTTTTCGCTTTAATAGTAAAGATCAGTGTACACCAAATCAGTGTAACCCATTATTATCTCGGTGATCCATAATTTTTTCGTTTAATAACTCTAACGCAATTATGCTTATGCGGCTCTAATGCAATTAACTCCAATGCAGCTTCATGTGCTATGCTTTGACATCGTTATGCTGCTGTATCTATGGTATTTGCAGCATGTCTTAAGCACTTCTTTTTTTTAAGCAAGTCAAAACCTTGGTCATCTCATTGGGGAATACTGCTCCGACAAGTTTATTTCGTTCAACTGTATAGCAAATATTCCTATGAGTGCCTCGATTTGGCTCCCGGGCTCACTCGAGCTCTTTATTTTAAATATTTTAAAAACATATTTAAAAACTTTTAAAAAATTATAACAAAAAATGTACTTATAGGAAATAATGTATACTTTAATTCTGTAAAGTCTTAATCTGAAATACATTGTATTTCACTCTACATAAATAAGATAAAGTTTTAGATCTAGATATGTGAATACTGCACATTCAAATCTGGTTAGTTTTTGTCTTTTTTGTGTAGCCCGCAATACAATTTATTTGAGATTAAGATGTTGCATAGTTAAAGTATACATCATTACCTAAATGTACATATTTTTTCAAAAAATTAAAACTTCAAAATATCATTTTTGAATTTTAAAAATAAAGGGCTCCAATGAACTTGGACTCCAAAAGCATTTTTCGATATTCCTATGCAGCATTACAGTCTGCAATACTTTGTTATTAAATGCATGGATGATGTACCATAGGCGTTCTTATCATGAATAGACTTTGGGAAATCCTGAATTGGAATATAAAGGGCAAAAATTCATAGAAAAAATGGATTTATTCAGTAAGAAACTAAAAGAGAACTCTTTGGGTCAAATTATATCAAAAAGTTCTGCCCATGAGCACCTCCAATCTGTGGGAGCATGAGGAGGATTGCTTATCATCTGGCACTACTAGAAAAAAGTTTACCCGCAGCGCACGGGTTTTGGTTACCTGTAGCGCATGGTCCGTGCGCTATGGGTACCACGTCACTGGTAATTAATTAGCCGTAGCGATGGGCTGGTAAGTAAATTACCCGTAGTGCATCAGCCGCGGGTAACCTGGTCCGTGCGCCTCGGGTACTTAGTTGAAATTTAATTTTTTTTTGAAAATTTATCCGCAGCGCACTAGTCCTATGCGCAACGGGTAAGCATCACGTAATTCAAAAAAAGGCAGCGCCGCCGCCGCCGTGGAAGGCTCATCGGACGAGGTTGGCCGTGGTTTCAAAAAGGCGCCGCCGGCCGCTAGGGAGGAGCTCGTTGGAGGAGTTCGTCGGAGGAGTTTGTGGGAGGAGCTTGGTCGGGCGAGGAGCTCATCGGGAAGGAGAACGTCGGGGAGGAGCTCATCGGAGAGGAGTTGGCCGGAGAAGAGCTCATCGGGAAGGAGCTCGTCGGAGAGGAGTTGACCGGGGAGGAGCTCATCGGAGAGGAGTTGGCTAGGGAGGAGCTCGTCGGGGCACCGGGGAGGAGCTTGTCGGGGCGCCAAGCAGGAGCTTGGGGAGGAGCTCATGTGAGAGAGGAATAAGAGAGGAAGAAGAGAGAGGTGGGTGAGATATGGAGGATGAAGAGAGAGGTTGGATCCGCGTGACCCCCTCCCGGCCAATCAGAAGGCTCCGTTGAAGATGCCAAGGATATGTGTTTGTTTGGAAACATTGTGAGCCATCGGATGTGTGTGTAGATTCACACTTACCCGTAGCACACCACGGGTCCTATGCGCTACGGCTAAGTGATGCAAATTTCGTATTTTTTTCACACCCAAAACTAGAACGTCTAAAAACTGTATCTTCTCTTTCAAATTTTGAGATTCTAAAATTTGTCAAAACGACCATGGGTCGTTGAAATTGGGTGTAACTTTTTGTGTAGATACTTTTTCATATAAATTTTTTTTGATCCGACTTCGTATGCAACAGTTATGACCATTTTACCGAGACATAAAGTTTTTTTGTAAAAAATATCAAAATTCATGTTTATTTTTTAATAACTAGATCACTTAACATAACTATATCTCAATTTTTTTTTCAATTTTTTCAATTTTTTTTATCATTTTCTTTTATTTTCCAGAAGACTAGAAAGGCGGTCCACTTGGGGGGGGGGGGGGGGGGGATGGCGGGACAAAGTTTCAAAAACTTACCCGAGTGCACCACAACTCGATGCGCTATAGGTAACTTTTGAAAAATTTGCCGCCTACTAATTTTTTTGAAAAATTTCCGCCCACTGAAATTTTTGAATTTATTCCTGCATATTCAAAAAACAATCCCGCCTAACTTACCCGTAGCACATGGGTGAGGCATGCGCTACGGGTAGTATACCCGTAAAAATTACCCATAGCACATGGAGTGGGTGATGCACTATGGGTAAGTTGAGGGACACCAGCCCTCCAGGCCCCCACATACCCGTAGCGCACGATGTATAGTGGTGCGCTGCGGGTAACTAACTTACCTGTAACACATGGATGCCGGTACGCTACGGGTATATACCTACAGCGCACCATCTTTTAAATGCGCTATGAGTAGTTCTGCTATCTATAGCTGTTTTCCTAGTAGCGTAGAATGACAATATGTTTAAAGGAGAAAAAAAATCTTGAACTGTTTCACTGTCAGTGCTCTTCACATACGTTCATTGTGGAGCTTCTTGGTTCTCACCAACATATATGGTCCTTGCATAGTAGAAGCAACAAAGAAGATTTTGAACCGGTTTCAATATTTTCAAAGCATGGACGATTTAGATTGGCTTATTGTGGGAGGTATTAACTATGTACGATATCTAGGGAACAAAAATAGATAAGGGGTAGACATTAAGGATATGTTAAAAATTTAACAAAGTTATCAGTAACTTTGGACTAGTGGAAATCTCTACTATCTAAAAAATAAATCGTGTTCCGTCGTCACCTTCTCGCGCAATACGTCGTTGTCTTTCGTCGCACCATCGCGCATCGCTCGCGGGCAAATGGGCCAGGCCCAACAAATCACCGGCGTCCTCTCTGCTACCCATGCTTGTCCTCTCCCTCGCCCCCTCTTCACTGCACCAGATCGCAGACCTAGGTCTCTTCCCCGCCGCCACCGCCACCGCCACCGGCGACAGGCTCCACGCCCTCCTGCCCGGCGGCAGGTTTGGAGTTCCTGAACGAAATCGAGAAGGGTTTGTAGACGCACGTCGCGGAGCTAGAGGAGGCCGTGGGCGGCTGGAGGAGCGGCGCGCCGCCTCGAGGAGCTTTTCCACCATCTCCGGCGGCGGGAAGACCGGGCGCCCCTGGTACCGTCGTTCGGCGTTGCCGCTTCGCCTCCATTGCCGCCACCCATCCTTTTCCTCCTCCCACGCCCTGTCTCCTCTCCTCCTACATCCTCTCCCATCACCACCACTCCATTTACTGGTTTTTTATATGGCTGCAGTAGGGGGAGACGAAGGGAAGCAGGACACATGGCTGAGGAGGCGGAGATCAACTTGGAAAAGCACCCGGGAAAGATGGCCGCCGTCACATCCACGAGGCAAGGGGCGTCGCCATGGATTCGAGCCTGCGGGACACGGGAAGCTTTTTCTCGACATCATCGCGCCGTCGGCATGTATTTGGCTTACCTTGCATTCCCACCCCCTTAAACATCTCCTCATAACTATACCTAGGATTTGCGGTACATTTTCTTCCCTACTGTGAGGCTACATGTGTGCACATAAGGTGTTTGTGCAAATTCCTGTGAGTAGATACTGCCCCAAGAAGATAATGTTGTTTGTGCATCTTCATTAGTTTGATAGGGCCTGGCTTTCGTTATGGATCCTTACATAAGTATTTGTGACTTAATGAAACAGAGGTGTATTAGTTATAGAGATTAGACGCTTGAACTTCTTATTATGCTCCTAATTATATAAACATATATCTGATTTGTTTGGTTGTATGTGTTAATTTTACTAATATTTTGGGCATTGCTCCGATTTATATATTCTCATTACTCGTGTGTGTCATCATGTGCATAAACTTCATGTGCAGCCAAAAGTAGTTTTGGCACTCGTGTCCTGTTCCTGATGTAATTGTGGTACAGTTCATCACAAACATTCTGATTATCAAAATGAACCAAATGTACTAGGTTCCACAAATCTTCTGCGTTCAGTGTGCAGAACAGGATTGCTGATTTTTACAATACCATGCCTTCAGTTTTGTACTAATGGGTGCTCTTTATTTAGCAGACTTAGCTACGATCATGGAAAGGGTGGCAGCTGCATTGATAGCGGCACTGATCAGCGGCCAAACACACCAAAGTCAAAGCATTCCGCAACTGAGCAGCATCGCCGTAGCAAGATCAATGACCGGTGAGGATTCCTGTACTGTAGTTTGTTCAGAAGATGATAGGTCATCAGTATGTACTGGCATTGTTCCTTGGTGATTAAATTTCTAAGGGCTAGCATCAATAATGTTAGAGAAATTTTGGTTAGTCAAAGATTTCAGTAATTTAGAACATGTTCAAGTAGGGGAATAGGTAATTAGAAAACCCAGTATGCTAAAAAATCCTAATGGATGCTCGAATTGTTTGTTTCTTCTTGCGCATGTGACATTTGTTGTCACTTAACTATTAGAAATCTGACTACATTTGCTGGCAGTTAACTATTAGAATGGATTTCATACTAGCTAGGTAAATTTGTTTTTAGTTGACTTGACTTTTGTGTCATTCTTCTAGATACAGGTTATGCTTTACATGGTCAACCCTGAGCTGCAGGTGGTGAACAAGAGTGAAGTTATCTCGCTTGAAGAGAATCATTCTGTTGTTCTCACCCCTCACCAGGGCAGGAGGCCTCCTTTAAGTTGCTTACTATTAACTTCTCTATATTCGGTAAGGTAAAACTTCTTATATTATCTTCCTGAATATTGCACTGTCTGCATTTATGTACAGCTGTAAGTTGTAGTTATATCCAATTGTACTTTTTTACTTCTGTCTGCAATAACTGTTATAGATAAGTTATCTCCACAAATGGTATTTATTGATTTTATCATGCTTCTCTTCAGGCGAAAGGAATTTTGTGAAGTATATAAAGTAGAATTCTGAGGATGTGGAGAACCAGGTCTCAGATTTCTTTAAAGGGAAAAGATTGAATGCTTGATCAATCTGTCTACATTTCAAGGTGAGTGCTAACTCCCATATTGTGCTATCATAGATAGTTCATATTGATCAACAGAAGGTTCTGCTGTAAGGATTTCTGCTGCAAGTTCATGATGGTACCTTGCAAACCTAGCTGCTACTTGTATATGCATTAGTGTAAATAAGAGCCACCATTTGGTTATTTGCAGACTCTGAAGCCAGGGAGACAATATTTGTTGGGCAGCATTTGTTCACGGGCAGTGAGACTACTTCAGTTTGGATCGAGTTAAGAAGTCTGACATGCTGCAGTTAAGCGGTATGCATATCTCATATTTGATATGCCTCGTACAGTGTTTTGTTTGGTTTTCATCTTTCCTGATACCAAAACTCGCAGCTGCCAGATGTTGGTTTCTGAAGTTCAAGGGATGATGTGGTTTGTATTACCAGGAACTCAAGTACCTTGGCTAGATCACTATTCACTTTCTGATGAGGGAAAATATGTAAGGAGCTCTTCCCATAACAACAATTTATACCTCATCAAACTAAGCTCCTTGCCATAACTCATCTCATCGTATGACTTATGAGCATGCATCGCTTTCAGGTTATGAAGAAATGGGGTGCTCCAAACAAGATTGACTTCCTCTCGCTTTTTATACATCGCATGCAGAAGATATGCGCCAAGAAAGTAACTTAGGTTATTACATGGATACTTTCAAAGTGTACTTCAAAGTGCCATATTTACTTCAGTTTCCTTCTTTATTTAAGTTACTATATCTCTATAGTACACTGCCAGTTTTTCCGTAGTTAACTACCAACAAAACTGGAGCATCTAGACGAATGACAAAAACATAAATATATATGATTGCTCTCATTGACAACAACTCTGAATGTTTTTAATTTTTATTTATTTCAACCAATACAACAACTTCATTTTCATGCGTGTACACTGTAGAATGTAGGCCCGTATTCTTTCTTACATATTTCTTTAGTTTCAAAAGACAAGTTCCTTACTGGAGAAAACTGAGTAATTAAAAGCTCATAGATGGCAATGCAGCCTGATCACTTCCATGGGTTCAACACAAGGAATATATACTTGTTTGCTCCAATTCTGAAGTTCTCATTGTAGGACATGCTTTGAAAAAATATGGTTGCTAGGGTTGTTATGAATTTATGATGTCACATTCAGTCCATTTCTCCTGATTATCCTTCTAAACTACTGCAGCTGGCTCTATTTTGTTCAGATTGATAAGGACTTTTGCTTTTATTTTTTATAGGAAATGTGAATAGATACAACCATGACCCTGAATAGCCTTCCTCTCGTGTGCAAGAACTGTGATTGCAGAAAAACACCAGCACGCCATGAGTAGATTGCTCGCACGCATTATGAATCACTCTTGTGATGGTACTAAAGGCCCTTGGTCCTGACCATGAAATTGACTTCGACGGGGATGGATATACAGTGCACACGAGGTTGCCGCTCCTAAGAAACCAGGCCCAAACTATGTTGAACCTAACTTACCCCGCTGGAATGATTCGTTTACTGTGTGATTCTTAGATGAGGTTAGATGCTCTCCGTCAAGTATTCCTTCCGTCTTCACACTGCTGTCAATATGTACACCATTAATAAAGCCTTGCAATTGTTTCGTTCCAGGCTATTAACCACGTTTTTTCTGACCATTGCCAAACACCCTTTGGAAGGATATGTTCCGAGCTCTGATTGTTGAGGGTCACATCCAGTTGTAAGCTGCAGCAAAGCCGAGGGACATACATTTAGCCTGGATGCTCTTCTGCTTTTCATAATTTATAAGGCATAACCATTAGAAGCAGGTCATAACAGCACAATTCTATGTTCTCAAGCAGAAGTCATGCCCAGCAGATGAGATCACAGCAACATTGAGAGGTCGTAGCGGAAAGAATGCAGGATTCTAGAAGGCGGCCAATACCATGGAGAGGACCTTTTCAAGAAGCATGGAGCAAGGCTCTTCGGTGATGATTCAGGATGCAAGTGCTTCTCCGACGTCTTCATCCAGCCCACCAACCTGTCGGAAACAGCACGGAAGAATGAGTGTGATGGATGTGTGGAGAGTCGGAGAGTCTATTGCTATTAGGAACCTGAACTGGCTGGAAGATCTTTTAATCACCAAGTGGACTAAATAGTCATGTGTAATGATCTACGCGTTTCTTTGAGTATTGTCTGCTCAAAGATATGAATATGATGCATTTAATATTTTTGTAATATCTCTGATGAGAAATAGATGTTAATTTGTACAGAATGAATATTAAATGAGGTACATGGAAACTCTTTGTCTCTCGAAAAGATATATACTTGTAAATTCGAAATAGTACTTGATTTAATGTGAACCAGAACCAATGGTAAGCTCAATAAAAATTTCATTGATATTATCCAGGTGTTATGACCGGTTTAGTGTATAACCGGAGGAGGTCCAATGGGCCGGCTTAGTTAGGGGCTTAGCCCAATTATCATATTTCCATTATATATAGGAGTTGTAATCGAACAGGAAAAGGCAAGCAATAAATATAATCTTTATTGCCAACTCCCAAAGGAGTCGGTCTCTCAACCCTAGCCGCCGCCCCCTCCTCTAGCCGCCGCCTCTTCCAGCTCTCGCGACGGCGCCGACTCGCCGGCGCCCTCGCCTGCGCTCTCACGCAGCTCCCTTCTTCCCCTACAACCTCCGCCCTAGGTCTGGTAGAGTAGTTGATTCTACCAATTTGGTATCAGCTTGCTCTCGTTCGATTATGTCGTCTTCACCGCCCTCCACCACCGTCGCCCCCGTGCCCGGGACCTCCGCGCCGCCATCGACGACAACCTCGGGGGCGCTCACGCCGCTGCCGCCCGGACCGTTCTTCCCCACCACGACATCCGCCCCCGCGTCACCCGCCGTCGTCTACACGCCCGAGCAGATGAGCGGGGTCATCAACGACCTCGTCACCGCCGTCCAAGGGATCAGGCTGTTCCTGATCGGATCCCAGGGGCCGCCTACACCGCCGCAGCCGGCCGCCGTCACCGGTCTGCCATGGATCCCGGCGTTCCCGATCGTGCCGCTGCAGCCTCAACCGCCCGCGCCCCTGCCGTGGCTGCAGTGGCAGCCGCCGATCACCACCAGCCCGGCTTCCGCCGCCTCGAGCGGTGTCCCGATCCAACACGTCCGCTTCCCCTCGTCGCCGTCACCACTCCCGGCGTGGCTCACCGAGTCGTCGTCTCCACCGGTCTATACGACGGCCGGGGACCAGCATCGGCCTCCCCACTCGGACGCCACCTCCTCTGGCTTCGCGCCCCCCCCCCCGCAGCCCGCGCGGAGCCTTACGTCCATGGCTGCGCCGCCCCGACGCCTCCACGCTACGCCAAGCTCGAGTTCGCCACCTACGACGGCTCGGAGGACCCCCTCAACTGGCTCAACCAGTGCGAGCAGTTCTTCCGTGGGCAGCGTACCCTCGCGTCGGACCGCACTTGGCTCGCCTCCTATCATCTCCGGGGCGCCGCCCAGACATGGTATTACTCCCTCGAGCAGGACGAGGGCGGCATGCCCCCATGGGATCGCTTTCGCGAGCTATGCCTCCTTCGCTTCGGTCCACCAATCCGCGGCAGCCGCTTGGCGGAACTTGGGCGTCTGCCGTTCACCTCCATGGTGCAGGACTTTGCCGACCGCTTCCAGGCCCTCGCTTGCCATGCTCCTAGGGTGACGGGACAACAGCGCGCCGAGCTCTTCATCGGCGGGTTACCGGATCATATCCGGGTGGACGTGGAACTACAGGCCCCCCAAGACCTCCAGACGGCGATGCACTACGCCCGCGCCTACGAGCGTCGCGCCCAGGCGGTGCAGCAACTCGCCCTGGGCCGCGGCGGACGCACAGCCGCCCGCCCACCGCCGGCGACCACGGCAGCCGGCCGGCCAAACCCGGCGGCACCGGCAAACCCGGCCCCGGCGGCCACGCATCCCTTCCGCCGGCTTACCCCGGCCGAGCAGGTCGAACGCCGACGTCTCGGACTATGCTTCAACTGCGACGAGACCTACGGCCCCGGCCACGTCTCTCCTCGCCTCTTCTACTTGGAGACGGTCGATGACACCGAGGTGGACACGCCACCCGAGGCATCCGACGGGCTGCCCCCCAGCGCCGGACGAGCCCACACCCGCCACCGCTCCTGCCAAGGCGTTCGTGGTCTCTCTCCACGCGCTAGCCGGCATACGCCATGAGCGCACGATGCTCCTGCCGGTGACAATTCACGGCGAGCGCCTGGTGGCACTGCTGGACACGGGCTCCACGCATAATTTCCTACCCGCCGCCACCATGCGTCGTCTGGCACTCCAGCCAACGGGCGGCGATAATCTCCGCGTGACCGTGGCCAACGGCGACCGCCTGCGCTGCCATGGGTTGGCACAGCACGTACCCCTCACCATCGGCGACGAGCACTTCACCATCACGTGCGCCGGCATCGACTTGGGCTGCTTCGACTTCATCCTCGGCGTGGACTTCCTGTGGATCCTCGGCCCCATCCTGTGGGACTTCGACACCCTCACAATGACCTTCTCGCGCCAGGGTCGCCGCGTCCGGTGGGAGGGCCTTGGGGGCCCCGCCCCAGCACCACAGCTGCAGCTCGCCATGGGGGACGACGAGGCCGAGCACCCCCCGCTGACCCAGCTCCTGTTGCAGCACGGCGACCTCTTCGCCGAGCCGCAAGGGCTGCCACCCGTTCGGGAGTACGACCACTGCATCCACCTGCCGCCGGGGACGGACCCGGTAGCGGTGCGGCCTTACCGCTACCCCCAGTTGCAGAAGGACGAGCTGGAGCGGCAGTGCGCGTTAATGCTCGCCGCGGGCATCATCCGGATCTCTACATCGCCGTTCTCAGCGCCAGTGCTCCTCGTCCGCAAGTCGAACAACACGTGGCACTTCTGCATCGACTACCGCGCTCTTAACGCCCTGACGCTCAAGGACAAGTTCCCGATCCCGGTGGTCGACGAGCTCTTAGACGAGATCCATGGGGCGCGCTTCTTCACCAAGCTCGACCTCCAGTCGGGCTACCATCAGGTGCGCATGCACCCAGACGGCATCGCCAAGACGGCATTCCGGACCCATCATGGCCACTTCGAGTTTGTGGTGATGCCGTTCGGCCTCACCAACACGCCCGCGACTTTTCAGGCCTTGATGAACGACGTCCTCCACCCATACTTACGCCGGTTTGTGCTCGTTTTCTTTGATGATATACTAATATACAGCACTTCGTGGGCAGAGCACCTCCAGCATATTGCCATCGTCTTCAACGAGCTTCGAGCGCATCGTCTTCACCTTAAGCGCTCGAAGTGCTCGTTCGGGACGGCGTTGGTCTCCTACCTCGGCCACGTCATCTCCGCTGACGGGGTGGCTATGGACGCCGACAAGGTGGTGGCCGTTGCGGCTTGGCCGACGCCGCACTCGCCTCGCGCCCTCTGGGGTTTCTTGGGCCTGGCCGGGTACTACCGGAAATTTATCCGGGACTTCGACATCATCGCGTCGCCGCTCACGCGCTTGCTGCGTCGTGATGTCTTTGCTTGGGACGACGAGGCCACCGCGGCGTTCGAGGCCTTGAAGGGGGCCCTCACGACGGGCCCTGTTCTTCAGATGCCGAACTTTGACCGGCCGTTCATCATCGACTGCGATGCCTCCGGTGCGGGGTTCGGCGCCATCCTTCACCAGGGCGATGGTCCCCCCGCCTACTTCAGCAGGCCCTTCGCCGCACGTCACCTCAAGCTGGCGGCATACGAGCAGGAGCTCATAGGCTTGGTGCAGGCCGTGCGCCATTGGCGGCCCTACCTGTGGGGTCGCTCGTTCTGGGTTCGCACGGACCACTACAGCCTCAAGTTCGTCTTGGACCAGCGGCTGTCGACGGTGCCGCAACATCAGTGGATCAGCAAGCTCTTTGGCTTTGACTTCACGGTGCAGTATCGCCCCGGGCGCCTCAACACCGTGGCCGACTCCTTGTCTCGCCGTGACGCCGACCTCGACGACGCCGAGGGTGACGCCGAGGGGGCCATGCTCTGCATCCGCTCGGGTCCCTCGTTCGCCCTCTTCGACCACATCCGGTGGGCCACCACGGCCGCGCCGGATGCTCAGCTTCTGTGACAGCAGTTCGAGGCGGGCGCGTTGGACGAGCCCTGGCGCCTGGCGGATGGCTTGCTCCTACATGGGCGCCGTATCTTCGTACCCGACCACGATGACCTCCGCCATCAAGTGCTACTGATGGCGCACTCAGCCAGCCATGAGGGTGTCCAGAAGACTCTCCATCGTCTCCGCGCCGACTTCTACATTCCCGGTGATCGGGCTTTGGTTCAGGACTGGGTGCGTTCCTGCGAGACATGCCAGCGCAATAAGACGGAGACCCTGCGGCCAGCTGGAGTGTTGCAGCCGCTGGAGGTGCCATCTCAGGTGTGGGCGGATATCTCCATGGACTTCATCGAGGGCCTTCCCAAGGTGGGCGGCAAGTCCGTCATCCTCACAGTGGTCGACCGCTTCTCCAAGTACGCCCACTTCATCACACTTGGCCACCCCTACACAGCCGCGTCGGTGGCCCGCGCTTTCTTCGACGGCATCGTTCGCCTACACGGGTTTCCGACGTCGATCGTCAGTGATCGGGACCCGGTGTTCACGGGGCATGTGTGGCGTGATCTCTTCCGGATGACGGGCGTGAAACTCCGTTTCAGCACGGCTTTTCATCCCCAGACGGACGGCCAGTCGGAGGTGGTTAACAAGGTGATTGCCATGTATTTGCGCTGTGTTACAGGTGATCGTCCTCGTGCCTGGGTGGATTGGCTTGCATGGGCGGAGTACTGCTACAACACATCCTATCACTCCGCCCTGCGCGCTATGCCATTTGAGGTGGTCTACGGCCGACCGCCTCTGCCTATCCTGCCGGTGGATCCGGCGACGGCTCGGACGGAGGCTGCAGGGGAGCTTCTCCGCACCCGCGATGAGATGCTTGCCGAGGTGCGGCAGCATCTCGTCCAGGCTCAGCAGCTGGCCAAGCACTACTACGATGACCACCATCGCGAGGTGGAGTACGCGGTGGGCGATTGGGTGTGGTTGCGCCTCTGATACGTCTCCAACGTATCTATAATTTTTGATGCTCCATACTTGTTTTTACACCATTTGCCTACTGTTTCGTTACACTTCGTGGCACTTTTATGCATTTTCCGGAACTAACCTATTAACGAGTCGCCACAGTGACAGTTCCCTGTTTTCTGCTGTTTTTGTGTTTCAAAAGTGATACACAGGAAATATTCTCGGAATTGGATGAAACAAGTTCCTGAAGTCTTATTTTTCCCGGAAGCTTCCAGAGATCCGAAGAGGAGACGGAGTGGGGCCACGAGGTGGCCACACACCAGGGCGGCGCGACCCAGGCCCTGGCCACGCCCCCTACGTGTGAGACCGCCTCGGTCCACTTCTGACGATGCCCCTTCGCCTATAAAGATCCCCCGACGGAAAAAACCTAAGTACCCAATCAATTTTCCAGAACACATCGCGATCCACCGCCGCCGTCGACCCGAAGATCGAGAGGGTCCAGAAGCTCTTCCCGGCACCCTGCCGGAGAGGGGAATCGCCACCGGAGGTCTTCTTCATCGCCATGCTTGCCTCCGGAGCGATGAGTGAGTAGTCTACCTTGGACTATGGGTCCATAGCAGTAGCTAGATGGTTGTCTTCTCCACCATGTGCTTCATGTTTAGATCTCATGAGATGTCCTACATGATTGAGATCACCGTTATGTAATTCTACATGTTTGGTTTGTTGGGATCCGATGAATATTGGTGTTATGATTGAGTTGCTATACTGAAATATATCTTATGTTATCTCTATGTTGTTTATGATCTTGCATGCTCTCCGTTGTTAGTAGCTATCTTGGCCGAGTAGTTGCTAGTGACTCCAAGAGGGGGTATTTATGCTCGATAGTGGGTTCATGCCTCTATTTAATCTGGGGGAGTGATAGAAACCTCTAAGGTTGTAGATATGCTGTTGCTACTAGGGAGAAAACAACATTCATATGCTCAAGGGCATATGCTTTGTTTACATTACACACTTTGCTTAATGCAATTATCTGTTGTTCGCAACTTAATACTTGTGGAGCTCTCGGATTGATTCGCCACAAGTGGATTATTAGTCATAGATGCAGTTGGATGGCGGTCTATGTATTTTGTTGTAATGCCCAGAGTAAATCTCATAGTGATCTTCTTGACATATCTCGTTTATCTTTATTCTATCAATTGCCCAACTGTAATTTGTTTACCCAGCATGTGTTATTTATCTTATGGAGAGACACCACTAGTGAACTGTAGACCCCGGTCCTATTTCCATCATATTGCTATCACCTGTTTACTTTACTCGCACTGTTTACTTTACTCGCATACTTCTACTGTTTTCTACTCGATACGCTCATACCCTTTGTTTCAAGCAAACCGGTGAGATTGACAACCCCATCGCAAGTTGGGAACAAAGTATTTGGTTGTGTTGTGTGCAGGTTCCGCGTTGCAGCTAGCAAGCAAAGCTTGGACGAGGCGTCATATATAAATTGTTCGAAGCTGTCGCAAACTAGCAAGCATCACCTTCAGTCGCATTGTCTGCTCTTCTCCTGATCGACATAACCTTGGTTTCTTAACTGAGGGAAAACTAGCTGCTATACTCATCACACCTTCCTCTTGGGGTTCCCAACGGGCCAGTTATTTACTTCATCAACTTGGCACTATCAGCCTCCTGCACCGCTCCACCCAGTCCCTGGACCCTCGGGCAAAGCGCAAGCTGGGTCCTCGCTACGCGGGGCCATTCGCCATCCTGGAGCGCATTGGGCAGCTGGCGTATCGTCTATAGCTGCCAGCTGGGGCTCGCATCCACGACGTCTTCCATGTGGGGCTGCTCAAGCCCTATCGTGGCGCGGCGCCCACGTCCACGCCAGCCCTTCCTCCGACTGCAGATGGGCGTTTGCTACCAAGTCCGGCCAAGGTGTTGCGCGCACAGCTCCATCGTGGCGTCTGGTTCTTGCTGGTTCAGTGGGAGGGCCTTCCGGAGGAGGAGGCCACTTGGGAGCAGCGTGATGAGTTCCAGCAGCACTATCCAGACTACCAGCTCGAGGACGAGCTGTTTGCGCAGGCGGGGAGAGATGTTATGACCGGTTTAGTGTATAACCGGAGGAGGTCCAATGGGGCCGGCTTAGTTAGGGGCTTAGCCCAATTATCATATTTCCATTATATATAGGAGTTGTAATCGAACAGGAAAAGGCAAGCAATAAACATAATCTTTATTGCCGACTCCCAAAGGAGTCGGTCTCTCAACCCTAGCCGCCGCCCCCTCCTCTAGCCGCCGCCTCTTCCAGCTCTCGCGACGGCGCCGACTCACCGGCGCCCTCGCCTCCGCTCTCATGTAGCTCCCTCCTTCCCCTACAACCTCCGCCCTAGGCCTGGTAGAGTAGTTGATTCTACCACCAGGTTTGTGTATCTTGTTGCTGGATCGATTTTTTCAAAAGTTGCATCTTTAATTTGATGGGAGTTCTTCGATAAGGCGCTGACATCATTGGTGTTGGAGTGGATGATTTAACGGGCGGTATGCATCTGTATCCCGACTTATCTACCTTTTCTACTCTTCAATCCCGAAGGAGCCGAAAGCCTTTGAAAAGTATGGTAAGGTCGTGATGGCAACACATGGCCCTACTAGAGTTCCGTATTTCTGTAGAGTTGTGAGATATGGGCTTGGTTTGGATGCCTAGCACATTAAGTGGATGCTCTTGTCAAGATAAACCAAACCAATTGGTGTTTCCATTGATTGATTAATATCACTATTATGTTTATGTGTGCTACAATGTCTAGGCAGCTATTTACTTCATTTGAAGAACTCACTTCACATGAGAGCATAATTCTATTGACTCTCCATATCATTTAGTCATCTTTGATCCTTTATCTGTATTTTCGCCCATAGCAACGCACGGGCATTTTACTATTTCCCTAAAAGGAAGAAACTTCACTTGGAGCAATATGCAAGAAGCTCCGCTTCTTGAAATATTGGACTGAGTTTTTTGTCGAAATCATGGATAATTGCATACCTTAACACTCTAGCCTCCCTCTCTCCAAACTAACATCTGATCATATCCCTTGTGTTAGTCAAGTTGGTATAAACATTCCCGAATTAACTGTTTCCATATTTGAAAATTGTTGGATGGAACACAATAACTTCAAAGAAATAGAAAAGAACATTTGATAACATGAGGTGAATATAAGGAACAATGCTAAAAGATGATAAATTTAAAGTTTAAAAGACTCTGAAAAGGATTGAAATCTGGTCCGAGAATCTAGCTTATCTGCCAACATTAGAACTTTTAGTGAGATGACTGTTTTAATGATACCATGCATGGAAGAATCCAGAGCACAATCCTACTGTTGAGCTGTTCTAGAAAAAAAAGTCAAAGAACCATTTTTGGGGAATCAGTTTTGAGGTATCAAGCTAAATGTATACTACGATATAATTCCAAATCCCACAAATATAACTATGAACAACGGGTATTTTAACATAGGTTGATAGTGGAATGATATTGCAAGTTGCTGGAATTTCTTAGAAAAGATCAGATGGCATTACTACTTCATACCATTAAATATAATATCTAGGAAATTAATTTATTCATGTTTTTTAGGGATTAATTCATGTTTAGTAAAGAAAACATATGTCATGCAAATATGATTCAACAAGCTCGAAGCGGGTGCTTTTCTAGCTTGACAATGCCCTGGAAAAGTCCTCTAGTTCCTTGATGACGTTTATGTCTAATTGTCGAAAAAAATAACACAAATAAATAGCAAATTCCAAAATAAATAGAATATTAGTTCATGAGTACGGTTGGATTGAGTTTAGAATTTCGTGACTTCGTTATAAAGCATCATCATTCCTATTTGGATTAAAATGATAGAGTTAATGGAATAGAGTGGACTCTGTGTGATTCTACTGCAACGGATGAGACTAGTCATAGTGGGAATAACTTAGGTGGTAACATCGCACTTTCAAGATAGAATAATGACGTGGCAAGTTATTAATTGAAGAGAGAGAGGCTTATGATAACTAGCTATGTTACCATAACATCACACACCCCAAAGCAAAATAAGTCTACGACCTAATAAATAACACCTTGCATGACACACCTATAAGTTACTACCCACTATATGCTGTGTTTAGCACGTACGCCGTCGCCGCGCTGTGGCTAGAGATCGCTAGTCCATCTTACCCTAGTTCAGGCGACGCGGTGCCGGACGCTGGCGGGTACAAAGATTTTATCGTCGCCCGGCCCCAGCTGATCCTACTCACCAAGGACGCGTCAAGCCGCCGTCGCCGCTCACCAAGGACGCCCCCCTCCACTCCGGCCAATGGAGCCAGTAAGCGGTGTCGCTACTGACCAGGAAAGACAAAACAAGCGGAGACATCGCGATCTTTCTGATAAGGAAAAAGAAGAAATGCGAAGAATAAATGAGGCGTACGAGGCTATGGTTGCCGAAGATGCAGTGATGGAGGCGCTGGTGCGCGAGCTGGACAAACTTGAACCAGCATCAGCCGTGGCCATGGTCAAGCTGCCATCCCCAAGGGTGGGCGAGACGAGGGAGCAGTACTGCCATGTTTGCCATGACGATTTCGAGGAGGGGGACGCGCTCAGGATGATGCCCTGCGCCCACTCGTTCCATCAGCAGTGTATCTTCAACTGTCTCCGTGTTAACCGTGTTTGTCCAGTCTGCGACTTTAAAATTATGGGGAATGAGGAGGCACTGCTGCTCCAAGCCCGCGCCAGAGCTGCAAGCAAACCATGAGAGATTGCATGATCCTGTGATGCTTCCTTATGCAGCTGATCTATGTGTAGTTCATTATAATATACTGCTGTAGTGCTGTATCCATGATTCTGCAGAAAACACGCCTGGGTGTTTATCAATGTACTGCAAATCAGAAACCATTGTCATCTTGTTGCTCCGATAAGTTTATTTCGTTTTAACTCAACCCGGTCGAGGTTATATATATATATATATCTTGTATCTGTATTTCATAATTTGCAGACTACTATGAATTAACATTATGTATGCATGATTCTCAGAACCATGGAAGCATGGTATCTGAGAGATCAGTTCCCTGGTTTGAAAATTAGATGCATCCTACTTCCTGTAACGTACGTGGACATGTTCCGTGATGCAGATTTTTACATGGGTGAGAAAAAAGATAGTAAGAAAAGTTGAAGCCTGAATATTGATGATAGCACGGGCAACTTTAACTTAGGGCAGCAATTTTCTTCGTGCATTTGGAAGTGGACCATGAAACAGTGTTGTTGGCATAATCTGTGTATTTCATCTTCGAGATTATTTGGTTAATTGAAAAGAATTACAAACCTTCTAAGCCCTGCTACACACTGCAATTCCTAATTACAAAATAAATTAATGCAGCATGCTAGCTTGGTTGTAGTTTAAAATTATGAATGACAAGGCAAAATAAGAAGTTCTAAATCAAACTGTTACATTCATTTTTAAAACATGTTTAAATCACGAGTTAATAACACCTATCGTACACACACTTGTCTTTGATGTGCATTTTCATACACAAACTTGCAAGTTGTGGTAGCATGGTACACAAACTTGATATTCGAGTACAAGATTGATCCATTTTTGGCGTTCTACTGTCGACATGTGTGTGCCACGTAGGTAAGTGGCACACACACTCGGTAAGTAGTTATTTTCCTAATAACCTGGTAAATTAGAGAAGCACTGCAATAGGCCAAGGACAAATGAAAATTCTCAATTCTCTAACGCTAGGTCCTTGACAATGATTGTGAGGCGACGACGACTATGAGGTGCGCTGGAGGGGCAATGGTCGACGGAAGCTAGCTAGCGATGAAGGGGCAGTTGAGCATTTCATTTTAGCTGGGCCGCTTACGATGTGTAGGAGAGGCGGTTGGTGGTGTCGGTTCACACCGTCACCGGTTCACACCGTCACCGACGAAGAGTAGTGGCACTGACGGAGAGCCGTTGGGGAAGGAGACGACGTGTGTATTCTGGAACCCAGCGACTATTTCGATGCGGCACAAATTGCATTATATAAAGCAACGAATCTCTATAGCAAATCTGCAATTACATATTGTTATCACGACACTTGGGAGACCTAGTAGAAGCATAGAAATTTGTGAACAAAAATAACATGCTGCTGCAAAGATGCACACGATCAAATTCGAGAGGAAAAAAAGTGGGATTTTGGTGAGCCTAATTCATACGGGAAAAAATTCAATGGATCAAGTAGTATTGACAAGGCTATAGTTAATAGAGTCCGTTAGTTGAGTACCCCTGAGGCCCGATAAGCTAGGCCCAATTGTAATGATAGTCGAATACGAGTTCTTACCGTATATCGATATTGTAATCTGTATCGTAACCTACCCGATCCTCGAGACCTGGCCACCTATATATAGGGGCCAGGAGGGGACGGTGTAGGGCAGATTGAAAGAAAGCCAGGTTGAACACCCAAGTTTACTTTCGACACACACCTATTTCGACTAACTTTACCTTCGAGTTCATCCGACGCCCTATCTCCCTGATCCTAAGTCCTTCATCTAGGACATTTGTCGAGTTAACCCTCGTCAATTGGCGCCGACCGTGGGGATCTGGGCGTTGGAATCATGAATTCGACGGCTTTTTCGCTTTTAGCCAACAGTAGTTCAGAACTCGACGGAACTCAAGAGATGGAGTTAACCATTGGAAGTTTGAGCATCATCGTCGGGCCATCGGGTTCGTCTCGCCTCTCGGATTCGACGAAACCAGATCCATCGGCAAACGAGCCTGAAGCAGAGGAAACATTGAAATCATCAGAAGGCTCTTCTAGTGAGGTAAACTCGCCAGTCAGCTTAGAAAAAGAATCAATCGCAGAAGGCGACAAAATTCGGGAAAATTCCGACACATAAGAAAAAGCGTATCAGGCGCGCAACAATGGAAAGGACTTCGCCATGGGAAGCAGTGGCGTCTCCAAAGTACATCAACTATGCGTTATTATCACTGAAGCAGAAGAAGGAAATAACAGCGAAGGAAGTAAAAAGATCGACAAGCAAGTCGACAAAATGAAAGATCACAACAAAAAGGAAAAGGAGAAAGTCCATGTCTCGGCTGGTGAATGGAGAATGATCAAGTCAGCTATTAATCATGGTACAGAAGTACCCGAAGGATCGAGAAAAGAAGTTCTAATGGGATATCAGTATGCATTGTACCAACACAGGAAGAAACTAAGGGAGGAAAGAAACATGATTTTTCAAGACAGCGACAGTATATCAAGGGAAGAATACTGGGAAGACGATAGTGAAGATTCAGAGTACAGCAGAGAAAGGCGTGGAGACCCAAAACACAACAGAGGGGCGACAGCACGCGACAGAGAGGAAGGGTATTCAAGGAATCCTACCCCACATCTAGAAGAGGAGGAAGATGACTTCATACAAAAAACGCCAGAGGCAGCATTAGTGGCAGCACAAGCGTATTTACTAGCTACAAGACCAGAACCTGGGGACCCACGAGAAGATATGCATCGAGCAGCAATACGAAGCCTCGGAATAGTAGAAGGAAAGATCAGGGAACAAGGTCCAGAGACGAAGTCGACAAGTTACAAGGGAATTCAAAAAGAAAAGTTCAGATACAATTGCACAGATGACGAGTATAGCGAATCATCAGAAGAGAAAAAATGGCAGAAAAGGAAGGAGGACGCAAGAAGTATAATAGCACAAGCTCGAGTAAATAAATCGCGACATGCTTGGAGGGAAGAGAATTACGAGGACGACGATAAAGATATGGGTGCGTTGTGCTTTACCCGTAGGGTTCGCAAAACGCGGGTGCCCAAAGGATTCAAGTTACCACACGACCAGAATAAGTATGACGGGTCGCAAGAACCTACCTTATGGCTATCAGATTATCTGCAGGCAGTACAGATATTAGGAGGAACAAAAGCGACTGCAATGCAAAGTTTACAGCTGCACCTCACCGGCGCCGCACGGTCCTAGTTGAATACCCTACCCGACGAATCCATTGGAAGTTGGGGGGAACTCGAAAGTCAATTCACAAGAAATTTTCGTTCCACCTATAAGCGCCCAGCATCACTGGAGGAAGTTAAAGCATGTACGCAGAGAAAAGGCGAAACGCTACGTTCCTATATACAACGCTGGAGTATAATCAAAAACTCAGCAGAGGAAGTCTCCGACGAACGAGCAATAGACGTCTTTTCGGAAGGACTTCGTCGCTCAGATCTTGTGGAAGAAATAGGAAGAACAAGACCTACGACAGTAGCCGAGCTAATGGAACAAGCCAACAAATTCGCTAATGGAGAGGACGCGTATAACAACAAAAGAGGACGTTTGCCAGAAGTCGACAGAATAAGCAGACAGAGGAGACGACACCGCAGCATGGATAACCATGGAAGGCAAAATCAGGTAGCCACGGGTTACGCACTAGGAGAGGAGGAAGGATACGAAAGTAGGAGATTTCAGGCAAAAGGAGTAGAAAAATTGAGGTACTCTGGTCCTTCGGCCGAGGATATGCTATGTGGACCTTGTCGAATCCACTACGCGTATCTCGACGGGAAAAGGGTCTCAAATCACCAGATGAAGGATTGCAGAACATTCCTAAGGTTGCAAAGCGCCATGAGCGCAAGCCAAGAAGGGAGGCAAGGAGAAAGGCACAGAAGTCAAGGATATCAAATGCAAAAGCCAGCAAGACACCTAGAATCAAGAGTGTACATATCGGCAATGATACAGCCGGTGCCCAAGTCAAAGAAAGAGCGAAAGAGCATATCCAGGCAAGTAAACCTAGCAATATCATCACCACCAGCTACCACAGAGTACTTACAGTGGTCGGAACAACCAGTCAAGTTTAGTAGAGCAGATCACCCGAGGAAAGTTCCCAGGCCAGGCCACTCGCCTATGGTCTTAAAGGCGCAAATAGGAGGGTACGACATCGGAAGAGTGTTCATGGATGCAGGGAGTGGCATAAACTTAATATATGCTAGAACCCTAAAGGCAATGTGCATCTCGCTGACGAGTTTGAAGCCAACAGATTGCTCTTTCCACGGAATAGTACCAGGAGCCGCAAACTACCCTTTGGGAAGGATAGAACTCGATGTCTGTTTTGGCAGTAGTAAAAATTATAGAAGAGAAAAGCTGGAGTTCGAAGTTATGGACTGGCCATCACAATATCACGCAATCCTGGGGCGCCCAGCATTTGCAAAATTCATGGCAGTACCACACTACGTGTATCTTACACTGAAAATTCCAGGGCCCAAAGGGACAATTACAGTACAAGGGAGCTTTGAAGTAGCCAACACATGCGACAGAGAATTCAACAGGATGGCGCAAACCTTCGGCATGATAGTAGAATATGAGAGGTTAAAAGGAGAAACAGATCATAATGTGCTACCGGACGTTGGACGATCCCTGCCAGATCAGGCTTTCGATACAACGCAGGACTCGAAGAAAATTCAGGTCCATCCTACGGATCCAAACAAGACGACATCAATTGCGGTGAACTTTGATCCCGCATAGGAAGGCGCGCTCGTCGAGTTCCTCCGTGAGCGCTGGGAAATCTTCGCCTAGTGTCCATCGGACATGCCAGGGGTTCCCAGGGAACTCGTCGAGCACGCACTAAATATAGATCCCAAGGCAAAACCAGTCAAGCAACCATTGAGGCGATTTGATGAACCTAAAAGGAAGGCGATAGCATCAGAACTGCACAGGCTAGAAAACGCCGGATTTATCAGAGAAATCAAGACTCCGAGTTGGGTATCGAATCCAGTTATAGTACCCAAGAAGAATACAGACGTACAAAGAGTATGTATCGACTACACATCCCTCAATAAGCATTGTCCAAAGGATCCCTTCCCTCTACCCCGCATCGATCAAATAATCGATTCCACAGCGGGATGCGCGAGGCTTTCATTTTTGGACGCATATTCTGGTTACAATCAGATCAAATTGAAGAAAGAGGACGAAGAAAAAACGGCCTTCATCACACCATACGGAGTGTTTTGCTACCAAGTAATGCCGTTCGGCCTAAAAAATGCAGGAGCAACTTATCAGCGGATGATGCAAAATTGCCTCGGAAGTCAAATAGGACGCAATATCCAAGTCTACATCGATGATGTAATCATCACGACAAGAGAAGAAAAATCTCTAATCAGCGACTTGGCAGAAACCTTCGACAACCTGAGTAGGTACAAGCTTAAGCTGAACCCGACAAAGTGTTCCTTTGGCGTATCAGCAGGACAACTTTTGGGGTTCTTGGTATCAGCACGAGGAATAGAGGCAAACCCAGAAAAGATTCAAGCAATCTTAACAATGGGGAAACCCACGAAACTACACGACGTACAGAAACTCGCCGGACGGGTTGCGGCATTAAGTCGCTTCGTTGCTCGGCTAGGGGAGAAGGCGCTTCCTTTCTATGCACTTATGAAGAAGTCAGATGATAAATTCGAGTGGATAGAAGAAGCAGACGTAGCGTTTGCATAGTTGAAAAAAGTGCTTTCCACGCCACCAGTGCTGGTCGCACCAAAGGAAAAAGAACCACTGCTATTATACATCGCCGCGACTCATCAGGTGGTGAGTACAGTATTAGTAGTCGAAAGAAGCGAAGAAGGAAAAGCCCATGGCGTCCAGAGGCCAGTATATTTCATCAGTGAAGTGTTATCTCCAACAAAACAGAGGTACCCACACTATCAGAAGTTGGCATACAGTGTCTTCACAACCGCGCGAAAACTATGACAGTACTTCGCGGTACACCCAATTATAGTGGTCAATGAGGCGCCGTTATCGAACATATTAAATAATCCTTCAGCAACAGGACGTGTCTCTTTGTGGGGAATCAAGTTGTCTCCCATGGATATCACGTACGAAAAAGGAAGGCGATCAAGTCGCAAGTCTTGCCAGATTTTACAGCAGAGTGGTTGGAGCTGCAGAGCACAGGACCACCAGACTTATCCAGTGTTTGGACAATGTACTTCGATGGTTCTAAAAGAGTCCAAGGCGCAGGCGCAGGAGTAGTTTTGATATCACCTCATGGCGACAAATTGAAGTACGTCTTAAGGATGAGCTTTCCACAGGCTTCTAACAATGAAGCAGAATACGAGGCTTTGTTGCACGGCATGAAGATGGCTAAAGCATGTGGAGCAACTCGCCTAAAAATATTTGGAGATTCCAACCTTGTTGTCCAACAAGTTATGAACAGATGTGACACAATCAATGACAACATGATGGCCTACAAAAATTTGTACCATTATTTGGAAGGAACGTTCGATGGATGCGAAGTCTCGCACATAAGCAGGAATAGCAATGAAGAAGCCGACAATTTAGCAAATATCGGGTACACAGTGTTTACCTGTGCCGTCCGGAGTATTTTGGGAGGAAATAGTGGAAAGATCAATAAATAGTGGAAAAAGCTCGACTACTACAGCAGGCTCGGGGGTCACATCAGAGCCAGAGGAGGTCATGATGATAGAAGAAACATGGATGCAGCCATATCTTGCATACATGATAAATAAGAAATTACCAGAAGATGCAGTGGAGGCCAAGAGGATAACCCGAAGATCGAAAGCGTTTGTCGTGTTGCAGGGGAAATTATACAAGAAAAGTATCACTGAGGTTTTGCAGCGTTGTGTAACGCCCCAGGAAGGACAAACAATATTAAAAGACATACATGGTGGAGTATGTGGTCATCATGCTAGCAGCAGAGCGATAGCGGCAAAAGCTTTCCGAGCAGGATTCTATTGGCTAACAGCCATCGAGGACGCAAAAGATATAGTTCGAACGTGTGAAGCATGTCAAAGGTTTGCATCTAGACCACATGCACCAGCAGCAGAGTTACAAACAATACCATTGTCTTGGCCCTTTGCGCAATGGGGCCTCGACATGGTGGGAAAGTTGCACAAATCCTGGCCAGGAGGGCATGTCTACGTGCTAGTGGCAGTCGACAAATTTACCAAATGGGTGGAAGCAGCCCCGGTAACAACTCAAGATTCTACAGCAGCGATCAGCTTCATCAAGTCATTAGTTTTCCGCTTTGGTGTACCATACAGCATCATCACAGATAACGGGACAAATTTCACTTCAAAGGAATTCAAGAATTACTGCGAAGGATTAGGGATCAAGCTCAAATTCGCATCTGTGGCGCACCCGAAAACAAACGGGCAAGTCGAAAAAGCCAATGGCTTGATATGTAGTGGGATAAAAAAGAGGCTCTTAGCACCTCTCGAGAAAGCCAAGAGTGCTTGGGTAGAAGAATTGCCCTCCGTTCTTTGGAGCTTAAGAACTACACCTAATGCAGCAACTCAAGAAACTCCCTTCTTCCTGGTCCATGGCGCAGAAGCCGTGCTTCCAGTCGAAGTTACACACGAGGCTCCAAGAGTGACAGCATATGACGAGACAACGTCAACAGAAGCATTGTAAGACGATGTCGATGCACTGGATGAAGCAAGAGATAAAGCATTAGAAAGGGCTACGCAGTATCAACAGAGCCTGAGAAACTACCATAGTAGTCGAGTTCGTCCACGATCCTTCATGGTGGGAGACCTAGTTTTGCGACTCAGGCAAGACAGCCACGGCAAATTAGAGTCCCCTTGGGTGGGACCTTACATCGTCACCGAAGTAATACCAGGAGGAGCATATCGACTACAAGACAAGAAGACTGGGAAGGACGAGAGCAACCCGTGGAATGCAGAGCAGCTACGACGTTTCTACGCGTAGAATAAAAATAGTGTTATCAGTAAATTCGAGTTAACCTTCTGAACCCAGAACATGAGGCCACAGGCCGGGTTCTTTGGGTTGAACTCGACAAAATTGTACAAATATTTTTACTTCTTCGCCTCGGGGGCTTCAGCCCTTGGGTCGTACGAACAGAATTCTTATCGCGACTTGGAAGACCTTTTTCACTACAAGGTTGCACAGACAACCCGATAAATATTGAAACAACTTGGTTCGCAAAGGAACCCGATATTCTTCTTATAAATTGGTTCGCAAAGAACCCGATAGATGGAAAATATACCTCGGAACAATGACTTGTTTTCCTGGTACTAGCAAAAACATCGACACCAAGTGCGAGTATTCATTACAGATAAACATGGCAGCAAGGACATTATCAAACAAAAATTACATAAAACAAGTCCTAATGGAAGTGGACTTCAGCTTCATACTTCTTCTGGCAAAGAGTGCCGTCGTAGATCTTCACGTCGAACTTCGACGTGCCAATGTGGAAGTCGAAGGCCATGAAGAAGCCCTGATGAATGTCGTGGTCTTCTGCGAACTGCGACCAGCCACCCCTGAAGTATTGTTCGCCGTCGCCATCATACCACACTTCTACCTCGTATGGGACGCCACTGCCAGATTGTTCGCGGAGAACCGCCTCTCGCAGTTCGCGCCCATCCATGAAGTTGGTAAAGTTCAGCGGCAGGCACTGAATCTCACGGCATTGCGCCATGGCGATGCAGAGGAAAGAAAAGATTTGGGGAGGCGCAGCAGAAGCAGCAGGAGTAGCAGCAGGAGGAGCGATTGGACCTGAAGCAGCGCCAGTCACCTTGGGCTTGTTCTTGCTACCAGGTGGGCAGCCGGGACGACGCTTAGCCGGAGCGTCCAAAGAAGTTCCTGCGGCGGCCGGCGTGGTGTTCTTGTTCTTACTTCCACGAGGGCGACCCCGACCTCGTGGTGCCACCGGGGAGCCAAGGTTCAGACGAGAACCTTCAGCATCAGCCATGGGAACAAAGGAAAAACCTCGGAAAACCCTAGATGGAGAAAGAAGATGAGGCGGCGGAGAAGGAATCTGATTAGGGTTTTTTACCTTAACCAGCAGATGCTTTATTTATAAGCACGTATTATTGGGCCCTCCTGCTACAGCAAAGCCCGTAAACGTATTCTACAACAGGAGTTAAATTCTGCGCACAACAGACGATAATATCAAAGAAGAAAAGTAAGAGAAGGAGACTATGGTCACACGATATGAAAACTTCGACTTGGGCTCGGGGGCTCGCCAACAATAAGACGTTCACAGAAGAAAGAGGAATCGAACTTTGAGCCTATGCTTGACTACAAGTAGCCAAGCATAGCCTCGGGGGCTACTCCCATCGGGAGCGCTGAGCGCGCACCCGATAGAGCATAAGATAATCTATATTGGAGGTGCAGAAGGAGACTACATAGTCGATAAAACTAAAAGAGAGATTACTCCCATCGGGAGCGAAGAAGATCAATTTAAAATCCAATATTCTTTGGTTTTATCAGTCAGAAACTTGGCTGCGAAATATAAGATTCTCGAGTTACGTTATCGCAATGAAACTCGAATGCCGTGACTTGTCACGAAGGTAAGACCCCGGGATCCGTCCTGTGTGGCCTGGTATACGCACATGGATGCGCTCTGCTGGTATGTATCCGTGTCTACGACGCGAAGAAAATCCTGGTGGACGCACTGGGTATCCTGAGAACCACTGGGATTCATTCTTTGTAAGTCCTAAATGCGGCAAAAGAATGGATTTGACCGGTATCCCGAATTCAAGTCCAAGGGGATTGAATTTGAAGTAGGTGACAAGTATCTGTTCCGGCAGTTAACTGACCTCTTGATCCGTCAGAGTTGTCAGGCTTGCTCATCAAAACCCCTTGCGAAAGAATATCATGAAAATAAGTCGAAAAGACTAAGTCGAAGATTTGAAGATGAGAAGAAGTTGAAGAATTGATCAAGTCGAAGATTTGAAGATTAGAGATTCAACCTGAATCTACAATTCTGGTATAATCTCAGGGGCTACTGACAAGGGTATAGTTAATAGAGCCCGTTAGTTGAGTACCCCTGAGGCCCGATAAGCTAGGCCCAATTGTAATGATAGTCGAATACGAATTCTTACCGTATATCGATATTGTAATCTGTATCGTACCCTACCCGATCCTCGAGACCTGGCCACCTATATATAGGGGCCAGGAGGGGACGGTGTAGGGCATATTGAAAGAAAGCCAGGTTGAACACCCAAGTTTACTTTCGACACACACCTATTTCGACTAACTTTACCTTCGAGTTCATCCGACGTCCTATCTCCCCGATCCTAAGTCCTTCATCTAGGACATTTGTCGAGTTAACCCTCGTCAAGTATGTTCATAGGCTTGTACTTAAAATCATAGAAACTCAAATCAGGTACACTGGGAACGCAATCCTAGTGGTGGAGCCTGCTGTACACGCGGCTGCCGGATCCAAGATGTGCTCGCGCATGTGGCGAGGAGCCTCAACAATGTTCCCCTTGGTGCCTCCTGATGGGTATTACACTATTACTATTGCTGCCGCAGTGGAGAAGGGTTGGTACTTGGTAGACGCATGTCAAAAACGAAAGAAAAGAATGTTTTTTTTGAAATAAAAAGAAAAGAAGGGTTGGTCGACGCGCCGTCGGAAGAAGATTATGAGTCGCGTGGCTAACGGGAAAAAATAAAGACGAGGCAGAAAGGCCGATCTATGTAGTAGACGAGATGGGCGGCACCGGATTGGTCATCGGACCATGATATGTAGGGTTTATACCGCTTGTTAATCCTATATATCCACCAGTCCACCACAACTACGAAGGCGCAGGCTTAGGCGGAGACATCTTTGCACCATGAATCGAGAGGAAGATGCGTCGGATTCCTCCTCGGATTCCACGGGTGAGTCAGGGCGGCCCCAACTCAGCCGCCACCGCCGCCGTTCGAGTGGGGAATCCAGCTCCCAGTCGCCGCCATCCACCAGGAGAAGGAAAGGGGCTATTGCCGCCGAGACGAGCAGCAAGGGCGGCGATGAGGAGGCGGTTTCTGATGCTTCTTCCGGTCCCGGCTCCGGCTCCGCGGACAGGACGTCGTCAACATACAGCTCTCCTCTTCGTGAACCGAGACTCCACTACCAAATCACAGGGTACACTTCCGACGGGGAACGGATGTATAAACGTATCGACGACGACATGAATATGCTCCGTGAGTACCGCACCAAAGACGCCGCATATCGCAGGAAACTAGGTATCTACATGCTACTCGATCACCCATGCATGATTTTCACCTTATCACTCTCCACTCTAGACGGACACTGCTAATAATCATCAAAATTCAGACTTTTGCATCTCGTTATTGGTTTCTTACTCACCCTCTGCATATCTACTTGTAGGCCGTAGAATGAAGCTGCCAACGCTTGATATGAAGATACCTTTTTCATCCCTGGATAAAGAGAAGATGGTCCTCATCCGTGCAACCGCGACAAAGACGATCCTCCGTGCTGCAAAATCTGTCCTAGCACTTTCGTCCTCTATAGGTATATACAAATATATATCCTGTCGTTCCCTCTGTTGCTTAGCAGCGCTCCGGAAGTTGCTCCTGTCAGCTAACGTGTGCGTGCATCCGCAGGTGATAGGCAATTACCACGGTGTTCTGGTTTCCTTATTGAGTGGGATGCAACGAGGAAACAAGGCACTGTGGTGACAAGTGCTGATTTAATCTGCTCTAGTAAATCCATGGATGACTGGTCTGGCAGAGATGTACATTGTCCTCATGCTAAGGTGAGTTGTTACTTGCTTGTACATTTGTTTCTTAACAGTAGGCAGGAGACGGCTGCAACATTAAGAACCCTTCCTAGCAGAGCAACCCGTGAGAACAGTTAACACAAAAAAATCAGCTAATCCGCACTAGGACTAAAAGTAGCAATGTGCGCACATGGGCCAACCTTCCATTTTGCATGCTTCTCTTTCGCTTGATTCACATAGTTCTGCATGTTGAGCTGTTGATATATGAAGAGAGGAAATACTGTTATTGCGAGAGTGTTGTTATCAGTTTCCCTTTTCTTGGTTCCCTTAGTAGAAGGCAGTCACGGATACTAGGAAAGACTAGTAATAGAGCACGTGCACATGTACGTTACATATAATTGTGTTTAATTGAATCTATCATCATACAGAGATATACAGAAATAACCATTGTCTTCTTTATTTAGAGATGGAATAGCTTTAATTCTTTATAAAAAAAATAGACCTGTCCACCATATCATGAATCCCAGTAGCACTGAACAAAGCATACCTGTTCACCAACTACATAGTCTATATTTAAAACTTAAACAAGCCTGACATGGACCAGGAAAAAAATCTGAACCTACAACTCGAAATGAAGAAAGGACGTAACACTTCAAAACAAATGGACTATGTATACAAAGTCAAGGCCAAAAATAAAACAAATGGACTATGGAAACCGACCTCATGCTTCAATAAAATGCACTGATTAAATATCTCATGTGTGAATAATGCTATCCGGAGGCAAAAAGGTTATGTTCCTGCAGGCTGCACAACAAATAGCTTTGGGAATAATTGAGCAAACATTATGCTACTCTACATAAAGATCTTTTTAGCATAATTAAGGAGGAGCAGTTCATATTTGGTTCATACATGCCTTTATTAATATTACAAGTTTTATGGTGATTGGTATTTTTAGGAACCGTCCGTTCACCTCGATCTGACAGTGCTAAAATAAACGGTACCAGACTGGTGGTACCAAACGGTACCATGGTACCATAATAAGGTGGGACCGGTACCAAAATAATATAGGGCCAATACCTCCAATTTATTTAACAAAAAATTGTAAAAAGGAGCGCTCTAAAAAGCAGCACCAGGATGAGTATCCACACGTCTTAAAGCACTGAATTTGGTATATCATCGTGTTAGCGTCTTTCCTCTTGTCACAGTGTTGGTCTCTCTCACTGCCGGTCTCTCTCCGTTTTAACAAATCTGTAAGGTGCCAGCAGCACACGATCAATTTCCTAAGAAAAGGATAGTACTAATTGATGTAATGCCCGTTCTTACATACCCAGTTATACAACACACAACGTCTGATCTCTTCAATCATAAAAAAGCATGGAATGTCTCATATCAATGGCGAGGGAGGATTGGCCGTCGCCCATCGCACTCGGATTGACTCGCACGCCTAAACAACGATGAGCTTGCGGATTATGACAACGACAATAACTTAGGCGAATTTTGCGATAACCCTGTTCTTTTGACGGAGCTTCACAATGACGCCGTTGTCTCGCCAGAGTTTCGCCATGGCATCGTTCGGCTGAGAGGCCATGTCCAGCAGTGTGCCCATGGCGGCCGATCTATCCGTGCCCGCGAGCCGCGCACGAGCCATGAGTCCATGTCCCGTTTGCGCGCCTGGCGGAACTGCTTGAGTCAATTGGTGCAAGGCGGTAGGGAATATGCTCGGAAGGAATCCATTAGAGGTGGCGGCCGTGGCGCTGATTTAGCAAATTCAATATCCATTATGCAAGGAAATCCCCATAATTACGTTTAGAGGGGTATCACTAATCATATCATGCAGGACCGTCTATGTTAGCGTGCGCTAATTTGGTGCCAAAACCGTATAGATATCTGGCCAGATCTGACTGCCATAATTAATTTTAATCAATGGCTACAAAAATTTGACACAACGGTGTTTTAATCAACGGTCATATAAATTCAGACTCAACGGTACCGGACGGTACCTCGGTACCATGCCAATCACTGTAAAAGAGCTTAATTAATATTTATCTTCCATATTAGTGATAGAAAATCATGCAAAATTTCTCCATGAACCTACTGTGTAAGTATATCATATATGATCCAAGTAAATTTTGTTATCTTTATTAAAATCACCAAGAAAAGAGCTAGGTTCGTGAACAGAACCTGATCTTTTGGTAACATATATCACAACAATAGGTTAAGCGCCTGAAATTACATACGTTCACATAGTAAAAGCTTCAGGTATTGCTTGATCATAGAAAGGCCCCTGGATCATAGTCAAAAACTTCAGGTATTGCTTGATCATAGAAAGGCCCCTGGATCATAGTCAAAAAAAAAGATTTCTGCTACACGATCAGTAAACAGAAGGTTGGATTATAGAAAGTATTATAACTGTATAAGAACGAACATTCACTGCTTACTATGTAGCTGTAATGCAATTCACGTGAAAAGAGACTGCCTACCACACGGTTTGATGCATGGACAGGCCACAGTTCAAAGACAGTTAATCTTGATGCTTACGCAGTGACAGATTCAGTGGCGCCGGACAGCTGCGTGGTCGTCAGGCCAGACAGCTTCGTGATCGTCGCCAACATGTCCTGATGTAATCTGTAATCCTGCACGACCTCATCGAGGGGAAAGTGACGACCGCTGCGGCCAGTGGCACAACATGTCCTAATATACCTGTAGTCCTGCATGCCCTCATCGACGACGGTGAGCGCTTGACGGGAAGTCGACGACGGCCGCGCTTCTTAGAACACACTGCTCCTCTCGCTCGCGCTCGGATGTGATCTCAAGTTCTCAACAGCAGGAGCTCGCCAAAAAGGCCCAATCATAAGTAAGCTGTGTGAAGCTGGACATCTCCAGACTCCAGCCGTGGCAACCGTGTGTCTCTGGTCACCTTCAAAACTTCAGCACGGACAAGGAAGCCACCATGGAAAACAATCGGATCGGCTCCTCCGCGCTAGCTTGCCGCCGACAAGGAGATCGTCAGGTGCAACAGGAGAAGTTGGCACGGCGGCGTGGCCAATCAAGGACATTGACGCCGGCGGCGCCGCCAAACTGGCCCAATCATGAGGAACCGACGGATAGCTGCACACACCGCGGCGCACGGATGGGCGTACGCGCGGGGCGCAGGGACGCGCGGCGGGGATTACGATCGTGATCAGCGGCCGTTTTCTTTCCTGGTCGTGCAATTGGGGTGATTAGCGGCAGTTTTTTCGGGGGTGTTCTGTTTGAACGTGCAAATCGTACATCATTCAAGCCATCTGAGACGTTGGATTTTGCCTTGTGTACGGCCAAGATCTCTCGGATCTGACAGTCTCTCTCTTTTTATATTAGTGGAGATACGGAATGAAGCACACTTTGAATATAGGACGATTTTAGTTTGTTTGGATTCTCAATAGTGAATGGAGTGACTGAGGACTTGTTGAATATTTTGTGGAGCCCAACTGCAAGATCTTATAGGAGTTGATTGTCAGATAAAATGATGCTATGTTATGGATTTCAGAATGCCAGAGCCTGCAGTTCTTGCAGCTGGCTTTGCCTTATTGATCATTAGGTCGAGGACATTGATAGTGTTGTTGGTAATAACGGATATTGGTGGTCCAGACTTGCTGTTCAACATGATTAACATGTTCACTGCCAAACATAGAACAACACTTTTCACTCGTCTGCTTTTGCAAAATCTTTATTTGGTACAACTTTGGAATAGCCCGAATAACTCCCACTACTATTCGCATATAAACGGGTTAGGTTTGGCCTCTCTATATATCCTAGGAGATGATTTGCACTTATGCCCAAAATGATTGTGGTCTTTAGTGGATGGTGTTTTCGGTAGCCATTTTCCAACATGTGATGTAATACTGCCTGCAACCGCTGTTTCAGGTTTATGTTCACTTGCCGGACAATACTACGGTAGAAGGCTGCTTGGTCTACTTCCAGACGGACTACAATCTTGCTTTCTTTGAGATTTCATTGGATCAACCTCTACAGTTACTACCTCTTTTTAACCATAGAGTGGAATACGCTCAGGCGGTTTTCTTGCTGGGAAGAGATGAAAGTTTGTATCTGGGCATAGGTCATGGCAGGGTTCTGTATTGTGATCCAAACTTGGCCAATCGCCATCACTATATGAATGTGGATGGTTCAGCTCCCGAGGTACAGCCATGTGGATGTATTTATATAATTTCCCAATTTCCCAATATTAAGTTGTGTCCACATGTTTTGACAAACTATTGTTGATTTTTCTTTTCAAGAGGCAATTTTCTACACATCTGTTTAACATTGATTCAAGCTGTGTAATCCCGTTCTAGCTTATTTTCCTAGTAGAACACGGATTTCTGATTATACAACTTGAATTCATGATGAAAAAATGGATGTGTATAGCTGGTCTTTTCCCTTTTTATCTAACTTCAGTGTTGTGAATGTCTCAGTGTGTGACTGGAGGGCCAGCTATTGATTATAATGGAGAGGTCGTGGGAATGGCCAGCTTGTATGCTAGACAGGCTATTATACCTTCTTTCATTATGCTCAAGTGCTGGCATTTTTGGAGAAGATTTAAGTATGTTTTCCTTTCACCTCTATTATTCTGCAGTATTGGAGGTGTTTTTATTCTTGTTGTGAAAGTTCGATTTTACCTAATCTAAATAGGTAAATAAGAAGAAAATTATTCATGGCAATCCTCATTTCTCATCCATGACCATTACTCTTATTGGCTTTGCCTACTTTTTCTATTACCACATTTAAAAAGCGTAAATTAACTCAGCTATGTGATTATTGTCTTATTATTCTTGCATGTTTGAATATATTGTGTAGAAACAGATGGAACTGCCACCGTAATAGGTTGGACAGAAGATCAAAACAGATCATCTGATTATTATCATTTTAACTTCATTCGATATTTTATATGTTATCCCTTTTAAATGGTGATTAATGATTATTTTGTACAGTTGCATCCCTCGGCCTCATCTTGGGTTGAAGTTTTCGGCCATTAAGTTCCGAAGCATTCCTCAGATAGATAAAATATCACGTGAGTGTACGATTGAAGATGGCCTTATTGTTCAGGAGGTATATAGTGTATACTACTCCATCCGTTCCATAATTCTTGTCATGGTTTTATTTCAATCTGAACCACAATCACGACAAAAATTATGGAACATAGGGGGTATTATTGTTTATCCGCTTTCCTTATCATGCATATTTTGGTAATCCCTGTAAATTTAACTAGGTGTCAGAAAAATCTGTTGCTGAGGGACTTGGAGTTAGAGTTGGTGATATTGTTACATGTGTCAATGGAGAGTGCATTTCTGATACAGTTGAGGTAGGGTTATCATTGAAGGTAAATCATGTTTACGTTATATTATGTTTATGTTGGTTTCTGTTATCAGCTGGAAAATAAGTTGCTGAGCATGTGTGAAGCCCATTTTGACCAAGGACATCGCCTCAATTCCAAAATGAATGTTAAAGTAAGGTTACCTTTGTGTTTTAATGTTGACTTCATGCCCTTCATACAGTTTAATAATTATCGAATTGTTTGCTCAAAGGAATATAATATTTTATGCTACAGATTGGTGTATTTCATATGAGCAATCATATGGGAAATCGTGCTCAAAAGGTCATAAACTTATCAGTAAATGTATCTGACAAGGGGGAAGTGGTTTTAAGAGGTATGTGTCTGCTTTTGTTCCCATTCTCAAATATGACGCATATGTTCAAATTTGAGCCTCCATTTATGAACTTAGTTCTTTTTTAGATGATTTGTGGACTAGTTTAAACTCATAAACAAAAATTTCAGCTGTTTAGTAGATTACCCTGCGGTGTCGGTTTTTGTACCTTAGTTTGATTAGACGCACCTTATATTTAGGAAGATAAGACAAGGATTAGTAGTATAGTCTAGGTAGTATATTGGACATGATTTTGGTCAATGGCACTGTGTGTGCCATGCACTTTTGGGAACAATTTTTTTTAATACAAAATCATTTTATGCGTTCTATTTTTTCTTAGATTTGGAAGCTATAGAACATTTGTCACCAGTTCACTATTATGTACCTCTGGCAACTGGCAAGCACCGGTTTACAGTTTTCAACAGTCAGAGAATGAGAACTATATACCTCTGGCAACTAGAAGCATCCATTTGCAGTTGTTTGATTAGAAGTCCAGCATGCAAGCCCCTGCACAAATTTGAATTATAATTAGTGAGCAATTTTTCTAATCAATTAATGGAACAACCCATTTACACTTTTTTGATGTTGAATATTCAGATTCTATACTAAAATTGAGATATTACTATTTGGAGGGATAATGGTAAAACTGTGGATCATTTTATTGATTTATGTATTCCTATTTGCCTCCATTTGCATAGAAGTGATACAGTTTATTTGACAAATAAATTTTATTATTGTCTAGGTTCTTATCTTATCAACCCCCCTTCCGGACAAGAGATTCCGATTCCACCGTGCCCAGGCAAGTGATTTTTGCTACTTCTGTATTATATAATTTGTGATGCTTGATGATTTTTTACAAGAATTTATAGGGTATAATAGAATTCAAGACACAATGGTTATGCTAGTGATCCTGACATGGGTGTATATGTTTGGTTTGTGGCATTTCTGGATGCAGTTCAACGCTGGCTGTGCTACTGAAGGATGTAAGCCTGTAGGGAAATCTTGCTTCTTGATGCAACGTACGCTGGCACTATCCTTCAGAAGGATGATTTATCTGAGATAGTTGAATGCCCGTGCGCTGCTACGGGCTGTTTAACTAAACATGCGCACTTCGTCGAGTTATGAATAATTGCTTAGGCATTTGATCAACGAAATTTACTCCATATCGTACATAACCTAAGTTGTATCTCTGATATCAGACGTGGAAGGCCACAAGCGGGCACCTCCTGAACTGGCCGATTAAAAATTGAAAATAATATAGAAACAAATATGAATCATTCTGTACTATCATTGTTCTCTAACAACAGGTAGAATTATTACAATACAAAGGTTTCTTTCTCATATAATTACTTTCTATTAGGCTATGATTATTACGTAAGACCGGGTGTGCAATTTTATGCTCGACGTTATTAACTAACTTGATGGATAAAACCAGCTAGCTCGGTCTTAGTCCACCTAGGCCCAACGCCAAGCTAGGCCACCGGTGTCCTAGGACACCAACATACGACCCGAATGCCCCATCCCCTTCGCTATCTCCTACCGTGCACCGCTAGAGTAGACACAGCCTGCGTCCCTAGCCTCTCTCTCTCTCACAGAAGTGCAAGCAAGGCCATGCCCAACCAGTAGCTCGCCTCCTTTCTACCCTTCTGACATTGTCCGACCTAGCCCTGTACGCGCGTCGTCAAGGCTCTGGTGCCCTCCGTCGCCTTGGACCGTGCTGGTGCCTCGCAGTCAACCTTTATCTTTGGGCGCGTTGCCCCGATGACTACAACGTTCGTCGTTGCCTCGGACCGTGTTGGTGCCTCGTGGTCGACCCTGAGCTCCATGCGCATTGCCCTGACGACTGCAACGTTCATCGCCTCCAAGCTTTTGGAATGCAAGAGCATGCACATGAGGGTGGTAGGCCTAGCGACGAGCACGAGTAAAGAGAAGATTAGAGGGGAAAAGATAAAATTGAACCAATCAGTTTACTCAGCCAGCGGTGTGGCATAGGCCTGTAAATTATGTCAACTCGATGGGCAAATTCCGAGCCATATAACTACACATAGACAAGTCACATTGCAATTTTAATAGAGAAGAGAAGATTAGTATAAAACAACGCTGACTTAAGATGGGAAGACGAATGGATCAAGAAAAAAATGTGCAGACGAACTGGCCTGAATCGATATTAGCTAGCTGCGGGCAATTCTCTTTATCCAACCCGTCACTCCTTTGTTAAAAGGGTGTGTCTAGGGCTCAGTTTACTGAGCAATAGCTTATGGCTCAGTAGAATGACGTCATCATATCTCAGTTGCAACTCACTATTAGCACGAATCACGAAGCAATCTAACGATCCGGATGTATAGTTCCTAGTTGCAACATCACTTGCAACTGAAAAAATCTCAGTTGCAACTCAACTTGCAACTTAATTGCACGAATCACGATGCAAATCTAATAGTTTAGAATTCTACTGAGCCATAAGCTATTTCTCAGTCTACTGAGAAATAGCAAAACCGTTGTTAAAAATACTCTAAGCACGTAATCAGGGCGTGATGTTAAATTGTTAACAAAGGTAATCAGGGCGGTATGATTGTCCATGCTTAGTCAGGTGAAGTATAGTGCGAGTTATTGTGCTGCAGCGTTGGTCGACTGAGCATTGTCTCTTCCCATATACTAAACCTAACCTGGCATATGTTGCAAAGTAAAGACCAGGACATTCTTGCTGAAAAAAGGGCCTTCATCGTCTATGAAACGAACCCGTGTGTACTCTGTTTTCTTGCTCTGCTTCTCTTTAGTCATTTGCTCAAACACTTCGCATGCGTGGCTCACCAACTATAGAGAGTAGCCATACGATGAGGCTCCTACACCCGAGCACCGCGTGCATCCATGGCTCCTGCAGTCAAGCACCTCGCGCACATCCATGGTCCCCATGGCTCTCAGGGTAGAGGCACTGCAACGCCTGGGCAAACTATGTGCTACGCTTGGTGGAGTTGGCGGGGCGCAGTAGGCACTGTACTGCCCGACGATCTGAAGCCCGCCTAGAACAAGTCCCACGGCGCGAGACCCTCCGCCAATTCTCTCGGACGTCCTCGCCGCCTCGTGGATTTCACGTCACCAGCACCGATTCTCCTGCCTCGTCCCCTCACTACCCTACACGGCTGCACCGCCTACCTTGCCAGCTTCTCCTCCTGCCTAGAACCACCGTCTTCGGCCTCCTCGGAGCATCGTCGTTCATGTCTCCTTCGTCGGCGCTTCCTCCCGTGAGCCGCCTCCGGCCGCCGCCGTTTCCAAGCCGCGCCGGTGCGGGGAGACACGGGATAAGGAGCCTCGCGGATGCATCTTCTTCACTGGACCCTTTTCCTCTTCTTTGTTTGTCTCCCATCAGAACAGATCGCCGGCGCACGGGCCGGCTGACTGCGCTGCCTAGGAGCTTCACTTCGCTCGTGGCCGCGCCCCTTTTCCTCTCCGTCGCCTGGACTCGCGCGGGTCAATGCGTACGTTCCAAGGGGCGGACTCTAGGTTGGGTTCGATTCGACGGTCGCCATGAAAAGGGGCGACGGCTCGCGCCTGGGCGTTACACGCGAGGTCGTGGCGGAGGACATGGGCCTCCATGCGGTGGTCGTCAGGTTGAGCCAGAGCAGGAAAGGAGGGAACAGCAGGGGCGGTGGTTCACAGGCCAGAGCGAAGCGGCGCAGGGCGCTGGGTCTTGACGCAGTCATTCCGCCCGGAGGAGGGCGACGGGGATCCTTGAGGGTGGCCTCGGGGACGAATAATTAGGGGAGGATATTTAGGACGCGAGACGGACGAAGACAAAGCGCGCACGCGAGACGGACGAAGACAAAGTGCGCACGCGAGACGGACGAAGACAAAGTGCGCACGCGAGACGGACGAAGACAAAGCATGCACGTAACACGGACGAAAGCGTAAAGTGGACAGGCAAAAACGTATTACCATCACGTCCTCAAGCCGTATTATTAGTAGAGACTAGATGAATGTCCGTGCGTTGCTATGAAACATATAATATTAGTGTGAGAGATCTAAGATCCCCTATCTACTTTCCTCTCTTTCCCTCTTTTTTTCTAGTGCATCATACTATATCAGATCTAAATGTGAAAGTGGATATGCGAAAAATAAAAATTGAGTTGTGTTCCCCTGTGCAGTAAGAAAGTTTCTATAATTAAATTTTCCTGAATATATACAACAAAACTCCATGCATATAACATTAAAAATTTAATCACTTCCCTCTTCAAATGTTCAAGTACAGAATCTTAACTCATAGCGTAATGGCCCTTTTGCGCTAAGTCAAAAAAAATCCATTATGATCGCTTAATATTGAAATGCCTTCTCTTGGAACAAAACCATGGTCGACTTTCCAACTCTAGGTTGAAAGATTCGTCAAATTATTCAGATTGCAAGTTCATTGTTCATTACATCTTAGACAATTTGTGGTGGCTTAATGTTTAAGAGATGGAATCTGGGCACAACGTTGCTTGTTTTCTCTTTTAACCGTTGAAAGCATTTCTGAAGGATCAAACTCCAAGACTGCGGCGTGTCAGCCCACACGATAAACAGCTCCGTCCTGACAGAAAAATTATATGGAACACTCTCTTTGAGTTGATAAGTTATAGAACTCTCATCGGCCATGTGTGCACAATTAACCATTATCCTTCCTCTTGTGACCGGTTAATGAAATGATTTGTATGGTTGCTTTGCTAGTAGGACAGGGCTTATATTGTATGTGATGCAATCGAGTACCTAAAGGAGCTACTGCAGAAGATCAATGATCTTCAGATTGAGCCAGAGCCATCTCCCTCTCCACATTGTCACTACCTCCAACACCCATAGTGCTATGTCTCGTGAAGGAGGAGCTTTGCCCGAGCGAGACCAAGCCCGATTGTCCACGGGCCTGTTGCCGTGCCATCGCTGCTGCCCGTGGCACGGCGGCACGCCATTTGGTGGAAGACGACCAGGGTGGAGACGGTCCGGGGAAGCAGCCGACGACTCTGTACATGACGTCGATTGGCAGGGTGCGGACCAGTTTGGTGCATGAACTGATGTGGTTTGGCTGCCATCATTCTCGGCTAGGATGCTGGCATAGGCTCGGATTGTCATACGATCTCGCCGAGATGTTCCATCAACGGGCTTGTAGTGTTGTTGACTGGCCACTGTCGTTCTCGGCTAGGATTGCTGGCATAGGCTCGGGTTGCCGTATGATCTCGCCGAGACGTTCTAGCAACAGTCGTCCGTGCTCATAACATAGGATTCGATGGTGTGGAGGGTGCGGCAGCAGCGGAGGTCGCCCTCGACATTCACGAGCACGGACCGGTGGGCGTAGCTGCGCCGATCGCGCATGATTTATCGTCAAGCTGCTGATCGCCATGCATGGACGCAGAGCGGCAGCCCTGAAAGCCTGAAACGACAATGTTTATCCAGGGTGGTTACCGTAAAACTCCGATTATTATAATCCATGTGTGTGTCTGCGCAGAGGCCGCGTCCTGACATTGCAAGCTCATCAGCCCTGCTCTGCTCCACTCCGCCAGCTCGGAAGGGGGAGAAAAATAGAGGAAGAAAAGCAGCAGCCTTGCCTAGCTGGTTCTCCTCCTCCATTACTATATAGCCATAGATCCGCGCCCCGAAGCTCCCAGCCCTTGCGATCCTCAAGAGCCACCGCCGCACGCGAGCCAAGGATCAATCCCACTCCTTGCACACCCGCTCGTCACTCCCTCCACTACCGCGTCCGGCTCTGGCAATCCGCCGAGCTTTTCTTTCCCCTGAAATTTCACACCGGAAAGGAGAAATTTTTAATTTTACCTTTTGAGCTTTTCTTGCTTCTAATGCCGTTCCAAGGAATGTCCTGTCCGGCGGCGGCGATCTGTCGAGATAGTGGCCGTGTGGGCGGCGGGAGGAGCAGCACCTGAGATGTTGTTGCCGCCGCGTTGTTCTCTTTGACCGAAAGGTGCCGCTCCTTTTCGGAAAGTGGGGATTTGTTTCTGTGTTTCTGGCGAGTTCCTCTCCGCGATTCGATTCGGCGCCGGATACCGCGCGTGGTGACCGCGTCTGGCATTGTGCCCTGGTTTATTTGACGGACGAAGGTTTATTTGATGTACCAGTTGGTTTTTTTACCTACCACGGTTTTCTAACCATCACGTCCTCAAGCCGTATTATTAGTTTATTATTATATTATTATTACTAGCACAATACCCGTGCGTTACTACGGGTATAACTATAAAATATAAAACTTGTTATTATCCTTCTAATTGTAAACAAACATATGTTCATATCGATGCATGGTCGGGTATTCCGTTCCTTGGAAACAGAAGTGACCATGTTGGAAGGAAGTCACGACCATAATTTTTCGGGTAGAAAAGTTTCGCCATGTACGATAATCTTTATTTTCATGAGAATCGGATGTTTTCAATCGGGAGGACACAACATCAGTCTTAACTAAACATGAAATATTCTGACAAGTCCTAAACATCAAATAGACTAAAAATAATTATTTTTTCAAAAAAATGCAACAACTTACAGTAGGATCCGTGGTGCCACCTCCTTTTTGTCCCTTTCCTTTCCTTTTTCGTGATATAATTTTTGCTCCACACAAAATTATTGTACCAAACTTGTACAAAGTGGTCACCTAGATTCAAATCAAACATAAGTCGAGTTGGCGTAGTGTCTTTTTTCAACAGGTTGCTTGGCCACTTGCAATTTGATTTTAATTTAGTGACATAAATTTATTAAATGTGCACCCTTGTATTCATAGTAGATTTTTTTTACAAATATTTCTATTATGAAGTAGAAAGAAGTTCATATAACCCCCATAACTTCAACAGAAATGACTCAGCACCCCCTTAAATTTAAAGTGGGACACTTAACCCCCTCATCTTTTCAAAACCAGGTAATTAACTCATGGCTCCATTGTTGGCTGTTTTGTATACCAGTTTGTTGATGTGGACAGTGGTTTTGCTAATGTGGCATGCGCGCGCTGTCGACGCGTGCGTGGCCCCTGTATGGTCCTGGAGCATCATCGGCATCTCGCCTGAGCTCGCGTGATGATTCCGTCGTAATGTTGTTATCGGCTTCATTTGCGAACCGCGTGGGAAGCAGACGAAACGGGCCTTCGCACGGGTTTGTGCTCGACCGTCGCCTTGGACCCAGCATGCTCGTGCGGTCGTGCGTGGCAGCATGTCGAGCTGCTCTTCCGCCAGCGCTTGCCACCATACTTGGCAAGGACATGTGCGTGCCGGCATCGACGCATGCGTGTCCCGCGTGAGGTAGAGCCGTGACCATTGTTGACACTCGCCCGGACACGTGCGCGCTAGCATGTCACCATGTCATGCGTCTGTCGCCGACGCCGTTCTGCTCTTGCCGTGCACTTCTATGCCGCAAGGCCATAACTATACCGTGTGTGTTTCAGGTCTATGGCCTAGTCGTGGTTGCTGCAGCCTCAAACGACATGTTCATGATGAGGTCGGCGCAGCCCACGAGCTTGCCCATAACAGTGACAAAGAAGACATGTCAATCAATATGCTTGCGTATGTATGAGCTAGCTTATTTTTAGCAGATCGTATGAGCTATAGCTAGCAAGGGACAAGCTTGCTTTTTTTCTCGTCAAGAGAAAAGCCCATGGTCCTTTACACGGGGCTATACATGTGTGCGCAACATGCCATCAAACATTTTCAGTGTGTTGTTTGGACCACCTTTAATGTATCCACTTAGCACTTAAGTCCACAGCCCTACGTTTTTTATTCTTCCATTGAAGAGCAATCTTTATCAGAGCTTGAAGTTGCTCACAACAAAGCAGTGGCTCCTGCACGCATACCCTGCATCATCCGGTCCGGCGGCGTTGGCGAGCGCTCTCCCGCACGCTTTCCCTGCATCATCCCATCCAGGGATGAGCGGTGGCAGCTCGGTGCCTAGGGAATCCATGGCGCGTGGCCGTGGCAAGGCGCCAGCGCGGCCACATCCGGCATCCTCCGCGGAAGAGTGACGCAGATGAGCAGCAGCAACAAAGTAGGGTCATGTTGGCGGTGGTGAGGCAGCGCAGGAAGCAATGGTCATGGGGACTCGGGAGGTAAGCTTCTGCTGTATGGTGCTATACTTGGATGGAGATGGAGATAACGGCCCAAATCTCGGGTGAGGGAGGATCAACGACAGATAGTTCCTTTCTTCCCGTCTGATTGAGGGAGGCGGCCGCTCGCAGGAGATCGATGGGATCTCTCTATCTGTCCCCTTATTTCCTGCGGCCGATTTTGGTTAGAGCGAGCTCCTGCTTTTCCCCTGGTAGTTGTTCCCCTGTTAATTTTGGTCCGGGCAACGGGCTCGCCTCAGATGAGGTTGGGGCGGCAGGGGCGCCGGCCACGAAGCAAAGGGTGGCACTTGCAGGGAACGCGGCGGAAAGGTCGGCGGCGACGTCTCCATTTTCCAGGGTAGCTGGTGAGAAGATTTCGATGAGAATCGCCCGCAGAGACGATGATCTATATATGGGCGGATTTGGCAAGAAATCGACTGGAATTTGGCTTTGAATAGGTAGCGGTGGACGGGGCTTGCTAAAAAACAATTCATAAATACATACCGTATATGAGTCATATGCATACATCGATGAAATTAGCGTTGTGGCCTGCGTATAGTTTGTTCTCGGATCAACAAGCAAGGAATTTATAGGTCTTCCAGAAATTGTAGATCACGAGAGCCACCAAGAAAGAAGAAATTACGAGATAGATCCTGAGTCAATGAAGTGCTGGCCGCGCGACCACTCAATCGAGCATTTGCTATTATGCAGACCGATTACAGGCTGCTGCGCTGGAGACGAATTGAAGCAGCGCCGCCCGGGAACCGCGTCCTCCAGGTCCTGGCTAGCGCGCTTGAAGATCAGCTGTCCAAACGGCCGCACCCCGAGCCGATCGAAGCAACTGTGCCCACCGGGGATCCACCTTCTCCAGGCTGCGGGGACCTGCTCCGCGTACGGCGAGCAGTCCGTGAGAGCTAAACGGGGCAAGAGGAATAGGGTGCGGCGGAGATCAGCGTGGCGACTTCATCCTCTCCGGCGTCCGCGTCATCCGCCCCATGCTCTGCTCCACCTCCGGTTTCCGTTGGAGAAGAGCAGGCGTCGGCGAGGCCGCTTTGTACGAGAGGATAAGGTCGTATTCCAACCGGTATTTTTCTTTTGTTTTTTCAGACGATAAGCAAGCGGACGTGCGAAGCCGTTAGATGGTCGACGCGTGTGCGGGGCGCACCGATGGTCGCACGACAGGGGCGCAGGCAAGCCCCGTCCGGTAGCGGTGGAGTTGGGTAAGAACTCATCCTAGACTCCTGATTCGATTCGAGTGCAGGGTAGCGGATCTTTTTTGTCGTACTAATAAACAAATCAAGGACGGAGGATCGGACGGTTTTTTTGACGTACCAAAAAAGACCACCGGTTTTTTGACCTACCACGGTTTTTGAACCATCGCGTCCTCAAGCCGTATTATTAGTTTAGATTATATATATATATATACTAGCTGAATACCCGTGCGTTGCAACGGGTAACACATTGTCACTGTATCCTTTATCTGCTACCACAGCTAGGCCGCTCGGTAACCGTGTGTCTACACTATCAAAGGCATACACCGCTATTACCATCTCATGCGATTCCGATATGACCATCGCCTCCCTTGAATCAGATAAATTGTCGGGGAAGAAGTGAGGATATGGATGCACATCGCGTTTTAATCATCTGCTCCCTCTAACATATCGGTGGCACCTTTTATTTGACACAACCTTTTATCTATATCTGATAATATTAAAGGGAGCAATGTTTTTGGTTCGATTTGGTCTCATTCATCGCAGCCCCTCGATTTCCTGTCGTTCATGTTTTTGTTTCCTTCTATAGCTAATTTTTTATTTATGTTAGATTATAAATGAGTTAATCTTGCCTTCGAATCACTCTTGAGCGAGCTTCATATCACGTACACCAACAAATATTTTTGTTAAATGGTCAGATGAAAAATCGCATAGTAGATCTACTAATCATAGAATTGTATGAGAAGCTTAGTATTTTTCCATATTCTGAGAACTCACGTGATGTCTCGTGTTTGGTTCGTTAGCTACAGTATCATGCTTAGTAGCGAGGTTAAATTTCCTCCACATGTTTCTTATCCTCACAGCTCTGGCCTTCCTATTCGTTTCTTCTTTCTTCAAAAAAATGCAGATCGAATGTAGAGCCAGCGCAGCATCACTTCTGATCCCCAACGCCTGGAAAATTACACATAAATCAATTAACTCATATGCTGTGGATTAATCCATGAGTATCCCTTGCTTCCATGCCCTGATTGATCATGAATTTCCTTGCAGTCGAATTGAGGATAACATGCTGACAGGTCCAATTCCAGACCTCACAGGCTCTTCAAACCTGTCAATCATGTGAGTCACCTACATGCTTTCTGCGGCCTTTTCATCTCCTACTAATTGTGTCTTCTCATTAATGAATACTTAATTTCCTTACTGAATAAAAATGCAGTCACTTTGAGAACAACCAACTGACTGGCAGTGTGCCTTCATATTTGAGCAGCTTGCCCAAACTGACTGAGCTGTAAGTCTTTCATCAAACCCTTGCTTACTGTCCATTTATTAGACTTTGCCTGCCATAGCCCATAGTGTGAAAACTTGGTCACAAAAGAGAGGATAACAAGCCCTTGTTTACTGTCCGATATAATGCAGGTATCTTCAGAATAACAAGCTGTCTGGAGACATTCCAAAGGCTCTGACAAAGAGAGGCATTATTTTAAAGTTTGTATTCTTTCCTTGGCATATTACCATATTATTGTAGCAGCAGCTATTTAAACACCTTGCTGCGAGCTAACCAAAGCTTTTTTTCTCATTGCGAATTTTCAGCTACGCAGGCAACAGCCTCCAAATAGGGAAGCAGGAGAAGCACCACTTAATAATCATCATATCTGCTCTGCTCGGAGTATCCTTGTTACTTGTGGTTTCCCTCTGTTGTTATGTGCTAGCACGGAAAAACCTCAAGAAAAACACGCCAGAAGGTCAACTCTTACCTTGTTATATTTTCTTGCAGTGTCTTAACTTCTGTGTGCTTGTGTTCTCAACTCTTTTTTTTCCTTTGGTCCAGATGACCTTACAAAGGTTCTGCCTGAACAGAAGTTGCAGAAGTCAAGCACGCTTTCCTGCGAAATCGCCACCGAGACGGCTCATCCCTTCAGATTATGTGACCTCGAAGCAGCAACCAAGAACTTTGCAAACAGGATTGGTTCTGGTGGTTTCGGGATAGTGTATTACGGGAAGCTGTCGGATGGAAGGGAGATTGCTGTGAAAGTGCCGACAAACGATTCATACCAAGGGAAGAAGCAGTTCACAAATGAGGTCGGTTGGTTGCTGTGGTTTGCAAAACAAATGCCAGCATGCATAATGCCATTTTATGGGCCTGAACATGTATTGCGTGCTAATCCTCTTTGAGACACGGGTTGTATTTGTTCAGGTATCCTTGCTCTCAAGAATACACCATAGGAATCTGGTAGCCTTTCTCGGATACTGCCATGAGGATGGGAGAAATATTCTGGTGTATGAGTTCATGATGAATGGAACTCTGAAAGAGCATCTTCACGGTAACTTTCTTTGAGTCCCGTCGATTATATCAGATAGAGAGAATTGTGTTTTTAACAGACATCAACATATATATTTGCAGGGCGAGACAAGCACATTAGCTGGATCCAGCGTCTCGAGATTGCAGAGGATTCAGCAAAAGGTCAGTGTAAATTCAGATATAGTATATAAGCCTATGTAACGCCTCTGTCAAAGATCATATACTGTTAAGCTGTAGAAACTGAAACAACTAAATGCAGGAATTGAGTACCTTCATAGTGGATGCACCCCGTCGATCATCCACCGGGATATCAAGACGAGCAACATCCTGCTGGACAAGCAGATGAGAGCAAAGGTTTCCGACTTTGGGCTGTCGAAGTTCGTCGCGGATGAGTCCCACGCGTCAACCAACGTTCGCGGCACACTTGGCAACCTCGATCCACAGTCAGTGGCCTCAAATTCCTTGCAGTTTCAGTTTGCTGATAGCCACGCGTGGACTGCCCAAATCCGGTGCCTCCCTGCCCAGATCCAGCAGGTAAGGGCAGGGCACACTCGGGCAACAGGCACGGCCCTCCTCCGGCGTGATGTTGGTTGTTGGAGCGAGGGTTCGGCTGGGGACCGAAGCGGAGGCAAAGTAGGGGATTTCTCGGTCGATTCGGTGGTTGTACCACCCCAGCCAAATTACTGGCCTTGCCTCACGCGGCCTATTCGTCGGCAGCGAGCGCAGGGGAGCTCGTGCGAAGCCGTAGGATCCCACCTCCTCCGCCCTCGCGGATCTCAAGCTGGACAACTTAGGAGGTCGCCGCGTCGGATACTCATGGGGATCGAGCTAGACAGCGCGGCCCCGAGCGGTAAGCCAGGAAAGACGGAGGAACACACGGACTGCCAGGCCGATTTTTTTTACGTACGAAAATAGACGTACGAAAATAGACCGGTGGTTTTTTTAACCTACCACGGTTTTTGAACCATCGCGTCCTCAAGCCGTATTATTAGTTTATTATTATATATTAGATTAGATTAGATTATTAGATTAGATTTAGATTAGATACCTTATGCTGATTTTCTACGTACATGAATTAGCCTTTTATAAACTACATGTTTGTTTGCCATCACCGTGTATGAGCGGGCCTACCTATGTATTTCTCATCGTGATAGATCTGATTTCAAATGTCAACCGTGGGAGACCGGAGAACTGATATGCACAGATAAACCTATCTCAGGAATAATATCCAGCAAGTTCCCTTGCAAAAGAATCCCCCTCATAATTGACATGCCTAATTATGGTTATATCGAGATTTCCCTTTGGGTCTGAGTGGCGTGTTTTCTTATACTTTTCAGCTGATTTGTCAAGTCCTTGAACTCGGCTAATCTAGCGTGCAGTCGTACATATTCGTAACTTTAATGGCTTTGTCAAGTGTCAAGCCCTACGACACTCGAAGGCATGTCGGAAATATTCCTGGGTATGGCACGAGACAAAACCCTAAATCCTAATTGCATTCCCCAAGTTTCCGTTAGTTGCCCTTGTTTGCCATGTGCATTTTTATTGTTTGTTGTGTATTTCTCTTTGCCATGTGCTGACACTCTTCAAAAAATGCCTTTACCGTGTATCGCAGCTTTGTCGTGTGTTTATTCTAGCCCACGGCAAAAAAGTAGTTGCTACCTTGATTAGTTCCGATTTGAAGGACTAAAAGAAAAGCTGCACACCAAACTTTCATCTTAGTTTAGAGGCATGTTTCTGAAACACCACCATGTTAACCCAATCTACAAAAATCATCATATCATCGTGGGATGGGAGGCTTGAACCACGCTGGCGGCAGCCAACCCCAGTGATGCCAGAGATCCTCAACCTTCTCCACCGTGCCGTCCTTGAGCCTAAACACCCCCACACCATCCATGTCGTTGTCCTCCTCTGTGTAGTAGAAGCAGCCGACCCTGAGCTCCGGGTGTTCTCTCGTTGACACGCACATGAAACTGTTCATACCGACGCACAGGGAATTGTTGAAAAAATAAATAACACAAACAAATAGCAAAAATACAGAAAAATCAAACATGAGGAAATGTGTGTATTATTGGATATAAATGTGTGTATTGTTGGATATAGACTAAATTGCCCTTTGAGTTTGGGGGAGGGGGTTGTACCGCAGCAAGCCCCAACAATAAAACCCTAACCCTACTATTAAAATGTATCTAACACTACCACTAACACTACTACTAACAATTAAACCCTAACCCTAACTAACAATTAAACATTAGTACTAACACTAACAGGGAGGAGTGGATCGTGACTTACCACGGGGTTGGTTGTTGGTGGTGGCAACGTTGGGTCCGGAGTGAGGGAGGTGAAGTTTGGTCGGACGATGGGGTCAGATGCGGGCGGTTGCGGCGTTAGGTGTAGGATCTGGCAATGGCGGCGGGTGAGGGGCTGGGGAAGAAGCGAGTGCGAGGGAGAAGAGGGGAACAGACAGGGACTACCAAACTATGTCGACACTATTTCAAATAGGGAAGGGGAGAAGCGGTGGTTGCGGAACTTGCCAGTATCCTATATATTTGTGGCGTGGTCAAGTGGGCCACGCCACTAGTCGCAGCGTCTCGGGCACACACCTCAGGTCCACCACGGCCCGTAATACCAGTGGTGTGGCTAGCCCCGTGCCACACCAATGCTAGTGATATACCAATGGTGTGGCATGTAGCAGCACACCAGTGGTATTAATGGTGGAGTGCCACTAGTTCGGCGCGGTACTAATAACATGTCGGCTATATGGGTTTTTCTATTAGTATAAAACCTAATTAAACTTCCTTATAACTGAGCACTGACACTGCCGCAAACCCTAAGGCCCCGCTTGGATGGGCATTTTTTAGCCTAAAACCTAGGTATTTTTTGGAGCGCAATTTTTTTTATTTGGTTCACTGTTTTCTTTTCCCCCACATGGCAGTTTTGGCCCATACCTCCCCGGTTTACTTCAAGTACCTCTTGAGGCCCTTTTTCTTTTCCGCCGCGTACAGATACTAAAGCTAGCGTCTGCCAAACCCAAATAATATTTTATTGGGGGAGTTGTTTCCGGTAATATTGTCGGAGACAAGTGGAAAACCCTCGTAGTTTTTCACAGAAGCAATAATTTACTAGATTCTCAAATCGAGACCTAAGAGCATCTCCACTCCCCCCAAATGCGGTATGAGGGCACCAGCTGCTAATTTTTTTCCCAGCCCCCCAAATTAGTTTTCATCTGGCGCGGCCCAACTTTCCATCCGGTGCACCTAGGCCGCGCCCAGTCCACAGGGGGGAAAGCGGGGGCGCCGGCGCAAGGCGAAAAGCGGGTTGGCCACAAGCCCACAATTGTCGGCAAGAGACGGCTGGATTTCCATCTCCCCCCAATCCAACCGCCTCCCAGCCATTCTCCCGCCATTTCCCCCGATCCAGCCGCCAGACACATCGCCGCTGCCTCAACCGCACCGCCGCGATGCCGCCCAAAAAATTCCACCTCCCAAGAATCAACGACGGTGTCAAAGCCCTCCCGCCGACGAAGAAGCCGTTGCGATAGACGAAGCAGCGCCCGATGGGATGTCGAACGCCGCATCGGCGGCGAACATCCAGCGGCGGACTATTGTGAACTAGGACCGGTGCAAGCGGGAGGCGGCGGCCAAGATGAAGAAAGCTACTGCAACTATGGCTGATCTCGTCCCACCTCACTGCCCCGGCGTCTTTGGGAGTCAAGAATGCGTCTCGTCTCTGACGAGCCTATCGCATTCTCCTCCGGCGACTTTCCAAGAAGGGCATGGGTACACGGCGCTATCCAGGTTCTCGTCATCTCCCTCTTCCGATGAGTACCCTGACAGCGACCCGCACGGCGCCTTCAACCCCAACTCCTACTTCGGGCCACCAGACCCGCACCACGGCGGCTTCAACGCCGACCTGAAGTCGCCTATCCACCGGGCGGATTCAGCGGAGCCTCGCCCGTCCACCGCTGCGTCCTCATGCATTACGCCAGCCAAGGAGGCATCTCACCCTCCTCCTTGTCCTACTTCGGCGTTGTCGGCCAGGACACCCGTGGTGTGTTCGGTGGAATGGGGGGCGAGGATGTCATGCACCACCTCATCATCAACACCGGCACAACGACCGACGATGCATACACCCAGGAGCAAGGGGAGACCATCGTCGAGGGAGAAGAGGAGGTTGGGGAAGAAGGCATCGAGGAAGAGGAGGACGATGAGCCAATTTTCGCCGCCGCGCCCGTGGCCACAACGAAGGGGAGGAAGAAGGCGGCGCCGAAGAAGGGAGGAGGCAGCCGAGGTCCAAAGTGGAGATCTTTGGAGGATGAATGTCTCGCTGAGGCGTGGAAGACGGTGAGCATTGACCCAATCTCCAGCGCAAATCAAAACTCCGACACGTATTGGGAGAGGGTGAAGGTGGCGCTCAATGAACACAAGCTTGTGGATCCCATGTTTAACAAGGTGCACATGGATCGCAACCATTCTGGGATGTCTCATCGTTGGGGAATCATTCAACATGCTTGCAATAAGTGGCATGGAATCCAACAAGAGGTAATGGATCGCCAAGAAAGCAGAACAAGCATCGAAGATCAAGTAAGCCGAGCCCCTTTGCTCACCGGTTGGCATTTGCATTGTTCTCATAATGTTGTGTTGCGGCCCCATGTTATTGTTGTAGATGCTCAAGATGTTCAAAATGTATCGCGAAGACGTCGGATTTAAGTTCATCCATGTCTTCAAAAGGATCGAAAAATGCAACAAGTGGGCGGTAGTGAGGGCATCGCTTGGCAAGGGAAAAGACGTCATTTTTGACCCTACCACGCCCTTGCCGGCCGTCGGGCAAGGGCGCCTGGAGATGATAGGGCGAAGGTGTCTGATCTTTCGATGAGATCTTGATATGTCGATTTGGTGGGTGGAGTTTGTGCTTGACGATCCGACTACACGTGCGAAGCTCGTGCGCCAATGCAATCGCTAGGACAATCTCCGGGAGTTACTGATCTTGCGGATGCACGATCAGCCTGACCAGCGAGGGTCTTAATTCCTACCTGAAATCGAGAACAAGTAAGAACTAATACTGCAATCAAGATATTGCGGATGAAAGATGTATGCTTTATTCAAAAGGTGGGATTCCGAATAGGCGGTCTTCTTCTGGGCGATTGGCCTCAAAAGTCGAGCTCGTAGTTGCAGCAATGGCTAACTTTTAGTCTAAACAAAATCCGAGTTCTAATGACGGCTACGGGGGGTATTTGAGGAGGAAAAGGTAGGGGTGCGACCAGCCATGGGTATGGTGGTCGAACGGAACCCTAACAGGCCTTTTCTCCTCAAATTCGGACTCCTAAAAGTGGCTGTCTTATTTGCTGCGAAAATTACATGGGCCTGGCCCAAAAATAAAAGTGACGCAGCACCATATCTATCTAAGGACGAATTTATGAAGTAGTTCTTTGTATATTTCGTCCAAGTCTTTATCCTTCATTACGGTGGCTTCAAAGTTCTGAAATCTCCACTCGTGGCATCTTCTTCAATCCTCAAACGCTTGCTGCCATCTCCATGCATGATCATGCTCCAATGCTTGTCCCTCTCATCCATGCTAGGTCCATCATTCCTAAGAGTAACAAACATATCTGATTTAGGAAGCATCATATTCTCATGTATGTGAGAAAGAGTTCCAAGAAACGAAAGTACCTGATAGTTAAGTTGCTTGGCATGAGCTCGAGTGATGGGTCCTTGTATGTGTTCCGCTGTAGGTGCAGCGGTTGTATCAATAGATGGGATGTCCTCATCAGGAGATGGGGAACAAGAAGGCCAAACAAGCACGAGAAGACGCGCCAGCAATGGAGAAGTTGCAATCAAGCATTGACAAGTGCATCGCCGGTGTGGCAACGAACAATGCGGCGAGGGAGGAGAAGGAGACGACAAGGGAGGTCAAGTTCGACGCATGGTGGGTGATGATGTTTGAGAAACAAGAGGTGAAGATCGACCTCCTCAAAACCAATGTCGCCGCGATCAAAAGGAAGGAGGACCTGGCGCTCTTGACCGCCGATACCTCTTCGATGTGCACCGAGGTGAAGGCGTGACACAAGGCGCAGTGCGAGACCATCTTGGCTGAGATGAGGCCACCTCCGGCGAGCTCAACCACGACGCCCACGCCGAGCTCAACCACGATGCCAGCGGCAACCCACCTGACGCACCAAACGGCGGAGCACCAACCGACGAAGACGAAGTAGAAGTGGAGGAGGTGTTCCACATTTGAATTCACGGTGTTGTAATAATATGCACTTGATTACGGTTGCGTTTTGTGGGGAGTATGTGAACTCATGGCGGGAATGACAAAATTTGAATATTTTAGACCAAAAATCTACTTATTTAAGCCATGTTGGGCTTTTAGGGCGGCGTTTGGGGTTGCGGCTGGAAAACCGCCGCCCCATACATATTTCAGCGTCGGCTCCCTCAAACGGCCCAAAAACGCTTGCGCCGGATAAGCCATTAGGGGGCGAGTGGAGATGCTCTAATGTTAAAACTAGGCCCCGGGTAGGACGTGGCGGCCGCAAGGCGTTCAACTTGTCTTTGCGCCGGATAAGCCATTAGGGGGCGAGTGGAGATGCTCTAATGTTAAAACTAGGTCCCGGGTAGGACGTGGCGGCCGCAAGGCGTTCAACTTGTCTTCAATCGAAGACCATGCGCGGATGGCGACATCCCGCGCCGAGGGAGGTGGCGCGGTGGAAGCCAGCAACATCCTCGCGAGGTGACGACGATGACCGCGTGCATCGACGCTACGGCCCGATGGGACGGCGCGGCTACAGGGCGCGAGTCGGTGCAGCGGCGTGAGAACCACCAGCAACGTACATGTCGGAGAAGGCACGTTGGTAGCCGGCGGCGGGGACCAAAGGCAGCGACGCTACGGCCCGAAGGGGCAACGCAGCGGCAACCCGATGCTCGAACGGTGGTAGGCGCATGCTCGGGGATGTACTTGACGTAGATGTGCGCCAGATCGGTTGATCAGACCGACGGTGGTGATGTACGCGCCAAGTCCTGGATGACGACACACAGATCGGAACCCGTGGCGTCGTTGTCGGTGAAGTCCCTGGCAATGACGGCAAAGACGGACCAGCGATGGAGACCGCGCAGGCGTGGAGCCGGCAGTGACGCACCGAGGCGTCTCTCAGATGACGCGTCCGGCAGTGCCGCGCGGTAGGTGAAGGCGAGCCGGCTGGTGCGGAGTAGGCGCCGGCGAGACGACTGCGGCAGCCTACGGAGGCAGGCGCAGCAGCCGGCCGAGAGACCGCGACAACCGGCAAGAGCCGGCCGAAGCAGCGACGGAGCCAGCGCGTCGGCCACGATAGCCGGCGTATGGGTTGCCGCCGGTGCGAGGTCGACGCCGAGGTTGGAGTAGAGGCGCTTGGTGACGGCGGCGGTGGGCAACTCAATCCGATCTAAGATCGGTAAACCAAAAAAGAAAAACGCTGGTCAAGCGACCGGCGAGAAAAAGACTCACGGAGGTAGCGGATCTAGGTCGGCGGACAAGTTGCGTGGCCCCCGGCGGAGATCATGGAGATCGACCTCCCCGGGGGCGGCGCGGCGCGGAAGCGGGGGCGGCGGCTAGTTCAAGTTTTGGCGCCGCTCTGATACCATGTAGAAGGATAGAGGGAGAGAGATTGCAAAATATGATAAATGTATTATTGAGTCTCTCGAGCGAGTATATATAGGTGCACAACAGACCGACTTAGAGTATAAGACAAAACATAGACTTGAAGTACAAGACACGTATCATATCTCTATCCTAATCGATTAGTGTACATGTATGTATACTCTAACACTATGACTTCACGCGGTGCATGGCGAGCTCTTTCTGCGTGGACTCATACGCCGCCACCTGGATTACGACGTCTAGGTTTCTCTTCCTTTTCCTCTGATGAAGCACGCAGCCAGATTCAGGCGTGTGTGCCCCGCCGTGCCGTAGTGGCTCCCTCCTCTCCAGTCTCCTCCGAGCCCAACGTCCCCTCGCCTCAGCCTCCCGCGGCGCAGGCCCCTGTTCTGCTCTCCCACTGTTCAGTGCTCCCTGTTCCCCATCCACGCGTCTCCGTGCTCCTGGACCTCATCCTCCCGGGCTTCGGTGCCCTCCAGAGGAGTCGTGGCCGTACTCAGGTAACTCACCTAGTCACCTGGGATTATCTACATTCTGCTATCGACGACTGCTCTGGAAGATATCTATTTTAGTTCATTGCAGCTAGGGGAAGCATCTCCTTTACGAGCCCCTAGTACGGGCTTAGTTGAGATAGTTTCTTATTTACATGGTTTTGTACGTGCAGAATGATCACGTAAAATGCAGTGATATTCTATCTAAATATAGAACCCAGTAACTGAACTTGAAACAATCATAATCTATACAGATTTTTTTTCCATTTTTTAGAGCAACCGGCAAAGATCGCTGCCTTTTCATTAAGGAGAGAGAAACCTGTACAGGGGGGCTGTGTTTTTATTTACATGGGACCATTACAAGGAAACACCATTTTTATTTTGCGAATTAATAATATTTTTCAGAATGGTTTTATACACTGGCTGGAGCATATGTAAATTAATATTTGTAGAATGGTTTTCTATTGTACCTTCTTCAGGTCCTCTTGAAGTCGCCGATACTGTGCCCCTGTGGCTGGCATGTCCATGAAGTCTTTGCAGCTCCAAGAAGTGACAATTGCTGGCGAAAAGATCTTTGGTGATGTCAACGAGCAAGTGAAGCTCTTCGGTGACATCGACAAGCAAGTGAAGGTCTCCGATGCCGCCGAAGAGCAAGTGCACCATTCAGGTGACCTCGACAAGCAAGTGCACCACTCTGGTGATGTCGACGAGCTGAGGAAGATATGGGATGCCGTTGATGAGCAGTGGGAGTGTGTCCCTCTCCCTCTTTGTACTCATTGTCCTATATATGTATTTGATTTCTGATTGCCCATATTGACCTGGCAGATTGAAGAAGCTAGAGGAGAAGGGGAAGAAGCAGCAGGGGAGGAGGCAGAAGAAGAAGATGGAGCTGCAGGTTAGGAAGGAGATAGAGAAGAGGAGGAAGAAGTCAGCAGAAATATGTGAACTGAAGATGACAAGGGTAATTTAGTACCTACTTTTACAATTTGCAACACGTATAGAAAATCTGCTTATAGTTTCCATAGTAGAAATTAATAGCATGATCTGAGTTTGCTCTGTTTTTTTATCAAGAGAGGAGGTTCTCCTTCGGCAACACAATTGATTCAAAGAGTGACAAGGTCTCCGTTCCTGAGGTCACCAGCATTGAATATGTTGAGGTATTCACTTGGGGTTCTAGCAGAAGTGACTTCTTCAAAAAGAGGGAGGTCTGCGCCAACGAGGGCCAAAAGTTTCCCTTTATATAAAAGGGCCAAGCCGTCGGTGAGGCCACCTTCTGTGCCAGTATCTTCCTCTGTGACTAGTTCTCTAGTTGGTGGTTCAGGCAAATTTTCACGTGGTGAGTCAACTTATCTTTATGTTCACCTATACCACTTGCATGTAGACCTGCAGTTACAGAGAGCACACAGCCCCTCTTTCAGTCCATTAATGATAAACTGTGATGTATTTCGAATGTTATTTATATTTAAGATCCTCAGGGGTACAGATTTAGCTTGCTACATTTCTACTTCTGTAATGACTTTTTTACCAATTTAAGCTTCGATAATTTTGTTTAAATGAGTCAATACTGGTCAGTTAATCTTATTATGCTGTTTTCATGGCTATGTTCAATTTGGAGTACAGACTCCTTTGGTTATCCGAAGCCATCAAAGACTGGGAATACCGGTGAGGCAACTCTTGTATAACTTGTAGTTTTTGTTTATAGCTTTGTCTCTGATAACTATTGTACCATACTACCATGTATCTTCAACCAGATTGCATGATTTTGGTTAATACTTTCGAAGAGACTTTCGGTGATCAACATGGTTCTGGAAAAGGTGTCTGGAGTGAACTCGGCACAGAAGTGTCTACTAATTTATGTCAAACTGTTGTCTCACTTGCTTCATTCAGTGGTAATTGTAGAGTTATATCCTGTTCTGTAATTCCATATTTGTATTTAGCCATCACTAAGCAATGTCCAAAAAACACACTATGTAGGTGAGACGAGATCCTTCGTGTGCACAGGCTTATTTATTGAATGGAATGGATGCACCACCATTCTGACATCGGCGAGCTTGGTAAGGGATCCTGATGACGAAACCGTGATGGTTGCAAACATGAAGGTTGGTGAATCATGATGTTTTTCCTGCTTAAGTCTCACTGTGGATTGCTGCAAACTTGAGAGTTGTTGTTTCCTAATCATGACGTCCTCCTCCTTTCTGCTTAAGTCTTGCTGTCTCATTTACAGATTGAAGTGTTGCTCCCAGACAATCAACGGCGAGAAGGGATTCTGCAACATTGTAATTTACGCTACAATGTTGCCCTTGTCAGTGTCAAAGGTTACCGTGCGCTTCACTCTGCCAATATTCTTCAGTGTCAGGATCAGCATAGTAGACACATGAGTGTAGTAGCAATCGGACGTTCCTTTAAATCTGGCATATTAATGGCTACATCTGGTAAGCTGGTTCCGTGGTCGGGCAATTTTGGCAATAGTCTCGAGTACTCCACTTGTAAAATCACCAAGGTACTGCTCATTATTTTCTTGCCTATTACGCCATACAGTTAAATATTTGCATGGAAGTACGAGTTTGCTCATCTAGTAACATGTACTAAATCTTAACCTGCTTCAATGCCACTTCGTTTTTTCTAGGCTGGGATTGGAGGGCCTGTTGTTGATTTTGATGGGAAATTTGTTGGCATGAACTTCTATGACGAGAAAATGGGAACCCCATATCTGTCAGGGAAGATGATTTTGGTAGCCCTGAAGCCTTTCGAGAATAAATGGTATGTCTAGATTTTTGTTTGCTTACCTTTAGTGCTTGTCATGGGAGGTATATTTAGATTCCAGGGAGCACCTGGTTGTTAGCACTTGTACCAACATTACAAGGATCTCGTTGAAGCTGGTTTGTCATGCATAACTTTCTATTCAAACTACTTTACTCTTTGCTGTCTGGCAGGATTGTTGTTGAAGCTGATAGTGATGTTAATCCAAAGAGGTATTTTGATTTTTGATGCATCTCATTACTATTTAGTTCTACAGAAAGGTTCTGATCACATTATGTTGTGAAAAAACCAGGTGGCCGGTGCCTTCGCCTTGTTGGTGCCATCCAAAATCTGTCAGTGTGCTCAGAGATCATGGAGAGGAGGATGACAGTAGGAGATATAGATATATCCGTGATGGGGTAAAGCTTATCTACGCTGTTTCTGTTAAACAGTGCTCTCCTGACCTTGACCGTGATAGGGTAAAGCTTATCTACGCTGGGGGGAGGGGCATGGTCCCTTTTGGCCTCCACTAAGGTCCGCCAGTGCTCTCCTCCGCTTATGATTGTGGGGAACCAGTTTGAGTATTGACCAATGTAGATCACATTATGTCTTAAAAGATTATTGTATCAACTGGCCATTGACCAATATTTGGTGTTGTAAGTTCTCTTCTAACTTTTTATTCCCTGTCTCCGTAGCAATTCGACAATTATGTGGATAACTAGGTGTAAATCAACCCTCTGGTACGAGCTCTCTGTTCTGTGGGTTCCCGTGGTATTTGCAATTCTAGATTTTCATTGGTTCCTGTTATATTTTGTTACAAAATAGCGCAGCAAAAGTAGATCAAACGAAGAACAAAGAACACCGATTTTTACGTGGAAAACCCTTGCGGGAAAAACCATGAAACGCACGACGGTGTACCACTATAATTGGGAGGAGTATTACAATACACGAGAGGACAAATCCTCTACATGCTATGAATATGGTGGAACTCTCTCATCTATTCTATGGCTAATTGGCACTATATAAAAGGGGCAAACAACTCTCTTTCTTGAAGGACACGAAATAGAGTTATAGATGTGCTACGTCTAACACGTTTAACATGCCGTAGTCCGTTAGGACTCCTATCTGTAGTACAACAGGTAAATAGATTTCGGGTCATATTCAACAATCTCCACCTTGAGCCGAAATCCCTTGCAATAGTCATAGATAGCATTCAACTCCTCAATTAAGTCATCACAAGTAAACCTTGTATCTTGAAACGTCCATAGGACAAATAAACTTCTTCTCATGAAGTCACATTGAGCAAATCAAACGGTAGGTCATCCAAAAACAACACAACAGTCAACAAAGCAGACATACGAACTTGGATACCCAATAAAAGTCTGAGTCTGTGTCACTAACCTCCAAAACTGAAAGTGCTCAATCATCAAATGACATAAGTCATCATATCTCCTGTGGTGCCTTAGTGAGCGCATAGCTCAAATAACATTGTGAAGAACTCATCTCATGGAATCTGAACATGCTACAAATCAGAAAGCACAAACCTCGGCAAACAATACTCATGCAAGGGCATCTGGTACGGAACACGTACACCAAAAACTGTTGTCTTGTAATGGTTGATGAAAAAATCCATGACATGGTCAAAATATGTCCCTGTAGAACAACTGTCGGATAAAGAAACCTCAACATGCAACGGAGCTTAAACACTGCAATAGATCCCTCTTGAAAGAGCAAGGACAACTAAACTGAATGTTGTAGTATCTAGCAGAAACAAATCTCCTCTTGCACCTCAATAGATCCTCATCACGAACTTCAATATCAAAACAAAACCTTCACATGTAATAATAGCAAAACTCTGGAGAGAAAAGAGTATATGCTGGTTACCAACAGGCTTAATAATCACCTCCTCCATAATTTTTTTCATTAACTGAATTGTGTTCTTCATGTAATTGCAGCAATATAGCATCTTGTAATTGCATCCATAATATCGTCCATGTAAACTCTACTGAATATGAACAATCATAAAACTTACTTGAACTTCCAGCCTTCAAATAAGATAACCCAATAAACGAACAAGTCATCGTAGAACGCCGCAAATAAACCGCCTTCATATTGAGCCCAAACTGACAACTTGGAATAACTCAACAAACTCCACCTTGAACTTAAAAACTTTCAGAAATCGATGATCATCTGAGCGGCAAACCATCGAACATAGGTGGCGCGGACAAAACCGATATTGGGACCAGATAGTGCATGGGTCAATGCTGAAGCTGAAAAATAGATTGTTCACTTTTGTCCCTGATGGTAACACCAGTATAAATTTCATTTGTGCTAGAATAATCCACATCTTGACTTGACAAAACAAGCTAGAAAAAATTCTTTGAAGAAATTAAACTGCGGAGCAAAAACTAAAACAGGTAGCACCTTGTATTATCTCGGGTGGATGTAGCACGGTAAAGATCAAGGAATTGATCTAGTCTTCTCGTAAAGTAGATGAGATCAGTACGTGGTTACCTCAGAGTAGATCCCTTAGCAGATCGATATAGGGCGACTTCTTTTGGGCTCCTGCTTATGCATAAGCAGGCTTATGAGTTGCGGTGTGGGGAAACCGTGGTCGAGAGAAACTGCAGAAGCTGCCCTGGAGACTTCTTTTGAGCTTGGCGGCCGCCATGGATGGATGCCCTCTCGCCGGAGGCCGGGACGCCCCCCTGAAGCTCGCCGGAGTGCGAGGTCTTGTAGATCGGAAGCACGGTGGAGTACTTCGTCAATTGGCAGTGGTGGGGAGCCAGATGGTCGCCGGAAGTGACGCCAGCGACCACCGGAATGGCGGAGCTCCGGGGCTCATGGCAGTGGCGCATTACAGAGCACTAGACAGCGAGGAGGAGGGTTCGTTCGAAGCGTGCACTCACCCTGGAGCTCGTGGAAGGGTCGGTGAAGGCGCAGGAGGTCCGACGACGCCATCACGAATGGAAAACACGGCGGCCGGAGGCGGTGAAGAAGTGGGCGGCGAGCTCGATTTCCGCCGCCCCAGGTCGATTCCTTCAGCCAGGATGTCGGGAACGACGAGGCGGAGACGGGGCAGTGCTCGTACAGGCTCGAGAGGCAGCAGAACGGCGGATCCCCGGCGGGGTTGAGCGGCGGCGGGGTGGGTGTCTCAGGTGTGAGGAGAGGAGGGTACCGGTTCGGGAGTGTCGATGGCACTTTCTTGTAAATTGAGGATACCGGTTCGTTGTTTCAGCGGAGAAGCTCGGGAAGCTCTCCAGAATCAGGTCGCGACCAGTTTCTCCGTATAGACAGGAATTGAGCTTCTCGGTGGAAATAAGCCCGATAGAAGCTAGACAGTTCTTTTGGGCTTTAGCGGTTTGCCACCTAGAAGCAGCTCTATAAGCCCAAAAGAAGTCACCCTTACCTTACTTCATACGCGTGTGCTTCAAATCGATCGGAACGGCACCGCCGAATAAATTTACTCGACGAATTGGAGCAGCACTACTTGACGGTCTCAGCAGCGGAAAGCGACGGATCAGTCGAATTGAAGACACGACGGATTCACTGCCTTACCAAAAAATTGTCTCCTTCCGGATTCAACACAATGGAACACAACGATGCGAATTGATCTGCATAGGAGAAACAGATGGCCAGCGGCGGCGCACGGGGCGCTGACGAAAAAAACTGTAAAACTCGACCACGTAGATTAGACCTCGCGAAACCACAACTGTAGCCTTGATCTGGGTGAATGCGAATTGGATCGCAGGAGGCGGCGCACGGAACGCCGATAGATCGGATCTCACGAACCGCAAATCGTGGATTTGATCCAGGTGAAGTTATACGATACTGCAAAAGTCCAGACGTTGATCCATGAAGAAAACGCTGCGCTGATGCTGTCCGGGAGCGCAGCGGAAAGTCTCCTGGACAGCGGATTGATCTTGAAGCCTTCGACTCTGATACCACTTGTTACAAAATAACGCAGTAAAAGTAGATCAAACGAAGAACAAAGAACACAGATTTTTACGTGGAAAACCCTTGCGGGAAAAACCACGAAACGCACAACGGCGTACCACTATAATTGGGAGGAGTATTACAATACACGAGAGGACAAATCCTCTACATGCTATGAATATGGTGGAACTCTCTCATCTATTCTATGGTTATCTGGCACTATATAAAGGGGCAAACAACTCTCTTTCTTGGAGGACACGAAATAGAGTTATAGATGTGCTACGTCTAACACGTTTAACATACCGTAGTCCGTTAGGACTCCTATCTGTAGTACAATAGGTAAATAGATTTCGGGTCATATTTAACATATTTCAAAGTCAACGTGTTTCAGACAGTTTATTACTACCTCCGTTTTGATGAATAAGGCGGATGGGCATTTCAAAATAAACTTTGACCCAAAAAATTGAGCAATAAAATCTTGATTATATTATATTGTAGGATTCGTATTAAAGCTGGATTGGTATTGAAAAACACTTTCTAATGATGCTAACACCCTTTATATTTGAAATAATTCTTGATTAAAAAAAGTATGGAATACGAGGACGCCTTATTCATTGAAATGGAGGTAGTATTTCCAAAATAAATCCTTCTCATCCTCATACTCCCTAGAAATGAGATCTACAATGCATCATTTTTCTTAAGAAACAAACTCTTCAATGCATTGTTGTTTAAATAGTGTACATACGATTTTATTTAATGATTTTGCTATCATGCATATATGAGATTGGGTTAGCTAACTTTTTGCCTATAACCATGTGTAAGGATTGTATCTTAACTAAGGTTGCTTATAGTGAGCAGAAGCATAGAGTAGTGTTATGCACATATTATTAGTCTGTGTACTATCTTCGTAGTGCATAATAAAATATGTATGATATCATGCATTATGTTATTTATTATGTTGTAGACTTATTTTGTCTTAGAATAAGTGATGTTATGACACATACTTACAACAAATATATTTTTATTTATTGCCATGTTATCATTCTATCTTGAAAAGTGTAATGTACTCCCTCCGCTACAACTGGTGTGCGTGACAAATCACTGGATCCAAGGCGATGTGTGTCCAATCCTAATTTTGTCTAGTTATTTGTGACGCTTAATTAGGGGAGTCCAATAATCTAGTTAGGCCCACCCTTCCTTAACGTGCATGCAACCAAACTAGGGATGAGATGGGATCATCCACTTTTTGCTTGTGTTTAGTTGTGGATCGTGTTGATGATTCCATCCACCAGGAGGGAATATTCCCTAAAAACGATGTACCAACTGTTGGTCCGCCAAAAATGGCCGAACCACCCACCCAATCCCATGTTATTTCATCAATGTGTCTCTCTATGAATCCCCTCCCCTTATCAATAAAATCGTTCCATGTCACTAGAACACAGCCGTCATCACATCTTTCCTGCCGCACTGCGCCAACGAGCTCCATTCACTCGTCCTTGAGCTTGCCGCAAGGCCGTGCTAATCTAGCGTGCAAGAGGCACTCCAGGGGGAAGGCGGGCGCACCCCTCCTCCCTGCGTGGACGACCGGCGAGCTCTTGCCTATGTGCGCTCAATGGTCGCTGGCGAGCTACCAGTGCGCCACTCCCAACGGGCCCTTCCTTGCCCTACCGGTCCGTAGAGAGCGTGACACAGAAGCACTTACCCTATGTTTTGTTAAGCTAATTGCAATGAATCATAACGTAATCTATTCGTGCTAAATACCGCTTGGTTTGCTGTTTATTAGCCAAAACAGCCGTAAAAAAGGGAGATGTAACTGATTCCGAAATCATCACTTGGTTCACTGTTTTTTGGAACGCTCCGTTTTTTCCCCCGCGCGTTTATCTGCTTCCCTTTGTTGTTTCACCAATATAAGCTATAGTTGCTAAAGAAGTTATATATGCTCACATAATTCGAACGAAATCTAAAGATTGGTTGGGTGCGCAACATAAGCACCAAGTCATGGCCCGAAATATTTTCATAGCAGCTTAACCATTGAGAGTAGACAATTCATTCGAATGGTCACAGATATTATTGAGGATATAGTACTAGTCAAAATAATCAAAAGGTCCTAAGGAAATGAAGGTGCTAGATAAGTTGTGAGCCAAAAAATGAGGTGAACATCAGAATGGGGACAACAAATAGGTTAACTCTGAAAAGTTGAATCACTTGTGTTCTGAGCAATTCACTTTTTTTGATAAGGGGAGAAAGACCTAGCCTCTGCATCGATTATTATAGTTCAGATCTCAATAAAAATACAACTCAAAAGGGTCACACAAGGTCAATACGTGGATCAACCATCTAAAAAGAGAAATACAAGATATGCTCTCATGCATCAACGTGTGATCCTGCCATCACACCAGCCGCACCGGCTATATAAATCATGTGTAACCATTTTTAAACGGTTGCACCGAGTCCAGTGGGTAGCCAAAGCAATAATATGTAAAAAGGATTGTTATTGATTTGCTAAAAATAAAGTCATTTCTTACATTCTACATGTCCTATAGTAAAGCACAGTCTCCAACACGGATTTGGACTTTGACTTTCTTATCAATTCCTTTTAACAAATTCCTGAACAAGCTTGTTGTATTCTACGGCAGTGATAAGTTGAAAGTCATATTGACAATGCGCTATATTTTTATTGCAAAGGGACATTCAACATATAAGTGTTGTATTGTTTCATTTTTTGTCACAAAACAACACATTTTGTTTCTCTATCAATTTCTTTTTGCTAAGTTATCCTTTGTTACGATGAAGGAACCATATAAAAGTTATTTAAGTGGAGCTTCTAGCGTGCACATTTTTCATTAGATCAAGATACATGGACTTAATCGTCAAACTGCCCGAAGGTGTTAATCTCCATGTAAAAACATCTTGGCTATCTAACATGTCAACATCTCAATACTTCTAAAAATCAAAATATTGGTAAACTGATTACCATCTAGCGGGCGTAGTTCATCAAAAGATGATACCTCCACACATGATCTAGCTATGGTGTTGGTGTAATGGAGATTTAGATGGAATAGGAGTAAGGCTCCTAGGTTCAGGTCGCAATGGTATTGGGGTGAACGACTTTTGTGAGAATCATCATCGCAGTCCAATTAACTTAAGCTAAATCTCCACGTGCCTGCAAAGTGTTAGCTAAAAGTAAATGAAATAGCAAATAGAAGGAAAATCGACAGCACTAGCCCTCAAGAGCATATTACCCACGCTAATTGCAAGAAAAGTGGGCACGGAGGCGGTCGGATATATATTATCTGCACAAAATCGAAGATGAGCATCGTCGTTTTCAAATCCAGACGACACCTTTAGCAGAAAGCCACACACCACCAGCTGAGAAACATTGTCCTGTATGTCCCCTTCTAAATACTTCTATGTTCTCTCTCCCTCCAAAACCGTTCAAAAACACATCACTACAGTTATGCTCTATGGACTCCAGCTTGCTTGACTCTGTTTCCAAGCATAATCACACATTACCCTAACCAACACTCCACCTGTTTTATTTTAACAGCAAAAGATAAGCACACCCACGCATGTCTGATTGGTTAGCTAAGATTATTATGTTATAGGCTCTGAACTGGACATTCTCTAGGGCCCAATAATTTTCAATGCGATCTTGAGCTCTTGAACTCTAGCTGTATGTCATGACCTTGGAATGTTGCAACTAAACATTAACAATGAATTGGTAGGCCCTTTTGTCTTAGTGCTTCCTAACTGATTGGCGTTTCCTATAGGCCAAGCTAATCAAGCCAATTCGAATCAAGGCAACCACCAAACTATAGTACTCCCATTCGTCAACCATCATTTGAGCTTGAGAGATAAAGAAACCACCATAGACCATACTCTCTCACTAGGCATTGTGAAGAGGTAGATAAGAAGTTGCAACCTCCATTAGCAATTCCACATATACATCATACAGACATAGACAGAGAGAGACTTCATCATACACGAAGAAATACGCCATGGTGGAAGACTTCACATTCCCTAGCGTCCCACCGGAGCAGTGCGGCGCCAAGACGCTCCCTTTCCCTTGCTTCGCCTCCACGCCGCCGTGGTTCGTCGTCCCAGGCGCCGGCCGGGATGCAGACGCGTCTGCGGCGGACGACCACCACCACCGTAGGTGCTTCTCGGCTGTCGACCACGCTGGAGTAGCCAGCTGCGGCGACTACCCGGGTGTACGCTCCGAGAGGTTCACCGTCGTGGAGGAACACAAGATGGACATGCTGTGGGAGGACTTCAATGAGGAGCTCTCCCACGCGGCGCCGCCGTGCCCACTGAGCAAGGAGTGGGCGAGCGAGGCGTGGCTCGCCAGCGACGGGTTGCTGGCGGCCGCCTCCGGCGGCAGCGTGGTCCGGCGCCGGAGGCTGAGCCTGCTGATGATGCTCAAGCTGCTCAAGAAGCTCTTCTTGAGGCGCAAGTCCAGCACCACTGACTCAAGGAAGATGCCACCAATCTGATCAGCAGTTTGGATGCGAAAATTATAGAGTTCATGCTTGATAAATCAATATCAGGTGTACATATCAGTCCATCAATACATCTTTCTCTCAGTAAGTTTTATATGCTGTGATTTTTTCCTCTGTCTGTGTGGCTCTTCAGAAGTTTGTTCCGCCTCCCCCTCTTCGGAAACTGAATAACTGGATTTGGTATCTGCTCGAGTAACCACATGAGAAGTTCACAACATACTGAAATTATTACGATTCTGCTTCTTTTGCTAGTTCTTTTCAGATAAATACACGGGCCAAATTCAGAGATTCAAAATCATTACAAATTCAAAGATTCAAAATCATTACAAATTTTGAGCCTTTAAGTTTCTCTAGAAGATTGCAATGATATTTTTCCCACTCCTTTTTTGGCTTTCCTGAACCATCATGTAAATATCGGTACTCAAAAGTCATAATCACCCACTAACAGCTTAGTGGAATCATCTTGACAGAATTAATCACAATGGTTTTAAAGCTTTCAGTATCATTGCGTTAAACGGTAGTGTTTGGTACATCACCATTACAAGAGTACCGCGTCACCCCCCGAAATCACTAGCCGTAGAATAACTTTGAGGTTTGTCCGACTGTCAGCATTAGATGTCCAAATTTATCGTAAAGAAAAGTTGGCTTCAATAATAATACAACATCATCATTAAAAAGGATTGGCCGAGTATAAACCGGTCACTCTTCTGCGTATGTGTTCAATTCATAATCGCATCCATGGAAGACAAGCAGCAAATTAAGAAATGGTCATGGGAAGGACACACCAACAAACTGGTAGGTCCCAGCTCCCAATCGGACATCAAAAAGCAGTTGTACAGAATGTCATGTACATGTCAGATTGAGGTCATCGCCCTGCATACCAATCTACACTTGCTTGGTAGTTATCGCATCACAGAGGAGACTCGCTACGATCTGACAGATTACTTGCTGATTGGAATCATATCGACACCCTAACCGCACATATCGTAGAAAGAGAGCTACCTGTACATTCAAATTTTACCAAACTTGTTATTCTTTTCTACCATAGGACATGCAGGGTGAAAACTGCGATGACATTCAAAATATTTTCCAGTATCATACATGTGGACAAATGCACATGAAGACCAGGGGTTCAATTATTTTCTGAAGGGAACATGGGATTACATGTGAACATGAGCATACGAACTGTGAAGGGTATTACAGGTCTATGGTGTATCAGTATCCATCTTATATTAATGTCTATCTGTTAGACAAATCTCAGTACCGAACAACCCAGCAACCAGAGAATCATTTTGCAGGTTCAGGATGGCTGCACATTATTTGTTTCTCTCATTCGTACTGCAAGTAGGAAAAAGGATAATAATTCAGCCAATCAAACAGATGAGCATGTGACTCCCAATAAAAATAGCACCAAAACCAGAACTCAATATGGTATGCTGTGGTCAACAGGATCCAGTAAACAAAGTAAACTGAAGTATCCAGATTGCACTGTACCATGATGGATAAGAAAAACTGCTCTCCGTCTTAACTCCTAAGCAAACCTACAATGACCTGTAAATGCAAATATCTTCTGTCAACAAGACAGTATTTTTATTCAAGATTTAGAAGAAACAGAACTGTATGGAAGCAGCAGCACAATCAGCACAAAATGTTGTATATAACAGTTAGCCCAGTGAATGGTCAAGTAGGTGTACTAATCTGCAGTGTCAGAATAGACCTTGTAAGAGTTTGATTCTACTTGCCGAATCTGACCAAGTATTTATGATCATGTGTTGTATTCAATGCTGCAATTTAGTTTAAGTTGATTATGCTGACACATATCCATCAGGCTTGACAGTGCCAAATTCCCTGTATTTCTTTTCTGATGCACGCTTATTAGTTCATCCATACATATATCAATAATCTTTGCTCTCTCGAGAACACATGCAGTCTTGACCTGTGTTAGGATGCCAAAGATGACAAACAAATGCATTTACATTTGGGTGTACACAGATGAAAAATTCTTAGGCTAGTACACGACAGAAAACAGAAACGTATACTGTACAAAAGGAAGCCTAATAACCAAAACAGAAAACCATGCTTTCTCAACACCTGGATTTTTGTTGCCATGGGACTAAGAATAAATTATTCATATAGAAAACCTTAACCATAATAATCGAACTAATATCCTAAACTTCCAACCTAAACATAAATGGAACTGGGAACTGCAGAACCTCAATAAAGTTTGGTCACTGTAGAAAAAGCTGGGTAACTCGTTGAATAGATCTTACCTTTATTAAAACGGCTACAGGAAAACATGGCGGTCTTGTTACATCACTTCGAAATGTTCTTCAGTAACCCAGACAAAGAACCACAATGTGTTGATTTGTACTCGCATTGCTCACAACAGGACTGAAGTGACTGAATAACTTTTAAACACCTGAAGAAATATAGCAAGCATGCTCACTATTATTATGAAGCCGGAGAGCATTAATATACACAATGATTTACTCCTTTAGTTGACAACATGATTCGTCATTAACTTTCCAATCCATAAGCAAAGTTCCCCAAAATGCTAAAAGTTGTATGAGGCAACAGACAAAGCATAGACAACTTATTCCTGGCGAACTGAGGGTATGCCCAAATGGGAGTTGTCAGAATCACTACCTATGTTGCAAACAAACTACTTTTGGCATTGCAAACGTTTTTGGATTGGCAGCCTGGGGCTTAAGGTGTTGCTTGCTTCCGTAACAAAGCATGCTAGCATGTTTTAATCATGCAGGAGTCACCAATGTAACCAATAAAAACAGAATTCAGTGATACCTAATAGTGGCTAGCAACAGATTTGTATGTCGTATATTGTATTTTTCTAATGCCCAAAGTTGAGAATTGAGAGAGGCGATGTTTTCCTTTGGAATTTTTGCAAACATAAACATATCCTCAGATTTTAATGCATTATCTAGGTATGCAGTGAAGACAATAATGAAGGAAACCTCATGGGCAGTCCAAATGTACATGGGAGAAAAAAATTCGGGAGGTCCGTTTAGCATCCCAAAACTGCTTAGCAATATTATGTATAAAAATACACCATATAAGAGCAACAGAGTTCACCACAATGACACAACATACCCCTATTTAATTATGCAGCCCAAACTAAAGGTCTCCTGTTAATACATGGATGCTACTTTCACTTGCGTACATGTGGTGGCTCCTAAGAATATGTAGGCAGGAGAAAAGACTGCAAGTCATGGTTGAATAGCTCATTGACAAGAACGCAAGGGCTAGGCCATCTGGGAACCTGCGAGATGGAGAATCGATACCAACTATTTAGAAGTAGTACATGGATTCTTATCATCCACCCCCAATTTTTGGTTATGATCAATTAACAGGGGATGCAATCAGAACAATCCCACAAAACAAGGAACATAAATACAGCTTTCTTGAAATCAACACATGCTGACTCATAAGGAAATCCCAACTAGAACATATACTACCACAACACCCAACAAGCTACATTCGTGGGAAGGAAGCAACACCTTTCTGCCATGACCAGCCTTAGCTTCGACACTGCAACCGAGCATAACTGCTAACAACGACGACGCCACAGAGCAAATCCATGAAGTTCCAGTGTTCCACCATATCATGAGGTCACCGAGAGGCCCTAAATCCCACAAAAGCTAGGTCTATCTATCCTAATGCTTGCCTAGGTCTCCCCAATCCTGGAACATACTCAAGCATCGCGATCGAATTCTCCAAACCCCCCACCCCCAGTTGCAGTCCTGAACTATCCATGAATTCCTCGAATCAATTGCAAGAACCAGGAAGAGGAAAAGAAGTCGTACTTCTTGGAATCGAAGAGGTTCTTGGAGAGGCAGGCCTGGATGTCGCACGCCTCCTTCTTGCACGGCTCCTTGCTCGGCTGCGCCATCTCCTTCCTATCTCTCTTCCTGCCGCTGCTGCTGGTCGGATCAGGGGCTAATCAGAGAGGTACGCCGGTGTTGGGGTTTGACACGCTCCGTCGGAAGGAATAACAGGGAAGAAGCCTACGGGCGGCGCTGTCCGCTTTCTAGAAGAGGAGTGATTCTGGCCGACGAGCCGTCGGTTAGCTCGGCCCACATCGGGCTTAGGATTTACCACGGCCCATTAATCCATGAAACAAAAGATCCAATATCCATGATTAAATTATCCCAGCTCTCTATTAATTTCAGCACCTATATACACTGATGGGTCAGGTGCACAGGCAGCAGCTTGAGCCACCAGTGTGCGCAATATTGATCGATGGCTTCATCACTCACCGTTGTGTTGTCCCCGCCCTGCTCCTTCTTACCCTGGGCATGCCTCGTTACCGTGGGCATGCCTGATCCTAATATTAACAGGCGACATGTAGAGAACAGACGGCTAGAAAGCACACGCACGTGCGTAATGAGTCACAACTGTATGATGCCACCCAGTGGCATACTTTGATTCGTCCGATAGATGTGGAGGGAAGCAGCGAGCCAGCGACTACAACAGCCAGGGGCGGAGCTAGACTTAAAATTTCCCTGACGCACTCTTAGGCATGATCTCTTGCGAGCTGGAATTATAGTCTCCCTGATGCACTTCTTCTAGCCTAACCTGATGCACATAGCATATTATGCCCATAGTTACTCCTAAAAAAATTCTTTGACCCATCAGGGTGAGCCCCAAGAGCTCCGCCCCTGACAACAGCCTGCTCCTGGATATGTGACAGAAGGAAGAAAGAAGTCCAGGGAGCCATGCCCGGCAGCGCGCAGGGAAGTAGCGGCGGTGAGGAGGCATTCTGGGTGATTTGATATTGGGGTCGGGAAGGCCGTTCTCAACGCAATCGTCCTCGGTCATGTGGTGGATGCGAGGATGCCACTGCCTCATGCGTGATCACAAAACGCTCGCTGTCACTTCGTCCGTCGCCGCCATGGTTCCGGATTGATCTTTCGTTGAGTCGTCTCGTCTGGAACGATCGATTTTCATCGCGGAAGTCAGGATCGATTTGATGTGGGGGCAACGGATCGCTTCCATATTTAGTCTCCGGTCCAATGGCATTCAGTCATACGGCTGTCGGCCTGCCGCACTACGCCGTCCCTTCCTCCGTTGCTCATAATGTCGCGAGTCGACCTGCTGTTGTCCCTGCAGCGTTGCCATGAGCCCATGACCCAGCCGTTCCCATGCTGGTTCATCCCGATTCCCGGGCGCGAAACCGACCTGCTGTGCGCGAGGCTGTAGGCAGACGCGTCCTACTCGGAGGCAGCGAAAGAGGCTTGCCGACGGCCGCCGTCACGTCGTGCACGAGTGCCTATACCGGGTCGGCTTGCAAATCATAAAAAATAATCCAGTCCAAGAGTACCATGCTCCTCGTCGCGATCCACCACTACGTTCTAGGTTAGACACCATCTTCCGCCGCTCGACTAAGGTCGCAGGCACGCCAGGCATCGAACTGCCGGCAGATGAACTTGTGACAAATGAACTTGTAGACGCTCTCTCGAAGTTGATGGGGGAATCTGGTGCCGGAGGCAAGAAATCGAGTAGCAAAGGTCGAGGGCGATGGCGGCGAGCCTATATGAGGCTTTGGCGTATGTACTTCTGGCTTTTATGGAAGCTATAGGGGCAGATTTAATGCTCGTGCTAGATTCGTTTAGAACAGGTACTTTTAAAACCAGGGGCAACCAGGTGTCCAGGGCATACCAGAGATCGAACCGAACCAAGAAAACACGACAGACGAAGAAAGAAGCGTTAGCGTTTTGAACCGTTTTTTAACTTACAGGTGATAAAGAGGTAATAAATATTTTTTTGAGAGGATAAATCGGTTAAAAAAGTGTTGGACAAACGAACCACAGAAATCTTACGTCCTTTATTATTAGGTATATATAAGAGCATCAGATCACGGATAAACTGAACCGGGAAAACTCATATCAGGTACCCGATACTAGTTTTTCGGCTCATAAAATCGCTGGGCAGAAAAAATAATGTAAAGGTTTCATCAGAGATTAAAAAGCATTCCCGTGAGAATTTGAACTGACAATACATAGATTCAACACATTTAACATCATAACCATAGTCCGTTTGCCACTAACTGTCTAATTCTACTTGCTGAATCTGACCAAGTGCTTACAATAATGTGATGTGTTCATGCTGCTGACAGTGCCACATTTCCCTCACATTATGTGCATGCTTATAGTTCATCCACATATATATACACAATCTTTGGTCCTCAATAACACATAGTCTTGACCTGTATTAAGCATGCCAAAGACTACAAACTAATGCATTTACATTAGGAGGTACACAGATGAAAATATATTCTTTTTAGTTTAATACTCAATCTAATATATTTAAAGTATACCCAGTACACAGTGACAGAAAACAGTGTACAATGTGCAAAACAAAGCCTAATAACCAAAATAGACGTTTAAAGTGCAGTACCATCTAGTATTAGATAACTACTTACCATGTTTTCTTAACACCTAGGTTTTGGTAGCAGGGGGGCTAAGAAAATAATATTCAAACAGAAAACCTTAACCACACTAATCAAACTTAAATTATAGACTCCCAACCTACAAATGATAATGTAGAAACATACTGGGAACTGCATAACCTCAATACAGTTCGGTCGCTGTAAAAGAAGTTCAGTAACTCATAGAAATAAATCTTACCTTTGTTGGTATGTGGCAACAAACAAGGCATAAACAACTTTGTACCGGCAAATAGAGGGTATATACCAAAATGGGAGTTGTCGGAATCACTACCTTTGTTGCAAACAAACTACTTTTGGTATTTCTAGCTTTTTTATACAACTATATGATACTATTCATTATAAAGGTAATATCATAAGTACTCCCACTATGACCAGCATGCATAATACTCTCCCCTATGACCAGAGGGCATCATCTCATCTACCATAGTACAACATTTAGCTTATGTACAACAGTACAAGTGTTCCGTGTTGTGCGAAATCACACACCCAATAATTCATGTAATCCTGATTAGACAGCACCTTCCTGATCCCAACATCTTACCCCTGACTGTATGTGTATATTACCTCTTCGAAATTGGTAGCACTAGAGGTAAAATCAGAGTTTCAGCTGTTCCATCTCTTCACTGCCATCCTTCCTGTTGTCCTCCGTTTGCCCCTTATCAATTGGAGGATCACTTCTTAGGCCAGAACTTGCGTCTTCTGTCTCACAGCAGCCCGGCCTCTCAGTCAGGAACTGTTCCCAGAACTTGTCATTCACCACGGCAGGGGGAGCTGCAGGAGCCAGCTCAGTGGCCACTGGCGGATCCCCTCGTGGCGTCATCACGTCTGCTGTACCGACATCAGCTGATGTCTTCTGATTACCATCCTTGGTGGCCTCCGGTGGGTTGTCGCTTCCCTCGTCAGCGGTGGTGCTCACATCTGCATTAGAATCTTGGCTTCTGTCGACGCCCATCGAGCATGATGCGAGAGTAAGACTCAGATGGCACGGGAAGAGCCCTTCGTCGTTCACGGCTGGCATAAAGCAAGCATCCTTGGAGGGACAGATGGACGTCCCAGTATCAGAGAGTTCCATCGTTTGTGGCACCAGTGGAAGGCATTCTGTCTCCATTCCATTGCACCCTGGATGCTTGCCATGAGGGCTACCATTATCTTCGTGCGAGCTTTGACCACTGAGAGTGATGAGATTACTCTCTGCCATTGCAGGACAAAGCCCCAACTTAAGCTTATCGGAGAAGTGCTGATTCAAAAGGTTGCCCATTTCTTGCTTGGACGTGGTGCTATGGTCATCATAAAAGCTAGTAGTTTCTGTGACCCCGGTGGCGTGGTCTAAGCTGGATAACCTTCGCTTCTTGTGGAAAGCATCTGCAAAGATCGATGATGCCTCTGCCATCTTAACAAGCTTCTGGACAAAGTGGGGGTTCTTGCTAGCCTGCTGCAGGAAGGCAATCATCTTGCCCTGCCGCTGCTCCATGTCAAGCACTCGTCGCTCAAGATCTTCAATCTGGAACATTGTTCCTGGTGACTGCTGCTTGAATTTCCAGAGTTCAGCCTGGAGGTTTGCTTTCTCCCGTGAAAGACGATCAATCTCATCCTCAAAGAATGCACGCTCATTATCAGGCAGCGCACCAGGTTGATGGCTGTGGCTGTGGATTGGCTTTCGCCTGTAGATATTCTTCAGCAGGTGCTTCTGCCCCTTGACAAAGTATTCGTTAGCGAATTCCCATCGCTCAGGGTCTACTTTACGGAATCCGTAGGTGTTGAGCTGGCGGATGAAGCTGGAGAAATTGCTGTGCTTGAAGTAGGTGGGCAGCAGCCGGGCAGCGAACTCTGGCGAGTTCCAGACCACGAAGCTCGCGTCTGACGCATCGCTCCACGACACCACCGCATCCGTCGATGGGTCATCCACCATTTCATACGTCTTCAGCAGGAATGGCGCCGGCCCGCCACCTCCACCTCCTCCCCCGCTACTGTTGCCGCGGGCGCCGGCCCCACCTGAGACTTCCATGCGAGGGAGCGGGGAGTGTCGCGGACTTCACTGCCAATGTTTTTTGGTTTGACAGCTTGGGGCTCAAGGTGTTTCCCTGTCAAAGTGTCGTCAACCGATGCTAGATATTAGTATCATGCAAGACTAACCAATGTAACCAATAAAAACAGAGTTCAGGGTCACATAATTGTCCTAGCTTAGTATTTTGTATATTGAATTCGTGGAATGCTCTAAAGTTGAGACTCAAGAGAGTTCAAAGCATTATCTACATATGCGGTGAAGACAAAAATAAAAGAAACCTCACGAACAGTCAAAATGTACATGGGAGAGTTTATTCCAAATATACCATAGAAGAGCAAGACAGTTCACCACAATGACATGCCATATTGCAATAGCACTATTTTACTATGCAGCCTAGACTAAAAGTTCCCTGATAATACAACAAACTAGTTTCGCTTGCGTACATGCGATGGCTAGTGGCTACTAACTCCTAAGAATATGCAGGCAGGAGAAAAGACTGCAATTCATGGTGGCCATCCGGGAGAATTCATGGAATGCTCTAAAGTCTAACCTCAAAAGAGGCAATGGGATATAGTTAAATGCATTATCTACATATGCAGTGAAGACAACATTAAAAGAAACCTCATGGACAGTCAAAATGTACATGGGAGTGTCTATTGCAACACAGTTCACCACAATGACATGCCATACCAGTACCACTATTTTACTATGCAGCCTAGACTAAAAGCTCCCTGATAATACAACGATCCTAGTTTCACGTGTACATGCGGTGGCTCCTAAGAATATGTAGGCAGGAGAAAAGACTGCAATTTATGGTGGACATCAGGTCGGGCACCTGCAAGATGGAGCATCAATATCCACTTTTTGCTGAAGGTATAGGATGCAGATGCTTGGCTATCCAGAAGTAATACATGGATTCTTATCATTCTAAAACCCACTAACGCCTAGGTCTATCTCGGATGATTTCCTAGTTCTCCCCAATCCAGGACTATGCATAAATTCCTCAAATCAATTACAAGAACCAAGAGTGGGAATAGAGTCGTACTTCTTGGAATCGAAAAGGTTCTTGGAGAGGCAGGCCTGGATGTCGCACGCCTCCTTCTTGCACGGCTCCTTGCTCGGCCGGGCCATCTCCTCCCTCTCCCTTCCTGCTGCGGTTGCTGGTCGGATCAGAGCTAAAAGAGAGACGCCGGTGTTGGGGTTTTCACACGAACCGTGGAAATACTGCTACGGGCAGCGGTGACCAGGTTCGTCTCCGTACGTAAGATGGGATCGAAGGAGAAGACTAGATCGAGATTTGGGGTAAGAACGCAGTAGGGGAACGAGAGCTCGAAGAGACGAGGTAGGAGATGAGAGAAGGTAAGGAGAAGGTAGGTGACGACTGACGAACAGCTCAGTACACTTCACCCAGCCATAGTGGGCTTTGGGCTGCCTATATGTGGGCCGTTTCTCGCTTAGATTTTGCGCAGCAGAGACGAGGTTCCAGAAGACAGCGAGAGGTTTCTCAAAAAACAAAAAGGACAGCGAGAGGAAGAAGATTGGGGGTGAAAGCTTGTGGTTTTCCGGCTCCCTACTCTTGTTCAGGGAAGGATAAGAGGAGAGAGGCAGGTGATGGACCGGCTGCGGATACCATCTCTTCCGATTCTTGGAGGTAGGTCAGTAAACACACTCCCCTTCATCGCCTGCCGATCCTTGTTTCTTGTCTTGTCATGTTGCCACAGCCATTCCTAGTTTCGTACCACCTGCTTGTGAAAATGCCAAGGTGTACTTAGGCCTCCACTTTGAGTTTTTTGTTGCTTCTATTGATCAATCCCTTAGCCAGTTAACCCACGGAATGTAATAGCAGTAATAAATTTAACATATTTAGGGAACTGCCACTTTTTTTCAGGAAGGATGGTTCCTTTGGTCAGGCACTGTTGTGTCTTTGGAACTCATCATCCCTTAATACAAACGGCTGGGAGAAATAAAAACCTGAATGGGGGCTGGTCTGTGCAGTGCGCAGCAAGTGACAGTGGAGCCTCCGCCTCTGACATGAATGGTACTCAAAAGGATTTTGCTTTGCCAGATAGTTTGCTTCGCGATGCTCGTGTTCTCTATTGTGCATCTCCTGCCATGGGTCATAACAAGGTTAGCTACTTCCAATCCTATGTTCTTTTGTAGAGCAGCTTTTGCATTCGGTTCACAAGTCTAATGATCTTCTGATGTATCCAACAAATCAAACAGTGAAACTTAACATACATGTTTATAATTGAAAGCCTATTACTGATGGAAAAAATCACCACACTGTCACTTGACTGACTCTTGACTCGGACTCTTTTTTGCATGTATGCTAACGATATTGAAGAGTACTCCCTCCATCCTGGTTTTAAGGCCATAATTCGCAAACCATGCAATCCCAAAATACCCTCATTTCTTAGGCATATTAGCATTTAAGGTGTTTAATTAGCAGCTTTGCATGAGCAGTTTTTGCATTTCCAAGGCCAAACAACCAATGCATGCGCTTTCTTATTAATTAATGGGTATTTAAATAAGAATAAAGAGCCAAATCTCACCACCAATCATAGATCACCTAGGGCCAAGAGATTTGCAAATTATGCCCTTAACCGGGATGGAGGGAGTATGTTTTCTTTGTTCGGAGAAATAAGTGTGAATGATATTTAGAAAAAGCAGCCTATTTTATTCTTTGTCATCTTCATGAGGTCTAACTTGTGTGAATCAGGATTTCAGGTGCAAAAACCCGAACTACAGATTTTTGAACAACACACAGTGATTAAATTAGCGCTAGTATGCACTTTCTTTAATCACGCCATCGAATATATATATGCATGGTAATATAAAATGGTACATTTTGATCAAACTGAGGCGCAATAAAGGTAATAGCTTTTTAAATAAAATGGATATTCATCTATTGTTTGTAGTTGAGCTCCTGATCCAACTATTTATTCCTGCTATCAAGTTTGTACTTTACTTTTTTCTATATGTTATTGTCCAGAGTGTAAGTCCTGTAAAAGAAAGGGTGTAGCGTAGCAAAGCTGTGATACTTGTATTTTCAGATTTATATTCTAATACATCATGTAAAATGGTATTTAGGAATCACATCCAGAATCCAACAAAAGAGTGCCGGCAATAGTTGATGCTCTTGAAAAATTGGAGCTTACACCCAAGGTATGTAAGAAGAATTACAGAAACACTTTGCCCTCTTATAAACATTTCCTCGAACACCCCCTCTTATACTTTTTATAATGTTGTATATTAAGGTAACTGGTATATGTTTTCCCTTAACTTCTAAATTCTCTGAGTAAACTTCAGTTAAAAGTGGCATGTTCTTCTTCTGAAACATGTAATGGCATGTTCTTGCATGTTAAAACTAGACTTTATAGATAGATACATGAAAATAAGAAGATATGTTTTAAGTTTTTCCGATAAAATATCAATATACCTCATAAATCTCTTGCTCATAACCTCATCTGCGTCACAACTCACTTGAAAGATCAACGTTCTAGCAGGATCTCATAAATAGGAGTATATGACATCTTATTTGTTTTCTATCTAGCATCGTGGTTCGCAGGTTCTTGAAATTCAAAATTTCTACCCTGCTTCACTTGATGATGTTGCAAGAGTTCATTCAAGAAAATACATTACTGGATTAGAAAAGGTAATTTTCATCAAGCTATTTTTTTGTGGTTCTACTTTGTAGTGATGAAAAAGAACACATAACAGTTGCTTCTGATCTGCATTACTTGTTCCCAACTAAAATAGTTGAAGTCTTCTGAATTGATGTGTCAAATCAACTTTCAAAAGCACATCGTTAAACAGGTTATTATTGCAGGCTATGAGTAGGGCATCGGATGAAGGTTTGATATTCATTGAAGGAACTGGACCAACATATGCTACACACACTGTAATGCTCTTTGTACTTTATTTCCTAATCCCTTCAGAGTCAGTCTTTTGTGCACTTCACCGTTTCATGAATGCACTGCAGAAGGATTTACTTACGAATTGTAGTCAACCTTCTATTTCCAGTTCTCTTATAGTGATGGTTTGGCCTTCAGAAATAAGGAACACATGTATTTCAGTGGTGACCTGGTGATTACTTGAGGTCTTGAGGATATTCATGCTTTGGATGTTAGAAAAAGCTACATTTGCTTGCCATCCCTAAGAATGGCGCCTAGCTGTTCAGACCATAGTAGCCGGAAACGGGAAACGGTGGCACGTCCCTCGACTCGGGATCGTCGTCCCGAATCGAGAGTCGGGAATGAGGTGGGGACGATGCGATTCAGTTGTGGGAACGCGTACCGGGAACTATCAGAGGAACGATCTGTTGGATCGCAGGTTTAAGTATCGCTGGTCTCTTGATGGCAGGTTTCTTAAGGAAGAGTGGCCTTCCATTACCATGGGCTAGTAAGATATGGCCCATCTGCTTCGATCCACCGTATCATCCCGGATTCATCGTCCCCGAATTGTGCGGTACGCGTCCCACCTATCGAACCATACGATCGAGAGAAGTATACCCCTGCCGTTCCCTAGTTTTTGGCAGGCACGATCCCCGACCCTCGTTCCCGTTCCTCGTCCCGGCCGATCCGGAAACATGGCTACTATGGCTCAGACACGTTTCGTTGCCTTTTGAAAGTAACATTAGGATTTAGGATGAACATAGTTCAACCGATGTAACAGATATTGCCATATTATATTATATATTACAATGAGAGAAGTTGAGCTTATGTAATGGAGTCTGGTTTCTGCCTCCTGTTGTAAACAGAATGGATCAGATAATGAATTTATTATAGGTCTTAATTGTAATAAAATAAATTCAAAATGGTATAGTTGCGTGCAATCTTAATAAGAGAATGAATTTTTATAATAGGATTGTTTGAATTACTATTCAAGGATAGTTCGTACTTTCATTTTACCGGGGCATAGTTCGTACTTTTCTTTGACCCAGAGGAGTTAGTACTTTACTTATTGTGTACATTTATAATCATCAAAATTTCGATACTCCTGTTTTTCTAATAATTTTGTTTTGTGTATGTAGACTTTCCAAGAGTCACTTCTTTCAGCTGGTGCTGGAATTACATTGGTTGATTCAGTGGTAACTAATTTTCTTCCCACTGATCTCCTTGGTGGTTTTGGCATGTTTGTTATTTCACGATTTAGTAAATTTCCTTTGCAGTGCTCGTTTCCCGAGAATGTTGTATCTTTTCCTAGGTTACAGCATCGAAGCTAAGCCCAAGTCCACCCCTTGGATTTGCACTAGTAAGGCCACCAGGACATCATGCTGTTCCTGAAGGTCCCATGGGCTTTTGTGTCTTTGGGAACATTGCGGTTGCCGCACGGTACGCTCAACATCAACATGGATTAAAGCGAGTAATGATTATAGATTTTGACGTTCACCATGGCAATGGCACATGTGATGCCTTTTATGATGATCCAGACATCTTTTTCCTTTCAACGCATCAGGTCCATAAGACTATCACCATACGTACTTGTTGCTGATTTATTCTACCATATAATCATCTGAACTTGGTGTATGCAGCTAGGAAGCTATCCTGGTACTGGCAAGATTAACCTAATTGGTAAGGGTAGTGGTGAAGGAACAACACTGAACCTGCCACTGCCTGGTGGTTCAGGTGATTATTCGATGAGGTGTGCGTTTGATGAGGTCATTGCTCCATCGGCGCAGCGGTTCAAGCCTGATATCATCCTTGTTTCGGCTGGGTGAGTTCCCAAAACTACATTACTCGTAGAACAGAAACATGCCGAAATGGAAATGTTTAAATTCTTCAGAGTTCTGCTGAATATGCTTCATACTATTGTTATCTACATTGAAGTTCAACAAATACACAATGTTCATCCATATTTTTGTCAGCTACGACGCACACGTGCTGGACCCTCTAGCTGGGCTGCAGTTCACGACGGGCACCTTCTACATGCTGGCGTCCAGCATCAAGGAACTGGCCAGGGAGCTATGCGGTGGCCGCTGTGTCTTCTTCCTGGAAGGCGGGTACAACCTGCAGTCACTCTCCAGCTCCGTCGCTGACACATTCCGTGCATTTCTCGATGAGCCCAGTCTCGCCTCGCATTTCGATGACCCGGCGGTGCTATATGAGGAGCCGACGCGAAGGATCAAAGAGGCGATCGAGAAGGTCAAACATCTGCACTCGCTCTAGAGTACGCGCTGGAGGTCGGGAGATTCGCTGAAGAGCGAAGACGCTACTGCTTGCTGCGTACGTACTACATGCATGACCTCAGATTATGTGCTGCGTTTTGCTTGTGTAGTATTGTATATATCTGGAAAATCTGCTTGCTGGTCACTTAGACTTTGCTTTTTGAGATTACAAGTCTAATAAATTTCAGTCATTTAGACTTGGCTAATGGTTGTAGAGCATATTTTTAAACTGGTCAGACACACACAGAACATATAACTGTGTATTCTACACTTGGCTAATAGTTGTAGAGTGCATATTTTTACTGTAGATCCTATATACATTTGCGTGTGTGAAGGGCACATTTGTATGTACTTATCATGGACCGTATACTCTGATGTAATCCTGTCACACCTTAACTGTTAGCACCTTAGTTAGTTCAGTAGATATCTGAATAATTGCAGAGCGTGCGTGTATGTCCATAGCTCTTGCAGGTAGTCTGTCTTTCTGTCAGTTAGCAGTTAGTAGTAGATAGGATCAAAACGACCAAGTCTCGTGGGATGGCACGAAGGCACGTTTGGCCGTGGCGATTATTGTGGATCACGCTGGTCGTGTTCAGTTAGCTATTTGTAAGGATCTTGGATCCAGATATAAATAAGAGAAACAGAAAAGGTCGCAAGGAGTGCGCGACGCAAAACCTGTGTGTGTGCTCTGAGTCTCCATCTTCCACCTCTTGTGTGTGTGTTCTCTGAATCCAGCAATTACAAGTGGTATCAGAGCCTGAGAGCGGCAGCAATGTCGCAGCGTCCTGGAGCAAGCCGTGGCGGCAATGGCGGAGCATCGTCATCGCCGGTCGCGGGAAGAGGCTGTGGTGGTGCAACGCCACCGGCGGTTGCAGGGAGAGGGCGTGGCGGTGCTACCCCTCCTCCCAGGCGCTCTGTAACTCCTATGCCCGGCGCGCGACACCGCTCGCCGAGCCGGGGCCGGGACATGGCGAGGCGCGGAGGCGGAGAAGTGGTCGTGCGCGAGGTCGTCAGGGACGGCGGTGGCGGCGGCGGATCCATGAGCTACCCTACGCTCACGAAGACGAACTACACCGAGTGGGCTATCCTGATGCGGGTGGCTCTGCAGGGTGCCGGACTCTGGGACGTCGTCGAGTTCGACGAGGGGACCGAGCGTCAGGAACGACAAGCGCTAGGCGCTATCCTACGTTCTGTCTCATCGGAGATGGTACCCGTGCTGGCGGCGAAGGACAACGCCAAAGCGGCGTGGGACGCGATCAAGGTGATGCGCGTCGGAGTCGATCAAGTCCGGGAGGCGCGCCGGCAGAAGCTCCGCAAGGACTTCGGAAACCTAGAGTTCAAGAGTGGAGAAGGTATTGAAGATTTCTCACTCCGCATATCGAGCGTTCTCAGTGAACTGTAGGCGCTCGGCGACACCACAACGGAGCTGGATGCGGTGCAGAAAATTCTCCGCATCGTGCCGCCGCAGTACGCTCAGATGGCGTGTTCCATCGAGACACTCCTTGATCTCCAACACATGAACATCGAGGAGCTGAGTGGACGACTCTCTGCCTGTGATGGACGAGGCATCACTGAGGTGGATGCGAGCGGGCGCCTTCTTCTCACCAAGGAAGAGTGGCGTGGCCGCAGCACAGGCCGTGAGCAAGGTGAAAACTCGACAGGCAGCGGTGACAGAAACCGTGGAAAGGGCAAGGTGAATCACAAACCGAAGCCAAACAATGGCGACCGCGCTCAGGCAAAGGGCGGCGGCGACGCGCCTCCCCGATGAAGGGGGAGTGCCGTTATTGTGGCATCAAGGGCCACTGGGCAAAGGAGTGCCGCAAGCAAGAGCGTGATCGGCGGGAGAAAGGACACGAAGCCCATATCGCTCAAGCTGAAGAGGCGCCGCCGGCCATGCTGCTCACCGCCAGCGTCACCGATGTCGGCGCGCACGACGTGACAGATGCCGGGACTCAATATGTCTTCCTCAATGAGGAACGCGTCGTTCCTACACCAACTGACGACGGGCGTTGGTTCTTTGACTCTGGCGCCAGTAACCATATGACAGGGTGCAGAGAGATGGTAACGCAGCTGGATGTCAAAGTGCGAGGCACTGTAAAATTTGGAGACGGATCGCTTGTGGAAATTCATGGCCGCGGCGTAGTCCTGTTCAGCTGTCGCAGTGGTGAGCATCGTGCTTTCACCAATGTCTATTTCATCCTGAAGCTCCGAACCAACATCATTAGTCTAGGACAACTAGATGAGACCGGTTGTCAGTCTGTTATTGGACATGGTGAACTGAAGCTGTATGATCAAAGGAACCAACTCCTTGCCCGTGTTCAGAGAGCAGGCAACCGGCTGTATCCAATCCAACTCGAGCAGGTCTCCCCTGTATGCCTGCTAGCTGCATTGAGTGATGACTTAGCATGGAAGTGGCACGCCCGCTTCGGACACTTGCACTTCAAGGCACTGCATGATCTGGGCGCAAAGGGGATGGCGAGAGGCATGCCAGTGGTTGATCAACTCGACCAATTCTGCGATGGGTGTGCCCTTGGAAAAATGCACCGCACATCGTTCCCGCGCGTCTCTGCCTATCGCGCAGAACGAGTCTTTGATCTGGTCCATGGTGATCTTTGTGGGCCGATAACACCGGAGTCACCCAGTGGCAACAAATACTTTTTGTTGATCGTGGATGATTTCAGCCGGTACATGTGGCTTGAGGTACTCAGGAGCAAGGATGAAGCTTTCCGCTACTTCAAGAAAATCAAAGCTCTCGCAGAATCAGACTGCGAGGTGAAGCTGAGGGCGTTCAGAACAGATCGTGGAGGAGAATTTAACTCACTGGAATTCGCCACTTTCTGTGAAGAAGCTGGGATCCGTCGGAACACTACAGCACCATACTCTCCTCAACAGAATGGTGTTGTAGAGAGGCGTAATCAGACGGTCGTCGAGATGGCGTGCAGCCTTATGAAAAGTATGGGGGTGCCGGCAACGTTCTGGGTTGAAGCAGTCAAGACGGCGGTGCACATACTGAACAGATCGCCGACGAGAAGCCTGAAGGGCATGACTCCTTACGAGGCATGGCGCAACAAGAAGCCGAGGGTGGATTACTTCCGCACATTTGGCTGTGTTGCACACATGAAGATTGTCGGACCAGGACTCACGAAGCTGTCTAACAGAGCACACTCCGGTGTGTTCGTCGGATACGAGGACAGAGCCAAAGCATATCGCGTGTTCGATCCAACATCGAATCGCCTCTACATCACTCGTGACGTGGTGTTTGAGGAAGGATGCAAGTGGGATTGGAGTGATCCTGCTGCTGGTGACGATGCTCTCCATCGGTTCACGGTGGTATACTCTGACGAAACTGAATCCGATTTCAGTACAGTCAGTGGACGTGGTCCAGAGCACGCATAGAGCACCCCGGATCTTCCGTCGCCACCAAGCTCGCCAACACCTATGGTCTTGCCAACATCATCCGTGATGGACGCGTCATCTGAAGCATCTTCATCATCAAGCCCACAAGCTGCAGAGCAGCCAGTGCTCCCAACGCATCCAATGCGCACCCGTGCGCAGAGCGGCATGTTCAGGCCTAATCCCAAGTATACAGGGGAGCTAGAACTTTCGGAACTATGTCTGTCTGCAGCAGAAGAACCCGCCTCGGTGGACGAGGCACTCGAGCAAGCCCCATGACGCAATGCCATGGAGGAAGAGATGAAAAGCATCCTCAAGAATAGCACTTGGGAGCAGGCCGCACTGCCGGCAGGGCACCGCGCCATTGGACTGAAGTGGGTCTACAAGATAAAACGTGACCCTGCAGGGAATATCGTGAAGCATAAGGCGCGATCGGTAGCCAAAGGCTACGCACATCGACAAGGCATCGACTTTGATGAGGTGTTCGCGCCCGTGGCTCGGCTCGAGATGGTGCGGCTTCTGCTCGCCGTGGCTGCACACCGACGTTGGACTGTTCACCATATGGATGTGAAATCAGCATTCTTTAATGGTGATCTCATCGAGGAGGTGTATGTGTGATGTCTACGCATGCGTCTGTTCTTGTAGACAGTGTTGGGCCTCCAAGTGCAGAGGTTTGTAGAGCAGCAGCAAGTTTCCCTTAATGGATCACCCAAGGTTTATCGAACTCAGGGAGGAAGAGGTCAAAGCTATCCCTCTCAAACAACCCTGCAATTACGATACAGAAAGTCTCTTGTGTCCCCAACACACCCAATACACTTGTCAGATGTATAGGTGCACTAGTTCGGCGAAGAGATAGTGAAATACAAGTGGTATAGATGATTATAAGTAGTAAATGCAATCTGGAATAAAAATGGCAACAAGCAAACAAGTAACAAAACAGCAAGTAAACGGTGTGCAAAGCTTGGAAACAAGGCCTAGGGATCATACTTTCACTAGTGGACACACTCCCAACAAATATAACATGGTTGAACAAATAAATAACTTCTCTTCACTATGGTACTCTGAATTACTCTTCTATTGAATAACACTAATCATTGCGTAGGGCTACGAAGCACTCCTCAAAGTTTATCAAGTACTTGACAAACACCATTCATAGAGATATCCAAATCAAATCACAACTCAAGATAGATATTATTGCAACTTAGACCAAGTACTAACACGGTGCACACACTGTCAACATTACACCATGAAAGGAGGAATAGATCACTTCAATACTATCATAGTGATAATTATTCTCATAATCCATAAGAGATCACAATCGTAGCCTAGACCAAGTACCACCACGATGCACGCACTGTCACCGTTACACCATGGCAGGAGGAATAGATTACTTTAATAACACACTAGAGTACACATAATGAAGAAGAGTAACATCTACTTATTCAACATGATACAAAGCTCACAATCACATAAAGATCACATCATGGGAGAGAGAGGTGAACCACATAGCTACCGGTAGAGCCCTCAGCCCCGGGGATGAACTACTCCCTCCTCATCATAGGAGACAGCAAGGTTGATGGAGATGGCGGTGAGGTCGATGGAGACGGCGGAGACGGCGATGGAGACCATGGAGATGGCTCCGGGGGCACTTCTCCGTCCCGGCAGGGTGCCGGAACAGAGACATTTGTCCCCCAAAATTTGGCTTCGACGACGGCGGCGCTGCAGAACTGTTCTGGATAATCCGTCGACTCCCCAAGGGTTTTCCGTCCCGAGGCTTCTTATAGGCGAAGGGGCGTCGTCAGGGGGCAGCCAGGGGCTCCTCACACCAGGTGCCCTCCGGCTCTCTTTCGGTCTTCGGGAAGCTTCCGGAAAAAATAAGACTTCTAGAACTTGTTTCGTCCAATTCCGAGAATATTTCCTGTGTAGCTTTTCTGAAACACAAAACAGCAGAAAATAGGGAACTGGCACTGTGGCATCTTGTCAATAGGTTAGTTCTGGAAATCACATCAAAACGCCACGAAGTGTAACGAAACACAAGGCAAATGGTGTAAAAACAAGCATGGAGCATCAAAAATTATAGATACGTTTGAAACGTATCAGCATCCCCAAGCTTAACTCCTGCTCGTCCTCGAGTAGGTAAGTGATAACAAAAGAAATAATTTTTGAGGTGACATGCACCTACACAATCTTGATCATATATGTAAGCATTTGTGAGCTGAGATCAAAGAACTTAAAACATGGGCATGAAAGATATAATCTTGATAGAAGAAACTTAGCAACCATGTTATAACATGAAAATTAACACAAACAAAAGATCATGAAAATGAAACAATGAAAGTCAAACGTGTGTTCAAATCATGAGGAAAAACATACAAATGGTTTTCAGCTTGTCCTTCATGGAGAGCAAAACATAAATGCATAGGACACCTTCAAGTTTAAGAGGACGACTAGATACAAATAATTTAAGAACAAGTGAAACCATAGTCATGAATCAATCAATTAAAACTTTGGGACAATGCATATTATACTCAGAATGACAACTATGCTCTCTTAATGGTGCATAAAGATAGAAGGTGGTGACTCAACATAAAAGTAAAAGAAAGGCCCTTCGCAGAGGGAAGCTGTGATTAAACATGTGCTAGAGCTTTTCATTTGTAAAACAGAGAGATAAAAATTGGTTTTGAGAGGTGGTTGTCTTTGTCAACGACTGGCGATGGGGTTCTTACTATCTTCCATACAAAAATGACGCAAGTTTTTGAGAGAGATTGGCACTTTTGTGCTCTTTTTATAAAACTTGGCACTCATCCCCACCTTTTTTCCTTTCTCAAACCATGGCTAACCGATTCCATCGGGTGCCCACCAACATTTATATTCCATGGAGGAGTGCCTTTTTTCTTTCTTTTTTTTCTCTTTTTTCTCTTTTTGGAATAAGACAATATGGAAGATAGCAAATCCGACCACTACGTCCCCATGAGCTGAAAACAGTGTCACAAAATGAGAAGTATTTTGAAGGTTTTTTGAAAGGTAGCACATGAAAATTTACTTGGAATGGCTTGCAAATACCATGCATAGGAATTTATAGTGGACACAATGGCAAACTTGGTTTTTGGGAGTTGGATGCACGAGTAGAGCTCATACTCAGTACAAAATGAGGGCTAGCAAAAGACTGGGAGCGACCAACTAAGAGAGCAATAACAGCCATAATCATGGAAATCGACAAAGCAACATTAAAAGAAGCATAAGATGGCATCAAAAGTCAAAAACTAAATGATCATAGAGGCTATAGGCGACTTATTTTGTAGTCAATATGGTGTAAGCATGTGCCAAGTCAACCCAAATAAAGCATCAAAGGAGACAACCAAATAAATGCTTCCATATAATAAAAACAATGCATGATTCTTTCAAAGGCTCATTAAGCAATCTCAGTTATTTGAGACAAGTCATGCTACAGCAAAACCACTAAGCATACTATCAAAATGACATCAAACATGACATGCAAAAGTCTAAGCCGCAGTCTACACAAGCTCCTTCTTGTACCACTTTTTTGCATAAAACTTTTTCTCTTTTCCAACACCATCCGAACTTTTTATAAATAACTCTTTTGATGAAAACCAACATGGACCAGAGGTCCAAATACACCTTGATGAAAAGATATAACAAGATCTGAACGCAAATCAAGGTGAAAATTGAAAGCTAAACGCAGTAGCAGAAAAAGAGAACACTCATTGAACGATAAAAGTGAAAACTAGAGTGTTCTTGGCAAATGAAAAGCGAGTTCATCTCCTCCAAAAGAAACATGATGTGATCTAACCATTTATTGCAGCAAACAAAGCAAAAGAAAACTGAAAACAAAAGCAACTGATGCTCCACGAAAAATGCATAGTGCATGAAGCAATAAAAAAATAGTGTCCTGAAAAGTGACCTGATTTTTGCCGATGAAGAAGGGGTGCCTCGGGGGCATCCCCGAGCTTTGACGCTTGTACTTCTTGGATATTTCTTGGGGTGATGCATGGGCATCCCTAAGCTTGAGCTTTTGTCTATTCTTCATCTCATCTCATCATTCTCCAATCCCTACACTTGAAAACTTCCTTCATACAAAACTAAACACAATTCTATTAGCAACATTAGTGTAAGCATAACATATAATCAACCTCTTTTTGCTTCAGGTTTGAACCTAAAACCACCACATATATAGCATATACTACTGTAGCAACTTCCCCAAAAGTTCCGTGATCAAAAGAACTCAAAAGAAAGCGATAAAGCGGCAAAAACAAATATTGGCAGAAATCTGTCAAAACAGAACAGCTGGTAAAGGTCAAATTTTTAGAGGATTTTCTGTTCCTCAAATCAAAAAGTGTCCAACTAATGAAAGTTTGGATATAACCTGGGGCATATGCACAAGAAATCGCAGGTACAAAAGATATACAGAGAAGTTTTACAATTTTTTACGGTGCAGCACCGAAAACTGTTTCAGGACAGCAACATCCTCAAATCTTACCTCACTCAAATTAGAGGCCTCTCTTGGCACAAAAACGAAATAAAAAGGATAAGGAGAGGTTATTACAGTAGTAATAACTTCCAACACTTAAATAAAAGAAAAATTATTGAAAATAAACAATGGGTTATCTCCCAAGAGTGCTTTTCTTTAACGCCTTTGAGTTAGGCGCAGTAATTTGCAAAGATGCTCATGTGGGCGTCATATAAGAGCTTGAGGCAAAGGCGCCATATAGGAACTTAAAGCAATAGAGAGCATCAAAAAGCAAGTATGGAACACATTTAAATCTAAATCACTTCCTATGAAAAATAGTCTTGTAAAGAGACAAGTCATAAAAGCGCAAAGCAAAAAGCATAGGAAGGCAAAACAAGTACAACTTGAAGAATTGCAACATAAAGAGGGGAAACTCAATATTGTTGAGATCAATCAAACCATGTTTCCCTCTCTCATAATAACTTTCAGTAGCATCATGAATAGAATTAACAATAGAACTACCACATAAAACATCCCTATCATGAGCCACATGCCTAAAAGAATTAATACTCCCCACATGAACAATCGTAGTAGGAGCAGATTCAACAGAATAATTATTCTCATCACCATAATCATCAAAAACAGGAGGCATATTGTAATCATAACTAATTTTCTCCTCAAAAGTAGGTGGACTGAAAATATTATACCCATCATCATAACCATCATAAACTAGAGGTTTAGTATCATCACAAGCTAGAGAACAGCTATTTCGCAAAGCATATTCTTCAAACATATCATCATAAGAAGGAACATCACATAGGGGAGATAAAATATCATCAGAGCAAACTTTCTCCACTAAAGCTGGGGAACAAAAAATATCATGCTTAACAAAACCAGCTTCCCCAAGCTTAGACTTTTCTATAGCATTAGCAATACCAGTGTTCAAAGCATTCATACTAACAAAACTATTAGCATGCAAATTAAGCTCCAAAGGTTTTTCAATTTTCTCTTCAAACACTTCATATCTAAACTCAGGAAAAAGACTAAAGAACTCTTTGTTTTCCATTAAGCCTAACTAGTGAAAATAAAAACAAGAAACAAAAAGATATAATTGCAGAATCTAAAGAAAATAACTCCGAGCACTCACACAGGAGGATGCGAGTACCTTTTACCTTACCTCCCCGGTAACGGCGCCAGAAAAGAGCTTGATGTCTACGCACACGTCTGTTCTTGTAGACAGTGTTGGGCCTCCAAGTGCAGAGGTTTGTAGAGCAGCAGCAAGTTTCCCTTAAGTGGATCACCCAAGGTTTATCAAACTCAGGGAGCAAGAGGTCAAAACTATCCCTCTCAAACAACCCTGCAATTACGATACAGAATGTCTCTTGTGTCCCCAACACACCCAATACACTTGTCAGATGTATAGGTGCACTAGTTCGGCGAAGAGATAGTGAAATACAAGTGGTATAGATGATTATAAGTAGTAAATGCAATCTAGAATAAAAATGGCAACAAGCAAACAAGTAACAAAACAGCAAGTAAACGGTGTGCAAAGCTTGGAAACAAGGCCTAGGGATCATACTTTCACTAGTGGACACACTCCCAACAAATATAACATGATTGAACAAATAAATAACTTCTCTTCACTATGGTACTCTGAATTACTCTCCTATTGAATAACACTAATCATTGCGTAGGTCTACGAAGCACTCCTCAAAGTTCATCAAGTACTTGACAAACACCACTCATAGAGATATCCAAATCAAATCACAACTCAAGATAGATATTATTGCAACTTAGACCAAGTACTAACACTGTGCACACACTGTCAACATTACACCATGAAAGGAGGAATAGATCACTTCAATACTATCATAGTGATAATTATTCTCATAATCCATAAGAGATCACAATCGTAGCCTAGACCAAGTACCACCACGATGCACGCACTGTCACCGTTACACCATGGCAGGAGGAATAGATTACTTTAATAACACACTAGAGTACACATAATGAAGAAGAGTAACATCTACTTATTCAACATGATACAAAGCTCACGATCACATAAAGATCACATCATGGGAGAGAGAGGTGAACCACATAGCTACCGGTAGAGCCCTCGGCCCCGGGGATGAACTACTCCCTCCTCATCATAGGAGACAGCAAGGTTGATGGAGATGGCGGTGAGGTCGATGGAGACAGCGGAGACGGCGATGGAGACCGATGGAGATGGCTCCGGGGGCACTTCCCCGTCCCGGCAGGGTGCCGGAATAGAGACTTCTGTCCCCTGAAATTTGGCTTCGACGGCGGCGGCGCTGCGGAACTGTTCTGGAAATTTCGTCGACTCTCCAAGGGTTTTCCGTCCCGAGGCTTCTTATAGGCGAAGGGGCGTTGTCAGGGGGCAGCCAGGGGCTCCTCACACTAGGTGGGCATGGCCAGGGGCTAGGCCGCGCCCCCTACATGTGAGGGCGGCCTCTGGCCCCCCTCCGGCTCTCTTTCGGTCTTCGGGAAGCTTCCGGGAAAAATAAGACTTCTGGAACTTGTTTCGTCCAATTCCGAGAATATTTCCTGTGTAGCTTTTCTGAAACACAAAACAGCAGAAAACAGGGAACTGGCACTGTGGCATCTTGTCAATAGGTTAGTTCTGGAAATCGCATAAAAACGCCACGAAGTGTAACGAAACACAAGGCAAATGGTGTAAAAACAAGCATGGAGCATAAAAAATTATAGATACGTTTGAGACGTATCAATGTGCAACATCCTGCTGGTTTCATCGACACCAACAACTCCGGCAAGGTCTTGAAGCTGAAGAAGGCGTTGTACGGGCTAAGACAGGCGCCACGTGCCTGGAATGCCAAATTGGACGCCTCCATGAGCTCCCTCGGTTTCATCCGCTGCGAGCTTGATCATGCATTTTACAGGAGAACAGACAACAACGAGTTCGTCGTCGTTGGTGTCTATGTCGACGATCTCATCATCACCGGGACCAGTGCAAGCGTGATTAATCGTTTCAAGCATTAGATGCACGAGTTATTTCAGATGAGCGATCTCGGGGCCCTTAGCTACTACCTGGGCATCGAAGTCAAGCAATTGGAGGATCGCATCATGATAAGCCAGTCCAGCTATGCCAAGAAGATACTCGCGGTAGCAGGTATGGAAAATTGCAATCCCTGCCATGTCCCCATGGAAAATAGGCTAAAACTTGGGAAGCTAGTTGATGGGGAGGTGATTGATGCAAGCATGTACAGGAGCTTAGTGGGGAGCCTGCGTTATCTGGTGAATACGAGGCCCGATCTCTCTTACTCAGTGGGGATCATAAGCAGATACATGGAATCACCAGGGAGACAACATTGGGCAGCTCTGAAGCAGATTTTGCGCTATGTTCAGGGTACAGTCAATCTTGGCTGCGTGTACAGAGCAGGCGCAGGTTCAGAGTTGATCACAGGGTACAGTGACAGTGATCATGGCGGTGACCCTGACGATCGGAAGAGCACCTCTGGTCTGGTTTTCCTCCTCGGATCAAGTGCAATCACTTGGGCATCACAAAAACAGAAGAGTGTGGCATTGTCAAGTTGCGAGGCTGAATACATGGCAGCATCTGCAGTGTCCTGTCAAGCAGTGTGGCTCAGCAGATTGCTAGGAGAGGTGATTGGAGAAGAACCAAAGAAGATCAAGCTTCTTGTGGACAACCAATCGGCAATTGCGCTCTGCAAGAACCATATGCATCACGAAAGAACCAAGCACATTGATATTCGATTCCACTTCATCAGAGAATATATCGAGGATGGCAAGGTGGAAGTCAATCATGTCCGCACTGAAGAACAACTGACAGACATCCTCACTAAATCGCTCGGGCGAGTCAAGTTCATAGAACTGAGGCAGCAGCTTGGAGTGATCAATGTGAGTTGAGTGCAACAGGATTAGGGGGTGATTTGATGTAATCCTATCACACCTTAACTGTTAGCACCTTAGTTAGTTCAGTGGATATCTGAATAATTGCAGAGCGTGCGTGTTTGTTGATGTCTACGCATGCGTCTGTTCTTGTAGACAGTGTTGGGCCTCCAAGTGCAGAGGTTTGTAGAGCAGCAGCAAGTTTCCCTTAAGTGGATCACCCAAGGTTTATCGAACTCAGGGAGGAAGAGGTCAAAGCTATCCCTCTCAAGCAACCCTGCAATTACGATACAGAAAGTCTCTTGTGTCCCCAACACACCCAATACACTTGTCAGATGTATAGGTGCACTAGTTCAGCGAAGAGATAGTGAAATACAAGTAGTAGTGATGATTATAAGTAGTAACTGTAATCTGAAATAAGTATCGCTGCGAGCAAACATGTAACAAAACTGAAAGGAAACGGTGTGCAAAGCTTGGAAACAAGGCCTAGGGATCATACTTTCACTAGTGGACACTCTCCCAATAAATATAACATAATTGAACCAATAGATACTATCATCAATATGCAACTCAAAACAATTCTCCAATGGAAAATGAACACTTATCATGCGTAGGGCTACGAAGCACTCCTCAAAGCCCGTATGTACCTAAACTAGATTGTCCCACACTATCACCGTGAACGCACTAGATGGTTCCAACAAACACCAACAATTCATAGAGACATTAACAAAAAATATACACATGATGCGCACACTAGTCACCTTCACACCATGATACAAGGTATCTCTGGAGATTACAAAAATAAAGCACGGGAGTAGCATAATATCTGAATAATAGCATCTACCAATTCAACTAGATACAAAGCTCACGATCACATAAAGATCACATCATGGGAGAGAGAGGTGAACCACATAGCTACCGGTAGAGCCCTCAGCCCCGGGGAAGAACTACTCCCTCCTCATCATAGGAGACAGCAAGGTTGATGGAGATGGCGGTGAGGTAGATGCAGACGGCGGAGACGGCGATGGAGACCGATGGAGATGGCTCCGGGGTCACTTCCTCGTCCCGACAGGGTGCCGGAATAGAGACTTCTGACCCCCAAAATTTGTCTTCGATGGCGGCGGAGCTACGGAACTGTTCTGGAAATTTTGCCAATTCCCCTAGGGTTTTCCATTCTGAGGCTTCTTATAGGCGAAGGGGCGTCGTCAGGAGGCGACCAGGGTGGTCACACAATAGGTGGGCGCGGCCAGAGGCTGGGCCGCGCCCCCCTGTTGTGTGGGCAGCCCCTGGCCCCCCTCCGGCTCTCGTTCGGTCTTTGGTACTCTTCCGGGAAAAATAAGACTTCTAGAACTTGTTTCATCCAATTCTGAGAATATTTCCTATGTAGCTTTTCTGAAACACAAAAGCAGCAGAAAACACGGAACTGACACTGTGGCATCTTGTCAATAGGTTAGTTCCGGAAATCGCATAAAAATGCCACGAAGTGTAACGAAACACAAGGCAAATGGTATAAAAACAAGCATGGAGCATCAAAAATTATAGATACGTTTGAGACGTATCAGCATCCCCAAGCTTAACTCCTGCTCGTCCTCGAGTAGGTAAGTGATAACAAAAGAATAATTTTTGAGGTGACATGCACCATCACAATTTGATCAACGAGGTAGAGCATTGAGTGCTGAGATCAAAGAACTTAAAACATGGGCATAAAAGACATAATCTTGATAATAGAAACTTAGCAACCATGTTATAGCATGAAAAGAAACACAAAGGAAAGATCATGAAAATGAAACAATGAAAGTCACGTGTGTGTTTCAACCATATGGAAAACATAGCAAATGGTTTTCAGCTTGTCCCTCATGGAGTAGCAAAACATAAATGCATAGGACACCTTCAAGTTTAAGATGGTGACTAGATACAAGTAATTTAAGAACAAGCAAAACCATAATCATGAATCAATCAATAATAAACTTTGGGACTATGCACATTATACTCAGAATGACAACTATGCTCTCTTAGACGGTGTATAAAGGTAGAAGGTGGAAACTCAACATAAAAGTAAAAGAAAGGCCCTTCGCAGAGGGAAGCAGTGATTAAACATGTGCTAGAGCTTTTCATTTATAAAACAGAGAGATAAAAACTTTGGTTTTGAGAGGTGGTTGTCTTTGTCAACGACTGGCAATGGAGTTCTTACTATCTTCCATACAAAAATGAAGCAAGTTTTTGAGAGAGAGATTGGCACTTTTGTGCTCTTTTATAAAGCTTGGCACTCCTCCCCACCTTTTTTCTTTCACAAACCACGGCTAACCGATTTCATCGGGTGCCCACCAACATTCACATACCACGGAGGAGTGCCTTTTTTCTTTTCTTTTCCTTTTTTCTATTTGGAATAAAACAATATGGAAGATAGCAAATCCGACCACTACGTCCCCATGAGCTGAAAACAGTGTCACAAAACGAGAAGTGTTTTGAAGGTTTTTTGAAAGGTAGCACATGAAAATTTACTTGGAATGGTTTGCAAATACCATGCATAGGAATTTATAGTGGACACAATAGCAAACTTGGTTGTTGGGAGTTGGATGCACGAGTAGAGCTCATACTCAGTACAAAATAAGGGCGAGCAAAAGACTGGGAGCGGACAACTAAGAGAGCAATAACAGCCATAATCATGCATAGCGACAAAAAATCATTGAAAGAAGCATAAAGTGGTATCACAAGTCAAAAACCAAATAATCATAGAGGCTATAGGTGACTTATTTTGTAGTCAACATGTGTAAGCATGTGCCAAGTCAACCCAAATAAAGCATCAAAGGAGAAAACCAAATAAATACTTCCATATAATAAAAACGACGCATGATTTTTTCAAAGGCTCATTAAGCAATCTCAGTCATTTGAGACAAGTCATGCTACAGCAAAACCACTAAGCATACTATCAAAATGACATCAAGCACGACATGCAAAAGCCTAGGCCGCAGTCTACACAAGCTCCTTTTTGTACCACTTTTTTGCATGCAACTTTTTCTCTTTTCCAACACCATTCGAACCCTTTTGAAACAACTCTTTTGATGAAAACCAACATAGACAAGAGGTCCAAATACACCTTGATGCAAAGATATAACAAGATCTGAACAAAAATCAAGGCGAAAAACAAAAGCTAAACGCAGTAGCAGAAAAAGAGAACACTCGTTGAACGATAAGAGTGAAAAATAGAGTATTCTTGGCAATGAAAAACGGAGCAAGTCTCTCTCCAAAACAACATGATATGATCCAACCATTTATTGCAGCAAACAAAACTAAACAAAACTGAAAACTAAAACAACTAACGCTCCAAGAAAAACACATAGTGCATAAAGCAATAAAAATATAGTGTTTTGAAAGGTGACCTGATTTTTGCCGATGAAGAAGGGATGCCTCGGGGGCATCCCCAAGCTTTGACACTTGTACCTATTGGATATTTCTTGGGGTGCGTGGGCATCCCCAAGCTTAATCTTTTGTCCATTCTTCAACTCATCTCATCATTCTCCGATCCCTACACTTGAAAACTTCCTTCATACAAAACTCAACACAATTCTATTAGCAACATTAGTGTAAGCATAACAATGAATCAACCCTTTTTGCTTCAGGTTTCAACTCAAAACCACCACATATAAAGCATATACTACTGTAGCAACTTCCCCAAAAGTTTCGTGATCAAAAGAACTCAAAAAGAAAGCGATCGAGCGGCAAACACAAATAATGGCAGAAATCTGTCAAAACAGAACAGCTGACAAAGGTCGAATTTTTAGAGGGTTTTCTGTTGCTCAAATCAAAAAGTATCAAGCTAATGAAAGTTTGGATATAACCTGGGGCATATGCACAAGAAATCGCAGGTCCGAAAGATATACTGAGAATTTTCACGAATTTTTACGGTGCAGCACCGAAAACTGTTTCAGGACAGCAACATCCCCAAATCTTACCTCACTCAAATTAGAGGCTTTTCTTGGCACAAAAACGAAATAAAAATGATAAGGAGAGGTCATTACAGTAGTAATAACTTCCAAGACTCAAATAAAAGAAAAAGAACTGAAAGTAAAACATTGGGTTATCTCCCAAGAGTGCTTTTCTTTAACGCCTTTGAGCTAGGCGCAGTAATTTGCAAAGATGCTCATGTAGGCGCCATAAAAGAGCTTAAGGCAAAGGTGATATATAAGAACTTGAAGCAAGAGAGAGCATCAAAAAGCAAATATGAAACACATTTAAATCTAAACCACTTCCTATGAAAAGTAGTCTTGTAAAGAGACAAGTCATGAAAGCGCAAAGCGAAAAGCATAGGAAGGCAAAACATGTTCAACTTCAAGAATTCCAACAAAAAGAGGGGAAACTCAATATTGTTGAGGTCCATCACACCATGTTTCCCTCTCTCATAGTAACTTTTAGTAGCATCATGAATAGAATTAACAATATAACTATCACATAAAGCATCTCTATCATGAGCCACATGCATAAAAGAATTAATACTCCCCACATGAACAATCGTAGTAGGAGCAGATTCAACAGAATAATTATTCTCATCACCATAATCATCAAAAATAGGAGGCATATTGTAATCATAACTAATTTTCTCCTCAAAAGTAGGTGAACTGAAAATATTATACTCATCATCATAACCGTCATAAACTAGAGGTTTAGTATCATCACAAGCTAGAGAACAGCTATTTTGCAAAGCATATTCATCAAACATATCATCATAACAAGGAACATGGATAGTACTAATGGTACAATAATTATTAACCTTAGCATTGGTACCAAAAAGATTTTCAATATCAAAAGTAGAGTGCTTTTCCCAATCATGATCACTAACATAGGTAACAGGCATAGGAACATCACATAGGGGAGATAAAATATCATCAGAGCAAACTTTCTCCACTAAAGCTGGGGAACTAAAGATATCATGCTTAACAAAACCAGCTTCCCCAAGCTTAGACTTTTCTATAGCATTAGCAACAACGGTATTCAAAGCATTCATACTAACAACACTATTAGCATGCGAATAAAGCTCCAAAGGTTTTTCAATTTTCTCTTCAAATCTAAACTCAGGAAAAAGACTAAAGAACTCTTTATTTTCCATTAAGCCTAACTAGTGAAAATAAAAATAAGAAACAAAAAGACATAATTGCAGAATCTAAAGGAAATAACTTTCAGCACTCACCAGCAATTACGATACAGAAAGTCTCTTGTGTCCCCAACACACCCAATACACTTGTCAGATGTATAGGTGCACTAGTTCGGCGAAGAGATAGTGAAATACAAGTAGTAGTGATGATTATGAGTAGTAATTGTAATATGAAATAAGTATCGCTGCGAGCAAACATGTAACAAAACTAAAAGGAAACGGTGTGCAAAGCTTGGAAACAAGGCCTAGGGATCATACTTTCACTACTGGACACTCTCCCAACAAATATAACATAATTGAACCAATAGATACTATCATCAATATGCAACTCAAAACAATTCTCCAATGGAAAACGAACACTAATCATGCGTAGGGCTACGAAGCACTCCTCGAAGTCCGTATGTACCCAAACTAGATTGTCCCACACTATCACCGTGAACGCACTAGATGGTTCCAACAAACACCAACAATTCATAGAGACATTAACTAAAAAGATACACATGATGCGCACACTAGTCACCTTCACACCATGATACAAGGTATCTCTGGAGATTACAAATATAAAGCACGGGAGTAGCATAATATCTGAATAATAACATCTACCAATTCAACTAGATACAAAGCTCACGATCACATAAAGATCACATCATGAGAGAGAGAGGTGAACCACGTAGCTACCGGTAGAGCCCTCGGCTCCGGGGGAGAACTACTCCCTCCTCATCATAGGAAACAGCAAGGTTGATGGAGATGGCGGTGAGGTCGATGGAGACGGCAGAGACGGTGATGGAGACCGATGGAGATGGCTCCGGGGGCACTTACCCATCCCGGCACGGTGCCGAACAGAGACTTCTGTCCCTCGAAATTTGTCTTCGATGGCGGCGGAGCTGTTCTAGAAATTTTGCCGATTCCCCTAGGGTTTTCTGTCCCGAGGCTTCTTATAGGCAAAGGGGCATCGTCAGGAGGCGACCAGGGTGGTCACACAATAGGTGGGAGCGGCCAGGGGCTGAGCCGCGCCCCCCTGTTGTGTGGGCAGCCCCTGGCCCCCCTCCGGCTCTCGTTCGGTCTTCGGTACTCTCCCAGGAAAAATAAGACTTCTAGAACTTGTTTCATCCAATTTCGAGAATATTTCCTGTGTAGCTTTTCTGAAACACAAAAATAGCAGAAAATAGGGAACTGGCACTGTGGCATCTTGTCAATAGGTTAGTTCCGGAAATCGCATAAAAACGCCACGAAGTGTAACGAAACACAAGGCAAATGGTGTAAAAACAAGCATGGAGCATCAAAAATTATAGATACGTTTGAGACGTATCAAGCATCCCCAAGCTTAACTCCTGCTCGTCCTCGAGTAGGTAAGTGATAACAAAACAATAATTTTTGAGGTGACATGCACCAACACAATCTTGATCAAACGATATAAAGTATTGAGTGCTGAGATCAAAGTACTCTAAACATGGGCATAAAAGACATAATCTTGACAATAAAACTTAGCAACCATGTTATAAGATGAAAAGTAACACAAACAAAAGATCATGAGTAATAATGCATTGAAAGTCAAGTGTGTGTTTCGAGCATATAGAAAAACATAGCAAAGTGGTTTTCAGCTTGTCCTTCATGGAGTAGCAAAACATAAATGCATAGGACACCTTCAAGTTTAAGAGGGCGACTAGATACAAATAATTTAAGAACAAGCAAAACCATAATCATGAATCAATCAATAATAAATTTTGGGACTATACACATTATACTCAGAATGACAACTATGCTCTCTTAGACGGTGCATAAAGGTAGAAGGTGGAGACTCAACATAAAATTAAAAGAAAGGCCCTTCGCAGAGGGAAGCAGTGATTAAACATGTGCTAGAGCTTTTCATTTGTAAAACAGAGATAAAATTTTGTTTTGAGAGGTGATTGTTCTTGTCAACAACTGGCAATGGGGTTCTTACTATCTTCCATACTAAGCAAGTTTTGAGAGAGATTGGCACTTTTGTGCTCTTTTATAAAGCTTGGCACTCCTCCCCACTTTTCCTTTCACAAACCATGGCTAACTGATTCCATCAGGTGCCCACCAACTTTCACATACCATGGAGGAGTGCCTTTTTTCTTTTCTTTATTTATTTATTTTTGGAATAAAACAATATGGAAGATGGAGAATCCGACCACTACGTCCCCATGAGCTGAAAACAGTGTCAGAAAATGAGAAGTATTTTGAAGATTTTTTTTAAGGTAGCACATGAAAATTTACTTGGAATGGCTTGCAAATACCATGCATAGGAATTTATAGTGGACTCTTTGGAATAAACTTGGTTTTTGGGAGTTGGATGCACGAGTAGAGCTCATACTCAGTACAGATGAAGGCTAGCAAAAGACTGGGGGCGACCAACTAAGAGAGCAATAACGGCCATAATCATGCATATCGACAAAACATTATTAACCAAAGCATAAAGTGGTATCACAAGTCAAAAACCAAATAATCATAGAGGCTTATGGCGACTTGTTAAAGTCAAACATGGTGTAAGCATGCGCCAAGTCGACCCAAATAAAGCATCAAAGGAGAAAACCACAATAATATGCTCCCATATAATAAAAACAACGCATGATTCTTTCAAAGGCACATTAAGCAATCTCAGTCATTTGAGACAAGTTATGCTACAGCAAAAACTACTAAGCATACTATCAAAATAACATCAAGCATGACATGCAAAAGTCTAAGCCATAGTCTAAGCAAGCTCCCATTTGTACCACTATAGTCATGAAACTTTTTTTTCTCTTTTCCAACACCATTCAAACTTTTTTGAATCAACTCTCAAAGATGAAAACCAACATAGACCATAGGTATAAATGCACCTTTATACAAAGAAATAACAAAATCTGAACAAAAATCAAGGCAAAAAACAAAAGCTAAACGCAGTACTAGAAAAAGAGAACACTCGTTGAACGATAAGAGAGAAAACTAGAGTGTTCTTGGCAATAAAGCATCTTCTCCAAAAAAAATTGTTGGGGTCCAACTATTTATTGCAGCAAACAAAACAAAATAAAACTGAAAGAGAAAGTAAAGACGCTCCAAGAAAAATGCATAGAATATGAAGCAATAAAAATGTAGTGTCTTGAAAGATGACCTGATTTTTGCCGATGAAGAAGGGGTGCCTCGGTGCATCCCTAAGCTTTGACGCTTGTACCTCTTGGATATTTCTTGGGGTGACATGGGCATCCCAAGCTTGAGATTTTGTCCATACTTCATCTCATCTCATCATTGTCCTTTCCCTACACTTGAAAACTTCCTTCATACAAAACTTCACACAATTCTATTAGCAACATTAGTGTAAGCACAATAGTAAATCTACTCTTTTGGTTCAGTTTTAAACTCAAGTATAACACCCATTAAAGCATAATATACTTTAGCACCTTCCTCAAAAGTTCCGTGATCAAAAGAACTAAAAAAAAAGCGATCGAGAGGCAAACACAAATAGTGGCAGAAATCTATCAAAACAGAACAGCTGACAAAGATCAATTTTTCTGAGGATCTTCTGTTGCTCAAATTGAAAAGTGAAAAACTAATAAAAGTTTGGCAATAACCTGGGGCACGTGCACAAGAAATTGCAGATCAAAAAGACATTCTGATAATTTTCACGAATTTTTACGGCGCAGCACAGAAATCTGTTTCAGGATAACAACTTTCCCAAATCTTACCTTCCTCCAATTAGAGGTTCTTCTTGGCACAACAACGAAATAAAAATGATAAGGAGATGTCATTACAGTAGTAATAACTTCCAAGACTCAACAAAAAGAAAAAGTATTAAAAAGAAAACATTGGGTTATCTCCCAAGAGTGCTTTGCTTTAACGCCTTTGAGCTAGGCGCAGAAAGTGAAAATCAAGTAATTTCAAGCGATGAAGCATCAAGTTCATAATTTTCTCCAAGAATAGAGTCAAAAAGTAATTTCTTTCTATTTCTAGAGAAGTGTTCCATACCTTTCTTGAGTGCAAATTGATATTTAGTGGTACCTTCCTTCATATCAATGATGGCACCAACTGTTCTAAGAAAAGGTCTTCCCGAAATAATAGTACATGAAGCATTGTATTCAACATCCAAAACAAGGAAATCAACAGGAACAAGGTTATTGTTAACCATAATAAGAACATCATTAATCCTTCCCAAAGGTTTCTTCTTAGCAACATCAGCAAGAGGAACATCAAAATAACAATTTTCAAGAGGTGGCAAACCAAGCATATATTAAATTTTTCTAGGCATAATAGAAATGCTTGCACCAAGATCACATAAAGCATGACAATCAAAATCATTCACATTCATATCAATGATAGGCTCCCAACCATTTTCTAACTTTTTGGGAATAGAAACCTTTTGTTTCAACTTTTCCTCCCTAATTTGCATGAGAGCATTAGTTATATGCTTTGTAAAAGCAACATTCATAGAACTAGCATTAGGACTTAAAGCAAGCTTTTACAAGAACAAAATAACTTCAAAGATATTGCAACCATCAACATCAAAATCATTAAAAGAAGTAGAGCTATTGTCTCCCATACTCCAAAAATTTCAGCAATTTTTGTGGAAAAAGTTTTTGTAGTTTTGGGCTTTTTCGCACAAGGAGTAGGAGTTTTCTCTACACCAATCAAAGTAAAATGATTGCTAGCATTTGAAACAACATCACTAGAGGTGGTAATAGTACAAACCTTCATATTTCTAGCCATCTCGTCTTCTCTTTCCCACCTAGCATGCAATTCTGCTAACATCCTAACATTTTCATTAATTATAACTTGAATGGCATTAGTAGCAGCAAAGGGATCAGGTTTAGCAGCCATTCTATTAATCAAAGAAGCTTGCGCATCAGACAAAGATGAAATACTGGTTTCAGCTTTAGAAACCTTAGCTTGCAGCTTAGGAATATCCCTATTCAAATTATCAAGTTGATGACTAATAGTCTTCAACAAGGCAGATTGTTCCTCCATGGTCTTGGTGAACAACTTGTTTTGCTCTTATTGCATCTGCATAAAATTCTTAGTAGCCCTTTCAACTTCTAAAATCCTTTCTTCACTAGGCATTCTAGGTCTACCAAGATAGCCATTATCACTATTAGAAGGATATGGCCTATAATTGTTGCTAGCAAAATTGTTCCTATAAGCACTGTTGTTGAAATTATTATTTCTAATGAAGTTCACATCAACATGCTATTCTTGAGCAACCAAAGAGGCTAAAGGAACATTATTAGGATCAACATGAGCTCTATCATTAACAAGCATAGCCATAATAGTATCAATCTTATCACTCAAGGAAGGGGTTTCCTCAACAGTATTTACCTTCTTACCATGTGGAGCTCTCTCGGTGTGCCACTCAGAATAATTTACCATCATGTTATCAAGAAGCTTTGTTGCGGCGCCCAAGGTGATGGACATAAAAGTACCTCCACTAGTTGAATCCAAGAGATTTCTTGAAGAAAAATTTAGTCCTGCATAAAAGGTTTGGATAATCAACATGTTCATTATCAAACTGTCTAAACTTCATAATATCACTTCTCAAAGCTATAATCTTAGCACGAGGATAATATTTTCCAATAAAAGCATCCTTACACTTAACCCAAGAATCAATACTATTTCTAGGCAAAGATAGCAACCAATCCTTAGCTCTTCCTCTTAAAGAGAAAGGAAACAACCTAAGATTAATAATATCACCATCTACATCCTTGAACTTTTGAATCACATATAGCTCAACAAAATTGTTGAGATGAGCTGCAGCATCATCAGTAGTAACACCAAAAAATTGCTCTTTCATAACAAGATTCAACAAAGCAGGTTTAATCTCATAAAAATTTGCCTCAGGAGTAGGTGGCGCAATAGGAGTGCAGATAAAATCATTGTGGTTGGTGCTAGTAAAATCACACAACTTGGTGTTCTCAGGAGTACCCATTCTAGCAAAACTAAAAGTAGACAAGAAAAATAATATAAAGGAACTAATTTTTTTGTATTTTTCATAAAAAGATGCAAGAAAAAATAAAGTAAAGCAAAATAATAACAAAGTAAAAGATTGGAAGCGAGAGACTCCCCTTGCAGAAATCCTCTTTCTCCCCGGCAACGGCGCCAGAAAAATTGCTTGATGGCGTGTAGATGACCGCCCAGTTGGGAACCCTGATTTCTACGCACTTCTATTCTTGTAGACACTTGTTGGGCCTCCAAGTGCAGAGGTTTGTAGAATAGCAGCAAGTTTCCCTTAAGTGGATCACCCAAGGTTTATCGAACTCAGGGAGGTTAGAGGTCAAAGTTATCCCTCTCAAGCAACCCTGCAATTACGATACAGAAAGTCTCTTGTGTCCCCAACATACCCAATACACTTGTCAGATGTATAGGTGCACTAGTTCAGCGAAGAGATAGTGAAATACAAGTGGTATAGATGATTATAAGTAGTAAATACAATCTGGAATAAAAATCGCTGCGAGCAAACATGTAACAAAACAGCAAGTAAACGGTGTGCAATGCTTGGAAACAAGGCCTAGGGATCATACTTTCACTAGTGGACACACTCCCAACAATATAACATGATTGAACAAATAAACAACTTCTCTCCACTATGGTACTCTGAATTACTCTCCTATTGAATAACACTAATCATTGTGTAGTGGCTACAGAAGCACCCCTTAAAGTTCATCAAGTACTTGACAAACACCACTCATAGAGATATCCAAATCAAAGCACAACTCAAGATAATATTATTGCAACTTAGACCAAGTACTAACACGGTGCACACACTGTCAACATTACACCATGAAAGGAGGAATAGTTCACTTCAATACTATCATAGTAATAATTACTCTCATAATCCACAAGAGATCACAATCATAGCCTAAACCAAGTACCACCATGATGCACACACTGTCACCGTTACACCATGGCAGGAGGAATAGATTACTTTAATAACACCACTAGAGTACACATAATATCTGAATAATAACATCTACTTGTTCAACATGATACAAAGCTCACGATCACATAAAGATCACATCATGGGAGAGAGAGGTGAACCACATAGCTACCGGTAGAGCCCTTAGCCCCGGGGATGAACTACTCCCTCCTCATCATAGGAGACAGCAAGGTTGATGGAGATGGTGGTGAGGTCGATGGAGACGGCGGAGACAGCGATGGAGACCGATGGAGATGGCTCCCGGGGCACTTCCCCGTCCCGGCCCCGGCAGGGTGCCGGAACAAAGACTTCTGTCCCCCAAAATTCGTCGGTGGTGGCGGCGGAGCTGCGGAACTGCTTCTGAAAAATTGCCGAATCCCCTAGGGTTTTCCGTCCCGAGGCTTCTTATAGGCGAAGGGGCGATGTCAGGGGTGGAGCCAGGCGCCCTCACACTGGGGCTCGCGCTGGCCAGGGGCCTGGCCGCACCACCCCTGTGTGTGGGGCCCTGGTGGCCCCACTCCTTCTCTCCTTCGGATCTCTGGAAGCTCCCGGGAAAAATAAGACTTCGGGAACTTGTTTCGTCCAATTCCGAGAATATTTCCTGTGTATCACTTCTGAAACACAAAAACAACAGAAAATAGGGAACTGGCACTCTGGCATCTTGTCAATAGGTTAGTTCCGGAAATCGCATAAAAACGCCACAAAGTGTAACGAAACAGTAGGAAAAGGGTGTAAAAACAAGCATGGAGCATCAAAAATTATAGATACGTTGGAGACGTATCAGCATCCCCAAGCTTAACTCCTGCTCGTCCTCGAGTAGGTAAGTGATAACAAAAGAAATAATTTTTGATGTGACATGCACCTACACAATCTTGATCATTTATGTAAGCGTTGTGAGCTAGGATCAAAAGAACTTTAAACATGGGCATGAAAGATATAATCTTGATAATAGAAACTTAGCAACCATGTTATAACATGAAAAAGAACACAAACAAAAGATCATGAATAATGAAACAATGAAAGTCAAACGTGTGTTCAAATCATATGGAAAAACATACAAATGGTTTTCAGCTTGTCCTTCAAAGAGAGCAAAACATAAATGCATAGGACACCTTCAAGTTTAAGAGGGCGACTAGATACAAATAATTTAAGAACAAGTGAAACCAACAATATGAATCAATCAATGAACTTTGGGACAATGCATATTACACTAAGAATGACAACTATGATCTCTTAATGGTGCATAAAGATAGAAGGTGGTGACTCAACATAAAAGTAAAAGAAAGGCCCTTCGCAGAGGGAAGCAGCGATTAAACATGTGCTAGAGCTTTTCATTTGTAAAACAGAGAGATAAAAATTGGTTTTGAGAGGTGGTTGTCTTTGTCAACGACTGGTAATGGGGTTCTTACTATCTTCCATACAAAATTGAAGCAAGTTTTTGAGAGAGAGATTGATTGGCACTTTTGTGCTCTTTTATAAAGCTTGGCACTCCTCCCCAACTTTTTTCCTTTCTCAAACCATGGCTAACCGATTCCATCGGGTGCCCACCAACATTCACATTCCATGGAGGAGTGCCTTTTTTCTTTCTTTTGTTTTCTTTTTTTTTGGAATAAGCAATGTGGAAGATAGCAAATCCGACCACTACGTCCCCATGAGCTGAAAATAGTGGCACAAAACGAGAAGTAGTTGAAAGTTTTGAAAGGTAGCACATGAGAATTTACTTTGGAATGGCTTACAAATACCATGCATGGGAATTTTTAGTGGACACAATGGCAAACTTGGTTTTTAGGAGTTTGATGCACGAGTAGAGCTCATACTCAGTACAAAATGAGGGCTAGCAAAAGACTGGGAGCGACCAACTAAGAGAGCAATAACGGCCATAATCATGCAAAGCGACAAAGCAACATTAAAAGAAGCATAAGATGGCATCAAAAGTCAAAAACTAAATGATCATAGAGGCTATAGGCGACTTATTTTTGTAGTCAACATGGTGTAAGCATGTGCCAAGTCAACCCAAATAAAGCATCAAAGGAGAAAACCAAATAAATGCTTCCATATAATAAAAACAACGCATGATTTTTTCAAAGGCTCATTAAGCAATCTCAGTTATTTGAGACGAGTCATGCTATAGCAAAACCACTAAGCATACTATCAAAAAGACATCAAACACGACATGAAAAAGCCTAAGCCGCAGTCTACACAAGCTCCGTCTTGTACCACTATTTTGCACAAAGCTTTTTCTCTTTTCCAACACCATTTGAAATTTTTATAAACACCTCTTTTGATAAAAACCAATAAAGACCAGAGGCAAAAATACACCTTGATGAAAAGATATAACAAGATCTGAATGCAAATCAAGGTGAAAACGAAAACCAAAAGCAGTAGCAAAAAAAAAAGAACACTCATTGAAACGATAAGAGTGAAAAACAGAGTGTTCTTGGCAAATGAAAAATGGAGTTCATCTCCCTCCAAAAGAAACATGATGTGATCTAACCATTTATTGTAGCAAACTAAACTAAACTAATACTTAAAACAAAAACAACTGACGCTCCAAGAAAAACGCATAGTGCATGAAGCAATAAAAATATAGTGTCTTGAAAGGTGACCTGATTTTTGCCGATGAAGAAGGGGGTGCCTCGGGGGCATCCCCAAGCTTTGACGCTTGTACTTCTTGGATATTTCTTGGGGTGATGCATGGGCATCCCCAAGCTTGAGCTTCTGTCCATTCTTCAACTCATCTCATCATTCTCCAATCCCTACACTTGAAAACTTCCTTCATACAAAACTAAACACAATTCTATTAGCAACATTAGTGTAAGCATAGTAATGAATCAACCCCTTTTTGCTTCAGGTTTCAACTCAAAACCACCACATATATAGCAAATACTACTGTAGCAACTTCCCCAAAAGTTCCGTGATCAAAAGAACTCAAAAGAAAGCGATAAAGCGGCAAACACAAATATTGGCAGAAATCTGTCAAAACAGAACAGCTGACAAAGGTCGAATTTTTGAGGGGTTTTCTGTTGCTCAAATCAAAAAGTGTTCAACTAATGAAAGTTTGGATATAACCTGGGGCATATGAACAAGAAATCGCAGGTCCAAAAGATATACAGAGAATTTTCACGAATTTTTACGGTGCAGCACCGAAAACTGTTTCAGGACAGCAACATCCCCAAATCTTACCTCACTCAAATTAGAGGCTTCTCTTGGCACAACAACGAAATAAAAAGGATAAGGAGCGGTTATTACAGTAGTAATAACTTCCAAGACTCAAATAAAAGAAAAATTACTGAGAATAAAACAATGGGTTATCTCCCAAGAGTGCTTTTCTTTAACGCCTTTGAGCTAGGCGCAGTAATTTGCAAAGATGCTCATGTGGGCGCCATATAAGAGCTTGAGGCAAAGGCTCCATATAAGAACTTCAAGCAATAGAGAGCATCAAAAAGCAAGTATGGAACACATTTAAATCTAAACCACTTCCTATGAAAAATAGTCTTGTAGAGAGACAAGTCATGAAAGCGCAAAGCAAAAAGCATAGGAAGGCAAAACAAGTACAACTTCAAGGATTGCAACATAAAGAGGGGAAACTCAATATTGTTGAGATCCATCAAACCATGTTTCCCTCTCTCATAATAACTTTCAGTAGCATCATGAATAGAACTAACAATATAACTATCACATAAAGCATCCCTATCATGAGCCACATGCATAAAATAATTAATACTCACCACAGGAACAATAGTAGTAGGAGCAAATTCAACAGAATAATTATTCTCATCACCATAATCATCATAAATAGGAGGCATATTGTAATCATAACTAATTTTATCCTCAAAAGTAGGTGAACTGAAAATATTATACTCATCATTGTAACCATCATAAACTAGAGGTTTAGTATCATCACAAGCTAGAGAACAGCTATTTCTCAAAGCATATTCTTCAAACATATTATCATAAGAAGGAACATCACATATGGGAGATAAAATATTATCAGAACAAACTTTCTCCACTAAAGCTGGGGAACTAAAAATATCATACTTAACAAAACCGGCTTCCCCAAGCTTAGACTTTTCTATAGCATTATCAACAACGGTGTTCAAAGCATTCATACTAACAACACTATTAGCATGCAAATTAAGCTCCAAAGGTTTTTCAATTTTCTCTTCAAACACTTCATATCTAAACTCAGGAAAAAGACTAATGAACTCTTTGTTTTCCATTAAGCCTAACTAGTGAAAATAAAAACAAGAAACAAAAAGATGTAATTGCAGAATCTAAAGGAAATAACTCCGAGCACTCACACAGGAGGATGCGAGTACCTTTTATTCTTGTAGACACTTGTTGGGCCTCCAAGTGCAGAGGTTTGTAGAACAGCAGCAAGTTTCCCTTAAGTGGATCACCCAAGGTTTATCGAACTCAGGGAGGTTAGAGGTCAAAGTTATCCCTCTCAAGCAACCCTGCAATTACGATATAGAAAGTCTCTTGTGTCCCCAACACACCCAATACACTTGTCAGATGTATAGGTGCACTAGTTCAGTGAAGAGATAGTGAAATACAAGTGGTATAGATGATTATAAGTAGTAAATACAATCTGGAATAAAAATCGCTGCGAGCAAACATGTAACAAAACAGCAAGTAAACGGTGTGCAATGCTTGGAAACAAGGCCTAGGGATCATACTTTCACTAGTGGACACACTCCCAACAATATAACATGATTGAACAAATAAACAACTTCTCTCCACTATGGTACTCTGAATTACTCTCCTATTGAATAACACTAATCATTGTGTAGTGGCTACAGAAGCACCCCTTAAAGTTCATCAAGTACTTGACAAACACCACTCATAGAGATATCCAAATCAAAGCACAACTCAAGATAATATTATTGCAACTTAGACCAAGTACTAACACGGTGCACACACTGTCAACATTACACCATGAAAGGAGGAATAGTTCACTTCAATACTATCATAGTAATAATTACTCTCATAATCCACAAGAGATCACAATCATAGCCTAAACCAAGTACCACCATGATGCACGCACTGTCACCGTTACACCATGGCAGGAGGAATAGATTACTTTAATAACACCACTAGAGTACACATAATATCTGAATAATAACATCTACTTGTTCAACATGATACAAAGCTCATGATCACATAAAGATCACATCATGGGAGAGAGAGGTGAACCACATAGCTACCGGTAGAGCCCTTAGCCCCGGGGATGAACTACTCCCTCCTCATCATAGGAGACAGCAAGGTTGATGGAGATGGCGGTGAGGTCGATGGAGACGGCAGAGACGGCGATGGAGACCGATGGAGATGGCTCCGGGGGCACTTCCCCGTCCCGGCAGGGTGCCGGAACAGAGACTTCTGTCCCCCGAAATTCGTCGGTGGCGGCGGCGGAGCTGCGGAACTGCTTCTGGAAAATTGCCGAATCCCCTAGGGTTTTCCGTCCCGAGGCTTCTTATAGGCGAAGGGGCGATGTCAGGGGTGGAGCCAGGCGCCCTCACATGGGGCTCGCGCGGCCAGGGGCCTGGCCGCGCCACCCCTGTGTGTGGGGCCCTGGTGGCCCCACTCCTTCTCTCCTTCGGATCTCTAGAAGCTCCCGGGAAAAATAAGACTTCAGGAACTTGTTTCGTCCAATTCCGAGAATATTTCCTGTGTATCACTTCTGAAACACAAAAACAGCAGAAAACAGGGAACTGGCACTGTGGCATCTTGTCAATAGGTTAGTTCCGGAAATCGCATAAAAACGCCACGAAGTGTAACGAAACAGTAGGAAAATGGTGTAAAAACAAGCATGGAGCATCAAAAATTATAGATACGTTGGAGACGTATCAAACCCCAAGAGGAAGGTATGATGAGCACAGCGGCAAGTCTTCCCTCAGTATGAAACCAAGGTTTATCGAACCAGTAGGAGAAAGAACCAACTTCCGAAGGTTGATGCTCGCTGGCTTCACGACAGCTCCAGACAATTTATATATGACGCCTTATCTAGGGTGTAGCTTTGCACCAGCAGCAATGTGGAACCTGCACACAACACAACCAAGTACTTTGTCCCAACTTACATTGAGGTTGTCAATCTCACCGGTTTACTGTAAACAAAGGATTAAACGTATCGTGTGGTAAAAGATAGTAGTTTGTGAGAATGTAAATAATGTGAGTAAATAGTAAATAGTAATAAGAATGTAAAAGAATGGACCGGGGTCCACAGTTCACTAGAGGTGTCTCTCTGTAAGATAAATAACATGCTGGGTAAACAAATTACAGTTGGGCAATTGATAGAATAAAGAAAGCATACAAATGTCATGAGGATCACTATGAGATTCACTTGGGTATTACAACATAATACATAGACCATAATCCAACTGCATCTATGACTAATAATCCACCCGCCGGATGTCATCTGAGCAACCGTTGGGTATTAAGTTGCAAGCAACAGATTATTGCCTTAAGCAAAGTGTGTAATGTAAACAATACAAATGTCCTTGAACGCAAGATTGTTGTTTTTTCCCTAGTAGCAACAGCACATCTACAACCCTAGAGGTTTCTGTAACTCCCCTTGATGAGGGTTAACTCGACAAATGCCCTAGATGAAGGACTTAGGATCGGGGAAGTAGGGCGTTGGATGAACTTGAAGGTAAATCAGTCAAACATGGTGTGTATCGAAAGTAAACGTGGCGATGAACTTGGATTGCTTTTCAATCTGTCCCTCACCATCCTCTCCTACCCCCTATATATAGGTGGCCAGGTCTCAAGGATCGGGAGGGGTCCGATACATATTACAACATCGGTATACGACATGAACTCGTATTTCGACTAGGATTACACTTGGGCCTAGCTTAACGGGCCTCAGGGGTACTCAAGTAACGGGCTCTATTATCTATACCCTTGTCAGTAGCCCCCAAGATTCTACCAGAATTGTAGATTTGGGCTGAATCTCAAATCTTTATTTCTTCGACTTGATCAATCTTTTGACTTCTTCTTCTTGTACTAAAAAATAAACATCTTTCATTATATCATCTTGCAAGGGGTTTTGATGAACAAGCCTGACATCTCTGACGGATCAAGAGGCCAATTAACTGTCGGAGCAGATACTTGTGACCTACTTCAAATTCAATCTCCTTGAACTTGAATCCGGGAAACTGGTCAAACCCATTCTTTTGCCGCATTTAGGACTTACAAAGAACGAGTCTCAGTGGTTCTCAGGGTACCCAGTGCGTCCACCAGGATTTTCTTCATGTGGTAGACACAGATAAGTACTAGCAGAGTGCATTCATGTGCGTATACCAGGCCACACAGGACGGATCCTGGGGTCTTACCTTCACGATATGTTTCAATCATGGCATTCAAGTTTCGTCGCGATGACGCAACTCGAGAATCATATGTCATAGCCTTGTTTGACTGTTGGAATGTACAAAATATTCGAATTGTTTTTTCAGACTCTCATAAATAGCTCCCAATGGGAGTAATCGATCTTTATTTTGTCGACAATGAAGTCGAAGTTCATTGTCGATGAAAGGTAGTCGATTGCGCCTATATTATTTGTTGTTAAGTTGGTCCATTATCATTGGGCGCACAACCAGTGCTCCTGATGTAAGTAGCCCCCGAGGCTATGGACGGGTACTTGTAGCCGATCATAGGCTCCAATTTCTTCTTCTTCTTTCTGTCGAATTCTTTCTCAAAACTGCCTTTTTATCAGATCCGCAGCCAGCACTCCTGATGGGAGTAGCCCCCGAGGCTATAGCCGATATGTTTCGGGTATAGGCTCAAAATATAAATACGTCTGCCTAATAAATTTTTCTCCTGTGATAGTTTTGGCACGATTGTGCTTAATTTTTCTTCCTTCTCTTCTGACGATATGAGCCCCCGAGTCCATGACGAGGTGCGTTGTGCTCCTTGACATACTTCTACACTTGTTCGTCCATGTTGCAATTTTCTCCTTATAACCATACACGTGTCTTGTCTTTGATATACTGTCGCTGCCTTATCTTTTGCTCGGGGCAAAATATAAAAAGCCCGTAGATGTATTCGGACCTTTAATTTGCTGAGGCCCATGATAGCTTAGTTATAAATAAAGCTCATTGGCTAGGGAAAAACCCTAACTCTTTCATTACTATCTTCCTCCACCGCATTGTCTTCCTCTCCCGCATCTCATCTAGGGTTTCCTCTCCAAGTGCTTGCCTCCCATGGCTGATGCTGGTGGTTCGCACCTGAACATCGGTGCGCTGGTGGAGAAACAGGGTCGCGGCCATCCTCGCGGCAGTAAAAATAAATCCAAGGACCCCGCTACGGTGGCCTCATCGTCCGCACCTGTGAAACGGCGCCCTGGCCGCCCTATGGGGAGTAAGAACAAGCCCAAGGTTTCTGCTGCTGCACCAGGTCCTAGTGCTCCGCCGCGTAATGCTTCTCCTCCTCCTTCTCCCAAAGTTTATTCCTTCTTCTGCATTGCCGGCGCTCAATGCCGTGAGATTCAGCGGGTGTCGCTGAAATTTACTGAGTTCATGGATGGGCAGGAACTTCATGAGCAGCCCTTCGCGAACACTCTGGAGGAGGAACTCCCTACGAGGTAGAGGTGTGGTACGACGGAGACGGCGAGATGTACTTCAGGGGTGGCTGGTCCCATTTTGCATAAGACCACGACCTCCACCAAGGGTTTTTCATGATCTTCGATTACCATTGCGGTACATCGAAGTTTGATGTGAAGATCTATGATGGTACTCAGTGCCAGAAGAAGTATGAGACTGAAGTACACTTTCATTAGATGCTCCCTCGATGTAATCTTTCCTTTTTAGTTCTTGATGTAATAAGTACTCGTGATGATCTTCATTTTGTGTCTCCTTGTTTATCTATTAATGGACCATGTGAACTAATCAATGTTCTGAGGTATGCTTTTGATTTACCATCGAGTTATCTTGAACTGTGCTTACTTTTTTGTCAAATATCAGGTTGTGAACAACCTTGTAAATTTTCTCGAATAATCATGGATACGGGATCTCGCTAATTGCTTATTTTATTTCATACGACTCGAGGGTGAGAGCCCCCGAGTGGAAAAGTAGAAACATGCTTATACATATTGTCGAGTTGACCCAAAGAACCCGGCCTGTGGCCTCATGTTCTTGGTTCAGAGGGTCATGACTCAAAAGTTCCTATCGCCATACTCCTTCTATGCGTAGAACCGTCGTAGTTGTTCTACATTCCACGGGTTGCTCTCATCTTTCCCTGTTTTCTTGTCTTGTAGTCGATAAGCTCCTCCTGGTATTACTTCTGTTACGATGTAAGGTCCTACCCATGGGGACTCTAATTTGCCATGACCGTCCTACTTGAGTCGTAAGACCAAATCTCCTACCACGAAAGATCATGGACGAACTCGACTACTATGGTAGTTTCATAGGTTTTGCTAGTACTGTGTAGCTCTGGCGAGCGCTACGTCTCTTGCTTCGTCGAGTGCATCGACATCGTCCTGAAGTGCTTCTGTGGAAGTTGTCTCATCGTAGGCCGCGATTTGCGAGGCTTCATGGGTGATTTGGACTGGAAGCATGGCTTCTGCGCCGTGGACCAGAAAGAAGGGGGTTTCTTGGGTAGCTGCATTGGATGTAGTTTTGAGACTCCAGAGCATGGAGGGTAGCTCGTCTACCCAGGCGTGTTTAGCTTTCTCCATGGGTGCTAGCGGCCTCTTTTTTATCCCATTGCATATTAAGCCATTGGCTTTCTCGACTTGTCTGTTTGTCTTTGGATGTGCCACAAATGCAAATTTCAGTTTGATTCCCATACTTTCACAGTAGCTCTTGAACTCTTTTGATGTGAAGTTTGTCCCATTGTCTGTGATGATGTTGTGTGGTACTCCGAAGCGAAATACTATAGACTTGATGAAGTTGATTGCTGCTATGGAATCTTGGGTTGTTATGAGGGCTGCTTCTACCCATTTGGTAAATTTGTCGACTGCCACCAACATGTAGACATATCCTCCTGGCCAAGATTTGTGCAATTTTCCTACCATATCAAGACCCCATTACGCAAAAGGCCAAGATAATGGTATCGGTTGCAATTCTGCTGCTGGTGCGTGTGGTCGAGATGCGAACCGTTGGCAGGCCTCGCATTTTCTGACTATATCTTTCACGTCTTTAATGGTTGTTAACCAGTAGAACCCTGCACGAAAGGCTTTAGCTGCAATAGCTCTGCTGCTAGCGTGATGCCCACATACTCATGCGTGGATGTCTTTTAGTATTTCTTGTCCTTCTTGAGGAGTGACGCATCGTTGTAAAATGCCCGTTATACTTTTCTTGTACAGCTTCCCTTGTAACACGACGAAAGCCTTGGATCATCGTATTATCCTTCTTGCTTCTACTGTGTCTTCGGGTAGTGCTTTGTTTATCATGTACGCCAAGTATGGCTGTATCCAGGTTTCTTCGATCATCATAACTTCTTCTGGTTCTGCTGTGCCAAGCTTGCCAGCCCCCGAGCCTGTTGTTTGGTGCTGGCCTTGTTCTTCTATAGTAGAAATTTTGTTATTCTTTATTGATCTCTCTATGATTTCTTCCCAAAAGACTCCTGGTGGTATAGGCAGGCATTGGGACCCGATATTTGCTAAATTGTCAGCTTCCTCGTTGCTGGCCCTGCTGACGTGCGAAACTTCGCATCCATCGAATGTTCCCTCTAGATAGTAATATAAGTTTCTGTATGCTGTCATATTGTCGCTGATGGCGTCACACCTGTTCATCACTTGTTGGACGACGAGATTCGAGTCCCCGAATACTTTTAGTCGAGTTGCTCTGCACGCTTTGGCCATTTTCATTCCGTGGAGTAGAGCCTCGTATTCGGCTTCATTATTAGAAGCTTGAGGAAAACTCATCCTTAAAACATATTTTAACTTGTCGCCTTACGGTGATATCAGGACTACTCCTGCTCCCGCGCCTTGGACTCTTTTTGATCCGTCAAAGTACATTGTCCACACACTTGATAGATCTGGCGGTCCTGTATTTTGTAACTCTAGCCACTCTGCTGTGAAATCCGGCAGCACTTGGGATTTGATTGCCTTTCGCTTTTCGTACGTGATGTCCAGGGGTGACAATTCGATTCCCCATAAGGAGCCACGTCCTGTTGCTGAAGGGTTGTTTAATATATTGGATAGTGGTGCTTCGTTAACCACTATGATTGGATGCACTGTGAAATATTGCCGTAGCTTTCGTGCTGTTGTGAATACACTGTATGCAAGTTTTTGATAGTGCGGGTACCTCTGTTTTGTTGGAGATAGTACTTCGCTGAGGAAATATACTTGCCTCTGGACTCCATGAGCTTTTCCCTCTTCGCTTCTTTTGACTACTAATACTGTGCTTACCACTTGATGTGTTGCTGCAATATACAGTAGTAGTGGCTCTTTTTCATTTGGTGCGACCAACACCGGCGGTGTGGAGAGCACTTTTTTCAATTGTGCGAAAGCTGTATCCGCTTCTTCTGTCCACTCGAATTTGTCGTCTGATTTTTTCATGAGTGCATAGAAAGGAAGTGCTTTTTCTCCCAATCGTGCGACGAATCGACTTAGTGCCGCAACGTGCCCTGCGAGCTTCTATACGTCGTGCAGTTTTGTTGGTTTCCCCATCGTTAGTATTGCTTGGATCTTTTTTGGGTTTGCTTTTATTCCTCTTGCTGATACCAGGAATCCTAGAAGTTGTCCTGCTGACACGCCGAAAGAATATTTTGTCGGGTTAAGCTTGAGCTTGTACCTGTTTAGATTGTCGAAGGTTTCTGCCAAATCACTGAATAAGGACTCTTCTTTTCTTGTGGTGATGACCACGTCGTCGATGTAGACTTGAATGTTGCATCCTATTTGACTTCCGAGGCAGTTTTGCATCATCCGCTGGTAGGTTGCTCCTGCGTTTTTTAAGCTGAAAGGCATGACTTGATAGCAGAACACGTCGTATGGTGTGATAAAAGCTGTTTTTTCCTCGTCTTCTTTCTTTAGCTTGATCTAGTTGTAACCAGAATATGCGTCCAGGAAGGAAAGCTTGCACACCCCGCTGTTGAGTCTATTATCTGATCAATGCGAGGTAGAGGGACGGGATCCTTTGGATAGTGCTTATTGAGAGATGTGTAGTCGACACACACTCTTTGTACGTTTATATTTTTCTTGGGGACAATGACTGGATTAGACACCCAAGTCGATGCTTTGATTTCTCGGATGAATCCTGCATTTTCTAGCCTGTGTAACTCAGAAGCTATTGCTTTCCTTTTGGGTTCGTCAAATCATCACAGCGGTTGCTTGACTGGCTTTGCTTTAGGATCCACATTTAGTGCGTGCTCGACGAGTTCCTTCGAAACGCCTGGCATGTCTGAAGGACACCAGGCGAAGATTTCCCAGCGCTCACGGAGGAACTCGACGAGCGCGCTTTCCTATGCGGGATCCAAGTTTACTGCTATGGAGGTGGTCTTGTTTGGGTCCGTAGGATGGACCTAGATTTTCTTCGAGTCTTGGGTTGCATCGAAAGCCTGATCTGGTAGGGATCGTCCGATGTCGGGTAGCACGTTGTGGTCTATTTCGCCCTTCAGCCTTGCGTATTCCGCTGTCATACTGAAAGTTTGCGCCAGCCTGTTGAATTCTTTGTCGCAAGTGTTGGATACTTTGAAGCTGCCTTGTACCGTGATTGTTCCTTTGGGTCCTGGAATTTGGAGTGTGAGATATGCGTAGTGAGGTACTGCCATGAACTTTGCAAATGCTGGGCGCCCCAGGATTGCATGATACTATGAAGGCCAGTCCATGACTTCAAACTCTAACTTTTCTCTACGATAATTACTGCTATTGCCAAAGCAAACGTCGAGTTCTATTTTCCCGAGGGGGTAATTTGCGCCTCCTGGTACTATTCTGTGGAAGGAACAATCTGTCGGCTTTAGGCTTTCCAATGAGATGCACATATCCTTCAGGGTTCTTGCGTATATTAGGTTTATGTCGCTTCCTGCGTCCATGAATACTCGCCCAACATCGTACCCCCTATTTGCGCCTTTAACACCATTGGCGCGTGCCCTGGCCTGGGCATTTTCCTTGGGTGGTCTGCTCTGCTGAACCTGACTGGTTGATTGGACCATCTCAAGTACTCTGTAGTAGCTGGTGGTGATGATATTGCTAGATTTACTTGTCTAGATATGCTCTTCCGTTCTTTCTTGGATTTTGGCACCGGTTGGATCATTGCAGATATATATACTTTTGACTCCAGATGTTTTGCTAGACGCTGTACTTGATATCCCTGACTTGTACTCTTTCCTCCTTGACGTGCTCCTTGGTTCGAGTCCATGGCACTTTGCAACCTTAGGAAAGTTCTACAATCCTTCATCTGGTGATTAGAAACTCTATTCCCATCTAGGTACGCATAGTGGATGCGACAGGGTCCATGGAGCATGTCGTCCGCCGACGGGCCAGAGTACTTTGGCTTTTCTACTCCACGATTACCTCTTGCCTGAAATTCCCTGCTTTCATAGCCTTCCTCATTCCTTCTTTCATATCCTGCGGCTATCTGATTTCGCCTTGCGTGGTTATCTTCGTTGCGGTATCTTCGCCCTTGCTTCCTTGCTCTGTCGACTTCTGTTGACCGTTCCCGTTTATTGTTATATGCATCCTCTCCGTCGGCGAATCTGTTGGCTACTTCCATTAATTCCGATACTGTCCTGGGCTTTGTTCTCCCTAACTCTTCCACGCGGTCCGAACGATGAAGGCCTGCCGAAAAAGCATCTATTGCCCGCTCGTCGGAGACTTCTTCTGAAGAATTTTTTATTACACTCCACCGCTGTATGTAAGAGCGTAGAGTTTCATCTTTCCTTTATATGCATGACTTGATTTCTTCTAGTGACACTGGGCATTTGTATGTTGAGCAAAAATTTCTTGCAAATTGGCTCTCTAGTTCTCCCCAACTCCTGATGGAATCGTTGGGTAGAGTATTTAACCAGGACCGTGCTGTGCCGGTGAGGTGTAACTGCAGACTTTGCATTGCCGTTGCTCTCGTTCCTCCGAGTATTTGTACTGCTTGCAGGTAGTCTGATAACCATAGCGTGGGTTCTTGTGATCCATCATACTTTTGCTGATCATGTGGCAGCTTGAATCCTTTGGGTACCCGCGTTCTGCGAACCCTTCGGGTAAAGCATAGCACGCCCATCTCTTTTGTCTTCATAATTTTCTTCTTTCCACGCATAGCGCGCATTGTTTACTCTCGCTTGCGCTATGATATTTCTTGCATCCTCCTTTCGTGTTTTACGCTTTTCGTCGCTTGACGATTCGCTTGTTTCGTTTTGCGAAGGTTGGTGCTTAAATCCTTCCCTTTGCTTCTCCTTATGATATATCGCCTTTTTCTCTGGAAGATGTTTCCTTAGCCTATCTTCTACCAACCCGAGGCTTCGTATTGCAGCTTGATGCATGTGCTCCCACAGATCACCAGGCTTTGGTTGCGTAGTTAGTAGGTACGCCTGTGCTGCTACCAGTGCTGCCTCTGGCGTTTCTTGCATAAAATCCTCTTCATCATCTGATGGATGTGCACTTATACTTTTTATATGGCTTTCTTCTCTTGCCCATGCTATTGTCCTCCTGCTATGCTTCGGGTCTCTGTGCCTTTCTATGCTAGACTCTGATGCATCACTGTATTCATCCCAATATGCTCCACTTGATACGCTGTTGTTTTCTTGGCTTCTCATAAACTTGTCTCTTTCCTCCCTCAACTTCTTTCTGCGTTGGTGCAGTGCGTATTGATACCCCATCAGAACTTCTCTTCTTGAATCAGCGGGTACCTCTGTGTCGTGATTGATGGCTGACATGATGATTCTCCACTCCCCGGTGGAGACGTGAATTTTCTCCTTCTCCTTCTTACCGTTGCTCCTGAGTTTGTCGACTTGCGTGTTGACTTCCCCATTATCTGCGTGATCATTCTCTTCTGCTGCTTCAGTGATAATGACGCATAACTGGTGTATGCTTCTGGAGACGCCACTGCTTCCGGTGGCGAAGTCCCTTTGACTGTCGTGTGACTTGTCCACTGTTACTTCCACGTCGGGTTCTTCCCGATTTCCGTCAAATTCCTCGAGTTTCTTTTGCGTATTTCCTGTTGCAGCGAAACTGACCGGCGAGTTTACCTCGCTGGAAGAGCCCACAGATGATCCAGACATTGTGATTGTCTTGGTTTTGCTTGCCGACGGAACCGATGAATCCGAAGGGTGAGTCGAACCCGAAGGTCCGACGTAGAAGCTCAGACTTCCGATCGTCAACTCCATCTTTTGATTTTCGTCAACTTCTGGATTGCTGTTGGCTAAAAGTGAAAAATCCGTTGAAGTCATGATTCCAATACCTAGAGTCCCCACGGTCGGCGCCAATTGACGAGGGTTAACTCGACAAATGTCCTAGATGAAGGACTTAGGATCGGGGAAGTAAGGCATCAGATGAACTCGAAGGTAAATCAGTCAAACAAGGTGTGTATAAGTAAACATGGCGATGAACTTGGCTTGCTTTTCAATCTGTCCCTCACCATCCTCTCCTGGCCCCTATATATAGGTGGCCAGGTCTCAAGGATCAGGAGGGGTCCGATACATATTACAACATCGGTATACGACATGAACTCGTATTTTGACTAGGATTACACTTGGGCCTAGCTTAACGGGCTTAGGGGTACTCAAGTAACGGGCTCAATTATCTATACCCTTGTCACCCCCAGATTACTAGAGGCATGAACCCACTATCGAGCATAAATACTCCCTCTTGGAGTCACTAGCATCTACTCGGCCAAGATATCTACTAGCAACGGAGAGCATGCAAGATCATAAACAACATAGAGATGATAAATCAACTTGACAAAGTACTCAATATTCATCGGATCCCAACAAAATCAAAATGTAGAATTACACAACGATGATCTTGATCATGGTAGGCAGCTCACAAGATCTAAACATGAAGTACATGGAGAAGAAGACAACCATCTAGCTACTGCTATGGACCCGTAGTCCAAGGTAGACTACTCACACATCACTCCGGAGGCAGGCATGGTGATGAAGAAGGCCTCCGGTGGTGATTCCCCTCTCTGGTAGGGTGCCGAGAAGAGCTTCTGGACCCTCCCGATCTCGCGTCGATGATGGCGGCGGCTTGCAGTATGTTTTGTGGAAAATTGATCGGGTCCTTAGGGTTTTCTCGCCGAGGAGAATATATAGGCGGAAGGGCGGCGTCAGGAGATGGGCCAGGTGGCCCCACCACCTGGTGGCGTGGCCAGGGGCTAGGCCGCGCCACCCTATGGTGTGGCTGGCCCCTGGCTCCCCTCCGTCTCTGCTTTGGACTCCGTCTCGTGTCGGGAAAAATAGGAACTTCGGCTTTTGTTTTGTCCAATTCCAAGAATATTTCCTGTGTAGCTTTTCTGAAACACAAAAACAGTAGAAAATAGGGAACTGGCACTGTGGCATCTCGTTAATAGGTTAGTTCTGGAAAATGCATAAAAATGCCACAAAGTGTAACAAAACACAAGGCATATGGTGTATAAACAAGCATGGAGCATCAAAAATTATAGATACATTTGAGACATATCAGCGATGCCTCCAAGAAGGGAACAGTGCACAAGCGTCATCATCGCCCGATCATAGATCTTAGGTTTTCACCCTGAAGAAAGGCCTCAGTCTCAAAACAATGCCTTCAACAAGGCCATTGCCAGACACAACCAATTAAGGCCAGACCTTGGATTTTCACCCTAAAAGATAAGACTTTGAACTTCTCCTGCGCAATCGCCCCACTTGGATGCCGCTACTCCAAGTCACGAATCACCAAGCCAATTCCTCATTGTCCCAAAAACTCAAATCACCATTGATAGTCCTCAGATCTCGGCTTCCATGACATTCTCCACTAGCACCATGGGACTAGAAAGCGTGCCCCATGATATTAATAGCCCGCAGAGCTTCGAAGCACTCTCTCTGAAAACCAAATGGTCATAGAAAAACACGGGTGCGCACGACCGAATCCCATCCGATCTAACAATCTCCAGGCATGAATCGTCCAGTGGAGTTCGCCGATGGAGCCTTTCGAAACACGACACTACAACCATTTCGATGGGGACAGGCATCCGGCAGATCAACATCTTGGCACGAGTTGAAATCCTAGGACCGCCACCTTTATTCATGCTGAGCTAGTAGCCCTCATGCCACTCATCGTCACCCTGTTGTATCTGCCACTCCGAACCCCATCGACGGGTGCAGAAACAGGGACGATCTTTCCTCAAATTCTGCCAAAGAAACCACACATCGAGGAGGGGATGAGAAGAAGGCCATCACCCAAATCAAAGATGTAGGAATTCAACCCCTCCTAGCCCCAGGCACCCATTGCCGACAGTCAACACGTCGCTGATGGAACGATCTACACCTCCACCCCGAAGGAATCAGCGAAGGGAGAATCTTGACGGCACTAGATGGAGACAGCGGGTGCGTGAGGGATCAGCGAAGGGAGAATCTTGACGGCGGCGCCTTGGGGACCCACACGAGGTTGGCTATATCTGATATGCTTGAGTTGCTCTAAAACAGACTACACACATCGGTCACAACTCATGGCTAGCAAAGCTGCAACTCAATTTCCCCCCTTGTTCTCTCTCTCTATCTTCGCACAGTAGCTTGAGAGCTCCCGAGTGTTCGCCGGGCCGATCTGAAGCCGACCTCGCCGGTGCCACCGGTGGAGGAAGGTGGAGGAGAGGCGGCAGCCCCCCTGTAGCCTGTAGGTGTAGATGTAGGCGTGCGTGTCGTAGTTTGGGCCCTCTGATCCAGATCCCGGCGAGATCTGGGCGTTAGGGTTCGTCATTGCCGCCTTTTTGCTCCTCTGGTCGGAGCAGAGGGTGGAGGAGGCTGTCGCTACCCCCTCTAATAATTCCTTCGCCGCCTCCTGCTCTCTGGAGCTCGTCGTTCCTGCCTTCCTTGTCTGCACCTCGGCCGGCCTTGGTGGCGAGGGGGGCTGCAGCAGAAGTCGGGGCCTCGACGGATCTATAGGCAGCGGGAGTGCTGCTCCATCGGTGCGTGGGCGTGGCGCCGGTGAGCCGCCTGTCATGTGTTTCTCCACCTTCTTCTCCTCTTCCGACCGGCCTCGGTGGCGAGGGGATTGGAGAGCTGGTGGTCAAGCACTCGGGCAGCTCCATCTTCTCCAAGCGCGGTCTTCGCTGCTGGTGCAGGCCCGCAGCAGCTCTATCCCACCTGGCCGGCCTTGACGGCGAGGGGGTGGTCTTGAGCTTGCTTCGGGCGGCGCGGGTCTGTGATGGCCTTCTCTGGGATCCCCTGGAGTTTTGGCTTTCTCCGGCGTATCTTCCGTGGCGGCGCTGTCCGGCCACCGCGATTCAAGGCCACAGGAATGGCCACGCCGAGCTCATCGCTCAGGATTGCGCGAGTCTTCTCCTCTTCGTGAGGTCTTCCAGCCTTGCTTCTCCGGCATCGAAGTCCCCCCTCCGGCCAAGTGGTTTCGTCCCCGGCCGAAACTGGGGTGGCGCCGGCGAGGCTCGGCAAGCCATCAGCGGCATGTCTGGATCTGATTGCTTGGATGCAATCTCTGTTAGGGTTTTGGCTGCAAAAGGTAGGAACCATGTTGTAATTTTCGTTTTTCTTGGATCTCTTTGTAAAACTCCCACCGCTGAATGAAACTCTAGGTCCTTCTGGGCCTTATCCGTTAAAAAAACAGTCAATACTCAATACCATGTCACCAGCGCTTTCAGTAATCAAGCCGCCAGGTGCCAGGCGAAGCGAGGAACAGAAAGGAGCAAGTGCACGCACACCCACACCATAGAAGCCTCGCTGGATGCCCGGATTCGACGGCGGCTGGCTCAAACCTCGCCGTCGTCGCGCTTGCCTCGTTCCGCTGGTTCCGCGTGCGCGTAGCGGTGTACCTGTTCCGCGCTGGGGCAGCCGGGGAGAGCAATGCCATCGGCTGTTTTGTCACCGCGCCGGCGCGCTGGGGCAGTGCGGAGGGAGGGGCACGCCGAGGAAGGGAAAGGGTGTCGCTGCTGGCCTTGGCCGCCGCCGCCAAGCAGGAACAGAGAGGCTCGGGAAGAGCCTCGCTCTCCGTGTGTTTGGGCCGGTGGGCCGGGCCAAGAAGAGAGCCCGTAAGCCCATCTGGTGCCCAAAGCCCGGCACGGTGATGGTGTGCCAGGTACTCAACTCAGACACCTTGAAATACTCTCGCCTTGGCGCCCGAGCGTAATAACCGCCTCAATTCACAACCGACATCGCCTTGCCCCTCCTCTCCGCTCCGCCCCCCTCGCCGGAGCGCCCATAACCTCCGCCGCGCGGTGCCCGCGGACAGCAGCGACCGATGGAGCAGTTCCACGACGGGCACCACGTGTGGCTGCGGAGCCGCGAGCTGGGCACCTACCTCCACGCCGACGAGGACGGGCACGGCGTCTCCCTCACGCGTCATCGGGCGTCCATGAACGCGGCGTGGGCGGTGCACCTCCACCACGGCGACGGCGGGTACGCCCAGCACCTGCTCCTCCACAGCGCCGCCTACGGCCGCTACCTCGCCGCCACCGACTCCAAGGCGCCGCGCCGCTGCCGGGGCTTCCGCGTCGCGCAGCGAAACTACGACGAGCTCGAGGAAGAGTCCGTCAGGTGGGAGCCCATGAGGCTCGCTAGCGGGGACCACGAGGACGACATCGTGCTCCGCCACGTCGACGCCCGCTTCCCCGGCCTCCATGGGAGGTACCTCCGCGCCAACGGGAGGCACCTGCGCTGGAACAAGGCCGTCAGCGTCGACCACTTCCGCAACGCCAGCACCATGATGGAGTGGGTGGTGGAGCCCATCCGCAGCACGGTGAGGATGCCTCGCCTTCCACGTCCGATCGGGGTGAGTTCGCCATCGCCATGCCCCGCTTAATTCCTGATACTTCTTTCTCGAACAGCTTTCGGACGGATTCAGCGGCAGGGACCTATCGATTGAACTCCGCGTTGGAATTTAGCCGCGGTGATTGCGGATTTCCTTAATTTCATTCGCCTGGGAACATTCCTTGTTTCTGTTCTTGGCATCCTGCGGAATTTGCTCCGCCGTTTCCTGCAGACTTTCTAGCGCCTCCGCATTTGTGTTTTCAGTCTCAAAATTCAGCCTAGTATATCCTGCTTCTTTAATCTCCTGAATATAACCATGGTTCTTTGCAAATTGCCACTCAACCGCATGCAGCTCCCCCTCCTCGGAAGCCTCGCCGTCCTGCTTCCGTCGCGGGTGGTGATGGGGAGTGGCGAAGGGAGCTACGCCAGCGCCGTCTCGCTCCTTTTCAGGGGGAGGTCCGTGTTCCGCCTGCGGAACGAGCTGATCAGCCGGCTGGGCATCAGCGCGGACGCCCCCAACAACCTCGTCATGTACGTCCGAGCGGGCACATACGGGCGGCTTACCCCACTCGTCGTCGACCTACCCCACAGCAGACAGACCCTCGTAATCACGGCCGAGGTGCCAGGTGAGAGACCCCTGATATGTACTGTAAATGGTAGATACTGTTTGCTGCTTGGCCATAATCTGTTGGGGTTTGTTTCAATGGAGTGCTAATCTGCTTATGCTTGGAACGCTTATAGTGAAACCATTGTAGTCCAGTGTCAGTTATTCAAAATGGTACCAAGAAGCTGTTGCAGTCATTAAAAAGGGAAACTGTTGTAGTCTGACAGACAGTTTACTGATATTGTTGCTAATTTGCTTCAGTTGGGATTTGGGAATTGTATGAACTGCTGTACTAGTCTAGTAGATATAAGTAGAAGTAGTTGAATGGAATACATTGTGCCTGTTGGATTTATCAGTGTGTGTATATATCCTAGAAAGTTGTGTAAAGCTTGTTGGTTGTTGGGGGGAAATCATTTCACTTGAGCATGGTCAACCTTGATACGAAAATTATTGGTTCTGAAACTGCTGTCCTCGTTTCAGATGATATAGTTCTTCAGTTTTATACCATTTGCTCTTTGTCGAAAACTTTGGGACATAAAAACTCAAACCAGTCCAGTTATCTCAGTTCAGATTCAGAGAGAAGATACTTGATTTATATATGATTAGTTGGATGCCCGTGCGTTGCCACGGGCTACTTGGGTATTTTTCTTGCATCTTATGTAATATAATACACAAAAAAATTTAGGTATAGAACCGTGCGTTGCTACGGCCTCTTCGAACATTGGCACCCCGCCACATAGGTTCTCTCCAATTTGGTGTTCCCCAGGTTTTGTAAGGAACACGAGCACTGCCATCCCGGGCGGCCGCGCCTAGGCCCGCTTGAACCAATCTCGATCTTGCGGAGGTTGGCGGTGTGACGATCTGGTGTTGAGCCGACGCGGGGCGACGTAGCTGGGTAGCTGGGCGGGGCGATCTACTTAAAATAAAGTCTCAGATGTAACCTAGACCTCTTCTAATGCACTTCCACTGGCAGCTAAATTTGCAAGCATCTTAGCTGTCCTGAACATAGCTAAAGCGATCAATGAGGTCGATCCGTCTAACCTCACATGCATACACAAATCCTAGTCATTTATTAAGTTTTTATATTGACATGCAGCAAAGCAGGCGCCTGATGATGCTCTTCAGATACCCATCGAAGAAGGCAAATGTAAGAATCTGTTTAGAAGCAAATCAAAACATGTACAAAATCCGAATCATGTAAGTAGCTGATGACAAGATCTAAACCCCCAGCTGCCCTCTCCAAGCAGCAGGCTCGAGGCGACCAAGCCCTCTCCCCAAGAGAGGCATGTTCTTTGCGTCGTGCCCGTGCTTGCACTCCTACTCCAGCGGTAGGTTCCGTGCGACCGAGGACCGGTCGTGGGGCATGTCGACGAAGCAGGCGTCGTCGTCCTAGAGTATGTGGATTAGCTCCATGCATAACACCTCGCGAGCGACTACCGTTGTACACGGAGTTTGTTGACCTAGGATGCCCTGCCTGCCCTGGCCGTGCGCGCAGGTTGCAATTAACGCAGCTCCTGCTGGCTGCCCGCTGCCACGAACGCACACTTTGTTTCGGATGGCTATCCTGCCACCAACCCGCTCTCTGATACTCTTGGATCGTCTAGATGTGGAGGGAATCAGCGACTCAGTGTCCTGCTCCAAGAGATATGACCGCCTTAGGGGAGCCCCGAGCGCGCGGGGGGCTTCACGCATGTTGCAGTACACTCAATGTCCAGGGACTGCCTCTCTCGACGACGGACTGGCAGGGCATGGCCGCCGTTAGTCTTCAGGTCGCCAGCCACTCGCCAGAGCTGCAGCAGTCTACGGCGCGCACTGTTGCACACAACCGGATTATCCTTGCCGGTCGACGGAGCTGCTAGCTGGTCGTAGCCTCATAGGACAGCACCTTCTTCTTGTAGCCCTCCTCCGCCCTGTAGGTGGCCGCCCGTCGATTTCTTGGAAGGACCCTGCCCCGGCGAAGTAATAAATCCTCATATCGTCGCTGCCTAGAGAGAGTTGACTCGTGGGGAGACGGATGGAGCGGGCGCGGCGTCCACGGTCCCAGCGAGCGAGTTCTCCGGCGGCGCGCAAACGTGAGTCGATGCGTTTCGGGAGAGACGGTCCACTTTTATCTTGCTAGCGTTGGACGATCGGGTTCGAGCAGAACTCCGCTGACGGCTGGCCTGCACCGTACCACAAGGATTTGATGTTGAGTTTGAGCTGGACTCTGAATGGTTGGAGAGCACGGACGTACCGACGCGACACAACAAGACGTATAAAGATGCCTTTCATGACGGACGAAACGTACCAAGACGGGCGAGGGATCGCCATAACAGTTTTTGGCTTTTTTGACGTACGAAGACAGACGATCTGGTTTTTTAACGTACCACGGTTTTCTAACCATCACGTCCTCAAGCCGTATTATTAGTAGAGATTTAGCCTACTGTCGTTTTTTATATAAATGTGAGCTAAATTCAGGTTGTATCTTACAGCACTACGTGAAAGTTAGTTTGCGCACAATACATTGTTTTTCAGCTTTTGTACATCAGCTGTCTTCTTGATCTAGCCGTGGACTTGTTTTAGCACTGTGAGATTGTTGATCTGCTGCAACGATTGCAGCTCCTGTGGCATAATGCCTACTGCTTCACTGTATCTTCTAATTCAGCTCAGGGAGGGCCGCGATATCCGGATGTCGATGCAGAGTAGAGAAAGACCAGAGCAGGACTCCTGACTGTTGCCTTATAGTTCACCTTCTCAGAAGTGTCGATGCCTCAGACATGACGACATGAAAGATATAGTTCCCAAAAAACTATGGCTCTTGTGTTGCTAGCTAAACCTGATCCGTCGTCACATTGCATTGGACCCGCGGTTCTAATAATTCAGAACCTGAATGAACATGTTAGCAGTGCCATTGGTTTGTAATGAATGCATTTTTACCTTTTGTAGTACTTCATATAGTTGTCAGCTGTGCATTTATCGTACACGAAGCATCTGATGTGGTGGTTCTTGCAGTGAGTTTAGCACTTGAGTTTAGCTGTGCCGTTTTGAGTTACAGTCCAACAATGGGCGTCACCCTTTTAATCTTGTTTGCTGGTTATGTGCAACAGCAGCAACAACCAGACTTGCATTTTCTGTTGGCGTGTGGTTTAATTCTCCGACTAGGTGAACACGCGAAGCTTCGCCTTGCCGCATGCATCCTGTCTAGCTAGGTGGTAGATTCACTGGCATTTTTCCTGCGACACTGGCGCAGTTACTTTTCCAACATTTTGTCTTCATAGCACACTTTGTTCTTAAACCGGTGGTCTTAGGGCAGCCACATTGTATGCCAAACAGGGGTTCAATGTTTTTTTTTTAAATAGATAACCAGGGATCGGAAGCGGATTTTCGCTTCCCATCGGACCTCTTATTTGACCGTCGGATTATAAGCAGCTGGATAATAGGATTTTGATGCAGGTCCTCCGCTTCTAATTACGTGAATTGGGGGGCCATTGCCTGCTTCAGTCTTAAATGATCCTCTAATCACGTCCATCAATGTGGCTTTCCTATATTGTGTGCATGCGCTTCGCAAAGGAGGCATTAGTGGCATAGTACTTACTAGTACCATGCATTCCTCTAATTTGTAATATTTCCAAAATTATTTCTGTTAAGCACTAGGAACGGAGGGAGTATCTGCTATTGATTTTTTACAAATCCAATTGTTTCTGATTTTAGGACACTAATTACTGGTAAAAGTTTATTCCTATGTGACAGCTTTCTTAGACTAGTCACAATGGGAGTATCATAGCATTATGCATGTCATATAGGCAAAAATCTGATGTGGTATGACAATCAATGAAGAGAGAGGTGTGAGTGGTACCGACACGCAAAACAAGAAAGTCTACTACTAACAAATACATCATGTTTACATATTTACCTTGAGATTCTACAAAATATTAAATATGATGAAATTATGATACCACCATATGATACTATGCATTGTAGGTGTAATATCATATAGTAGTCTCATATGCATGATACTAATATATGATACTATGCATTGTGACTAGTCTTAGAAGCAAAAGTTGTTTCCAACGTCATACAAGTTCGCTTCCAATACATTTAAAATTTTCTTTCATCTATTAGAATGTTTACAAGGTGACGATTTGTTATCCAACCATAAGATCATTATCATTATCATGGAGGCCGGGACTAAAGGGTCCAGGCCAAATCTGGGCCGGGACTAAAGGCCCGGCCACGTCGCCCCAAAATCGCCTAGCCGCCCAGGAGGCTTTGGTCCCGGCCCGTAACGAGCCTTTAGTCCCGGTTTGAGACACAAACCGGGACTAAAGGGCTATGCGGTGTGCAGCCCGCATGTGCGCCTCCTTTAGTCCCGCTTTGTGTCTCAAACAGGGACTAAAGTCCTCTGCCTATATATATTGGCCACAGCCCCCCTCTCCCCTCTTCCTTGCATTTTTCTTGGATGGAAGTGTGTGGGTGTGTGCTAGCTCTCCATTTTTCTTGGATGCACTAGAGGTGTTTGTTGAAATGTGTGTTAGAGCGATGCCGCTTCAGTTCACCGAACACAACTACGATATGAGATGCCCAAGCCACGCTTAAACCTCTTCCTCTTTATTTCTACTTATTCTAAAAGGTTAGCAACTATATTTCCTCGTTTAGACCGTGCGGTACCAATTTTTAGGATCGTGATTGTATTTGATATACTGTCGTATAACGCAGATGAGCCATCCATGGATGTACGGTGATCGACGCATAGCCGCTTACAGAGAAGGCGTGCATTCTTTTCGAGATGCAGCCGATGCGAACAAGCATGGTGGTGGCTATATGTTTTGTCCATGTGTTGAATGTCGGAATGAGAAGGATTACACTTCCTCAAGAGTCATTCAGAGCCACCTGCTTTGGTCCGGTTTTATGTCGGGCTATAATGTTTGGACCAAGCACGGAGAAAGAGGGGTTATGATGGAAGACGACGATGAAGAAGAAGAGAACGATGATGACAACTACCGATCTATGTTCCCTGAGTATGCTGATACCGCAATGGAAGACAATGAAGAAGAAGATCAGGATGAAGAACGGGAACCAGATGAGCCCGCTGATGATCTTGGCCGGGTCATTTCTGATGCACGGCGAGGCTGCGACACAGAAAAGGAGAGGTTGCAGTTCGAGCAGATGTTACAGGACCACAATAAATTATTGTACCCAACTTGTGAAGATGGCCAGAAGAAGCTGGGTAGCACACTGGAATTGCTGAAGTGGAAGGCAGAGACCGGTGTGACTGACTCGTCATTCGAAAAGTTGCTGGTACTGATGAAGAAGATGCTTCCAAGAAAGAACGAATTGCCCACCAGCACGTACGAAGCAAAGAAGCTTGTCTGCCCTCTAGGATTAGACGTGCAGAAGATACATGCATGCCCTAATGACTGCATCCTCTACCGCGGTGAGAAGTACGAGAATATGGATAAATGCCCGGTATGCACTGCATTGCGGTATAAGATCAGAAAAGATGACCCTGGTGATATTGAGGGCGAGCCACCCAGGAAGAGGGTTCCTGCCAAGGTGATGTGGTATGCTCCTATAATACCACGGTTGAAACGTCTGTTCGGAAATAAAGATCATGCGAAGTTGTTGCGATGGCACATGGAAGATCGTATGAAAGATGATAAGTTGAGGCACCCCGCTGATGGTCGGCAGTGGAGAAAAATCGAGAGAGAGTTCTCGAGATTTGCAGGTGATGCAAGGAACTTATGGTTTGGTCTGAGTACAGATGGCATGAATCCTTTTGGGGAGCAGAGTTGCAGTCACAGCACCTGGCCCGTTACTCTATGTATCTACAACCTTCCTCCTTGGTTGTGCATGAAGCGGAAGTTTATTATGATGGCAGTGCTTATCCAAGGTCCAAAGCAACCCGGCAACGACATTGATGTGTACCTAAGGCCATTAGTTGATAAACTTTTACAGCTGTGGGCCGAACCAGGTGTACGTGTATGGGACGAGCATAAACAAGAGGAATTTGACCTTCGAGCGTTGCTTTTCGTAACCATCAATGATTGGCCTGCTCTTAGTAACATTTCAGGACAGTCAAACAAGGGATACAATGCATGCACGCACTGTTTGGATCAGACAGAAAGTATATATCTGGACAAATGTAGGAAGAATGTGTACCCGTACAATCGTCATTTCCTTCCGCCCAAGCATCCCTTAAAGAAAAAAGGCAAGCATTTCAATGGCAAGGCAGAACCCCAGGGGAAGCCTGTCATCCGTACTAGTGCTGAAGTATTTGATATGGTCAAAGATTTAAAAGTAATCTTTGGAAAGGGTCCTGGCAGCCAAGGCCCTGATAAGCGCGTACCCATGTGGAAGAAGAAATCTATATTTTGGGAGCTACCCTATTGGGAAGTCCATGAGGTCCGCTCCGCAATCGACATGATGCACCTGACGAAGAATCTCTGCGTGAATATTCTAGGCTTCCTGGGCTTGTATGGGAAGTCAAAAGATACACCGGAAGCACGGGAGGACCAGGAACGTCATAAAGGAAGAGATGGCATGCATCCAGGGCAGTTTCAAGGGCGTGCCAGCTATGCTCTTACCAAGGAAGATAAGGAAATCTTCTTTGAAGTCCTTTTCAGTATCAAGGTCCCGACTGGCTTCTCGTCGAATATAAAGGGAATCGTAAATATGAAAGACAAAAAATTCCAAAACCTAAAGTCTCATGACTGCCACGTGCTTATGACGCAATTGCTTCCGGTTGCATTGAGGGGAATTCTACCGGAAAATGTTCGCCTGGCAATTGTGAAGGTATGTGCATTCCTCAATGCAATTTCTCAGAAGGTAATCGATCGAGAAAGTCTATCAGGGTTACAGATTGATGTGGTCCAATGTCTGGTCAGCTTTGAGTTGTTGTTCCCGCCATCCTTTTTCAATATAATGACACACCTCCTAGTTCACCTAGTCGAAGAGATTAGAATTCTCGGTCCTGTGTTTCTACACAATATGTTCCCCTTCGAGAGGTTCATGGGAGTCTTAAAGAAATATGTTCGTAACCGTGCTAGGCCAGAAGGAAGCATCTCCAAGGGCTATGGAACAGAGGAGGTCATTGAGTTTTGTGTGGACTTTCTTCCTGACCTTAAGCCGATTGGTGTTCCTGAATCTCGGTATGAGGGTAGGCTGACAGGAAAAGGCACACTAGGAAGGAAAGCAAAAGTATGTATGGATGGGCATTCTTTCTCTCAAGCACACTACACAGTTCTACACAATTCCACTGTGGTGGCTCCGTATATCGTGAGACACAAGAATATTCTACGCTCCAAAAACCCGAGAAAGACTGACTCTTGGATTAAAGGGGAACACGAGAAGACTTTTGGCAGTTGGTTGCAGACACATCTCATGAATGACGACACCGTTGAAGATCAGCTTGTACTGTTTGGCCAGGCTACCATCTTCGACTATATGTACTTTCCAAGGGTACGAGATAAATGGGAATACATTTTACACGGTTGCCCAAGATAAAAAGAGCACCAACCAAAATAGTGGTGTCTGCTTTGATGCAACAGACGAGAATAGGCACTGTTTGGAAACATATTACGGGTACATAGAGGAGATATGGGAACTTGACTATGGACCTACTTTTAAGATCCCTTTGTTTCGGTGCAAATGGGTGAAGCTGACAGGAGGCGGGGTAGTTGTAGATCAAAAGTACGGCATGACAACAGTGGATCTCAACAATCTTGCGTACATGGACGAACCATTCGTCCTAGCCAACAATGTCGCTCAGGTTTTCTAAGTGAAGGACATGTCTACAAAAACGAGAAAAAGAAATCAGCAAAAGAAGACATCGTCCGATGAGCCAAAGCGCCACATAGTTCTTTCAGGGAAAAGAAACATCGTGGGAGTAGATGACAAGACAGACATGTCAGTAGATTATAATAAGTTTTATGAAATTCCGCCCTTCAAAGTGAAAACTGACCCAAGCATCCTACTGAATGATGAAGATTCTCCATGGCTACGACCCAGAAGAAAACAGAAATAATAGATAGGATTGTCGGTGCAATAATGTAATAATGTATTAAACCTTTTATGTAATGCATGCATGATGAAGATTCTCCATGGCTACGACAGACACGGTTACATGGATGGCTGTGCTAATTGTTCTGTGCCGCACACCATTGGCTGGATTTATGACGGGCGCGTCGATCGATTTTGGAGGAGCGAATCGAAGAAACCTGGTGTGTACATGGCGCAAGTACGTAGAGATGCGCTTGCGCGAGATGTGCCGTGCGAAAGCGATGCAATATACTGGAAAGGAATATCCTAGCAATGAAAGGAAATAGATAGCCAAAAATATGTGAGAATCCTACTTTTCATATTCATAGTTTTATCAGATTCTAAAATATACAAAAAGAATATTAATCAATATAGTTTTAATTGAAAATGGCAAACTAGTTAATAGTTTGGATAGTTAAAATAATTAATTTTGAAAATAGAAAATAGTTTTGAATTAGTTATTCAATTTCAAACACTTTTCATATTCATAGTTTTATCAGATTCTAAAATATACAAAAAGAATATTAATCAATATAGTTTTAATTGAAAATGGCAAACTAGTTAATAGTTTGGATAGTTAAAATAATTAATTTTGAAAATAGAAAATATTTTTGAATTAGTTATTCAATTTCAAACACTTTTCATATTCATAGTTTTATCAGATTCTAAAATATACAAAAAGAATATTAATCAATATAGTTTTAATTGAAAATGGTAAACTAGTTAATAGTTTGGATAGTTAAAATAATTAATTTTGAAAATAGAAAATAGTTTTGAATTAGTTATTCAATTTCAAACACTTTTCATATTCATAGTTTTATCAGATTCTAAAATATACATTAGTTATTCAATTCAAAATTAAAAATTGATATTTGAAATGAAAACCTGAAAAACTTCATGCTTTGGCGCGCATTTATTGCCCCTTTAGTCCCGGCTGGAGCCACCAGCCGGGACTAAAGGGGGGGGGCTCGGGCGCTAACCGCCCACCACCCTTTAGTCCCGGTTAGGGGCTCAAACCGGGACTAAAGACACCCTTTAGTCCCGGTTTGAGCCCCCAACCGGGACTAAAGGGGGGGGGTGGTATATAAGCCCCTCTTCTTCCTCCCCGGCACTTAGCCGTTTCTGCTTCGACGCGCGCGAGGAGCTTCCTTTGCCGATCGTTGCGGCCACCGAGAAACTCGCCACGCCGCCACCCCTCCGGCCACCGCCCACCGCCACCGAGCCTCCCCGAGCCGCGCCGCCACTGCCGCCACCGAGCCGCGCCGCCACCCATCCGGCCGCCGCCGAGCCGCGCCGCCACCGCCGCCACCGAGCTGTGCCGCCACCGCCGCCACCGAGCCGCTCCTACTGCCGCGCCGGTCCTCTCGGTGAGACGCCCGCCGCCGCCCTTTTTTTTTGTTAAGTGTTAATTTGTTAGGTTAGATTAGGTTAAATTTTGTTAGGTTAGGTTTTTTTTAATTTTGTTATTTGTTAGATAGAATTTATTATTTGTTAGTGTGTAATAGAAATATCAAATAGAAATAAGTTAGAAAAATTGGCAAATAGAAATAAGTTAGAAAAAATAGAATTACTTTGCAAATAGAAATAGAATTAAATAGAAATAGAATTACTTTGCAAATAGAAATAGAATTAATTTGCAAATAGAAATAGAATTACTTTGCAATTAGAAATAGAATTATTTTGCAAATAGAAATAAGTTAGAAAAAATAGAATTACTTTGCAAATAGAAATATAATTAAATAGAAATAGAATTACTTTGCAAATAGAAATAGAATTAATTTGCAAATAGAAATAGAATTACTTTGCAATTAGAAATAGAATTATTTTGCAAATAGAAATAAGTTAGAAAAAATAGAATTACTTTGCAAATAGAAATAGAATTACTTTGCAAATAGAAATAGAATTAATTTGCAAATAGAAATAGAATTACTTTGCAATTAGAAATAGAATTATTCTGCAAATAGAAATAGAATTATTTTGCAAATAGAACTAGAATTATTTTGCAAATAGAAATAGAATTACTTTGCAAATAGAACTAGAATTATTTTGCAAATAGAAATAGAATTACTTTGCAATTAGAAATAGAATTATTTTGCAAATAGAAATAGAATTAAATAGAAATAGAATTACTTTGCAAATAGAAATAGAATTAATTTGCAAATAGAATTAATTTTGCGAAATAATTGTTAGCAAATAATTGTTAGCAAAATATTATTAGTAATAGAAATGCTATATAGATTGTTAGTAAATAGGTTAGCAAAATATTTGTTATGTAGTAATAATTATTAGCAAATATTTGTTAAGTAGTAATAATTGTTAGCAAATATTTGTTAGGGTTAGTAGTTATTTTGTTAGGGTTAGTAGTTAGATAATAAGTAAGATTATTTTGTTAGTTATTATTCCATATAGCGTTCATAATTGAAATATAAATGTTGGTTTTTTGCAGAAACTATGGATCCACATAGCAGGAACCTCGAAGAGGAAGAACTTCTCGAAGATATAATCAAAGACGCCCCCGACGTTGAACCAGCTGAACCTCCGTCGTCGTTTCTGAACCCCTCCGGAGATGGAATGGAGGTCGACCGACATGAAGATGAAGCCGACGGGGCAGGAGATAGCTCCAATGACGGAGAAGGGGATAGCTCCACTGATGGAGAAGCCGGTGGAAAAATAACAAAGTCCGGCGAGGTATTCATATGAAGTTCGGCAATCACTTGTAATATGTGAAAAATATTGGAGATAGCTCTATATTGTATACATATACATTAATTTGACGAATGTTTCTCCCTCTTAGGCCTCCACATCGAGCAAAGCTACGAAACGAGGCCCGACTAAAAAGTTGGATGTACGGACGCATTACACCTTTGAGGTGATATTGCCTACGGGCGAACCCAAGCTTCCTAAGAATGCTGCTGACACATTCAAGAAGCAATGCGGAGTTCTCGTTAGGGATCACGTCCCGATCAGCGTTCGGGAGTGGAACAAGCGCAAAGGGGCAGCCGATAGTGACTATGTCGCCGAAAGGTACAAAGATAATCTTTGGAATGATATCATGTCACATTTCAACCTGCCAGAATGTGAGAATGAAGACGCCGCAAATAAACTGAGGGCCAAAGTCAAGCAGTGGACTCTAAAGAAGATGGTCGAACTGTTCCGTAGCTGGAAGAAGAAGCTATGGAAAAAATATCTGAAGACAAAGAAAGTGCCAGTATTCGAGGGGTATCTAGCCAAGCAGGCGAATCACTGGAAGGTATTTCAGGAGTACAAGCAGTCAGAAGATGCCAAGGCATTATCACAAAAGAACAAGAAAAATACCGACAAGAAGAAATATCACCACACGCTGGGGCCAGGGGGCTATGAGACTGCCATCCCAAAGTGGGATAAGAAAGAGCAAGATATGCTAGCTAAAGGCATCATACCTGAACCCATCCGCGATGAGTGGGAATTGAGAGCAAGAAATTGGTTCCTTGCGCATGGTGGTTCGTACGACGAAGAAACATGGGACCTTATCTGCAGTGACGGTCTTAGGATACCCAGGGAGAATTGGAAAAAGATAGTGAAAGAAATTAAAGAGGGAAAAAGATAGTTCACTCCAGATAGAGAGAAAGATTTGCTCACACTGGTCCTCGGCAATGATGAACATGGAGGACGAACGCGAGGCTTCGGTCCTTCTTACCCGTGGTGGCTTGGGTTTGCCAGAGACCAAGACACTTACAGAAGCCGAGCGAGAGCAAAGAAGCGACAGCAGGATGAGGAGAATGACAAGTTCAACCAGTTGCTTGCCAGGCTTAACGAGCAACAGAAGCAGATTGACGAGCTTAGAGGAGTAGCGCGCCAGGAAGATCCTGCACTCGATATTACCGGCGCCCCATCTAAGCGGAAAAGCAGCGTGGCTGAATCTGAGGCCCCGCCCGATGATGCACGAAGAATGATAGAGGGCGGTCCCGGCTACCCCATGGATGGAATCAAGGAGTCAACATCATATGAACTCCATCAGAGATTCAAGAACATATCCATGAAGGTGGCCGTCGGACAAGCTTTACCTTCTGGCCCTGATGTACGCTGGCATGGCCGTGAGATTCCAGCTGGCTTTGCTAAAGTCGGGGTGGATGAAATCGTGTCGGGGTTTCATGATATGGAGCTCGACATAGCTGGACCCGAAGATGAGAGGACACTCGGAGAAGTACTGGGTGGAGTCATCCTATGGGACAAGAATTACATCAAGCTTCCAGGCTCGGCCCCAAGGACAACACCGCCTCCGAGTCGTCGCAGGTCACCTACACCTCCATCACCTCCAAGCCCTCCATATGACGACGGCCACCACAACACGAGTCCATCTCGATCACCGCCGCCGGACTTGGGTCGGCCGTCTCCGCCGCCGCCCGCTAAGGATACTAAGCGGAAGCGTGCCAGCAAGAACGCTCCGTCGATGAGTTCTAAGCGACGGAGCTCCCCAAAGCGTAAACTGTCGCCCCTCCCAAAGGTACCTCATGCTAATCTTCCTATCAGACCTTATGATCGTACCGACGAGGAAAACGCCAGGATAGCAAAGGAACATTATGATGCGCAGATGAAAAAGAAGGAACCTGAGCCCCGCCCGGAATACACCGAGAAGCAAATAGCATATGCAAAATACTTCACGACCCTTCCATCACAGTATGACTTACACCATAAGCCTGACGACTATACACGCACATTGCAGAAGGAAGGGAAAAAGAGCAGATCACGTGCAAGTGCAAGTGGGAGCAAATCAAGTTCAACTACAAGCAAAAAAAGATCAGACGTTCCTCAGCTTGGACAACAGGCCAAACAGTCGATCCCACCCCTCAGGGTGTTACCCGAGAATGTTCCCTCTCTGGTGCAGGGGCAAGATTTGGAATTAGCAAAGAAGTGGGCGGCTGAATGGGGTCTAAGTGTTGAAGACGTTCTGGCTTCCCAAGACGACAGGTTACCCAAGGCTGTGGTAGCCCCTAAGCCACAGTTTGTCATGGGAGCGCCTTTGGTCAGCAAAGATAAGTTTGATGATCTCCCAACAAATATGCGTTACTTGCATACATGGTACTTAAGTGAAGCAAAGAATGGGAGAACGATGATCATGGCGCGTGTCCCACGGGAGTACTACGGCCGTCCCGAAGACATCCATATCGACTTTGATGAACTCTTCCAGATGTACAATGCCGACGCCCTCGACAAATCGCTTATGAGTTGCTATTGTCTGTAAGTTTTTCAATTCGTTGTCTACATATAACTTGTTCAGTTATTTCAATTCATTGTCCACATATAACTTGTTCCATTCTGACTTGTACTCTATTATGCAGAATGAAGATTCTGGAATGTAAAAGTAGGAGCATCCTAAATATTGGGTTTATTGACCCAGATAAAATACATATAACGACGCTAACTGATAACCCCAAGGAGACGGAGGAAAACCTTCTAAGGTTTCTAACAGATCAAAATTTCTGTGACCACATACTGTTTCCATACAACTTCTAGGTGAGGGTCTTACTCTGTTGTGTCCATTTACTTATAAGTGTAATTGATAAGTTACTGACACACACATATATATACATGTGCAGCTACCACTGGATTCTGTTGGACATTCAAATTGATAAGGGAAGAGTTGATGCCTTCGACCCATTATCGAGACCCTTGGAACAGTTCCAAAGCCTGCAGGACATGCTCCAAGGGTAATTTCAATCGTTCTTGCGCTCTATCGGTCTCTTTCGATGATTTTCTGATATATCAATTAATGAAAAACTTAGCAAATCATTTTCCTTGTCGGGCAGGGTTTGGAAGCGGTTCAAGTGCGTGACTGACGGTATCGAGCATGAGAAGCTGACCTTTAGAGCGGCTCAGGTAAGTAGTAGTATGATATACTTCTATTTTCAATACATTTATGATGCTAGATTATTATTTTGATTATATATATTCTATTCTCGTAAAGTGCGACCAGCAGCCACGGGGGACACATCTATGCGGATACTATGTTTGCGAGACCATTCGCACGTTTACCTCTGAGCACAAGGATTACAGATACGACGTAAGCAATGAACATTCACACCTCAATTTTTACCCGTCATTCTTTGTTATCATGATTGATATTCATATTCATCTCCTCTTCTTATATAGTACACGGCCATGAGGGAGAAGTACCTACCAGAGCAACGCGCGATTGCTGTTGCAGAGGAGCTAGCGACCTTTCTGAGGACGGAAGCTATAGACGACAAAGGACGATTTAGTGTAGCTAGGGGCCATTACTGATGTTGGTCCATGTAATCGAATAGACGGGCTCTAGTCCCGATAATTCTAATCTCCATATAATTGTATATATATGCTCGCTTGTAAGATAAGTTAATCTTATATATGCATAAACTAATTCCCGAACACCAAACCAGGCACCAAACGAGGCATCACGTTAATCCCCCGAACACCTAAACCCTAAAACCCCTAAACCCTAAAACCCTAAAGCAAAAAAACAAAATCTGTAGATGCCCTTTAGTCCCGGTCTGTGTTACAAACCGGGACTAAAGGTCCTGGCCCTGGATGCGCTCGGAGGCGCCCACGTGGACACCCTCCAGTCCCGGCTGGTAACCGGGCCGGGACTAAAGGTTTAGCCTTTAGTCCCGCCTCTGTAGTCCCGGTTTGCAAACCGGGACTAAAGGCCCTTACGGGCCGGGACTGGAGGCCCTGTCCCCACTAGTGTTTGCTTACAATGTACCACAAGATTGTTTCCATCGACTACATAGCTGATTGAAACAAAATAGAATTTTTATGCCATCGGTTGACTTGTAACAGCTACAACATGCTTCAAAGTACATAGAGATTTGCTTCCAATTTTTTGGAAATCCGCTTCCAAGGAAACGGACACCTGCTTTCATCAACCACATGCATGTACCAAGATGGACTGCTACAGGTCTACTTCGGAATGAACGAAAATCTACTTCCAGCATGTTTGAAACGAAATGCTGCAGAACGACTTAGTAGTAGACAACCAGATTGGGCCTCCTTCCCCGTAGCAAAATGGTGGACTGAAAAAGGAAGAATTTCAAATAAAACATCAGGTCACATGAACATCCCAGAATGCACACATGTTACAATTAAAAATCTAACTACACAACATGTATGTGCCATCCACAATAAAAAGAGAATTCTAAATGTGATATCAGGCATCATATGGAACATAAAACGAGAAATATAATAAGAATATGACAATGTTTAAAATTCTCTTGAAAATGGAAACAAATATATAAACTGAGGAGCTCGTTGTAGTGTATCTTATTTAGGAATCATATGTAGGAGATATAAGAAGCATGAATACTAACTTATAGCTGGGTTGTATTGCCAATCAAGTTGCACATATGAAGTACCGGATCTTTGTAGCAAGTAAATATTGCGACCACAGCGCTTGGAAGACCTACCGGAAGCATGGAATTTATATACAAAAATTATCATGCTGCCAGTAGGACAGCCGCCCTAACTTGATTTTTTTTGGCAAAAACTACTAAATGCATGTGTTTTTACTAAACAATTTGACTGGTCATACATTAAAAATGGACTCTTTATGAGAAAGTTATGCTTGTTTTGGTGAACACTACTTAAAATTGTTTCAAATCGAAAACATGGACTTGGCCTAGTCTAGATAGAAATCCACTTTTTTTACTATATATCTCCCAGTCTAAAAATATATAACTCTAAACAATGTCCTAGGTGTGGTATTTAATAATGACCTGAGAGTACATTGGAACACATTCTATATTGTTAAAGGCTCTAATACCATTGATTTTGGCCATCGATTGAATGAGCCATCTTGAGATTGCTTCAAAAATTATGTTGTCTTGACTCAAGAGACTCATTTTCTAGGTTTAATGTGAATAAGATTGCTCATTATATAGAGATTTATCATGGATCTAATTATGGGCATATATAAAATAGTCTTGAGCAAAGGGAAAACAAAGGAGGAAAGTTAGGGTATTGTAGCTTGAATATCTTGTTATGTGGTGCAAATAATTACTTATATAAAAATTGAACTAATTTCTATTATACCATAATTTTGTATGTATGTAGTTAATCTAAATGTATAACATAAATTTGTATTATACAAAATAATTTAAATTATTTTGGCCTTAATCATACCATTTTGAAGAAGAAAAGTCATGATACTGTAGCTTACCTGACTTTGTTACTCAATGCCAGAGGATCCCGTTCCAGCGTAGAGGGGATGGAAATTGTGGCTTGACTGGAGGGGGGGGGAGTCGTTACCGGCATAGTATCTCTCCATTAGGCTTTATTTGGTTCTAGAGTATTTGTGAGAATTAGTGAGGATAATTTTTAAAGGGATTGGGTGAATCCCGCCTTCACCCAATCTCCAGCCCCTGTCTACTAGATAGGGGTAGAGTATTTGATATTAGCAAAAATACACTAAAATTTGGAAAAAATAAGGATAAGTGGAGATTAAATTAGCTCAATATCCTAGAACCAAATATACTTTTAGAATAAGTAGGGATTTGAGATTTTGATGAGAATAATCCCTACAAACCTTGAAAATACTCTGGTACCAAGTGATGTTGCGGTGTTAAGGCACCCAGTTGGGAACCCCAAGAGGAAGGTATGAGGAACACGGCAGCAAGTTTCCCTCAGTTGTGAAACCAAGGTTATCGAACCAGTAGGAGAAAGCCAAACTTCAGAAGGTGATGCTTGCTAGCTTCGCGACACTCCAGACAATGGCGCCAGAAAATGCTGGTGCGTAGTTGACGTAGGAGCTTCTTCACCTATCAGCAACGTGGAACCTGCACACAACACAACTAAGAACTTTTCTCCCAACTTACGATGAGGTTGTCAATCTCATCGGTTTGCTGTAAACAAAGGATTGAGCGTATCAAGTGGTAAAAGATAATAGTATGCAAGTAAAAGTAAACAGAGCGAGTCAAAGTAAACGGTAATAGCAATGTAAAGGAAATTGGACCGGGGTCCATAGTTTACCAGTGGTGTCTCTCCATAAGATAAATAACAACATGCTGGATAAACAAATTACAGTTGGGCAATTGATAGAGTAAAGATAACGTACATATGTCATGAGGATTACTATGAGATTCACTTTGGGCATTATGACAAAATACATAGACCGCCATCCAACTGCATCTATGACTAAAAATCCACTCGCGGGGAGTCATCTGAGTACCCCTTGAGTATTAAGTTGTGAATAACAGATAATTGCATTAAGCAAAGTGTGTAATGTAAACAAAGTAAATGTCCTTGGACACAAGAATGTTGATTTCTCCCTAGTGGTAACAGCACATCTACAACCTTAGAGGTTTCTGTCACTCTCCCAGATTACTAGAGGCATGAACCCAACTATCGAGCATAAATACTCCCTCTTGGAGTTACTAGCATCTACTCGGCCAAGATAGCTACTAGCAACGGAAAGCATGCAAGATTATAAACAACATAGAGATAACATAAGATATATAATTCAGAACATCAACTTAACATAGTACCAATACTCATCGGATCCCAACAAATACAACATGTAGAATTACATAAAGATGATCCTGATTATATAGGGTAGCTCACAAGATCTAAACATGAAGCACATGGCGGAGGAGACAACCATCTAGCTACTGCTATGGACCCGTAGTCCAAGGTAGACTACTCACACATCACTCCGGAGGCTGGTGTAGAAGGCCTCCGGCAGGGTGCCAGAAAGAGTTCCTGGATCCTCCCGATCTCGCGATAGTGACGACAGCGGCTTGCAGTATGTTTCGTGGAAAAGAGATCGGTCCCTTAGATTTTTCCTGTCGAGGGGAACTTATAGGCGAAAGGGCAGTGTCAGAGGGTGGACTAGGGCGGCTCACCCCCTGGTGGTGCGGGCCAGGGGTAGGCCGCGCCACCCTTGGGTGTGGCCGGCTCCTGGCCCCCCTCCGTCTCATCTTCGGTCTTCGCGAAGCTTCGGTAAAAATAGAAGGTTTGACTTTTGTTTCGTCCAATTCCGAGAATATTTCCTGTGTAGCTTTTCTGAAACACAAAAACAGCAGAAAATAGGGAACTGGCACTGTGGCATCTCGTTAATAGGTTAGTTCCGGAAAATGCATAAAAACGCCACAAAGTATAACAAAACACAAAGCAAATAGTATATAAATAAGCATGGAGCATAAAAAATTATAGATATGTTTGAGACGTATCACCAAGCAAGGCTTTAATGAATGCATAAAAATGATGCAAGCCCAAGCGACCGATACTGATAGCAACCAACAACATTGGAGAGGTCCTCCTCCTTGAAACAGGCTTTCGTCCCGCTATATTAATATAGCAACCACACCAATACAATACCGATATAATAGTTCACAACCTAAAGAATGTTGGGGCAACAGTAAAAACATGTCCAAGAAAAAAGAAATGACAGCAAAGGCGAAGTAACGAAACGATGATGACCCGCAACCGCTGCACCCTCTGTCTTTTCCACCCTTGGCTTCCAATCGGCTCCCGATACATAGTGTTTACTAAATATACTCCAAATTATATTTCAAATAAATTAAGATTGGCATGTAGTGCTTTTCTTAATTCAACCTTGCCCCATTACTTGGATGCTGATCAAATCCGCAAAGAGAGAGGGTGAGGGGAGAGAGAGGACATAAAAGAAGTCCATGCAAATCAAAACGGATATGTCTAGTATAGTATGTATGGAGTTAGACCAAACTGGAAGGTCATTAAGATATGATCAGTACACATTGACACATTGACCTTAAGGGCATGTACAATGGTAGAGAAGGCATGCCTTCTCTTAGCCCTCCACATCATCTAGAGAAAGCACTAAATATGACTTGTACAATGCATTGGTTTCTTATTGTCATCTGTAACAATTAATGAGAAATAGCTATTTTTAGTAAGAAATTAATTGGCTAAGGGAAGGCAAATGGTACAATGCATGAAATGGACTTCTCTTATTTTCTAAGAGATCATCCCTTAGCTAAGAGAAGGTAACCTTCTCTTTCTTATTTCTCTCTCCTCCAACTAAGCAAAAATCCCATGTCGCACCGCTAAGGGAAGGCTGACATCACCCCCATTGTACGTGCCCTTACCGTGAGACTTCCGTGCAATTATAATGACAATGATTTATATGCCAAAAAATTCATTGACCAATTAAACCTGCTGTCAAGTTCAGTTTTCATGAGTTGTTTTACCACAAAGTTTAGTTATCATGAATTATTTATCGGAGAAATAATCAAATGGAACCAACAAGCGAGGCGACTCCAAGCCTTTAAGGAGGGAGAAAGCAATCCTAAAACCCATCTAGGGTTCTGTCTGCCTCACGGTGATGCTGTTAGTCCGCTCCGTCTCTGGTAGCCTTGGGGCCTTGGAGGTGTGGCGGACCATAGCCCCTCACTGGTGGGAGGTTTCCTATTCTTTGTTTAAGTTATTTTTTAATGTTTTCTTCGAGATGGTGAGGCAGCGGCTTCATTTTAAAGTAAAAAACAAGATCCTTTCTATCCTATCCTCGCTCCAGTGGAGGGCATGTGGAGTTGTGCGCCTCGTGGGTCTTCTGGGATCTATTCGATCTTCAGGTTCATTGGTGTGGTTTCAAGTTTGACTTACTCAATCTATGGATCTCATCTTTAGCGATGGTTGTCGTTCTGGTGCACCGGTCCCTTGGGAGATTAGCAGATTGACTTTTCGTTTGTTTATTACAACAAGTTCTATATGCCGGCTCCGGTGATGGAGGAGCAAGAACGGCGGCACGCCTTCGTCTCGCGGTGGTGTATGTAGTCGTGGGAGATGGTCTAAGAAACCATTTATATTTTTTTATTAATTTTTAGATTGATTATAAATCAATTGGTACCAAGTCACAGAAATTAATAATCTTATAAAAAAACTTTGTGAAAGAGGGTTGCATCGGCTGAATGGTAGCACCCGACGCCTGAATCTAACCGGTGCATATCTTTCACCCCCAAACCCACAAGGCCACAGCTGACGCCCGCGGCATCCACCTCGCCGGCACCCCGACGCCGTTCGTTCCGTCGCCACCAAACCCGCCTCCAACCATCCTCCTCCTCCTTCCACCTCGCTCCGGCGCTTTCCTCCTTCCTCCCCTCTACCAGTCCACCGGGCTGCCGCCGGAGCGAAGATCCACCCGGGCGCGCCCCCGTGCCCTCTCTTCCTCTCCCGGCCTATATCATTCTCTGACCTACCCAAGCTCCTACCCGCCGCCGTCACTGCTGTATCCACTCACCCCGTCCGCAATCTTGGACATTGGCTTTCGAGGTATGCGATTTTGCTCATCCATCGATTACTTAAACCCAAAAACCTGTGACCCCCCTCATATGAATTTTTTGGTATGAATCTAGATCCGCCGCCGCATCATGTCTTCAGAGGAGCTGAGGGCAAGCCAGTCAGATTTGTGTGTGGGTTCACGGGCTGCGTCGGCCGGCCAAATCGGTTCCTCGGGTGACCCGTCGTCCGAGGGGGGCACGCAGGTCACTTGCTTCACGGAGGACCTGCACGACGTCACGCTCCATTTTCAGATCATAAGGTTCTCTAAGCAGGTAGGTTTGATTTGATGACTCATTGACTCCCAAGCAAAATTACAGTTGTTTGGTGCTTGCTGGCGGCTATTGTGGGTCTTTTGTTAAAAATGCATTGTTTGTGTCAAGCTCATGAAAATTGGGATATTGCTCCGTGTGTGTTCTCAATTCTTCACTTGGGTACTTTGTCGGGCCAAATTTTGCATCAGAATGTCACTCAAGAAAAGACATCTGGATTAGGATTCGTACAGGACATATGGAACTAATAATCTTGTTAATGATCTTAAAAGGACAATATAGAAGTCTAGGTGGGACACATCTTTTAGACGTTAAGAATGAATCATTCTCTGTCGAGTTGACAAGGAAAAAAACATGTCATAAAGCTGTGAAAGGATGATGTTTAATTCAATGTTTTAAATAGCGCCGCTAATAGCATGCTATGGCGTTTTCAGTAATGTCCTGCTAAATGATATGCGTGTACAATTGTCCGCTATAGCGCCATAGAGCTTCGCTATAGCGCGATATAGATTTGCTATATCAGATTTTAAGGGCTGCGCTATTTTGTCATAACACGCTATTTAAAACATTGGTTCCACTAGATATGTGACTAAGTCAGTTGAGGTCGGAGTAAAACCATGTCATAGGGTTATAACATGCTACTGTTCATGTCCCATAAAATTATCTTATGCATTTGTTATAACATTATCACAAGAAGTGTGCCACTGTAAGCTATTGTCATTATCCCTGTGTGAGTTAAGCTTTAGATAATTTTGACTTCTGATAAATCATTTGAGAAATGCTTATGGCACTTGTTTCATTTGTACACAAGAGTATGATGGTATTCTCTATGTTAGGCATATTTTGAATAAACATTTTGTTTTGGATCACTCATATTTATGCACAATGCTATATAATCTTCATTCTGCTCTTTGTCAAACATCTGTGTGCTATCTGTTTTGAGCTCTGTTTTTCATCCAGATCTATGCATGGATAGGATGCAACTCGGCAAAGTTTGGCCATTTATATGCTGCTGCAAGCACTCGTCCGGTAACAAGCAATCATTTTATCCTTAAGAACTGGTCCATATTTTTGTTTCTACCGAGACTGATCACTGCACCATCTGCACTTCATGTTCGTTGCAGGGCAATGGAGTGAGTGTCACATCTGTACTTGGAGGAACATCTGATAACACTGGATTAAGCATGGCCCGCCGCTTAGGTACTACTATTTCTGCTGCAGTTGACCCATCTTCATTATATTAGTTTGAAAACAGCAAGCTTACATCACCCTATTATTTCAGTGCTGAAGACAGGTCTAAATATAGTTCTAGCATGTAACATTCCGAAAGACAGCCCCATGCTCGAGGTACTGACCGACTCGTCTTTGTGTTAGCAATGGCCAAGTTTTATATCTGATAGGATGATGTTTTTTCAGGCCGCTGCGGAGCGGAAACTTGTAGAGAAGCTGAGAACTTTAGGCTATATCAGATCCAAACCAGGAGAGGCTAACACTTCCACAACAGGCTAATTGATACTCGTGAGCTGCTAAGTCAGTGGTAGAGAAAGTCAGCATGCTTTGTGATCTTGTGGTGCTTTGCTTAGTTGATTGGACACTGCACTTATGTGTTCGAAACAGTTTGAATGCCTGGGAAAGCTCGATGGGGCCTTACTGTGTGTAGGCACATGATGATCTGAATTTTCTTGCGCAATTTGCGACTGCTGCATGCTCACAGAATTATCAATGCATGTCTTGATGTGATACTTGAATGCAGATCCTTTGAGTGTCGTGTGAATCCTACATTGAGGTATTTCCTCGCAGAATAGCACTTTGCTGGTCTTGCTCGAGACTTGCCGCACTGTCTATGTGATTTGCTATGGTTCCATGGTCTTCTTGTTTAATTTCTCCAGTATTGGCTGATAGATGTGCTAATATCTCTAAGGATCCACGTTATATCATTGTAATTGCCAATGCTCGGGGTTCTCAGTTGTATTAAAGGTAATTAAGAGTGTATTTCGTGGAATGCTGTCGCTCTTTACCAGCAGTTTAATGCTTTAGAAGAACTGAAGAAGAGGTTAAATGATTTGGATGTATGGCCATTTCTATCTCAAATCTTTCCTGGTCACTGCTTAAGGTCTGCTAATTCGATGTGTTGAGGACATTTTTTTTTTCCTTATCAGCCCGAACTAGTTTTATGGGCATGATTAATTCTGGGTCGACCAAAACCATACAATTTCATTGTAATCGGTATTTGGTAGGGAAATTTTGACTGCAATTGAAACTCCATGTGCAGTTCTAAGATGTCTGAATCACGATGCAAATCCAACCATTCCGCAGTCGACCGAGGGAGAACTAGCAAAAACGTTGTTTTGTTTTTTAGACCTTTCCTATAGTGGTTTTCGACTGAAACCATCCAATTTTCATTCCAAGTTTCCAAACGTCCAAAATTCCGATTTTTTTTTTTTTTTGCGGAGATCTCCTCCGGTAGCCTGCCAACCGAAAAAAATGACAGTGTCCTCTCTGGCATGGTTTTGAACCGTCGTTTTCGCTAGTTTCACTGTCCATCGTCCGCATCCTAGTACGCCGGTCCATGGAAAACATGAGCTGAGCATGCGCTGTCACCGGTCTGAGCTCGCCTCACCCACCCCGGCACCGGGCGACGGCTTCCACGTGCAGCCCCATGCCCCACAGGCTAGCTCCCATCACTCCCCGGCCCACGACTGTCAGTCGTCACTCTCCGGACATCTGTGAGCCGTGCCCGTCTTCTCCTACCTCCAGACTCCTCGCGCTCCTCGCTGCACACGCGCTTATCTTTCCAACTCACTTCCTACTCTGCTTTGCTCGTCTCTATCCAGCCCCAACCCCGCCACCTATAAAATCCAGCCCACCTCCATTGATCGGACAGACTCCTCTTGCAGCTTGAGCTCAGCTCGCGGAGTTATAGCTCGCATCGTGTATATACACGTCGTATGAGGTAGCGTGCACGCTTACATGGCTGCGTGGCTGTCGTCCGAGCTCGCGCGCCGTGCCGCCAGGAGGATCGCCGGCGAGCTGGGCCGCCGCGGTTCCAGTCCATGGTTCTCGAGCTTGTTGACTGTGCCGGTTCTTGGCCCCCCGGTAGGGTACCGGAGGGGATTCTGCTCCGTCCGGCGCTTCGTCGGGGACAGCGCCGCCGCTGCGGCTGATGACTCGGAGAATGAGTTCGCCGGCGGCGATCCGCAGGTATCTATGCACGCTTCACAACACTGTCGGAGTATTGTATAGTAGGAGAGCCTAGCAGGACGGTGCGCCTAGGACCGCGATCATGCCATCTTCCTCCCTGATTAAAGAAACTGTTGGGTAGACATCGTGATTCTAAAATTAGATGCATCTACATGGCCTCCCCAATTTTTTAAGAACATGGCACAACGTTTCCGGATTTCTGGTTGGTGTCATTTCTGACTAGCTTAGACAAGTGCGTCCTTTTGGGAATTATTAGTTAATTACTAGAGCTGTGTTTTCTCCATGGATCAATTCTTTCAAGTCTATTGCCACCCTCTTTTTTTAAAAAAAATCCAGCCACCACCATGTCTTTTCTTTTAGGAATGCTTTCACGGTCTACAAAAAAGTTGGAGGAAATGTAGTAGCACAGGAAAATTGCGCATGGATAGAATTGACAACAAGTAGTAAAGTAACCAGATAAGGATGGACGTGTCACTGAGTCAATGGCGGCCTAATTAGTAAGCTCACACGGCTTTAGAAACGTGTATAAACTAGTACCATAGTCTTATACACTTCACGTGATGCCAGTCGGTGTCAACTGATGAGACTAATAATTAGGAGTCTCGATCTAATGGTAAAATAATCCTGGCATTGCCATGCTCAAGATGGTCGATGGTTGTCAACGGCTAAAAAATCCATTACCTCCAAGGTCTATGAACTAATTAACTTTTGACTGTTGCCGTCGCAGGTAGTAGACTTCCCTGGAGGGAAGCTTTCATTTGTTGGCCAAATGAATTTCGTGCCAGAGTTGCAAAGGGAAAGGGTCAAGTGTTATCGTGTTCTCGATGACGACGGTGGGACTATATACAGCAGTAGATTCCAAGAGGTGTAGTATTGTTCATTGCTCCAGCAGTGAGAAATGCTGATCGTGCAAACAAGTCGGGGAACAACAATTTTTGTTCTGAAGCATGTCTCTCGCTCTTGTTAGGTTGGCAAGGAGTTGGCTCTGAAGATGTACAGTAACATGGTCACCCTCCAGATTATGGATACAATCTTCTATGAAGCTCAGAGGCAGGGAAGAATCTCATTCTACTTAACTTCCAATGGTGAAGAAGCAATCAACATAGCCTCTGCTGCCGCGCTTAGTGCTGACGACATTGTACTGCCTCAGGTGAATTTCAGTTGACCCAAAGTTGCGATGCGCCCCTATAAACTGGATCATTTTCCCTCTTCTTAATGAATAGCCAGAGCTCCTGGCGTTTGCGCTAAAAAAAAAAGTTGCGATGCGCAATACTGTAACAGAATTACTTACTGTGCTTTTCTTGGCTGGAAATTGTGGAGCCAAATGAAGTACAGGGAGCCTGGTGTTCTTCTATGGCGTGGCTTCACACTGCAAGAATTTGCAAACCAGCTGTTTGGGAATAACATGGATTACGGTAAAGGGAAGCAGATGCCAATACATTACGGATCAAACCGTCTGAACTATTTCACGGTCTCATCACCCATCGCGTAAGTATGAAATACTTCCTCCAGTATCACATAAATTATGCAAGTTAAGAAGAGATTTATATCATTCTTGGGAAATTGATCAGCACGCAGCTCCCTCAAGCTGTTGGAGCTGCCTACTCTCTGAAGATGGACAAGAAGGATGCATGTGCCATTACGTATTTCGGCGACGGTGGCACAAGCGAGGTAGATGAACAATCACTGATCACTTACTTAAAACTTGTAAACTTTCCTTTTCTGACAGCTGAAAAACATATAGGGAGACTTCCACGCTGCTCTCAACTTTGCTGCTGTCACAGAAGCTCCAGTGATTTTCTTCTGCCGCAACAATGGCTGGGCAATCAGCACCCCAACTACCGAACAGTTCAGAAGTATGAAGTGCGCCTCTGTTAATCAATCATGACTACAAATTACCGGTGCTACGTTGTTGTTAAACCTAACTGTTCTTCCAGGTGATGGAGTTGTTACCCGCGGTCAGGCTTACGGAATCCGTAGTATTCGGGTCGATGGTAACGATACTCTAGCTGTGTACAGTGCAGTACACACAGCCCGGAAAATGGCTATAACTGAAGGAAGACCTATTTTGATCGAGGTGCACGATAGTTCAACAAAAATTCAGAATATTTGTTTGCTTGAGTACTGAGTCGAAAACTTTCAGGCAATGACCTACCGAGTCGGCCATCACTCGACATCCGATGATTCAACCAAGTACAGGCCGGCAGACGAGATCGAGCATTGGCGAACAGCGAGAGATCCTGTCTCCAGGTACAGAAAATGGGTTCAGGGGAACGGCTGGTGGTGTGATGCTGAAGAGACTGAACTTAGGAATAATGTGAGACAAGAGGTAATATTGCTGTTGCATTAAGGTGAATCCTTGTAATGCATTTTCATAGATGGCCGTCTGAAACTCTCAGCTCATATCTGTGCAGATTCTGCAAGCCATTCAGGTGGCTGAGAGAATCCCTAAACATGGGCTCGAGGAGCTGTTCACCGATGTTTATGATCAAGTTCCTTCCAACCTTCGCGAGCAGCAGCAATCGCTGCTGGATACCATCAAGAAACACCCTTTGGACTACCCAACTGATGTGCCTGTATAGTCCTAATTGACCTCAAGTCTGCAATGTTGCTGTGTAAGTATGGTGAATGATGATTTAGGTACATAGCATTAATATTAATTATAATCACAATAAAACTCTTGACATCAGCCTGCTCCAACGCAGTGAGTCAATTCGAATTTTAATCAATGTATTTGTGGCATGATGACCTCTCAACCGCATGTTAATACTTTCGACACTCTGAACCACAAGGAGGCGTCAGCAAATCCTATGTGACGACTGACGAGCAAATATATCCAGTGCTACCCCCTGTGATGGCTGTGAAATGCAAATCCCAATATCCCATGCTGGACGCTGGCCTTCCATGAAAAGCACATTTCGATATGAGCTCAGCAACCTAACAACGCACACAACTGACCTCACCACTTGTGCGCCGTCGGCCTTGCCTCCAGTGCCACCATTTGTCGCGCTCCCCAGGAGCAGCACTGCCCAGACCTCAACACGCCCGAGGATGGATACAGTCAGATGACACATTGACACCGTGGTGTACCCCAGGTCTTGCATCGCCAATGTATTTCATACGGTCACATAGACACGTACAGTGTGCTGAAAAAGGCTAACTGTGCTCACCGGTGTGGAGATAGTGGAATGAGGAAGATCATCCAAGCTCGAGATAAAACACAAGTCCATGTAGTACAGTGTTTGCAGAGCGAAAATCATCACGCGGGTATATCTAGAACTGCACACTGAAACTAATGGAGCAAAATCCTCTTTATTTTCTGTAGATGTAACAATGGACTGCGGTTAACCTAACAAAGATTGTCTACACATATGCAACAGTATGATTTGGGGGAGTAGCACTACAATCACCATTTGCGACTAATCCAACTTCTACAATGGGGAAGGGGCCTGGTCTTTCTCCTTTATGGCCTCTTGGACGGCCTTCAGGAGTGACGGCATCAGCTGCTTATTGGTTGCGATGATGCCTGTGTCAAGATCAAGGAATCTCCCTTTTGAGAAATCTAGATCGTTTCCTGAGGCATCTGTTACTAAACCTCCAGCTTCTGGAGAACAACAGAAAGAGATGTATGAGCAGAGATATTGATCTTCTTATTGGATTCGTACTTTTGAACACAAACAGAAATGTATACCTGTGACGACGATTGCACCAGCGGCATGGTCCCATATCTTCTCCCTGTAACCCTTGTATGGAAAACGCAAGTAAATGGCACCATCACCACGGGCTAGAGCACCATACTTTGCTTGGCTGTCGATTCTAACTGGGGGAGCTTGGACACCAAGTTTCTGCAAGAACTCCAATACACGGTTAGAATATATTCTTATGGATATATACAATAAGCAGCGAATAGTTCAGATCGAACCTTCGCGATGGAGCCAGTTAAATCATGCATGGTGTGTGCCCCTTCATAGGATTCAAAGAACGAGGCATCGACTGGATTATCAGTGGAGCAAACACTAATCTGTAATGCCCATAACCAAGTGCAAAAGAAAATTAAATCCCTAGTCTCATGTAGGTAGATGAATAATATCCAAGAAAATATCTAAAAGGTAATTACCTTTTGTGGTGGAGAACCATCTAAGGACTGTACTTCTGCACCACAACCAATTGTGGCTGAGAAGAGGGCACCAACTTGATCTCCGGATGAGCTACCGTTCAAGTTGCTTATTGATGACAAAGGAAGATTTGGACATCCCAATACACCCAAAACAACTTTGCCCTCATCAAGCAATGCCAGTGCAATTGCATATTGGCCTCCTCTTAAGAAACTGAATCAAGTTATCAAATGAAACTCTGGATCAGGAAGTGCATTATTAGCACAACAAGCAAATACCGGGTTTCGCATTAGATATCATTATTTATTTTTATCAATCCGCTTCAGATAAACAACATGTAAAGTTTATAATCGACCAGATTATAATAAATAGTTACAGTACAATATAGGTTTTGCTAGGTAGCTATTGATAGAAGCACTTCATAATCACATGCCTACTTCGGAAGAGAACCACACATACATGAAACTGAATATATTGTCATGTTTCTCTATTATACTGAATATATCAGCCTACTTAAGTGCAGCGTTGTCTAGAACTAAGAATACAGAGATAAATATTGACTTATACATCATCAAACATGAATTCGTTCTAGCATACAAAAATCAGAGCCATATGTGAGGTACAATATTCTTTTGAAAGAAAAAGGCAGTCATGCTAAAAATAAGCATAGCAAAGCAGCAACACTAGTTTTGGTGAGCGAGAGACATTTGTAGAAAAGGAATATCAAATGGTACAGTGAGTGCTACTACAACGGAACTAACATTTTATCATATTAGCAGAATGTGGAGCAATGGAACCTGCCGGTGAAAGTTATCATAACTCACCCTTTAGTTCCATCGATTGGATCTAGAACCCAATGCCGCCCAGATGGACCTCCCTCGGACCTCCCGCTATCAATTGCAGAAAGGATACCTTCCTGAGATAACAAAATGTTGAAAGAAGCATCCTCTACGAGAGTTTCATTTACAAGATCGGTAATGCGTTCCAAAATTTCTTCAGAACCTTCTTTTCTCAAATCTGCTGAGTCCTACATAAGAACATGCGTCCAATTAGCTACAGAGTAGTTACATATTTTGAGTAGAAATAAGTAGACAGAACCATAATTTAGTTACCTCCTCGGCCACCATAGAAAAGGCACCAGACACTTCCATATTCAACACGAGACTTACCAATATTTGAGATCCTGCATGCGTAAAAACAAAAGTATCAGGCAAATGGAGAGTTTAGAGAAAGAATGATTTGACTTCAGAAAGATTTTTTCCCAGACTGTTCTTTACATCCCTAAGCCATGCTAGATGAAGATCATAACATCCACAGGTAACCAAGAAACACTAAAAGGCTACTCAGCCGACTTCAAATTCTGGTGTAAGTATAATCATCTATAGATCAGCATCAAAACAGAAAATGCAGACTATTCGAAGTAAACAATTACAGGATAAGAACGTACCATAGTCAGCTACCGTCACAGGACTTTTATCCGCTTTCGACTGAACATCCGCTTTCAACTGAATATCTGATTGCACAATTTCCTGCTGCACCGTCTGAAGAAAGAAAGAAAACAACTGAGCAACACTTCCCCAGGCCGTCGCACTACATTCCATTACTCCCTTTCCGTTACTACCAATGGAACTAGAGGCTTGTGGGAAGCAAAATGGAGGAACGGTCCAGGCATCCGCCGCACTAGAGTGAAAGAAGAGATCCTGCCTAGGAGGAGTACCTGGCAGAGGCGGGCGGCGAGGGAGACGGCCTTCTTAGCGGCGGCCAGCTCGGCAGCGTACGGGCTGGCAGCGGCCTCCGATCGCTGAGACATGGCGCGGGCAGCAAAGGGGCGGCTGCGGCGGAGGATTCTGAGCCCTGCGGCGGCGGAGGCGGAGGCGGAGACGAATCGGCGGTAGGTGGGGAGGGGACGGAGAGGAGGATAAGCAGGAGATGGGCTTCTTCGAGCAAGAGCGGAGGCGATGAGCGCCTGCTGCGGAAGGCCCACGCGCGCAGCCATATTCTGCTGAGGTGAGACTGAGATGCAGGCAGTGAGCTGAATACCTTCTCTTTTTTTCGGGAAGAGCTGAATAACTCCAGGACGGGTTGGGATGGGCTTTTGCAATCATCCTGCTGAAACTGGATTTGAAAAGGCTTTTGACAAGATTGAATATAGTACAATATTGGAAATTCTAAAAGCTACTCCCTCTGATCAGAAATAATTGTCAGTGACTTAGTACAAACTTTGTACTATGTTAGTACAAAATTACCGACACTTATTTCCGATCGGAGGGAGTAGCAGGTTTGGAAAGAAATGGATCGAGATGGTTTTGACTTCTGGCACTTCTGTTGTCCTTGTGTACCGGGGAAAGAAATTATTGTAAGAGAGGAGTAAGGCAAGGTGATTCCCTCTCACCCCTTCTTTTTGTTCCGGTAGCAAATCTTCTCCAATCAATTCTCAACAAGGCCATGCAACAAGGAGTGCTCTAAATCCACAACTCATCCGTCCGTCCCGAGGGTGACGGTTACGTCTCTCGTCTCGCGATCGCAGGGCGACTCGCGGCGGCTAGTCTAGGGTTTCCACTTTCTCGTGATTTCTCACAGTGATCCCATCCTAGAAATCTCTGCTCTGGTCAGATCTGGCTAGAGTACCGCTAGGGAGATCTCTCATCTTCTCTCGGCGTAGTTTCCACACCAAAATCCTTTCGGGTGCGCCTAGGGCATCTGATCGTAATACACCGGTTCCTAGGGTTCTTCAGGCGATCAGGGGGGAAAGAGGGGTGTGTGATGGAAGGGGTGGAAGGGTTGATGAAGGGGCTCCGGCTGTCGGAGGCGGAGAAGGTAGGAGTGAGAATTGGTGGGAGTGCGAGCGGGAAGAAACAAGGATCGGAGGAGAAAGCGGTGGGCTGGTTGATGGCGGAAAAAATGGTGGTTACGGAGGCAATGGAGAATGCACTTGGACCTCTCTGGTGTCCGATGAAAGGCATTAAGGTAAAAGATCTTGGAGATAATAAGTTTCTGTTCACCTTTCTGCAATCCTCGGGGAAGAGAAAGGCGGTTGACAATGGTCCATGGATGTTTGACAAAAATCTCTTAGTGATGGAGGAGTTTGATGCTAGCAAAACTATTGATGAATATAGTTTCAATATGATTCCTATCTGGGTCAGAGTGTTTAAGCTACCCCTGGGTGATATGGATAGGAATACTGGTGAACTCATAGGCAATCAGATAGGAGAATTTCTTGAGGTGGACGGCTTGGATGATGGGATGGCAGTAGGACAGTCTCTGAGAATTAAGGTGAGAATGCCGATCACAAAGCCTATCATGAGAGGAACTATGGTAGAAGTGGAGGGTGGCAGGAGGACGATCTGGTGCCCTTTTGAGTACGAGTATTGCCCGGACTTTTGTTTCATATGTGGCATGATCGGGCATGTGGAGAAAGACTGCTCAAAGAAGTTGAAGAAAGGAGAGGAGCCCTAGTTTGGGAGGTGGCTAAAATGGGTACCACCACGTAGAAACTACTTGGTAGAAAATAGAAGAAGCTGGGGGAGTGGAGGCAGTCGTAGTCAGGGAAGCGGGGGAAGTAGTGGTGGAAGAGCTAGAAGCGACGCACCTTCTTGGAGGAGAACAGAGGTGGAGTCGGGGAAAGGAAGTAAGACTATGGGAAGTGAAAAGGAAGTGACTAGCCCGCTCAAAATCCTGGGTGCTAATGTTGGCTCTGAGGGGAAGAGTGCGCAGAAGGGTCTTTGCTTTGATGCATTGGAGAATCAGCAGCAGATGAAGGGGGTAGATGAGAGGGGTGGGGAGGTTGCTATAGAGGAGTCTCTGGGAGGGGGTGAGGTGTCTGAGGTGCCAAGAGAGGAGGAGAAAGAGGGGGTGAAGGAGGAAGAGAGTGAAGGTGGTGAAGGGATAGGTGAGGGGCCGAAAGGAGGAGAACAAAAGGTGGTGGCACCACCAAAACAAGGGAGGTTTAAAAGGGTCGCTAGGAGTGAGAAGAAGGGTAGTGGAGTAGAGAGCCAGGTTAAAAGTGGAGTGAAAAGAGGGGGAGGAAATGGAGATAGATACGGTTTCAAAATCGAAGAAGAAGAGGAGTGTGGATGTGGAAATGGCCGAGGGGGCAAGTGAAACAAACAAGACTGAAGCGGGGCTGTCGGAATAGCTCCGTGGGACCCAATGAAATGTTGTTGCTGGAACTGTCGGGGTATGGGGAATGGGCCGGCAGTTCGAGGACTTCTGGAGCTCCAGAAGAGAGAGGACCCCGATGTGCTTTTTCTGTCCGAAACAAAGATGAGAAAAGAGAAGCTTGAGGGTTTAAGGTGGAAGTTGGGAATGCCAAATATGATGGTTAAGTAGTGTGATGGTCTAAGTGGAGGGCTGGCCATTTTCTGGAAGAATACTATAAATTTGAGGGTTCTTCCATTGATGTCCAAGTACCACATCGACACTGAAATCACGGAATCAGACGGGTTTGTGTGGAGGTTTACTGGCATCTATGGAGAGCCGAGAACTGAGGAAAGGGAGAAGACTTGGAAGTTGTTGCGTACACTAAAGAACCAAAGTGACAAACCTTGGCTGTGTGCTGGTGACTTTAACGAGATTTTATTCTCGTGGGAGAAGGAAGGAGGGGTGCCGAAACCACAAAAATAAATAGACAAATTCAGAGAAGCATTAGAGTACTGTGGTCTGGATGATCTTGGATTCGTAGGTGATCCTTTCACCTGGAGGAACCATAGCCACAATGCAGAAAATTACATCAAGGAGAGGTAGATAGGGCAGTAGCTTCGGATGGGTGGAAAATGCGGTTCCCTTCGTTTAAGGTGCGGAACATGGATCCACAACACTCGGATCACCGCCCAGTGGTTATTGACACACATGGTGGTGTTGGCAGGAGAAGGAGCTCGGCTCGGAGCTCTATACCTCGGTTTGAAGCAAGGTGGCTAGAAGAGGAGGATTGCAGAGGTATTGTTGAAAATGCTTGGGGAAAGGAGGTAGGCAGGGATGGAAATGGAGTTATGCAGGGTGTAAAAGGAGTGCTAGGTGAGCTGGTTGACTGGAGTAGAAATATACTGGGAGATTTAGAGAAGAGGATTAGTAAATTAAAAAAAAGAATTGGAGAGTTGGAGGAAGAAACCGATCAGTAAGGAGCAGGTGAATAAAGAAGGAGTGCTACAATTCAAACTTAGCAGGCTTGAAGATTAGAAGGAGTTATATTGGAGGCAGCGAGCACATGTAAGTCGGCTGAAAGAGGGAGACCGAAACACTAAATTCTTTCACTCCTTTGCGTCGGAGAGGAGGAGATAGAATCGGATCAAAAGGTTGAAGAAGGATGATGGGGGTGGTGGAGGAGGAGGAGCCAATGAAAGAAGTGGCAACCAAGTATTTTACTTCACTATTTACTTCTATTGCAGGATCGAGAATGAATGAGCTCCTAGAGAATATTGAACCGAGAGCAATGATACGTCTCCAACGTATCTATAATTTTTGATGCTCCATGCTTGTTTTTACACCATGTGCCTACTGTTTTGTTACACTTCGTGGCACTTTTATGCATTTTCCGGAACTAACCTATTAACGAGTTGCCACAGTGCCAGTTCCCTGTTTTCTGCTGTTTTTGTGTTTCAGAAGTGATACACAGGAAATATTCTCGGAATTGGACGAAACAAGTTCCTGAAGTCTTATTTTACTCGGAAGTTTCCAGAGATCCAAAGAGGAGTAGGAGGGGGGCCACAGGGGCCCCACACGCAGGGCTGGCGCGGCCAGGGCCTGGGCCGCGCCACCCTGGCGTGAGGCCGCCTGGCCCCTCCTCTGACATCGCCCCTTCGCCTATAAAGACCCCCCGACGGGAAAAACCTAAGTACCCGATCACTTTTCCAGAACACATCGCGATCCGCCACCGCCGTTGATCCGAAGATCGAGAGGGTCCAGAAGCTCTTCCCGGCACCCTGCCGGAGAGGGGAATCGCCACCGGAGGTCTTCTTCATCGCCATGCTTGCCTCCGGAGCGATGAGTGAGTAGTCTACCTTGGATTATGGGTCCATAGCAGTAGCTAGATGGTTGTCTTCTCCACCATGTGCTTCATGTTTAGATCTCATGAGCTGCCCTACATGATTGAGATCACCGTTATGTAATTCTACATGTTTGGTTTGTTGGGATCCGATGAATATTGGTGTTTATGATTGAGTTGTTGTACTGAATATTATCTTATGTTATCTCTATGTTGTTTATGATCTTGCATGCTCTCCGTTGTTAGTAGCTATCTTGGCCGAGTAGTTGCTAGTGACTCCAAGAGGGGGTATTTATGCTCGATAGTGGGTTCATGCCTCTATTTAACCTGGGGGAGTGACAGAAACCTCTAAGGTTGTAGATGTGCTGTTGCTACTAGGGAGAAAACAACATTCATATGCTCAAGGGCATATGCTTTGTTTACATTACACACTTTGCTTAATGCAATTATCTGTTATTCGCAACTTAATACTTGTGGAGTTCTCGGATTGATTCGCCACAAGTGGATTATTAGTCATAGATGCAGTTGGATGGCGGTCTATGTATTTTGTTGTAATGCCCAGAGTAAATCTCATAGTGATCTTCTTGACATATCACGTTTATCTTTATTCTATCAATTGCCCAACTGTAATTTGTTTACCCAGCATATGTTATTTATCTTATGGAGAGACACCACTAGTGAACTGTGGACCCCGGTCCTATTTCCATCATATTGCTATCACCTGTTTACTTTACTCGCACTATTTACTTTCCTCGCATACTCTATTGTTTTCCACTCGATACGCTCATAACCTTTGTTTCAAGCAAACCGGTGAGATTGACAACCTCATCGCAAGTTGGGAACAAAGTACTTGGTTGTGTTGTGTGCAGGTTCCGCGTTGCAGCTAGCAAGCAAAGCTTGGACGAGGCACCATATATAAATTGTCCAAAGCTGTCGCAAACTAGCAAGCATCACCTTCAGTCGTTTGTCTCTCCTCTCCAAGAACGATTAAACCTTGGTTTCTTAACTGAGGGAAAACTAGCTGCTATACTCATCACACCTTCCTCTTGGGGTTCCCAACAGGCTGGTCATTCACCACGCACAAGGACCGTCTGCTACACGTCAACTTGGCACCAGCAGCTTCTTTTCTGGCGCCATTGCCGGGGAGGAAGTAGAAGACTTCTGCGAGGGGAGTTTTCGCACGCACATCCTTTACTTTTTTTTATTGTTTTGCTTTACTTTATTTATTTTACCTGCATCGTTTTATATCAAAAACCCAAAAAAAATTAGAATCCTTGGTAGTTGTTATTTCTTTACTTTTAGTTTATCATGTTGATCCCTAAGTACGTTCTGGAGGACCTCTCAGTAGGTAGTGGTTCGATTATTGGCAAAAGTAATATTGAGGAGTTCTTTAATCACATTAGTATGCATAAGGAAGTTAAGAAAAAGTCTTTGGTTGAGCTAGCTCCTAGTATTGAAGTTGCTTCTGCTTATTTGATTCACATGTTGGAAACTAGGTTTGCTAGTCTTAATCCTTTTATGCAATACATGTTCCTTAAGCTTCATGAAATTGAGTATCCTGAAAAAAAAGCTTTTATTTTGGAAGCTTTGCGCCTAGAATTTAAGGATGTCGTTATTGAAGCTAGAAAAATTCTTAAACGTTTTAATAAACTCGGTTCACCTATAAAGGTTATTAGTACAAACGATGAAGGGGCCAAAATACCTATACCTAGCAAGCTCTTGGGATTGTGTGAAGCTTTCGAAAATAATTTTGACTGGATCTGTCCTGAAAATCTTTTTGATGAAAATAGTGTACCAAAGTGTGATCACAAAGGGTCTTCAAAAACTTATGTGGATAAAATACAATGCCTTATTCACAAGACCTCAGCAGTTGATCTTAATGCTTCTTCTGAAAATACTTGATTCGCAATTTTCTGCGCCTAGCTCAAAGGCGTTAAAGAAAAGCACTCTTGGGAGATAACCCAATGTTTTATTTTCAGTACTTTTTCTTTTATTTGAGTCTTGGAAGTCATTACTACTGTAATGACCGCTCCTTATCTTGTTTATTTTGTTTTTGTGCCAAGAGAAGCCTCTAATTCGAGTGAGGTAAAGATTTGGGGATGTTGCTGTCCTGAAACTATTTTTGGTGCTGCACCGTAAAAATTCGTATAAATTCTCTGTATATATTTTGGACCTGCGATTTCTTGTGCATATGCCCCAGGTTATATCCAAACTTTCGTTAGTTGAATACTTTTTGATTTGAGCAACAGAAAACCCCTCAAAAATTCGACCTTTGTCAGCTGTTCAGTTTTGACAGATTTCTGCCAATATTTGTGTTTGCCACTTTATCGCTTTCTTTTGAGTTCTTTTGATCATGGAACTTTTGGAGAAGTTGCTACAGTAGTATTTGCTATATATGTGGTGGTTTTGAGTTGAAACCTGAAGCAAAAATAGGTTGATTATATGTTATGCTTGCACTAATGTTGCTAATAGAATTGTGTTTAGTTTTGTATGAAGGAAGTTTTCAAGTGTAGGGATTGGAGAATGATGAGATGAATTGAAGAATGGACAAAAGCTCAAGCTTGGGGATGCCCATGCATCACCCCAAGAAATATCCAAGAAGTACAAGCGTCAAAGCTTGGGGATGCCCCCGAGGCACCCCTTCTTCATCGGCAAAAATCAGGTCACCTTTCAAAATACTATATTTTTTATTGCTTCATGCACTATGTGTTTTTCTTGGAGCGTCAGTTGTTTTAGTTTTCTTAGTTGGTCTAGTTTGTTTGTTTGCTGCAATAAATGGTTGGACCCCAACAAATTTCCTTTGGAGGAGATGTACTCGTTTTCATTTGCCAACAACACTCCGTTTTTTATTCTTACAAGTTCACCGAGTGTTCTTCTTTTTCTGCTACTGCTCTTGGTTTTCATTTTCGCCTTGATTTGCGTTCAGACCTTGTCATATCTTTTCATCAAGGTGTATTTTTGCCTCTGATCTTTATTGGTTTTCATCAAAAGAGGTGTTTCTAAAAATTTCAAATGGTGTTGGAAAAGAGAAAAAGCTTTGTACAAAATAGTGGTACAAGAAGGAGCTTGTGTAGACTGCGTCTTAGGCTTTTTCATGTCATGCTTGATGTCTTTTTGATAGTATGCTTAGTGGTTTTGTTGTAGCATGACTTGTCTCAAATAACTGAGATTGCTTAATGAGCCTTTGAAAAAATTATGCGTTGTTTTTATTGTATGGAAGCATTATTTTGGTTTTCTCCTTGATGCTTTATTTGGGTTGACTTGGCGCATGCTCACACATGTTAGACTCTTACAAAGTCGCCAATAGCCTCTATGATCATTTAGTTTTTGACTTTTGATGCCATCTTATGCTTCTTTTAATGTTGCTTTGTCGCTTTGCATAATTATGGCCATTATTGCTCTCTTAGTTGGTCGCTCCCAGTCTTTTGCTAGCCCTCGCCTTGTACTGAGTATGAGCTCTACTCGTGCATCCAACTCCTAAAAGCCAAAGTTTTCCAAAGTGTCCACCATACATACCTACTAGCAATTTGCTATTCCAAGTAAATTTGACTTGCTTTTATTTTCTCTTCAAATTAAACTCTTACCAGTGTTATGCGAAATTCGGTCAGTAAAGCTCTCACGAACCGGAAGGCACACTTTACTTTTTCCTGTTCTAAATTTTTTGACATTGTGGTCTCTTATGTTGAGTTGTTATGCTTGCAAGTTGTAAGTTGGAGACTAGCCCAACCATGCAGTCATGGGCAAGCTTTCAACATTGCACTTCTTATTTGAGTTGATATCGTGATCTTTTGTTTATGGATGCCCGCGGTGTGAAATGAAATGGGAATCTTGTGGGGATCATGGAGTTTGTATATGTGTTAGGGAAACACCGGGCCGCTAATCTAAGCCATGCATAATTCATGGTGGAAATTTGCAGCATACCCGTGAACATTCGACGACGCATCTCACAATAAAAAGCTAAACAAATGGCAAATAAAAGAGATGTCGAGGTGTTCATTGTCTGCTTGTCCTGTCATTTTTGTGTGGGCTTGTTCCATGTCATCGGGCATGGAGGTACCCAATTGGCGGTTCTCAATGATATGCATATATTTACAATGACAAGAGCCTTGCTTGGGACTCTAAGTAAAGTAGCATGATGTTTGGGTACTCGTATTCACGGGACACGAGGTTTTCAATTTATGATTTGTCAAGCATATGCATCATAATTGTTCTCGCATTAACTTTAACCATTCAAGATGCTTATGATGGGGGCAATGAGAGCTCAAAGCCAGTAAGTACCATAATTTTTGAAGGTTATAAAACTTGCAATCACTGCTTCCCTCTGCGAAGGGCCTTTCTTCTACTTTTATGTTGAGTCACCACCTTCTTTCTTTATGCACCATAAGAGAGCATAGTTGTCATTCTTAGTATAATGTGCATTGTCCCAAAGTTTTCATTGATTGATTCATATTGTTGGTTTCACTTGTTCTTAAATTATTTGTATCTAGTCGCTCTCTTAAACTTGAAGGTGTCCTATGCATTTATGTTTTGCTCTCTTTGAAGGACAAGCTGAAAACCATTTGTATGTTTTTCCTTATGATTTGAACACACGTTTGACTTTCATTGTTTCATTTTCATGATCTTTTGTTTGTGTTCATTTGCATGTTTACAACATGGTTGCTAAGTTCTTATTGTCAAGATTATATCTTCATGCCCATGTTTTAAGTTCTTATGATCCCAGCTCACAAATGCTTACATACATGATCAAGATTGTGTAGGTGCATGTCACCTAAAAAATTATTCTTTTGTTATCACTTACCTACTCGAGGACGAGCAGGAGTTAAGCTTGGGGATGCTTGATACGTCTCCAACGTATCTATAATTTTTGATGCTCCATCCTTGTTTTTACACCATGTGCCTACTGTTTCGTTACACTTCGTGGCACTTTTATGCATTTTCTGGAACTAACCTATTAACGAGTTGCCACAGTGCCAGTTCCCTGTTTTCTGCTGTTTTTGTGTTTCAGAAGTGATACACAGGAAATATTCTCGGAATTGGACGAAACAAGTTCCTGAAGTCTTATTTTACCCGGAAGCTTCCAGAGATCCGAAGATGAGTAGGAGGGGGGCCACAGGGGCCCCACACGCAGGGCTGGCGCGGCCAGGGCCTGGGCCGTGCCACCCTGGCGTGAGGCCGCCTGGCCCCTCCTCTGACATCGCTCCTTCGCCTATAAAGACCCCCCGACGGGAAAAACCTAAGTACCCGATCACTTTTCCAGAACACATCGCGATCCGCCGCCGCCGTTGACCCGAAGATCGGGAGGGTCCAGAAGCTCTTCCCGGCACCCTGCCGGAGAGGGGAATCGCCACCGGAGGTCTTCTTCATCGCCATGCTTGCCTCCGGAGCGATGAGTGAGTAGTCTACCTTGGACTATGGATCCATAGCAGTAGCTAGATGGTTGTCTTCTCCACCATGTGCTTCATGTTTAGATCTCATGAGCTGCCCTACATGATTGAGATCACCGTTATGTAATTCTACATATTTGGTTTGTTGGGATCCGATGAATATTGGTGTTTATGATTGAGTTGCTATACTGAATATTATCTTATGTTATCTCTATGTTGTTTATGATCTTGCATGCTCTCCGTTGTTAGTAGCTATCTTGGCCGAGTAGTTGCTAGTGACTCCAAGAGGGGGTATTTATGCTCGATAGTGGGTTCATGCCTCTATTTAACCTGGGGGAGTGACAGAAACCTCTAAGGTTGTAGATGTGCTGTTGCTACTAGGAAGAAAACAACATTCATATGCTCAAGGGCATATGCTTTGTTTACATTACACACTTTGCTTAATGCAATTATCTGTTGTTCGCAACTTAATACTTGTGGAGTTCTCGGATTGATTCGCCACAAGTGGATTATTAGTCATAGATGCAGTTGGATGGCGGTCTATGTATTTTGTTGTAATGCCCAGAGTAAATCTCATAGTGATCTTCTTGACATATCACGTTTATCTTTATTCTATCAATTGCCCAACTGTAATTTGTTTACCCAGCATGTGTTATTTATCTTATGGAGAGACACCACTAATGAACTGTGGACCCCGGTCCTATTTCCATCATATTGCTATCACCTGTTTACTTTACTCGCACTGTTTACTTTCCTCGCATACTCTATTGTTTTCCACTCGATACGCTCATAACCTTTGTTTCAAGCAAACCGGTGAGATTGACAACCTCATCGCAAGTTGGGAACAAAGTACTTGGTTGTGTTGTGTGCAGGTTCCGCGTTGCAGCTAGCAAGCAAAGCTTGGACGAGGCGCCATATATAAATTGTCCGAAGCTGTCGCAAACTAGCAAGCATGACCTTCAATCGTTTGTCTCTCCTCTCCAAGAACGATTAAACCTTGGTTTCTTAACTGAGGGAAAACTAGCTGCTATACTCATCACACCTTCCTCTTGGGGTTCCCAACGGGCTGGTCATTCACCACGCACAAGGACCGTCTGCTACACGTCAACTTGGCACCAGCAAGTAACAGACCACATGAATGAGGAGCCGTGCAAGGAGTTCACCTCAAAGGAAGTAGTGGAAGCATTGGACAGTATCAGTGATCTAAAAGCTCCGGGTCTTGATGGTATGCATGCAGTGTTCTACAAGAAATTTTGGGATGTGGTAGGAGAGAAGGTCATGGAAGAAGTACTCAGGGTGTTGAATGGAGGACAGATGCCTGCTGATTGGAATGAAACTTGTATTGTTCTTATACCAAAAGTCCAAGAACCGGATTGCATGATGGATCTCAGACCGATCAGCCTGTGTAACGTGGTCTATAAGTTGATTTCTAAGATCCTGGCAAATCGGTTGAAGGGAATTCTGGAGGAGATCATAGCGCCAAATCAAAGTGCATTTATCCCGGGGAGACTGATAACTGATAACATTCTGTTAGCCTATGCGTGTACACACTTTATGAAAACCAAGAGACAGGGGAAGGAGGGCTTTGCAGCGATTAAACTTGATATGAGCAAAGCATATGATAGAGTTGAATGGGAGTTTGTGGAGAGAGTCATGATAAAGATTGGGTTTGCGGAGAAGTGGATTGATATTATTATGCTATGCATATCTTCGGTAACTTACCAAGTCAAGGTAAATGGCTCACTATCGGATGTGATCACTCCACAGCGGGGTTTGAGACAAGGAGATCCATTGTCCCCATATTTGTTTCTCCTTTGTGCAGAGGGGTTCTCTGCTCTGCTGAATAGGGCAGAAATAAGCGGCGAACTCGAAGGAATTCGGATTTGCCAAGGTGCCCCGAGTTTTAACCACCTTTTGTTTGCAGACGATTCGTTGGTACTGATAAAAGCTAACCAAGCAAGTGCCAAGTCTCTGCAAAACATTCTACAACTATATGAGGTGTGCTCGGGTCAGACTATTAATTTTGACAAATCGTCAGTGTTGTTCAGTTCAAACACTAGTGAATCTTGCCGCCGGCAAGTGTTGGAGGAGTTACACATCAGAGCGGAAGCAAAGACTGAGAAATATCTAGGATTACCAGTCTATGTGGGTCGGTCAAGAAAGAAAACTTTCCAGTACTTAAAAGATTGGCTATGGAAACGGATACAAGGGTGGATGGAGAGATTGCTGTCAAGTGCAGGGAAGGATATTCTAATGATTGGAGAATGATTGGAAGGAAAAGATAGCCGGATTTGCAGCTGGAAAGCTCCAACCGGTGAAGTCATATCTCCATTGTTGATGTTAAGAGGCCAGCAAAAATCAAAATTTGAATATGGTGCATATGGTGTTTCAACACGTTGGAAACAAATGCTTTTTTGCTGCATGTGCACTGCTGTCTTATTGCAATATTTTCCTGAGGTATACTTCAAGGTGATTCTTTTCATGAAAATGTATCTTTTCTGTTGTGTGCTTTTTGTCAAGATGTGTTTCTTACATTGGTTCTTTGTGCTGCGCATGTTGGGATCATTTTTATCTTTTTTGTTGCAACCATATGGGGAGTTTCCATATGTTGTTTATGTTGCAACATGAGTGTGTATGAAATGTTGCAATATTTTATTCACAAGTTTATAGACCACGGAAATAAATGTTACAGTCTATGTTGCATAAACATATAAAAAGGTCACATGCAAGCGTGTTCTATTGTGATGATTGGACATCTATTGTCACTTTATTAAATTTGGATTGTCAGGGAGCTGGCTGATCCTCCACCTTCCATAAAAGTCTGTTTTCTAAAAAGAACATACGACTCTTCGACAAATTAGGTAGACTGTGTAGCAGCTCTCTAAATTCACAAACGTGCATTCGCTCAAGTATGCTGACACACAATTCATGCTGCATAGGCGCCTAGTCTTTCTTGTATCCCGCTGGTTAATTTTATGGATAAACTATCTGCTACTTGAGTTGTAAAACTTACTGTGATCCTATGAGACGCTACAGCAAAGGGTTGTGTGTATCGATTGATGTAGAGGGGGCTATGTTATCCTTTTCAAAAAAAAAAATCCTGCTGAATGTTGGTACCGGGCCGCCTATACTCGCAGAGGCAGTGGATAAAATGTAGACATCAAGGGTGTGTTTAGATTTTTTCTAAGGTTGTCCTATCAAATTTTGGGCAGGCAAAAGTTTCTCTTGCACATAAGTTGGCCAACATTTGGTTAAGATTTTTTCCAGTTATTAGTCTCACTGTCCACACAAAAATATAAATCGTGATCATTTTCAACTAGCCAGAAGCCCACGACAGACGACACTATCCCAAAGCATATGACAGCAGCATCCAATGCAGGAATTGCCCCTCCTCTTAACATTCATTAGGCCATCTAGGCAGACATGGTCACCATCATAGGTTTAGCAGCAGCAGGCTGCAGGAGGATGGTTGCAAAAATTTCGACCATAAAACGACGCGATTCTCTGTGTATCTTCCACAGTTCTACTTGCTCAACGAAGAGTACCCGGAAGCGGCTACTCTCTTGGCTACAAAAAATGAGTCAGAGTGCCAATTATAGTTTCCGATCGTCTGCATTGCTTCATGATTCCATCTCATCCATCACCAAAAATAAAGCAAACGTATGCATTTTGAGCGGGCTGCTGCTGCATCAGATGTCCATAGCGGCGAGTCGCGCCGATGGAACGCGGCAGAGGGTCGCGCATCAGTTATCCATGACGGCGAGGCGCGCGGCAGAGCGCTCGGCGCGTCGGGCCTTGGCGGTGGCGCGGATGGCAGCAAAGATCTCCTCGCCGTGGCGGTTGATGGGTCTGGAACGCAGCAGCAGGGAGAAGCCGGGGCTGTCTACCGGTGGGCGCTCCGGGACCGAGAGCAGCTGCACTTCCATGGACCCGTGGCGAGCCTCGCCGCTGCAGGCCTCGACGGTGGCACGACCGGCGGCCGAGGTCACGCGGCTGAGGGGGGAGTAGCGCTGCGGCGAAGAGGAAGAAGTGGGGCCGTTCTGGCGGTGCATGTCGAGCGCACGGAGATGTCTGTTGGAGTGCAGCTGCGGCAAAAAGGCAGGGCTCTTCACCGGGCGGTACTCGGGGAGCAGCCGCCCTTTCTTCTTGAACACCACGCCGCAGGCGTTGCACAGCGTGCGGGCTCCCTCCGGACCCTTGCGCCACTGTGGTGTTTCCTCTGTCTCGCAGTGTGTGCACCGGCGTCGCGTCTGCACGGCGTTTGCCGTCACATGCTGCCGCCCCTTGGTCCTCGCCGGTGGCGCGTCAAGAGCCGGCGCCTCCTCCACCTCCACCTCCACTGCCATGGTCTCCACCGACGGGAACGCGTCCTTGTTCAAAAGCCATTCCAGCTCCTCCTCCTCCTCCTCCTCTGCTCGCGCAGGCCCAGCTTCTTCCCAAGACGCCGAAGGAACCGTGTGGTCAAAGAAGGCATCCAAGCTGGCGCCGACACCGCAGGGTAGCACGTCAACCAGCGCTACGACATCGTTGCCGGCTGCCGAGTTGTCCTTGCTGCTCAAAGGGCGCTTCTTCGAGTTGGAGTACGGCAGCTGTCCATTCCAGAACCATTGGCCCCACGCATTGCACAGCGTGCGGGGGCCGGATGGCCCCCGGCGCCACCTTCGCGTCTTCTTCGACGCACAGTGCGTGCACCGGCGCGAGGCCTTTTGAGGGAGGGGCGCGACGCTCCATGGTGCCACCTCCATGTCCTCGCCTTTCTCCGATGGCATTTCAACCTCCTGATGCGGGCCCTGCCTCATCCCCAGTGCCACCTCCATGTCGTCGGCCTTGTTCTCCTCCGCCATCTCCAAACCCTGCACCAACCACAAAAGCCGGAACACGACAACATTTTCAGAGTTTGAGAGTTTCCTTATTGTCAACCACAAACTCTGAAATTCCTCATAGAATCACCAACAACGCACCAGTACAGTGATGCATTTTGCCGCAGCATCAAAGAGCTTGGTAGATATACTGAAGGACAGTGAGGTAACCTGCAGTCATGAAGTTACACTTATATTAGACTTACTTCAGTTAACTCTAACATTCGAACATGAAGTACTCCTATATTTATTAAAAATGAACAGATTAGTAGATAAAGTTGTGAACTTGAAATTTACTTCCGAGTAAATTGCACACAAAGCTTCTGACTTGAAATATTTTTCTTTGCATTTTTTTGTCATATCTAGCTTCATTTTTTGGGGGATTAATATAGCTTCATTTCTTGATACAATGAGATGTGCTGTCCATAACAATATATGAGTCATGCAACAAGTAATTTATAGTCCCCAACAAATTAAACAACAAGTGAAATTAAATATAAGGCAGAGTTGATGTGGGTTTCTGGGGCATAAAAAGGAGGACTGTGAGAAGCGGCGTCGTGGGTTTCCGTCCCTGGATTATGAGGTGTACCAGCTGAGATGCAGTCCCTATAAAAAGTTCGAGCACCGGGCACACTTCTTTCCACCTTCTGGCCAATCTGCTGCTAAGAGGGGTCTAAGCTTTGGGAGCTTTGGATCAGTGGATTCTAGTCGTGCGTCATGGCAGAGCAGAGCATATGAGTCGCGCAAGGAGCGTCAACAGGGGTCAAGTAGGGATAGAGGGACAACTCCAACAGGCCTAGAAGACATGCCCCCGCTGGAGGAAGATGAACCGGCTTACGGCGACGGCCCTATTCCAGTGGGCGTCCATGACGGCTTTGATGAAACGGAGGCCATGGCAATAGAGGAGGTGGACCAGAACTTGCTGCCCAAGATCGATGCCATGCAGATGGGGTCTACACGGGCTGAAAATCGTGCTGATGCTGTGGGTAGAGACCGGGAACCGATCATTCAGTTTCCCGAGGACGATGAGAACCAAGCTGGGGAAAAGGAGGTAAAACCGGTTATGATCAATGTGCATCCCTTTGTTGGGAATGTGATGCAAGCTATGAGCAATGGCTCAGGGAGTAAAGGGGGTTCGCATGGACCGCACTCGAGTGATATGATCCCTCCGTTGAAAAACCTCTCAACCCTACATGTGTCTTTTGGCTCAGCTGATGTACACATGACGGAGTCCATACTTGGGAAAAGGGCTGCGGAAGAGGAGGAGGTCCAAGGTGGGAGGCTCGAGCTGTCGCTAGGGCTGAATTATGGCGGTGCAAGCAAGCCTGTTGCGTCCGAGATGGGGGGCAGGGATAAGCTTGGCGGACAAGCAGCTAATCAGGAAACGAAGGCCCGTGAGACAAAGCAGAAGATTGTGAAGACGGGGCACACCAACACTGGAAAAAAGGCGAGGCCACATGTTTGGTCTCGCCAGGCGCAATGAATTGTTTATCGCTCAACTGTCGGGGAGCAGGGAATACCCCGACAGTTCGTGAGCTAGTTACCCTGTCACGAGTGTGGAGTCCTAGGTTTTTCTTTCTTTGTGAAACTAGACAAGATACAAATAAAATGCATCGGCTGCGTAATAGGTTAGGTCTCAAAGGCTTTGTGGGTTTTAGTAGTTCTGGACAAAGTGGTGGGCTTGCACTCTTTTGGCATGAGCAGTTAATTGTAGAAGTGCAATCAATTAATGAAAGATATATCGATGTGTATGTGCGTGAGTCTGCGAACATGCCTCAATGGCGGCTCACCTGTGTGTATGGTGAACCTCATGTGGAAGATCGTCATCATATGTGGGATGCTATGCGACACTTAAAAACTTTATCTAACCTGCCTTGGTTGGTTGTAGGTGACTTCAACGAGGCGTTATGGCAGGAGGAACATCTCTCCAGTACTCCAAGGGTTGTTGGTCAGATGGAGGCTTTCCGTGAAGTACTTTATGATTGTGACCTAACTGATCTTGGATTTTCAGGCCTGCCGTACACATATGATAATAAAAGACAGGGGAGGGCAAATGTGCGTGTGCGACTGGATAGAGCGGTGGCTTGTCCGCTTTGGCGTGATGCATATGCAGATTCAGAGGTTCAACATTTAATCACACCAATTTCTGATCATTGCCCAATTCTGATACAGATTGAGAAAGAGGTCAGAGTACCACGGAGACAGGCAAGGCGGCAATATGAGATTTTATGGGAGCGGGATTCGGCACTATCGGAGGTGGTGGCCAATGCATGGCGGGAGTCGGGCCAAAAGCAGGATTTATCGGATATCATGACAGGCCTCGACAACGTCATGACATCCCTCATGGGCTGGAGCAAGAAGAAGTTTGGAAACATTGTTCGAGAACTTGAAAAAGCTAGGAAGAGGGTTGAGGTTCTAATGGCTTCAAATGCTGAGCAACATGAGATTCGAAGGGCCACTGATTATATGCAGGAACTTTTATATAGAGAAGAGATGTTATGGATGCAGCGGTCTCGGATTACCTGGTTGAAAGAGGGTGATAGAAACACAAGATTTTTCCATCAGAAGGCGGTTTGGAGGGCTAGAAGGAATAAAATTAAAAAACTAAAAGATGATGAGGGGGTATGGTATGATGCACCATCAGACATGGAGCGGATGGCCTCCTCTTATTTTCAAGAGCTGTTTACTCGAGACCCCTCGCTAAATGCTGACGAACTCGTTAATATGACGCAAGAGAGAGTGTCTGCAGATATGAACGAAGATCTTTGTAAGGAGTTTACTGATGATGAGATAGGTGATGCCCTGTTTCAAATAGGACCGCTCAAAGCTCCTGGAGTTGATGGCTTCCCTGCGAGATTCTATCAGCGCAATTGGGGTACTATCAAAACCGAGGTAATTAATGCAGTTAAGCTGTTCTTTCTTACAGGGCGCATGCCTTCTGGTGTTAATGATACTGCCATTGTGCTTATTCCCAAAGTTGATCACCCAGAGACAGTGAAAGAATTTAGACCAATCAGCCTTTGTACAGTGGTTTACAAAGTAATTGCAAAATGCTTGGTGAATCGACTGAGACCGATTCTAGGAGATATTATATCCATAAATCAGAGTGCCTTTGTGCCTGGCAGACTGATAACTGATAATGCTCTGGTTGCTTTTGAATGTTTGCATTTCATTGAGCACAATACAAATATAAATAAGGATTTTTGTGCTTATAAACTTGATCTGTCTAAAGCTTATGACAGGGTGGATTGGGATTTTCTGAAGAGAGTGATGCAAAGGATGGGTTTCTCTCACCGGTGGGTTGACTGGATAATGTCATGCGTCACCTCGGTGAGATACCAAGTTAAGTTTAATGGAAACCTCCTGGATTCATTTTCTCCTTCTCGGGGCCTCCGTCAAGGTGATCCTCTCTCTCCATTCCTGTTTCTGTTTGTGGCAGATGCTTTGTCAACTTTGTTCCAAAAAGAGGTAAATGATGGTACCATTGTGCCTCTGAAAGTCTGTCGTAGGGCACCCGGTGTGTCCCATCTCCTGTTTGCTGACGATAGCCTCCTGTTCTTTCAAGCCAAGGTCGAGCAAGCTAATAAAGTTAAAGAGATTCTGGAGGTTTATGCAACCAGCACAGGTCAGCTGATCAACCCAAATAAATGTTCTATTATGTTTGGAAAAGCATGTCCCCAGGAGACTCGAAATGAGATAAAATCTACGCTGATGCTAACACAAGAAACCTTCGAAAGTAAATATCTGGGCTTACCAACACCAGAGGGAAGAATGTCAAGTGGCAAGTTCCAGAGCTTACAAAATCGTCTAGCGAAGTGCCTTGTGGAGTGGGATGATACAAACAAGTCACAAGCTGCTAAGGAGGTTCTAATTAAAGCAATAGCTCAGGCGATCCTGGTGTATGTCATGAGTGTTTTTAAATTACCCTTGGGCCTGTGTGATGAGCTCACAAAGATGATTCGCAGGTATTGGTGGGGTGCTCAGGATGGCAAACGGAAAACACATTGGGTGGCTTGGGATATCATGCTTCGACCAAAGGACTACGGAGGAATGGGCTTCCGTGATATGAGACTCTTTAATCAGGCACTGTTAGCAAGACAAGCTTGGAGGTTAATCCAGTTTCCTGACACCTTGTGTGCTCAAATTTTAAAGGCCAAGTATTATCCTAATGGGCTTTTAACTGACACTGTGTTTTCGGGTAATGGTTCTTCTACTTGGCATGCAATTGAGTATGGCCTGGAGTTGCTTAAGCAAGGAGTAATTTGGAGAGTCGGCAATGGTGCTAGTATCCGTGCTTGGAGAGATCCTTGGATACCAAGAGAATCTAACCGCCTTCCGATTTCGAATCAAGGGCGATGCCGATACCGTTGGGTGTCAGACTACCTGCAACCTAATGGTGCATGGAATGAGCAGCGCTTGGGCCAGTTCTTCCATGATGATGATGTTGTAGAAATTCTAAAGATCAAAACATCTAGTAGGAATGAAGGGGATTTCATTGCATGGTATCCAGAGAAGATGGGAATCTTTACGGTTAAATCAGCTTACCGTTTAGGTCTGAGCAAGCAAATGCAACAACAGGATAGAGGTGCGTCCAGCGCTAGACCTGATGGTGCAAGACCTGCCTGGAGAACCATTTGGAAGTGCCCGGTACCTCCCAAAGTTAAAACGCTGGCTTGGAAGATATGTAGTAACGCTATTGCCACTCAACAGAGCATGATGAGAAGACATATGACAACCCAAGGTACTTGCACGATTTGTGGGATGGAGGAGGAAGACACATTCCATGTGTTCATGCGATGCCCACATGCCCGTCAGCTCTGGCTTGCGATGAAGGAGGTGTGGCCGCTCCCGGAGGACAGTAAGTTAAAGCATACAGGTACTGAGTGGTTACTCAGCCTACTGCAGAACGTTGATGAGAACCAGAGGGTTTCGACTCTCCTCACTCTGTGGCGCATTTGGCATGCCCATAACGAAATGACACATGGGAAACCTTGCCCACCGATTGAAGGCTCACGTCGATTCCTAACCAGTTATATGAACTCCCTGATGCTGATAAAACAATTTCCTAGAGCAGATATTGCTAAGGGGAAGATGGTCCTTGATCCGAAGCAAGGTTTCTGTATGGCAAAAGGAGGCAAGAAGGAAAAACATGACACCTGCCGATGGACTCGACCTCCACCAGGCATGGTTAAGCTAAATGTTGATGGATCCTTTACTCAGAATGGCGCGGGTATTGGCATGATTCTCCGTGACCATAATGGGGAGACGGTGTTCACTGCTTGCCGTCCCCTGGATCAATGCGATGGGGCTCTTCAAGCGGAGCTGCTGGCGATCGAAGAGGGTGTCAAGCTGGCGATGACCTGGTCGAACCTGAACATTGTCGTGGAGACTGATTGTGCAGATGCTGTGGGCTTGATCACTGGGAAGCAGCCGAATATCTCTGCTTATGCGTTCGTTGTAACGGCGATTAATAGGCTCTTCCGTGAAAGAGATGTGTCCTTAGTCAAAATTCCTCGTGGCTGTAATTCTGTAAGTCATGAACTGGCACAGTTAGGGCATACCCAACGTAGAACTGGGTTTTGGTTAAGGGACTCCCCGCAGGAAGTTTCCATAGCCATTACCAACGATTGTAATCCTTGTGCTTCTGTTTAATTTATTTCCTTCCCCGCAAAAAAAAGATGTGGTTTGGAACTTGTGAAGTTTAAGGTAGGAAAAAATGATTTTTTTCTTATGTTAATCCAAGAAAAAACACAAAGAAGCTGCGACCTCTAGGCATAATCTGTTGTGCTCTTCCTCTTGGACCACTTGAGATTGGTGAGTAGATTTGACAGACCATTGGAGATGTTTCTCACACCATGAGCTGGCCTGGTAAAGTTTTTTTTTTGGATAAGTACCGAATTTCATTGATATAGAAAGAACAGGAGCATACACGCAATGATAGGTGGTAAATTCTTCATTTGATAATGTAAGAAGTACCTTTGCACCAAGGGTAAGAAATTGTCCCAGGTAATGAGTTATATCCAAATCAGAGCATTTCAGAGCGACCTGCAGAATTGACCTGTGTAGCGTGCAGTGTGACACACCTGAACATGTGGAATCGATCCAAGATGCCTAAAAATGCCAGTGTTAAGGTAGCGTACACATACTACCAGAAGACAACAACAGGGAGTAACTGAAGCGACGATCAACTAAGCCAAAGTGAATCAGCAACTGCTTCTAACGGCAGTGCGGCAGGCAATTAATCTGAAAATGGAGAGTAGCTAAAACAAAGCATGGAAGTGGGAAAAAGGATACGAGAAGACCTTGGAGTATCAGGCCCAGATCATCTGCAGAGAACTCCTCAAGTTGCTTGATAAGATAGGTCCGCTTCTCCAGAACCTGTTATATATGATGACAACTAGAAAGTTACTGTTTGATTGGATTCTAAATCGAATCTGATTATCCACTAATAGCCGAGCAGAGAAGTGCAACACAGACTGAATCGAAGGATAAAACAAGGCGATAGGTAGAAAGCGCACTAGCATTGCGCCAATGCGTGAGGCCCAAATCGGAAAATTAACTCACTTTACTGAAGAGCACCCACGAACGAACACTAAACCCCACCTAAAAACCCCCGTTTCCGAATCTCCGACTGCCGACTGGCATCCCCGGCCGAATTCCACACTCACCGCTGCCTGCCCCGTATGGAAGAACACAAATTCAAGACCTGGAGGCCTCGGACAGGCCAACTGAACCCTAGGGAGTACGGAGTAGGGGGGACATGGAGATGGACCGGGGGAAAGGGATCTGCGAAGTCGCGTGCGGGATGAGACGCACCTCGGAGGATCCAATGGCTTCTAGGAGGCGTCCCAGCTCGCTTCTGCCCCTCCTCTCCGCTTCGCCACCGCCGCCGCCCTCGCCGTTGGTTTCCATTTCTCTCTCGCTCTGCTTCTCTAGCACACAGAACAACACACCCTGGGTTCTAGAGTGTTCGATTCTTTTTTTCTAGGCTCTGGTGGTTTTTGCTCTTGTCCTCTTGGGCGCCCCGGTTTCCGTTTCCCGCCACTCGGGTTTTCCCTTACCAAAAAAGAGTTCTAGCAGTTGCCATTATTTATCTTGTGACAATATAACATACTCTCTCCGTTTTAAAATATAAGATGTTTTATTTTTGTAAAGCAAATATATCTATATAGTATTATATATTAGTGTGTAGGTTCACTCGAATATACACAATAAAAGATATCTAAATACATTTGTTTCATAAATCTAAAATATTTTATATTTAAAAACGGAGGGAGTAATTATTAAAAAATAAGTTTGGTTAGTGTAGTACTCCTACCATTCCAAAAAATATGTTAAACATTTCTTTATATTTGAATGTCTTTATACACTAAATAGCGTCTAGATATACGAAAATGCTAATCTGATCTTGGGTGTAGCTGCTCCTGCAGTGAAGACCAATGACATTCAGCCACGTTGCCAAAACGCTGCCCCCATTTAGATATATCTAAATTTAAGGAAACCTTCAACATCCTTTTTAGGACAGAAGTAGTATAAAAGTCATAAGAGCCACTCCAACAATGCCCAAAAGTAGGACACCACCTTTTGGTTTTGGACACCATAATTTCAATTTTTGGCACATATTTTAGAAAATGTAAAATAAGATAGAGCAAAATTTTAGTCTAGTGGCTCTGTGTCCCGACCTCTCACCATCTTGTCAGGGGTTAGGAAAGGCGAGTCCTTGTTGAGTGATCTTGTGGTTGTACGTTGTAAGCCAAAAGGCATCGTCTATATGGTTTTTGGATCGGTTTTTCTCATAACTAGATCACTCTTCTATCTATTCAATGAATTTAGCAGTTAATATTGAAAAATCAGATGCCAAAAAAGAGCACCACATACTACATGTATACGTATTCTAACATTCCCCCACAGTCGCAGCGGGAGTGAAGCGGACGATTGCGACTGGACTTGAAGTCTCGCGCTTCCGTCGTCTTCTCCGCCTTGTCATCATCAACTGTGTCTCTGATGTATTGGTCTGGCACCTAGGATGGTGACTGCGTCCTCTTCTGGTGCCTCTTCTCTTCCCTCCCGCAGTCATAGCGGGAGTGTCGTGGACGTTGTTGACGACGCGGATGCTGTTGACTGGAGTTGTTGCCGATGAGTTGCTATAGACGTTTCCCTTGATGTCGATGTCGAGGAAGCCGATCATGATGTAGCCGTGGTCGTGGTAGTCGTGGTCGATGTAGTACTCATCGTAGTTGGTGTAGCCGCAATCGCCGAAGGCGCAAAAAATTGCACAATTTTTTTCTTCTCTTTTGTTGTTGTTGACGGAGCTGCAGTTGTAGAAGAGGCACCTTGCGGATGTCAGAGGGTGCATTCTGGGCTGACGTTTCGCACCTTAAAAGGTACCATCACAGGCGTCTTGCAGATGTCAGAGGACGCGTGCGTCTTGCAGATGTCAGAGGACACGGTCATAGGTGAGACCACTAGTGTTGCCAAGACTGGAGGAAGCCCACCGCACACCGATTTTGCCAGAACCATGTGCGCCATGTAGGGGCTATCACAAGTGGTGATGTCGGTTTGTCGATGCAGTCTTATCCGTCGGACGCGGTCAATGTCGGTGTCGTGTCGTATCGCCTTGCAGTAATACTGTCAGAGGGAGGATGTTCATCCTTGTGGACGATGTTGTGTGGCGGCGGCAGTATTGCCGAAGTTGTTTTGTTGATGGAGACCACGTTGATGAAGACCTTGGCGATGAGGTGTCGGTAATGTAGCAGCAGCAAGCGTGAAGAAGCGTCGCTTGAAGGCGTCCCTCACGGTGACGTGTCGTGATGCCTTGTTGTTGGAGAAGTCGATGAAGTCATGTTCCACACCTGGAACCTGCCTGTCGTGTGGATAATGTCGCTTCTCATGAATGTACTCGACGAAGTTCTTGTAGTTGGATGGTGTAGTCATACAGCTCGGCAGAGGTGCAGTGGTTTGTTCGGTGCAGATGGATTGGTCGAGGCGGTTGGGCTGACCCTCTTCTGGTGCCTCTTCTGGTGTAGTCATATATTCGCCATCTCACCTATGACTGCGTCCTCTTCTGGTGCCTCAGGTCCATATAGATTCCCAGCTGAGTTTTACCAGCACTTTTGGGATGTCATCAAAGGTGACCTGCTCGAGTTGTTTTTTGTCCTTCATTCTGGACAACTTGAGCTGTTCGTCTGAATTTTGGTGAAATTCACATTTTTGGATTCCGTTGTGGATGTCACCAAACCTTGTAAAATTCATAAGTAATTCATAATTGCTCCAAAAAATATGAAACATTCACATTTGGCTTCTTTGTTTCAAATAGTGTCCATGAAAAATAAAATTCATGTGGTGTAATTAAACATCAAATATTTGATAGTTGTTTCACAAAATAAAAAATGATTCTTTTATGCACATAAAATAAAAACTCCTTGTGGCAACATAGTGTGTCATTTTGGACCATACCCATGTCCGATATAAGACCGATCTAGCAAACTATGTAGCGATTCGGGCTAGAACACTGGTCATTTGCCCTAAAAATATTTTATAAAATAAAAAACAAAGGAAGACCAGATCAACTCAACCCTATACCAAATCAGATCGCTGGACCCCTCACTCAACATATTACCCCATGAAGACCATCTGAACCGTGTATATGCCACAGATCGAACACACTAGGGGCGCGTTTGGTATCTTGCATGGTGGTTTGTGTGGATCGTATGAGTAGAGAAGATTTTTTTTCGTGGGCATCCAAATAAGAGGGGTCTCACCAAGGTGGCCAGCGCGGTGCGTAAAATACCCTCCACACAGGCCCTGGGGATACCTCCGAATCGAGCGTTTCCACGGGGCCAGGCTCGTCTCTGGCTTCAGTGAGCCAAAAACGGTCAACGCCTATACCAAGACTGGCTTCCCCTCATCCTTGTTTAACTTTCTCTCTCCTTCCTCTAAACAGCTTCCTCATAAGCCCTTCATAGTACCACAACCATGGATCATTGAAACATGTGTCCTACATAACAAAATGCATCTCGACGAGGGGAATCCATTCTGACCATCCGTTTCGAGTTTCGTTTGGTGTAAGCTTCAATTTTGTTTGAAACTGATTTGACCAAATTTTGTCAAATTCATCGCACACGAGCCGCCGATTAAAATTTCCTTTGGCGAGGAGCTTCACCACACTGTTCCACATAACTTTCGTGTTGTAAGTTTTTGTTTCGATGATCATAGAAAATATGGTTTGCATCTCTCTTGTATACTGCAATGGTGTACGTATATGTATTCATCCTCTTTGGATTGTAGGTGTTCATGCTCGTTGCTGTAGCATAGATCGTCGGTGTGCGGCGCGACAGATTCGTCGGTTCCGGTGGCTAACGGCGGTGAGCGCCGACGCGGCGGGACAGACTCGCCGGCTACCGCGTCACGGCGGCGTCGGCGCGGCCTTTTTTACAGTGCACATACACTGTTCTTGTTAGCATAACCATGATTCGTTTAATCGTGTGCTCTACACGAAAAAGATGCACCTCAACGAGATGAATCCATTCTGACTATCGGTTTTGAGCTTCGTTTGGTATACATCTTCAATTTCATCTGAAAGCGTTTTGAACGAATTTGTCAAATTCATCGCACACGGTCCATCGTTAGAAATTTTCTTTCATGTGTAGCTTCAGCGCATCGTTTCACACAATTTTCGTGTTGGAAGTTTTTGTTTCGGTGGTCATAGGTAATTCCATCTCCATCTCTCTGTATACTGAAAGGAGTACGTATGTCTGTTTCTCTGTCTTCATGCTAGAAGTTGTTACCTAAATCAACCGGGCATGGCGCAAGTCCACGAACTCACCGTCTTTGGCGGCTACCAGTGGTGAGCAGCGACGCCGTGCAACGGACTCATTGGCTTCGACTGTTATCGGTGGCGAGCAGCGACATGATGGCTGCGCCTAGCCATTGTGTGATAGTGACGAGAGGAAGAAGAAGTACCTATAGTGGTGTGTATGTGATAAGCATATCATGGTGAGACTACTAATGAGACTGCAAACATCCAAATAGCTGGACCAAAGTGGATTCGAAAATACAGCCACAGTGTATCATAGGCTACCAAATGATAAAAAAAAATCATCAAAAATATAGTTGTGTTGCACGGTGCGACACAGACTATCGAGCGCATGGTCTTAGAGAGCAAAAAGACGCCCAGGTAACCAGTCGCCTATATGCATTCGCTGCAATCTTAGCCGAAACGAAGAGCCTACCACCAATCATCATGTACAGTACGTACGAATGTACACAACTTGTCAACCTGGAATAGTACATGCAGCAGTCGATCGATCGGACGCACGCAGCGATGTGATGAGAAAAAGAATCTCGGGATCGACGCGCGGCAATGATGGAGCTGCCCGCCAGCGTGGCGTGGCGTGCATGGCGTACGTACACCGGATAAACTAATCGGTGGAGTAACAGCGCCCGGCGGCATTTAACTAAGAGCCTTTTTGTTTGGGCTTCTAGGTGCTTTCCACCAGAAAAAGCAGGTTGAACCAAACAAAGAGCTCAGCCGTGAGGTGGGCTTTTGCCGAAGCACGTCTCCCTCCCGCACATCAGGAAAAGCACGTAGGGGAGGTGCTTCCCGAGCTTTCTCCTTCACAGCCCGAAACGGTATTCTTGTTTGCCCAATTCGTTTCAGCTATTTACAAGAAATTGCCACCGAGGGGGCGACCAGGAAAAGGAACTCGGGGTCGAGCCAACACAATAGCGATACCGAACCAAAAAAAAAGAAAAACGGAAACACCTCCTCGCTCTCGAGAACAGAACAGGCGATGCGTTAGGGTTCCTCGCCGCCAGCCGCCGCCGGTCGCCGTCGGCCCTACCCACCTCCTCCGCCGCCCCTCTCTCCCCTTACTCCTAGCATCTGCCGGATCTTTCCTCCCCCACCATTCCCGGGGCGCCGCGCATCTCATCGGCTCTTGACCGGGAGATCGAGGCTCGCCTCCGGAGCTCGTCCCGACCGCCGCCGGAGGTCGTTCGTCCGCAGCCGGAGGTCGATTCGTCCGCAGCCGGAGCTCATCCCCGCCGCCGGAGCTCATCCCCGCCGCAAACCGCCGCCGTTCGTCATCCTCCTCCTACACGCATCCACGACTGCCGGTAAGGTGAGCCGCTGTGATGATATTGGTACATCATTTCATGATTGTGATGTGATGCTATTGCTAGTGATAGTGTTCCTATGATTATATGGTATGCTGTGATAAGGTATTTTGCTACTGCTATGGTGCTGTGATATGGTAGATTGCTAGTTGCATCTGATGGTATTTTGCTACAGCTCTGTTGTTGTCATATGGTATATTGCTACTGCTATGCTCTCTGTAGTAATTATGTAGTGTTTTCTTGTTTAGTTTCTCTGTACCTTGCAATGGAGAAGGCTGTTTGGGATGCCTACCACACTAGAGTTTTTTGCGACATATGCATGGATGAAGTGAACGCAAATAATAGGGATGGAGGGTGCTTGAGTAGAAAGGGGTACAAGAACCTTGGTGAGAAGTTCGCTGAGAAAACAAGAAAAACATTATCAAAGAAGCAATTCAAGAATAAATGGGATGCTTTAAAGAAGGATTATACTGGTTGGATGGAGTTGCAAAATGCAACTGGGCTAGGTTGGGATCCGATAACAAAAACTATGGACGCAGATGATGAGTGGTGGAAAACTCACCTAGCTGTAAGTTATTACGCTTGCCTTGTCCTTTTTTTTTCTATTGTGTTGATGCCCAATATTTGAACTAATTGATCTATTATGTTTCTTTTGCAGTTTCGTCCTGACCATGCAAAGTTCCGAAATGGACCACCAGCCAATTTAGAACAACAGGATGTCATGTTTAGGAAAGCTCATGTCACCGGAGAATCATCAGCCATTCCGGGTGAAGAAACAGGAGAGGACCAGGAAGGTGCAATATTGTTGGATGATGATGGTGAGGCTGTGAAGACAACGTTAGGGAAGCGCAAGGGTACAGGAGAAAAGGAAAGGGAAAACCCCTTTCTTAAGGTGTACAACAATGCCTTGACCTCTCTAGTTTCAAGGGCTGATGTTGGCAGTTCTTGTGGCAAGGATGACTCTGTCCCTACTATGAAAGAGTTTTTAGCGATGGTTCGAGAGTGTGGAGTCAATGAAGGCACAGATCTCATGTTCACGGCTAGCAAGCTTGCTGTGAAAAGGGAGAATAGAGAGTTGTTGGCAGCCTTTGAAACAGCTACAGGAAGGATGCATTATCTCCAGAAGACGCATGATGAGATGAACAAGTAGACGTGTGATGCAATTCGTGTACCATTTATGTACTGTTTATTGTAGACTATGCTTGAACCATTGATGCATATTTGTTGTAGACTATTTGTGATCAATCTTGAACCTATGGACCATTGTTGTACCATTTATGTAATGTTTACTGTAGACTATTCTTGGATCATTGATGCATATTCTTGAACTATTGATGACTGTTATAGGTCTGGTTATTTTATTCTTGAACCATTGATGCATATTTCATGTCTGGTTATTTTATTCTTGAACCATTTATGCATGTTTCATGTCTGGTTATTTTATTCTTGAACCATTTATGCATGTTTTATGTCTGGTTTTTAATAGAACTTACTGATGAAATCAGTCGGTCTCTTGAAACAATTCACAGAAAGTTCCAAATGGTATTGAATTGTCTTTATAAATTGGGTAAAGACAACATAAAACCAGTGGATCGTAATTTCACGGATGTGCATCCAAAAATTCAAGATCCACGATTTTGGCCTCATTTCAAAGGTGCCATAGGCGCCATAGATGGATCGCACATTCCTGTCGAAGTTCCTGCAGAAGAACAAGTTAACCACACTGGAAGACATGGATACACATCACAAAATCTGTTAGCTATATGTGACTTTGATCTCAGATTCACATTTGTTGTCGCTGGATGGCCTGGTTCAGCACATGATACACGGATACTGAACCGTAGCATTGAGAAGTATCAACAAGAGTTCCCAACCCCTCCTGATGGTACTACTCTCTCAAACTATTTGAATGAGTTATATGCGCTTTGTTGTATGCATGTCTTACATGTTTTTTATGTGTGCAGGTACATACTATCTTGTTGATTCTGGTTATCCCAATAAAAAGGGGTTTCTTGCTCCTTATAAAAACAATACATATCATTTACCGGATTTCCGTCGAGAAGGGCTACCAACAGAAAAGGAAGAAATTTTCAACTATGCACATGCTCAGATTCGGAACGCTATCGAGCGTATCTTTGGCATCTTGAAAAATAAGTGGCGCATGTTGAAGGGCATCCCTTCTTACGGCTTGGTAACACAGAAGAGAATTATCCTTGCATGCATTGCGCTTCACAATTTTATTAGAGATTCAAATTTACGTGACAAGCAATTTGATCGATGTGATTCGGATGAGAATTACATTCCTAAGGTGCAAAGGCAAGCAGTAACCTTGGCTGGTGATACCGCTCCGGGTGGACAACACACTAGAAGCGTGAACTCAACACGTGATGACATTGCTGATTCTTTGTTTAATGCTAGAGCAAACTAGAAGTATCTCTGCTAGATAGTATTATGCCATGCATATGTATTTGGACCTACTATATTCACGATGGATATGTAACTAATGATGTATTTGTGTTAATGTTCGTGTCTATTCGTAGTATTATATAGTTATTTGTAGTAAATCAGCACAAAAAAAACCATCTTCACGACTCTCAGGGTATTTTAGACAATTCACTAGTTTACAGCCAGACAGCCAGCCAAATAACTAAAAGGTACAACTCAAAACAGCAGCTTTTCCTAGACAGCAGCTTTCTCTGCACAGCACCACAGCCAGCCACAGCCAGCCCAAACAAAAAGACCCTAAGGCTAATAAAAACCTGACCTGCTGGGTTGAGACGAGTCGCTGTTGTGGATGGAGACGTGAAAGCTCGGGAGCTGGGCGGATCCGAGCGGTGCAGGTGTACCGTGTACGTGGCGTGGGCGTGAGGAGGCGGGGCCGCGCGGGCCCCACCTGCCGGGCAACGTGGACGCCGTCCCGTCCACAGGACGCGAGCAGCTGACGGGCACCACCATACCACATGCAACGCAGAGGGAGATGCAACCCCAGAGAAGAGAAAATATCTCCTCTGCTCCCGTCTTCTCCAACGTCCCGGATCCTCGGAGCGACCTGCTCTCAACACCGGCGAACCAGGTTCACAACGTGCACGGCCGCGGTTGGTCGGCGTCCAAAGCACGTGGGGTCCGAAACCAGCAGACGAGTCCTGGTTGATACGCCGTATCCGCGAGCACCCGACATGCATGGCGCCTCCCCATTGGCCTGCAACCGTCGGGACGCCACCTCCTTGGTCTGAACCGGACGCGCGGACCCGCTCGCTCGGGCGCGCCACCGCCGCGTGTCCTCGTCCGGCCTCTTTCTATCCGCCACGTGTGCTCCCGCCCGCCCGTCCTGGCGCGACACGATATTTGTTCCGGCCGGCTCCGGGAGGTATATATATATAGCCGGCAGTGCCCCTCTCCCGGCTCTCTATCTCGTCCACAGCTGATAATCCAAAGCAGGCACTCGATCGCGGCAGGCCACATTCCACGTACAAAGAGGAAAGGAGCAGTGAGACACGTACGTACGTGTCGCCTATCTCTATCTGTGAGGTGGTGTACGTACACTGCGTACGTACGGTAGATCTTGGTATACGGCTGGCGTCGGAGATGGGGATGGTGCAGTTGCAGGGAGTGGCGGCGGCGGGGAGGATGCCGTCCATGGAGATGGAGGCGGAGCCCAAGACGCTCACCCTACAGCAGCTCAACTACGCGAGGGTACGTACGTACTACGTCTATACATGCTCGTCCATGCTTTGTTCGAAATTAGGCACTAGATTCCTTTCTTTTGTTCCACGTCCATCTTATGTCCGATGCATCGGTCCCCACTAGTCAATTCGCGCTAGCACAGAAAAACCAAATCTTGCTAGGATCTCACTCAAGTCATGTGTAAAGAATCTCTATGCCATTTGCAGGGTTCAATTTAATAGTATATTGTAATCTGCAAATAAATGTTTCCTTTAGGAATTTTGAAAGATATATATAGCCAGGTAATATAATTAATACAAGGCTAGCTGCACTTGCCCACACAAGAGAGTTGAACAAGATTTCCAAACAATGCAAGTAATTCAGATTTTTCCTCTTGTATCTTATTGACGAAACATCATGCATCATGCCCTTTGGGTGGTTCTGCTAGTTCATCAGATTAATTAGAAGGATTTGATGATGGGGGAAATGAAATTTTTTTTTATTAATTTTACATACAAATGTAGAAAATATTTTCACTTATAAAATTAAAAGGTGTAGTCCAGGTGTCTAGGTAGCCATAGCCAGAAACTATTCATTTCAGCCAGCCATTTATCCCACGTGGAACTCTACAATTTGTCCGTTGTGGTTAGTGGCCTAACCCGACTGTATATGGTCGTCTTCACTCATTTTCTTGTTTGTACAACCAAATAAATCCTACTCTCTTTGTTTTAAATAAAATAAATATAACGTGTTTTAGCTTTTTCTAACAAATATGTATCTATACTTAAAAAAACAAATATGTATCTAAATATTTTTTACTGTATTCATTAAAAGCAAAATAAGTGAACATACACATTAAAAAATATCTAGATACATGTTGTCAAAAAAAGGCTAAAAATATTTTATATTTAGAAACAGTTAGAGTAATATTTTGGGTTGTAGAAAACGATTAAATAAACTTCCGCTATTTCATAGTACACAATTATTTTTTGTATACCTGCATAAAAATTTATAGACCTGCGTGGGTTGCAGTCACCCCAAACAAATGCATAAAAACATCTACTCACTACAACAGAAATCCAAAAGAAATACAGAGCAGAAAGAATTGACCTAAAAAATAATTTAATAGCAAATTGAAGGTGCTTACGTACACGAGTGCAACTGCAGTGGCCCTGGTGCATGCGTGGGCCGGTCTCTGTCACTCTCGTAGGAATACTCGCATGAAACGTGTGTAACCCCATGTTTGTCGTACGTCCCGGTCATAGTACGACTATACTAGAGAACAGTAGCGACATGGACGTCTTGCCCGATTACGTACGTCGCACGTATGTACATTCGTAAATCTTACTCATATACACATCTCGTATACGTAACTTGTATGTGTGTACACGTACATGCCACACGTGTACGTACATAACAATTAACTGACGTGTATATATATTAATCGGGATTGCAGGAGGCTGCGCTGTACGTGGTGAGCACCAAGACGACGGAGGAGGCCATCAGGATCTTCACCGAGGGGCTCAAGCCGGTGAGGGGCGTGCGGAAGATGGGCTCCTCCTCCACCACCGACTGCTCCTCGTCGGACGACGACGTCGAGCTAGGATCCTCCGAGGACTCCACTCCGCGCGCCGGCGGCGGCACCTGCTGCCGCAGCCACGGGCGCTCCGTCACGAGAGACATCGCCACCGCGCCCTTCTAGCTAGCTAGCTGCTTCAGTAGCTCTCAACTTTTACTTCCATCTGCCATGGTATTTTGTTCCTCTTCCGGCATGTTTTTTTTTCAGCTTTAGCTTAGCGCGGCAGGCAGATTTTGAGGTGCGTCCTGGCCTAGAGAAGGCTACAAGAGACGTGAAGCTAGCGCGTGCTGCGTGTGTGTACATATAATCAGCAGCTAGCTCTGTACGTTAGAGCTTTGCCTCCAACAAGTTAATTTCCTTGTGTTCATCTGTGCCACAGAGCAAAGAGCATCCACAATTTCCTGTTGATTTTTCTCATGTCACAAGATGCAATGCAGATATGCAGCAAAATATAGTTGCTTGCCGTGTGCCTACATACTGGAAAGGAGAGCGCAGTGTCAGTGACACTCGGTGATCGAAGAGTACCGCAAACGGTGAAGACAAAATCAGTTAAGTCTTACAGAGTAGTGTGTGTTCACTGACACTGGAATGATTTTGTTCGGGTCGAGAAATCTGGTCAAATAACTTTGAGGATTCTGAAGTATATAAGGTTGGCGCACGATCAGGGGCATTCTGAAATTCTTATTGCAGTTCTTCAATCATTAGTACCGATTAGGCAGGCTACGAATAATTCTGAATCGATGGCTGCCTGAAGGTCAAGTCCGCCCAGTCACCGGCCCGAAGGACATGCCGTGAAGCAAAATTAATGGGCTGCCGTGCATTGGACTTCAAGGACGCTACGTGTTCATCGGGAAAAGGACGGTCCATATTGGAGCTCTCTGCTTAATTTCGACAGGTAGCAAACAGACGACACTGTTAGTTTCAGAACCACGAATATATGGATTATTATTTCCACACGCAAGAAATTAAAAGAATGATCTTCTGTTAGTGCATTTCTGCCTTCCGAATTTTCCTCTCGGGTTGCCATCTCTGACTCTGACTTGCATTATGTCTGTGCTTAGTGCCCGTGATACTCGACAGGTGGCATCGAAATTTCAGAAGCCTGCCTACGTACGTGTCAAGTACCTAGGTTGATCGAACACGACATATAGTTCTTGTCACTTGTGGTAGTCCTATGGAACGTAACTAGCATGGTCATCCGTACAATCGTGTGTCTAGATCAATGTTTTCTTTTGTACATAGACATGATTAGTTTTGAAGAAAATATTTCATTTTCATATAAGAAAAAGATTTGTCTTATCCATTAATTAAGAAGATGCTAAGAAGATGCTGAGTTACTAGCAAAAACCCGAGCAAAAACTATACAATGATGTCAACACCACGGGGCCACACCCGCACTCACACTCAAGACCCGACAAACAGAGCCAAGCTCAAAACACCACGCCTACAAGATTAGACGACCTCTCGCCGGACAAGACGCTGTAACTGTTATGGGAGAAGCAAATACGGGGTTCAAAAATTGTTGAAGAAACCAACCATAGGAGGAGCTGCGCCTACTACGACATGGTGATCAACATTAACGGTTGTCAAAATTTTGGGCCACTACCCCGACATCTAGCTTTGGCACCATGCCTCCAATGGAACACCAACACCACACCTTCGACTCCCATCCCAATGTAACACCACTGGCACTTGAGCCACGATGCCACATGACTTAGCCACCCACAACCCAAACTGCACATGACAAATTAACATCTCATAGACCATGGCCGCCCCAACGTAAAAGATAAAACGACAACTCTAATACACATTGATGGTGATGAAATCTCGCCGCACTAGCAACACAAGATTGTCACCCAGACCATGCAGGCAATTTCTCTGTCCCATGAAATAGTTACCCGTCATGGTTTTCGAGGCTACCACCTCAACGCGCACACAACATCCACCCGAGGTCGATGCCCCGACATCCACTGTCATGACGATAATATAAAGATGCACCAACTATCGAATGTAAGTTCTCTAAGGCAAAGCCTCCAAGAAGGGAGCGGTGTAGCTGCCGCCATCGTCCGCCTTAGGAACCCGGAGGTAGGGATTTCTCCCGGAGAGCCCAAACCCTTCCAAAGGTGTACACGGAGCTCCCTGGGAAGTGTCCCGAAGGAGAGAAATAGCATTGTTGTACCACTGTTAGTAGGCTTTCACCTAGAACTCCTCCACGCCTCCCACTGCCTCAAACGAACAAGGAAAACCAGAAAAATCAGAGACATCAAAGTACCAAGCGTGACATGCTCTATATGCGCATGTATGTGAGCGCTTGCGTTTATACCGTGTTTCTAAAAAAACTATTGAAACTAGTTGTCGACCTCTGACAAACAAATGTGCTCTAACAGTTTGGGTGTGGGACAGTAGTTGTCAGGAGATAAGGTAACCAAGGCTGAAAATTATTTTGGACTAGTATTGGTTTCTCAATGAGTTAGTCCCTCGGATTTTAGGATTTGTCCAGAATAAAAAATGTTGAAATTTCACTAACTTTTTAGGAAAAAGTGATAATATTAATGGCAATTTTTTTGTATTATTAGATGCGTACTGAAATTTAGTTTCACATTTGTATATGATGCGGGGTGGCCTTTGATGGCGTGGTGATGAATGGTGCCAGAAAACTTGTTGGCGTGTAGTTGATGAAGTAAATGACCGGCCAGTTGGAAACCCCAAGAGAAGGTTTGATGAATATAGCAGCAAGTTTTGCCTCAGTTACGAAACCAAGGTATGTCAATCCAGTAGGAAAAAGCCAAACTCCGGAAGGTGATGCTTGCTAGCCTAGTGACACTCCAACAAGGGCGCCGTCTAGTGCTTTGCTTTGCAGCTGTAACGCGGAACCTGCACACAACACAACCAAATACTTTGTTCCCAACTTACGATAAGGTTGTCAATCTCACCGGTTTGATGTAAACAAAGGAATGAGCGTATCGAGTGGAAAACAATAATAATATGCGAGTAAAGTAAACAGGTGATAGCAATATAATGGAAATAGGACCGGGGTCCACAGTTCACTAGTGGTGTCTCTCCATAAGATAAAATAACACATGCTGGGTAAACAAATTACAGTTAGGCAATTGATAGAATAAAGACAACGTGCATATGTCGAGAGGATCACTATGAGATTTACTCTGGGCATTACAACAAGATACATAGACCGCCATCCAACTGCATCTATGACTAATAATCCACTTGTGGCGAATCAATCCGAGAACTCCACAAGTATTAAGTTGCGAACAACAGATAACTGCATTAAGCAAAGTGTGTAATGTAAACAAAGCATATGCCCTTGGACATAAGAATGTTGTTTTCTCCCTAGTGGCAATAGCACATCTACAACCTTAGAGGTTTCTGTCACTCCCCCAGATTAAATAGAGGCATGAACCCAACTATCGAGCATAAATAACCCCTCTTGGAGTCACTAGTATCTACTCGGCCAAGATAGCTACTAACAACGGAGAGCATGCAAGATCATAAACAACATAGAGATAACATAAGATAATATTAAGCACATCAACTCAATCATAACACCAATATTCATCGGATCCCAACAAACACATCATGTAGAATTACATAACGGTGATCTTGATCATGTAAGGCAGCTCACGAGATCTAAACATGAAGCACATGGTGGAGAAGACAACCATCTAGCTACTGCTATGGACCCATAGTCCAAGGTAGACTACTCACTCATCGCGCCGGAGGCAAGCATGGCGATGAAGAAGACCTCCGGTGGCGATTCCCCTCCGGCAGGGTGCCGGGAAGAGCTTCTGGAACCTCCCGATCTCGAGTCGACGACGGCGGTGGATCGCGATGTATTCTAGAAAAAAGTGATCGGGTGTTTAGGTTTTTCCCGTCGGGGGGTCTTTATAGGCGAAGGGGCAGCGTCATAAGTGGGCCAGGTGGGGCTCACCACAAGGCGGCGCGGCTAGGCCCTTGGCCGCGCCCCCTGGTGGTGAGGCCGCCTCCTGGCTCCTTTCCGTCTCCTCTTCGGTTCTCTGGAAGCTTCGGTAAATTTCTGGATGTTTGGCTTTTGTTTCGTCTAATTCCGAGAATATTTCCTGTGTAACTTTTCTGAAACACAAAAACAGGAGAAAACAGAGAACTGGCACTATGTCATCTCGTTAATAGGTTAGTTCCGGAAAATGCATAAAAACGCCACGAAGTGTAACGAAATACTAAGCAAATGGTGTAAAAACAAGCATGGAGCATCAAAAATTATAGATACGTTGGAGACGTATCAGCATCCCCAAGCTTAACTCCTGCTCGTCCTCGAGTAGGTAAGTGATAACAAAAGATATAATTTTTGAGGTGACATGCACCTACACAATCTTGACCATCTATGTAAGCGTTGTGTGCTGGGATCAAAAGAACTTAAAACATGGGCATGAAAGACATAATCTTGATAGAAGAAACTTAGCAACCATGTTATAACATGAAAAAGAACACAAACAAAAGATCATGAAAATGAAACAATAAAAGTCAACCATGTGTTCAAATCATATGGAAAAACATAGCAAATGGTTTTCAGCTTGTCCTTCATGAGAGAGCAAAACATAAATGCATAGGACACCTTCAAGTTTAAGAGGGCGACTAGATACAAATAATTTAAGAACAAGTGAAACCAACATCATGAATCAATCAATGAAAACTTTGAGATAATGCACATTATACTCAGAATGACAACTATGCTCTCTTAGACGGTGCATAAAGGTAGAAGGTGGAGACTCAACATAAAAAGTAAAAAAAAGGCCCTTCGCGGAGGGAAGCAGTGATTAAACATGTGCTAGAGCTTTTCATTTGTAAAACAGAGATAAAAATTGGGTTTTGAGAGGTGGTTGTTTCATGTCAACGACTGGCAATGGGGACTTACTATCTTCCATAATAAACAAGTGAGAGCGGTTCCGAGTTCTTTGAAAATTTGGCACATTGGTGCTCTTTTATAAAGCTTTGGCACTCCTCCCCACCTTTTTTCCTTTCTCAAACCATGGCTAACCGATTCCATCGGGTGCCCACCAACATTCACATACCATGGAGGAGTGCCTTTTTTTCTTTTTAGAATTAGATTGCAATGGTCTGACCAGCTCCCTTGCAAAATTAATGACGAGCAGATGAAGCTGCCTAGTCGAGGGGTACTTAATTTAATATGGAAGATAGCAATTCCGACCACTACGTCGCCATGAGCTAAAAATAGTGGCACAAAATGAGAAGTAGTTGAAAGTTTTGAAAGGTAACACATGAAAATTTACTTGGAATGGCTTACAAATACCATGCATAGGATTTTTAGTGGACACAATGTCAAACTTGGTTTTTAGGAGTTGGATGCATGAGTAGAGCTCATACTCAGTACAAAATGAGGGCTAGCAAAAGACTGGGAGCGACCAACTAAGAGAGCAATAACGGCCATAATCATGCAAAGCGATAAAGTGACATTAAAAGAAGCATAAGATGGCATCAAAAGTCAAAAACTAAATGATCATAGAGGCAATGGCGACTTTGTATGAGTCTAACATATATGAGCATGCGCCAAGTCAACCCAAATAAAGCATCAAGGAGAAAACCAAAATAATGCTTCCAAATAATTAAAACAACGCATGATTTTTTCAAAGGCTCATTAAGCAATCTCAGTCATTTGAGATAAGTCATGCTACAGCAAAACCACTAAGCATACTATCAAAAACACATCAAGCACGACATGCAAAAGCCTAGGCCGCAGTCTACACAAGCTCCTTTTTGTACCACTTTTTTGCATAAAGCTTTTTCTCTTTTCCAACACCATTCGAACTTTTTTTGAAACAACTCTTTTGATGAAAACCAACATGGACCAGAGGTCAAAATACACCTTGATGAAAAGATATAACAAGATCTGAACACAAATCAAGGTGAAAATCGAAAGCTAAACGCAGTTCTAGAAAAAGAGAACACTCGTTGAAACGATAGGAGTGAAAAATGGAGTGTTCTTGGCAAATGAAAAGCAAGGCAACTTCTCCAAAAGAAATTTGTTGGGGTCCAACCATTTATTGCAGCAAACAAAACTAAACAAAACTGAAAACTAAAACAACTGACGCTCCAAGAAAAATGCATAGTGCATAAAGCAATAAAAATATAGTGTGTTGAAAGGTGATCTGATTTTTGCCGATGAAGAAGGGGTGCCTCGGGGGCATCCCCAAGCTTTGATGCTTGTACCTCTTGGATATTTCTTGGGGTGCGTGGGCATCCCCAAGCTTGAGCTTTTGTCCATTCTTCAACTCATCTCATCATTCTCCAATCCCTACACTTGAAAACTTCCTTCATACAAAACTAAACACAATTCTATTAGCAATATTAGTGTAAGCATAACATTGAATCAACCCTTTTTCCTTTAGGTTTCAACTCAAAACCACCACATATAAAGCATATACTACTGTAGCAACTTCCCCAAAAGTTCCGTGATCAAAAGAACTAAAAAAGAAAGCGATCGAGTGGCAAACACAAATAATGGCAGAAATCTGTCAAAACAGAACAGCTAACAAAGGTCGAATTTTTAGAGGGTTTTCTGTTGCTCAAATCGAAAATTGTATAACTAATGAAAGTTTGGATATAACCTGGGGCTTATGCACAAGAAATCGCAGGTCCAAAAGATATTCTGAAAATTTTCACGAATTTTTACGGTGCAGCACCGAAAACTGTTTCAGGACAGCAACATCCCCAAATCTTACCTCACTCAAATTAGAGGCTTCTCTTGGCACAAAAACGAAATAAAAATGATAAGGAGAGGTCATTACAGTAGTAATAACTTCCAAGACTCAAATAAAATAAAAATAACTGAAAGTAAAAACATTGGGTTATCTCTCAAGAGTGCTTTTCTTTAACTCCTTTGAGCTAGGCGCAGAAAGTGCGAATCAAGTAATATCAAGTGATGAAGCATCAAGCTCATAATTTGCTATAAGAATAGAGTCAAAAAGTAATTTCTTCCTCTTTCTAGGGAAGTGTTCAATACCTTTCTTGAGTGGAAATTAATATTTGATGGTGCCTTCCCTCATATCAATGATGGCACCTACAGTTCGAAGAAAGGGTCTTCCCAAAATAATAGGACATGAAGCATTGCATTCAACATCCATGACAAGAAAATCAACGGGAACAAGGTTATTGTTAACCGTAATAAGAACATCATTAATCCTTTCCAAAGGTTTCTTCTTAGCAACATCAGCAATAGAAACATCATAATAACACTTTTCAAGAGGTGGTAAATCAAGCATGTCATAAATTTTTCTAGGCATGATAGAAATACTAGCACCTAGATCACATAAAGCATGGCAATCAAAACCATTAACATGCATATCAATGATAGGTTCCCAACCATCTTCTAACTTCTTGGGAATAGAAGCTTTTTGCTTCAACTTTCCATCCCTAATTTTCATAGGAGCATTGGTAATATGCGTAGTAAAAGCAACATTTAAAGAACTAGCATTAGGAGTCAAAGAAAGCTTTTGCAAGAACAAAATAACTTCAGATATATTGCAGCCATCAACATCAAAATCATTAAAGTAAATAGAGCTATCATCTCCCACACTCCGAAAATTTGCAGCACTCTTTTGAGAAAAAGTTTTAGCAGTTTTAGGCTTTTTAACACTAGGAGTGGGAGTTTTCTCAACACCAATCAAAGTAAGAGGATTGCTAGCATTAGGAATAACATCATTAGAGGTAGTAATGGTACATACCTTCATCTTCCTAGCCATCTCATCTTCTCTTTCCCACCTGGCATGCAATTCTGCTAGCATCCTAACATTTTCATCAATTCTAACTTGGATAGCATTAGCAGTAGCAAAAGTATTGTTCTCTTTCACATCATTAGGCAACACTTTTAATTTCAGAAGTTCAACATCAAGAGCAAGGCTATCAACTTTAGAAGCAAGAATATCAATTTTGCCTAACTTTTTCTCAATAGACCTGTTAAAAACAGTTTGCTTACCGATGAAGTCCATGAGCATTACCGCAAGATCGGAGGGCGCAGCCCTAGTGTTGTTGGAGGAATTACCATAAGAGTTACCATAACCATTACCATTGGTAGAAGGATACGGCCTATAATTGTTACTAGCAAAATTGTTCCTATAAGCATTGTTGTTGAAATAATGAAGTTTACATCAACATGCTCTTCTTGAGCAACCAAAGAGGCCAAAGGAACATTATTAGGATCAATATGAGTCCTATCATTAGAAAGCATAAGCATTATAGCATCAATCTTATCACTCAATCAAGAGGTTTCCTCAACAGAATTTACCTTCTTACCTTGTGGAGCTCTCAATACCCCCTCTTGGAGTCACTAGTATCTACTCGGCCAAGATAGCTACGAACAACGGAGAGCATGCAAGATCATAAACAACATAGAGATAACATAAGATAATATTCAGCACATCAACTCAATCATAACACCAATATTCATCGGATCCCAACAAACACATCATGTAGAATTACATAACGGTGATCTCGATCATGTAAGGCAGCTCACGAGATCTAAACATGAAGCACATGGTGGAGAAGACAACCATCTAGCTACTGCTATAGACCCATAGTCCAAGGTAGACTACTCACTCATCGTGCCGGAGGCAAGCATGGCGATGAAGAAGACCTCCGGTGGTGATTCCCCTCTCCGGAAGGGTGTCGGGAAGAGCTTCTAGACCCTCCCGATCTCGGGTCGACGACGGCGGTGGATCGCGATGTATTCTGGAAAAGTGATCGGGTGTTTAGTTTTTTCCCGTCAGGCGGTCTTTATAGGCAAAGGGGCAGCGTCAGAACTAGGCTAGGTGGGGCTCACCACACGGCGGCGCGGCTTGCGGCCAGGCCCTGGGCCACGCCCCCTGGTGGTGAGGCCGCCTCCTGGCTCCTTTCCGTCTCCTCTTCGGTTCTCTGGAAGCTTCGGTAAATTTCTGGATGTTCGGCTTTTGTTTCATCCAATTCTGAGAATATTTCCTGTGTAACTTTTCTGAAACACAAAAACAGCAGAAAACAGGGAACTGACACTGTGACATCTCGTTAATAGGTTAGTTCCGGAAAATACATAAAAACGCCACGAAGTGTAATGAAACACTAAGCAAATGGTGTAAAAACAAGCATGGAGCATCAAAAATTATAGATACGTTTGAGATGTATCAGCATCCCCAAGCTTAACTCCTGCTCGTCCTCGAGTAGGTAAGTGATAACAAAAGATATAATTTTTGAGGTGACATGCACCTACACAATCTTGACCATCTATGTAAGCGTTGTGCGCTGGGATCAAAAGAACTTAAAACATGGGCATGAAAGACATAATCTTGATAGAAGAAACTTAGCAACCATGTTATAACATGAAAAAGAACACAAACAAAAGATCATGAAAATGAAACAATAAAAGTCAACCATGTGTTCAAATCATATGGAAAAACATAGCAAATGGTTTTCAGCTTGTCCTTCATGAGAGAGCAAAACATAAATGCATAGGACACCTTCATGTTTAAGAGGGCGACTAGATACAAATAATTTAAGAACAAGTGAAACCAACATCATGAATCAATCAATGAAAACTTTGAGATAATGCACATTATACTCAGAATGACAACTATGCTCTCTTAGACGGTGCATAAAGGTAGAAGGTGGAGACTCAACATAAAAAGTAAAAGAAAGGCCCTTCGCGGAGGGAAGCAGTGATTAAACATGTGCTAGAGCTTTTCATTTGTAAAATAGAGATAAAAATTGGGTTTTGAGAGGTGGTTGTTTCATGTCAACGACTGGCAATGGGGACTTACTATCTTCCATAATAAACAAGTGAGAGCGGTTCCGAGTTCTTTGAAAATTTGGCACATTGGTGCTCTTTTATAAAGCTTTGCCACTCCTCCCCACCTTTTTTCCTTTCTCAAACCATGGCTAACCGATTCCATCGGGTGCCCACCAACATTCACATACCATGGAGGAGTGCCTTTTTTTTCTTTTTAGAATTAGATTGCAATGGTCTGACCAGCTCCCTTGCAAAATTAATGATGAGCAAATGAAGCTGCCTAGTCGAGGGGTAATTAATTTAATATGGAAGATAGCAATTCCGACCACTACGTCCTCATGAGCTAAAAACAGTGGCACAAGATGAGAAGTAGTTGAAAGTTTTGAAAGGTAGCACATGAAAATTTACTTGGAATGGCTTACAAATACCATGCATAGGAATTTATAGTGGACACAATGGCAAAATTGGTTTTTAGGAGTTGGATGCACGAGTAGAGCTCATACTCAGTACAAAATGAGGGCTAGCAAAAGACTGGGAGCGACCAACTAAGAGAGCAATAACGGCCATAATCATGCAAAGCGACAAAGCGATATTAAAAGAAGCATAACATGGCATCAAAAGTCAAAAACTAAATGATCATAGAGGCAATGGCGACTTTGTATGAGTCTAACATGTGTGAGCATGCGCCAAGTCAACCCAAATAAAGCATCAAGGAGAAAACCAAAATAATGCTTCCAAATAATTAAAACAATGCATGATTTTTTTAAAGGCTCATTAAGCAATCTCAGTCATTCGAGACAAGTCATGCTACAGCAAAACCACTAAGCATACTATCAAAAACACATCAAGCATGACATGCAAAAGCCTAGGCCGCAGTCTACACAAGCTCCTTTTTGTACCACTTTTTTGCATAAAGCTTTTTCTCTTTTCCAACACCATTCGAACTTTTTTGAAACAACTCTTTTGATGAAAACCAACATGGACCAGAGGTCAAAATACACCTTGATGAAAAGATATAACAAGATCTGAACATAAATCAAGGTGAAAATCGAAAGCTAAATGCAGTTCTAGAAAAAAGAGAACACTCGTTGAAACGATAGGAGTGAAAAACGGAGTGTTCTTGGCAAATGAAAAGCAAGGCAACTTCTCCAAAAGAAATTTGTTGGGGTCCAACCATTTATTGCAGCAAACAAAACTAAACAAAACTGAAAACTAAAACAACTGATGCTCCAAGAAAAATGCATAGTGCATGAAGCAATAAAAATATAGTGTGTTGAAAGGTGTCCTAATTTTTGCCGATGAAGAAGGGGTGCCTCGGGGGCATCCCCAAGCTTTGACGCTTGTACCTCTTGGATATTTCTTGGGGTGCATCGGCATCCCCAAGCTTGAGCTTTTGTCAATTCTTCAACTCATCTCTTCATTCTCCAATCCCTAAACTTGAAAACTTCCTTCACACAAAACTAAACACAATTCTATTAGCAACATTAGTGTAAGCATAACATTGAATCAACCCTTTTTGCTTCAAGTTTCAACTTAAAACCACCACATATAAAGCATATACTACTGTAGCAACTTCCCCAAAAAAAGAAAGCGATCGAGTGGCAAACACAAATAATATGGCAGAAATCTGTCAAAACAGAACAGCTGACAAAGGTCGAATTTTTAGAGGGTTTTCTGTTGCTCAAATCAAAAAGTGTATAACTAATGAAAGTTTGGATATAACCTGGGGCATATGCACAAGAAATCGCAGGTCCAAAAGATATTCTGAGAATTTTCATGAATGTTTACGGTGCAGCACCGAAAACTGTTTCAGGACAGCAACATCCCCAAATCTTACCTCACTCAAATTAGAGGCTTCTCTTGGCACAAAAATGAAATAAAAATGATAAGGAGAGGTCATTACAGTAGTAATAACTTCCAAGACTCAAATAAAAGAAAAAGAACTAAAAGTAAAAACATTGGGTTATCTACCAAGAGTGCTTTTCTTTAACGCCTTTGAGCTAGGCGCAGAAAGTGCGAATCAAGTAATATCAAGTGATGAAGCATCAAGCTCATAATTTGCTCTAAGAATAGAGTCAAAAAGTAATTTCTTCCTCTTTCTAGGGAAGTGTTCCATACCTTTCTTGAGTGGGAATTGATATTTGATGGTGCCTTCCCTCATATCAATGATGGCACCTACTCGAAGAAAGGGTCTTCCCAAAATAATAGGACATGAAGCATTGCATTCAACATCCATGACAAGAAAATCTATGGAAACAAGGTTATTGTTAACCGTAATAAGAACATCATTAATCCTTCCCAAAGGTTTCTTCTTAGCAACATCAGCAACAGGAACATCATAATAACACTTTTCAAGAGGTGGTAAATCAAGCATGTCATAAATTTTTCTAGGCATGATAGAAATACTAGCACCTAGATCACATAAAGCATGGCAATCAAAATCATTAACATGCATATCAATGATGGGTTCCCAACCATCTTCTAACTTCTTGGGAATAGAAGCTTTTTGCTTCAACTTTTCATCCCTAATTTTCATAAGAGCATTGGTAATATGCTTAGTAAAAGCAACATTTAAAGAACTAGCATTAGGAGTCAAAGCAAGCTTTTGCAAGAACAAAATAACTTCAGATATATTGCAGCCATCAACATCAAAATCAGTAAAGGAAATATAGCTATCATCTCCCACACTCCAAAAAATTTCAGCACTCTTTTGAGAAAAAGTTTTAGCAGTTTTAGGCTTTTTAACACTAGGAGTGGGAGTTTTCTCAACACCAATCAAAGTAAGAGGATTGCTAGCATTAGGAATAACATCATTAGAGGTAGTAATGGTACATACCTTCATCTTCCTAGCCATCTCATCTTCTCTTTCCCACCCGGCATGCAATTCTGCTGGCATCCTAACATTTTCATCAATTCTAACTTGAATAGCATTAGCAGTAGCAAAAGTATTGTTCTCTTTCACATCATTAGGCAACACTTTTAATTTCAGAATTTCAACATCAAGATCAAGGCTATCAACTTTAGAAGCAAGAATATCAATTTTGCCTAACTTTTCCTCAACAGACCTGTTAAAAGCAGTTTGCTTACCGATGAAGTCCATGAGCATTACCTTGTTTGTGATTTCCACAGATTTACTCTTGTTTGTGATTTCCACCATAAATTTCGAAAATCCAAAAAATAGCCCCAAAATTGCCTCAAATTTTGATCTCTAGATTTGTTGAGTTTTTTGTGGTTTTTATCCATAGATTTGATGTCTTGGGTGTTGATCTACATTGCCACAAATTTTCTAGCCCCAATTCCTTGTATTTCTCCTGGACTCATTGATTTTCTGTCTGAATTGCCACCCAAATCGACGAACTTCTCGAGCAGAATTTCTCGAAAAAGTGCGAGCCGGAAAAAGCTGGCCCACAGTCAACGCTGCTCCTCGCTCACCATCGCCAACCCCATCGATCCGCTTCGCTCGCTTCCAGCTCGACCTCCTCATTCCTCGCTTGCCCTCGCTCCAGATCCACCGCGACGGCCGCCCCCGCTCGACCTGCTCCCGACCGCACCCGCTCGATCCGCGGCCAGCTCCACTCGCCCACCCAGCGCGCCCCTCGCCTCAGCTCGCTCTCGAGCGCCCGCCAGGCCACCCTCCCGCTCGCACACCGCATCCGCTAGGCCAATGCCTCCAGCTCGCGGCCGCCCTCCCAGCGCCCACCCGCACCGCCCGGCACTCCTCGCTCCTGACCGCGCCCCCGCCCAGCTTCTTCTCCATCCGCCAGGCACCTCAGCACGCCGCCTTGCTCCACCAGCGCGCGACGCCGCCAATTTGCCTCAGCCAACACTCTCGCAGGTCACTACCCATCACCACGCCTCCTCAGCCGCCTTGCTCCAGCACCCCCACCAGCGCCTCGCCCTGACTTAGCCTTGCCAAGCCACCAGCTCACGCTCGCTCCCGCTCCTCGCCCTTGCCTTGCTGAATCGTAGCCGCGCGCCCTCGACTCCACTCCGTAGCTACCAGCAGCCGCGCAGCTCACCTCCAGGACCGGAAATAGTCGGCCCCCGAACCGGTTAAAGCCGGTATACATCTGACACCACTAATTTGTTCCCGTTTTAACACCATATTACTCCTTTTGACTCCTTTGACTAAAGTCCGGCGTTATCTTGACACAAATTTTGATAACTTTTGTGGTCCTTTTTGCCCCAAATTTTCGGGCATTGACGAGTGTGTTCAGATTTTGGTTTTTGTGTGCCTTGTTTGTGCCAAAATAATACCGCGCCTACATCAACATCGCGACGACGTCATCGGCACCCCGAAACTTTGACTAGTCTTTTAACTCCACCTTCATCGACATCATCGCAAGTCGTGTGTTTTGACACTGCCTAACCTTTGCATAGGTATAACTTGCACCACCTTTGTAACCCTTTTTCTTCCTTTGTGTACTTATCCTATTGAGAGTGGCTTTTCGAGTGTTGCGAAGCATTGCACAAGTGTTCATGACCGTGAGAGGGTTTGCGTGTGTGCGTAAGTTGAACAAAGCTCCGAAGCAAGCTCGGTGAGAAAGATACACAAAGGAAGAAAACTGACATTGTGTGACATACATAGATACAAAATAAGCTTTTAAGCATCGAAACGCAAAAATACCAAAAAGAGTGTGTGTTCCACCGATACAAAGGAGTTCAAAGCTTGTAAGCAAAAAGAGAGAAAAGAGAAGAGTGGCATCTTGTGCAAATCTTGTTGCTTCTTTCTTATGCAACCAAGCTATGGTCTATCTTGCGTTGGCGTGACACCGAGCTAATAGTCTTCGTTAGGACCATTTTGTTTCTTGCTCACTTCCTTGGTCACGCTAACCCCATTATATCTTTTTGTGTGTGTTTCCGTGTTTCCTTGACGTAGATCATCGTTCTTGACATTTGCCTTTGGATTTTACCCACATTTGACAATAGACTTTTCTTTTGATCATTTCATTTGGCTTTACCACTTTTCTTACCCATCTACTATATAGCCTTTTGCGTGTGTTCTAACTTGTGCACCACGGTTGTCCTTGGGTGTTTCATCCTTTCAATAGTTTCTACAGGAAGTGTTCTAATTGTAGTTTTCTAACCACCTCACTTTCCACCATATACTTTTAGCATTGTGACCATGTCTAGGGATGAGTTCAGCGCATGGTGTGATGCCATGGACAAAAAGCTCGCCGACTCCTACCGACAACTTGATGACCACCGCCATGCCACCGACAAGAACATCGCCGACCTCAACCTCCACATGAACAAAAGGTTCGACGATGTCACCGCAAGGATGGAGGACTCGCAAGCGATGCAAGCAACGCTCACCGCAAGAATGGAGCAACTAATGTCATCTTTCGACAACTTTAAGCGCCAACATCACCACTCAAGGTCGTATTCATCAAGATCTTCATGCTCCAACCATGGGGGTAACCATGATCGCCCATGACAACCTCTCCCTCAAGAGCATGGTGCAAACCAACAACACCATCTTGATAGCCTATGTGTGAGAAAGAAACCTATCCCATGCAAGGATGAGTGCCACATACACATTGAGAGCAAGAGTGATACACCACATGAGTTGAGTGAGGACATTTTGCTTTCTAACAACTTAACCTCTACTCCTCTTGTGTTGTCTTCTTCTTTGCTAGGTTGCTGATACGTCTCAAACGTATCTATAATTTTTGATGCTCCATGCTTGTTTTTACACCATTTGCCTATTGTTTCGTTACACTTAGTGGCACTTTTATGCATTTTCCGGAACTAACCTATTAACAAGCGCCATAGTGCCAGTTTCCTGTTTTCTGCTGTTTTTGTGTTTCAGAAGTGATACACAGGAAATATTCTCGGAATTGGACGAAACAAGTTCCTGAAGTCTTATTTTTCCCGGAAGCTTCCAGAGATCCGAAGAAGTGTCGGAGGGGGGCCACCAGGGCCCCACACGCGTGGGTGGTGCGGCCAGCCCCCTGGCCGCGCCGGGCCCACGTGAGGGCACCTGGCCCCTCCTCTGACATCGTCCCTTCGCCTATAAAGACCCCCCGATGGAAAAAACCTAAGTACCCGATCAGATTTCCAGAACACATCGCGATCCGCCGCCGCCGTCGACCCGAAGATCGGGAGGGTCCAGAAGCTCTTCTCGACACCCTGCCGGAGAGGGGAATCGCCACCGGAGGTCTTCTTCATCGCCATGCTTGCCTCCGGAGCGATGAGTGAGTAGTCTACCTTGGACTATGGGTCCATAGCAGTAGCTAGATGGTTGTCTTCTCCACCATGTGCTTCATGTTTAGATCTCATGAGCTGCCCTACATGATTGAGATCACCGTTATGTAATTCTATGATGTTGGTTTGTTGGGATCCGATGAATATTGGTGTTTATGATTAAGTTGCTGTACTGAATTATATCTTTTGTTATCTCTATGTTGTTTATGATCTTGCATGCTCTCAGTTGTTAGTAGCTATCTTGGCCGAGTAGTTGCTAGTGACTCCAAGAGGGGGTATTTATGCTCGATAGTGGGTTCATGCCTCTATTTCACCTGGGGAGTGACAGAAACCTCTAAGGTGGTAGATGTGCTGTTGCTACTAGGGAGAAAACAACATTCATATGCTCAAGGGCATATGCTTTGTTTACATTACACACTTTGCTTAATGCAATTATCTGTTGTTCGCAACTTAATACTACTAGGGTGTTCGGATTGATATCCCCGGGAGTGGATTATTAGTCATAGATGCAGTTGGATGGCGGTCTATGTATTTTGTTGTAATGCCCAGAGTAAATCTCATAGTGATCTTCTTGACATATCACGTTTATCTTTATTCTATCAATTGCCCAACTGTAATTTGTTTACCCAGCATGTTTTATCTATGGAGAGACACCACTAGTGAACTGTGGACCCCGGTCCTATTTACATCATATTGCTATCACCTGTTTACTTTACTCGTACTGTTTACTTTACTCGCATACTATATTATTTTCCACTCGATACGCTCATAATCTTTGTTTCAAGCAAACCGGTGAGATTGACAACATCATCGCAAGTTGGGAACAAAGTACTTGGTTGTGTGTGTGCAAGTTCCATATCACCTTCAGTCGTCGCCGTCTCTCCTCTCCTGATCGATAAACCTTGGTATCTTAACTGAGGGAAAACTAGCCGCTACACTCATCATACCTTCCTCTTGGGGTTCCCAACGGGCTGGTCATTCACCAAGCACAAGGACTTACTGCTCCACGTCAACTACACGCCACCAGCTCTTTTCTGGCGCCATCACCGAGTAGCAGCTTCTTTTCTGGCGCCGTTGCCGGGGAGGAAGAGAAGACTTCTGCGAGGGGAGTTTTTCGCACACACATCCTTTACTTTGTTATTGCTTTGCTTTACTTTATTTATTTTACCTGCATCGTTTTTATATCAAAAACCCAAAAAAATTAGAATCCTTGGTAGTTGTTTTTTACTTATCTGCTTTTAATTTGTTAAAATGAGTAATCCTGAAGTAGAAGTTCGTAGTTTTAAGCAACAAGGGGGAGAAAGTCTAAAAGATGCTTGGTACCGTATTAACAATGCTCATCATAGGTGTACCAAAAAGCACTCTACCACGATCCTCCTTAGAAATTTTTATGTTGGTATATCCAGTTGGAATAGGTATGTTCTTGATACTCTTACAGGAGGTAATTTTCTGGGCACTCCCGCGGGAGAAGCATGCACTATAATTGAAAGTTTAGTGGGAGTACCACCTATTCATGTTGCTAAAACTGAGACCACCTTGGAAGAGGTGGTAGAAAAGCTCAGCTCCTTAGAAAAAAGTTTGCCAAGTATCCTAGAAAATGCTAGCCGCGTTAGTGAATTAATAGAAAACATTGGTAAGAGAATTACCATTTTAGAGGCTAGCACTACTCATGAAAATCAAAACTTAAGGATTGGTAAACTAGAGGAGTCTATGGAATCTCTTAGTTTAATCTTCTCTTCTCTTAAATTTAAGAAGGAGAAAGTATTTGTTGGAAAAGAGCAAAAATTTATGTATGTTCCCAAGGTTTCTGCGCTTAAATCTCAACATGTTCTTAAGATTGGTAAGACTCTTAGTTCCACTAAGGGTGACTTGCAGGTTTAATCATCTTCGGGAACCTTCAAAGAGCCTACTGAGGTAACTAGCACTTCATCTATTGATATTACTTGATTCGCAATTTTCTGCGCCTAGCTCAAAGGCGTTAAAGAAAAGCACTCTTGGGAGATAACCCAATGTTTTCTTTTCAGTACTTTTTATTTTATTTGAGTCTTGGAAGTCATTACTACTGTAATGACCGCTCCTTATCTTGTTTATTTCGTTTTTGTACCAAGAGAAGCCTCTAATTTGAGCGAGGTAAAGATTTGGGGATGTTGCTGTCCTGAAACTGTTTTCGGTGCTGCACCGTAAAAATTCGTGAACATTCTATGTTTATCTTTTGGACTTGCGATTTCTTGTGCATATGCCCCAGGTTATATCCAAACTTTTGTTAGTTGAACACTTTTTGATTTGAGCAACAGAAAATCCCTCAAAAATTCGACCTTTGTCAGCTGTTCAGTTTTGACAGATTTCTGCCAATATTTGTGTTTGCCACTTTATCGCTTTCTTTTGAGTTTTTTTGATCATGGAACTTTTTGGGAGGTTGATACAGTAGTATTTGCTATATATGTGGTGGATTTGAGTTGAAACCTGAAGCAAATAGGAGGTTGAATATATGTTATGCTTACACTAATGTTGCTAATAGAATTGTGTTTAGTTTTGTATGAAGGAAGTTTTCAAGTGTAGGGATTGGAGAATGATGAGATGAGTTGAAGAATGGACAAAAGCTCAAGCTAGGGGATGCCCATGCATCACCCCAAGAAATATCCAAGAAGTACAAGCGTCAAAGCTTGGGGATGCCCCCGAGGCACCCCTTCTTCATCGGCAAAAATCAGGTCACCTTTCAAAACACTATATTTTTATTGCTTCATGCACTATGTGTTTTTCTTGGAGCGTCAGTTGTTTTAGTTTTCTTAGTTTGTTAGTTTGTTTGTTTGCTGCAATAAATGGTTGGACCCCAAAAAAATTTCTTTTGGAGGAGATGTACTCGTTTTCATTTGCAAAGAACGCTCTAGTTTTCACTCTTATCGTTCATCGAGCGTTCTACTTTTTCTGCTACTGCTTTTGGTTTTCGTTTTCGCCTTGATTTGCGTTCAGATCTTGTCATATCTTTTCATCAAGGTGTATTTTTGCCTCTGATCTTTATTGGTTTTCATCAAAAGAGGTGTTTATAAAAATTTCAAATGGTGTTGGAAAAGAGAAAAAGCTTTGTGCAAAATAGTGGTACAAGAAGGAGCTTGTGTAGACTGCGGCTTAGGCTTTTTCATATCATGCTTGATGTCTTTTTGATAGTATGCTTAGTGGTTTTTCTGTAGCATGACTTGTCTCAAATAACTGAGATTGCTTAATGAGCCTTTGAAAAAATCATGCGTTGTTTTTATTGTATGGAAGCATTATTTTGGTTTTCTCCTTGATGCTTTATTTGGGTTGACTTGGCGCATGCTCACACATGTTAGACTCTTACAAAGTCGCCAATAGCCTTCATGATCATTTAGTTTTTGACTTTTGATGCCATCTTATGCTTCTTTTAATATCGCTTTGTCGCTTTGCATGATTATGGCCATTATTGCTCTCTTAGTTGGTCGCTCCCAGTCTTTTGGTAGCCCTCGCCTTGTACTGAGTATGAGCTCTACTCGTGCATCCAACTCCTAAAAGCCAAAGTTTTCCAAAGTGTCCACCATACATACCTACTAGCAATTTGCTATTCCAAGTAAATTTGACTTGCTTTTATTTTCTCTTCAAATTAAACTCTTACCAGTGTTATGCGAAATTCGGTCAGTAAAGCTCCCACGAACCGGAAGGCACACTTTACTTTTTCCTGTTCTTAAAAATTTGACATTGTGGTCTCTTATGTTGAGTTGTTATGCTTGCAAGTTGTAAGTTAGATTCTAGCCCAGCCATGCTGTCATGGGCAAGCTTTCAACATTGCACTTCTTATTTGAGTTGATATCGTGATCTTTTGTTTATGGATGCCCGCGGTGTGAAATGAATTGGGAATCTTGTAGGGATCATGGAGTTTGTATATGTGTTAGGGAAACGCCAGGCTGCCAATCTAAGCCATGCATAATTCATGGTGGAAATTTGCAGCATACCCATGGTGAACATTCGACGACGCATCTCACAATAAAAAGCTAAACAATATAGCAAATAAAAGAGATGTCGAGGTGTTCATTGTCTGCTTGTCCTATCATTTTGGTGTGGGCTTGTTCCATGTCATCGGGCACGGAGGTACCCCATTGGCGGTTCTCAATGATATGCATATACTTACAATGACAAGAGCCTTGCTTGGGACTCTAAGTAAAGTAGCATGAGGTTTGGGTACTCGTATTCACGGGGCACGAGGTCTTCAACTTATGATTTGTCAAGCATATGCATCATAATTGTTCTCGCATTAACTTTAACCATTCAAGATGCTTATGATGGGGGCAATGAGAGCTCAAAGCCGGTAAGTACCATAATTTTTGAAGGTTATAAAACTTGCAATCACTGCTTCCCTCTGCGAAGGGCCTTTCTTTTACTTTTATGTTGAGTCACCACCTTCTTTCTTTATGCACCATTAAGAGAGCATAGTTGTCATTCTTAGTGTGATATGCATTGTCCCAAAGTTCATTGATTGATTCATGATGATTGGTTTCACTTGTTCTTAAATTATTTGTATCTAGTCGCCCTCTTAAACTTGAAGGTGTCCTATGCATTTATGTTTTGCTCTCTTTGAAGCACAAGATGAAAACCATTTGTATGTTTTTCCTTATGATTTGAACACACGTTTGACTTTCATTGTTTCATTATCATGATCTTTTGTTTGTGTTCATTTTCATGTTTACAACATGGTTGCTAAGTTTCTTATTGTCATGATTATATCTTCATGCCCATGTTTTAAGTTCTTATGATCCCAGCTCACAATGCTTACATATATGATCAAGATTGTGTAGGTGCATGTCAACTCAAAAATTATTTCTTTGTTATCACTTACCTACTCGAGGACGAGCAGGAGTTAAGCTTGGGGATGCTTGATACGTCTCAAACGTATCTATAATTTTTGATGCTCCATGCTTGTTTTTACACCATTTGCCTATTGTTTCGTTACACTTAGTGGCACTTTTATGCATTTTCCGGAACTAACCTATTAACAAGCGCCACAGTGCCAGTTTCCTGTTTTCTGCTGTTTTTGTGTTTCAGAAGTGATACACAGGAAATATTCTCGGAATTGGACGAAACAAGTTCCTGAAGTCTTATTTTTCCCGGAAGCTTCCAGAGATCCGAAGAAGTGTCGGAGGGGGGCCACCAGGGCCCCACACGTGTGGGTGGCACGGCCAGCCCCCTGGCCGCGCCGGGCCCACGTGAGGGTACGTAGCCCCTCCTCTGACATCGTCCCTTCGCCTATAAAGACCCCCCGACGGAAAAAACCTAAGTATCCGATCAGATTTCCAGAACACATCGCGATCCGCCGCCGCCGTCAACCCGAAGATCGGGAGGGTCCAGAAGCTCTTCCCGGCACCCTACCGGAGAGGGGAATCGCCACCGGAGGTCTTCTTCATCGCCATGCTTGCCTCCGAAGCGATGAGTGAGTAGTCTACCTTGGACTATGGGTCCATAGCAGTAGCTAGATGGTTGTCTTCTCCACCATGTGCTTCATGTTTAGATCTCATGAGCTGCCCTACATGATTGAGATCACCGTTATGTAATTCTATGATGTTGGTTTGTTGGGATCCGATGAATATTGGTGTTTATGATTAAGTTGCTGTACTGAATTATATCTTTTGTTATCTCTATGTTGTTTATGATCTTGCATGCTCTCCGTTGTTAGTAGCTATCTTGGCCGAGTAGTTGCTAGTGACTCCAAGAGGGGGTATTTATGCTCGATAGTGGGTTCATGCCTCTATTTCACCTGGGGGAGTGACAGAAACCTCTAAGGTGGTAGATGTGCTGTTGCTACTAGGGAGAAAACAACATTCATATGCTCAAGGGCATATGCTTTGTTTACATTACACACTTTGCTTAATGCAATTATCTGTTGTTCGCAACTTAATACTACTGGGGTGTTCAGATTGATATCCCCGGGAGTGGATTATTAGTCATAGATGCAGTTGGATGGCGGTCTATGTATTTCGTTGTAATGCCCAGAGTAAATCTCATAGTGATCTTCTTGACATATCACGTTATCTTTATTCTATCAATTGCCCAACTGTAATTTGTTTACCCAGCATGTTTTATCTATGGAGAGACACCACTAGTGAACTGTGGACCCCGGTCCTATTTACATCATATTGCTATCACCTGTTTACTTTACTCGTACTGTTTACTTTACTCGCATACTATATTGTTTTCCACTCGATACGCTCATAATCTTTGTTTCAAGCAAACCGGTGAGATTGACAACCTCATCGCAAGTTGGGAACAAAGTACTCGGTTGTGTGTGTGCAGGTTCCATATCACCTTCAGTCGTCGCCGTCTCTCCTCTCCTGATCGATAAACCTTGGTATCTTAACTGAGGGAAAACTAGCCGCTACACTCATCATACCTTCCTCTTGGGGTTCCCAACGGGCTGGTCATTCACCACGCACAAGGACTTACTGCTCCACATCAACTACACGCCACCAGCTCTTTTCTGGCGCCATCACCGAGTAGCAGTTGCTCGGATAATGATGACATCCTTTCCATGGAGATGAGGGACTCCACTATATGTGAGATGAGTGAATCCACTATATGTGAGAGTGAATGCTTCCACTTTGAGGGCATGAGTGATACACCGAGTGAGACAAGAGTGGTAGTTGATAGGTCAAGTGAGGCCATTTCGACTTCTAACAACTTACCCTCTATCTCGAGTGTGTTCTCTCATGTTGCAATAGATACCATGGATGAAGCGATGCCAACCTTGGAAAAGATGTACATGGTGCATACACTTGATGATAATACACCATGCTTAGACGATGATGAGCATGTCGGCCACATGGAGCTACCTACTTTAACAACACCTACTTCAAAGCAGTGCGACTACAAAGGTAACAACATAGGTGTTGGTGATGCCATGATTCCCCTTGTGGACATGAACATGCTAAGCTATGAGTGCTTCACTTTATCTCCTATTGCATGCAATATTTTGAACAATTGCTCTTTCTCATGTATTGCTTGCAATGATGATAATGATGCTTGTGTTGTGACAACCTTGTCGACCAATTGCTCTTTCCCTAGGTTTGTCGACAATAAGGATAAAATTTTGAACATGTTTTGTGCACAATGCTTGCAATATTCTTCCATTAATGCAACCAAAATGTTAAACAATTGCTCTTTCCAATGCTTGGTTTGCAATAATGTTACTATGTTTGAAAATGAGAAGGCCCCCATGATCCCCCAAATAATGAAAATTTTGCATTTCCGCATGATAAGCATGTTTTCACACATTCATTGCATAATCACCATGAATATTATGATATCTTGCTTGATGCTAATGGTGATGTGCAAATAAAGAGATGCATCATGATGGATGATGTATTCATCTACCATGCACACACGTTGTTTTTGCTATCTTTTGTGTGTGTAGATACGCGGACAAAACCGTCAACTTTGATTGAGCACGAGTTGGCGAAAAGAGCTCTTAAGAGCATAATACTTGTGAGTTCAAACTCAAACTCCGCTAGCATACCCTTCACATGCTATGCATCAAACATGTTGAGGACTTGTTCTTCCATATGGTTTCTTTGCAAGCTTGTTGATGACTTTTGTGACACTTGTGACATTCATGCTCCCATGATATTGAACATTGATGCTTTATGTGTTGCAGCATACATGTGGAACGATTTCTCCTTCTTTTGTTTTGTTTGCAACCACATTGCTATATTGGCCATGACTTGTCACATGTGTTACCGCTTTGAGTTCATTGGTGTTGCATCCAACAAGTTGCCAAATTGCTCTTTATTTTGGTTGGGATGCATAACCACTTGTGATAATGATGTTTTCTTCTACTTTTGGATGAATATGATTTGTGTTGCAACAAATATGATGAAAACTTTCCTATGGTTTGTTTTCACATATGTTGATGATGATTTTGATATCTTGTCGTATGTGTTTTTGCCAAACTCTCCTCTTATTGCTTCAAGGATGTTGACTACTTGCTCTTTCCAAAGCCTTGAGCACAATAATATGCATATCTTTCAACATGAGATGGACACCATGGTCTTCTCAAATTTTGATGGAGTTTTTGTGTTCCCACATTTGGAAGATGTTCAAACAATTTGCTTATACATAGACCTTGCATATGCATTCCCTTTATTATACTTGTGTTGTGCTAATTGTGTTGTGAATAAGAATGGAGATGTCCTTGATGATATGCTCCCCTATCACGCACACACATACTTTGCTTGGTCTTTATTGTGCGTAGGTACACATGGATATTATTGGTGGATGCGCTTCCGTGAGTGGTGATACGTCTCCAACGTATCAATAATTTTTGATGCTCCATGCTTGTTTGTACACCATTTGCCTACCATTTTGTTACACTTCGTGACACTTTTATGCATTTTCCAAAACTAACCTATTAACAAGTCGCCACAGTGCCAGTTCCCTGTTTTCTGCTGTTTTTGTGTTTCAGAAGTGATACACAGGAAATATTCTCAGAATTGGACGAAACAAGTTCCTGAAGTCTTATTTTTCCAGGAAGCTTCCAGAGATCCGAAGAGGAGACAGAGTGGGGCCACGAGGAGGCCACACACCAGGGCGGCGTGGCCCAGCCCCTGGCCGTGCCCCCTACGTGTGAGACCGCCTCGGTCCACTTCTGACGATGCCCCTTCGCCTATAAAGACCCCCCAATGGAAAAAACCTAAGAACCCGATCAATTTTCTAGAACACATCACGATCCGCCGCCGCCGTCGACCCGAAGACCGGGAGGGTCCAGAAGCTCTTCCCGGCACCCTGCCAGAGAGGGGAATCGCCACCGGAGGTCTTCTTCATCGCCATGCTTGCCTCCGGAGCGATAAGTGAGTAGTCTACCTTGGACTATGGGTCCATAGCAGTAGCTAGATGGTTGTCTCCTCCACCATGTGCTTCATGTTTAGATCTCATGAGCTGCCCTACATGATTGAGATCACCGTTATGTAATTCTACATGTTTGGTTTGTTGGGATCCGATGAATATTGGTGTTATGATTGAGTTGCTATACTGAAATATATCTTATGTTATCTCTATGTTGTTTATGATCTTGCATGCTCTCCGTTGTTAGTAGCTATCTTGGCCGAGTAGTTGCTAGTGACTCCAAGAGGGGGTATTTATGCTCGATACTGGGTTCATGCCTCTATTTAATCTGGGGGAGTGACAGAAACCTCTAAGGTTGTAGATGTGCTATTGCTACTAGGGAGAAAACAACATTCATATGCTCAAGGGCATATGCTTTGTTTACATTACACACTTTGCTTAATGCATTTATCTGTTGTTCGCAACTTAATACTTGTGGAGTTCTCGGATTGATTCGCCACAAGTGGATTATTAGTCATAGATGCAGTTGGATGGCTGTCTATGTATTTTGTTGTAATGCCCAGAGTAAATCACATAGTGATCTTCTTGACATATCACGTTTATCTTTATTCTATCAATTGCCCAACTGTAATTTGTTTACCCAGCATGTGTTATTTATCTTATGGAGAGACACCACTAGTGAACTGTGGACCTCGGTCCTATTTCCATCATATTGCTATCACCCGTTTACTTTACTCGCATACTTCTACTATTTTCCACTCGATACGCTCATAACCTTTGTTTCAAGCAAACCGGTGAGATTGACAACCTCATCGCAAGTTGGGAACAAAGTATTTGGTTGTGTTGTGTGCAGGTTTCGCGTTGCTATTGGCCGAAGACGAGTCAACAAGTGTCGTAAACGGCGCCCTTGTTGGAGTGTTACTAAGCCAGTCCGCATCACCTTCAGTCGCATTGTCTGCTCTTCTCCTGAATGATAAACCTTGGTTTCTTAACTGAGGGAAAATCTTGCTGCTATATTCATCACACCTTCCTCTTGGGGTTCCCAACTGGCCGGGTATTTTACTTCATCAACTCGGTAGCATCAAGCTCTTTTCTGGCGCCGTTGCCGGGGAAGAGTGGAAGACCTCTGCAAGAAGAGTTTTTCGCACACACATCCTTTACTTTGTTTTATTGTTTTGCTTTACTTTAATTTTACCTGCATCATTTTATATCAAAAACCCAAAAAAATTAGAATCCTTGGTAGTTGTTATTTCTTTACTTTTAGTTTATCATGTTGTTCCCTAAGTACGTTCTGGAGGACCTCTCAGTAGGTAGTGGTTCTATTATTGGAAAAAGTAACATTGAGGAGTTCTTTAATCACATTAGTATGCATAAGAAAGTTGAGGAAAAATCTTTGGTTGAGCTAGCTCCTAGTATTGAAGTTGCTTCTGCTTATTTAATTCACATGTTAGAAACTAGGTTTGCTAGTCTTAATCCTTTTATGCAATACATGTTCCTTAAGCTTCATGAAATTGAGGATCCCGAAAAGAAAGCTTTTATTTTGGAAGCTTTGCGCCTAGAATTTAAAGATGTCATTATTGAAGCTAGAAAAGTTCTTAAACGTTTTAATAAACTCGGTTCACCTATAAAGGTTATTAGTACAAACGATGAAGGAGCCGAAATACCTATACCTAGCAAGCTCTTGGGATTGTGTGAAGCTTTCGAAAATAATTTTGACTGGATCTGTCCCCAAAATCTTTTTAGTGATTTGAGTGAACCAAAGCGTGATCACAAAGGGGCTTCTAAAACTTATGTGGATGAAATACAATGCCTTATTGACAAAACTTCTGCAGTTGATCTTAATGCCCCTTCTGATGCTACTTGATTCGCAATTTTCTGCGCCTAGCTCAAAGGCGTTAAAGAAAAGCACTCTTGGGAGATAACCCAATGTTTTATTTCTAGTACTTTTTCTTTTATTTGAGTCTTGGAAGTCGTTACTACTGTAATGACCGCTCCTTATCTTGTTTATTTCATTGTTGTGCCAAGAGAAGCCTCTAATTCGAGTGAGGTAAAGATTTGGGGATGTTGCTGTCCTGAAACTGTTTTCGGTGCTGCACCATAAAAATTCGTATAAATTCTCTGTATATCTTTTGGACCTGCGATTTCTTGTGCATATGCCCCAGGTTATATCCAAACTTTCATTAGTTGAACACTTTTTGATTTGAGCAACAGAAAACCCCTCAAAAATTTGGCCTTTGTCAGCTGTTCAGTTTTGACAGATTTCTGCCAATATTTGTGTTTGCCGCTTTATCGCTTTCTTTTGAGTTCTTTTGATCACGGAACTTTTGGGGAAGTTGCTACAGTAGTATATGCTATATATGTGGTGGTTTTGGGTTGAAACCTGAAGCAAAAAGAGGTTGATTATATGTTATGCTTACACTAATGTTGCTAATAGAATTGTGTTTAATTTTGTATGAAGGAAGTTTTCAAGTGTAGGGATTGGAGAATGATGAGATGAATTGAAGAATGGACAAAAGCTCAAGCTTGGGGATGCCCATGCATCACCCCAAGAAATATCCAAGAAGTACAAGCGTCAAAGCTTGGGGATGCCCCCCGAGGCACCCCTTCTTCATCGGCAAAAATCAGGTCACCTTTCAAGACACTATATTTTTATTGCTTCATGCACTATGTGTTTTTTTTGGAGCGTCAGTTGTTTTAGTTTTCTTAGTTAGTTTAGTTTGTTTGCTGCAATAAATGGTTGGACCCCAACAAATTTCTTTTGGAGGAGATGTACTCGTTTTCATTTGCCAAGAACACTCCGTTTTTCACTCTTATCGTTCACCGAGTGTTCTTCTTTTTCTGCTACTGCTTTTGGTTTTTGTTTTCGCCTTGATTTGCGTTCAGACCTTGTCATATCTTTTCATCAAGGTGAATTTTTGCCTCTGATCTTTATTGGTTTTCATCAAAAGAGGTGTCTTAAATTTTTTCAAATGGTGTTGGAAAAGAGAAAAAGCTTTATGCAAAAAAGTGGTACAAGAAGGAGCTTGTGTAGACTGCGGCTTAGGCTTTTTCATGTCATGCTTGATGTATTTTTGATAGTATGCTTAGTGGTTTTGCTGTAGCATGACTTGTCTCAAATAACTGAGATTGCTTAATGAGCCTTTGAAAAAATTATGCGTTGTTTTTATTATATGGAAGCATTATTTTGGTTTTCTCCTTGATGCTTTATTTGGGTTGACTTGGCACATGCTCACACATGTTAGACTCTTACAAAGTCGCCAATAGCCTCTATGATCATTTAGTTTTTGACTTTTGATGCCATCTTATGCTTCTTTTAATGTCGCTTTGTCGCTTTGCATGATTATGGCCATTATTGCTCTCTTAGTTGGTCGCTCCCAGTCTTTTGCTAGCCCTCGCCTTGTACTGAGTATGAGCTCTAGTCGTGCATCCAAATCCTAAAAGCCAAAGTTTTCCAAAGTGTCCACCATACATACCTACTAGCAATTTGCTATTCTAAGTAAATTTGACTTGCTTTTATCTTCTCTTCAAATTAAACTCTTACCACTGTTATGCGAAAATTGGTCAGTAAAGCTCTCACGAACCGAAAGGCACACTTTACTTTTTCTTGTTCTTAAAATTTTGACATTGTGGTCTCTTATGTTGAGTTGTTATGCTTGCAAGTTGTAAGTTGGATTCTAGCCCAACCATGCTGTCATGGGGCAAGCTTTCAACATTGCACTTCTTATTTGAGTTGATATCGTGATCTCTTGTTTATGGATGCCCGCGGTGTGAAATGAATTGGGAATCTTGTGGGGATCATGGAGTTTGTATATGTGTTAGGGAAACGCCTGGGCCGCCAATCTAAGCCATGCATAATTCATGGTGGAAATTTGCAGCATACCCATGGTGGACATTCGACGACGCATCTCAAAATAAAAAGCTATACAATTGGTAAATAAAAGAGATGTCGAGGTGTTCATTGTCTGCTTGTCCTGTCATTTTGATGTGGGCTTGTTCCATGTCATTGGGCACGGAGGTACCCCATTGGCGGTTTTCGATGATACATATATACTTACAATGACAAGAGCCTTGCTTGGGACTCTAAGTTGAGTAGCATGAGGTTTGGGTACTCGTATTCACGGGGCACGAGGTTTTCGACTTATGATTTGTCAAGCATATGCATCAAATTGTTCTCGCATTAACTCTAACCATTCAAGATGCTTATGATGGGGGCAATGAGAGCTCAAAGCCGGTAAGTAACATAATTTTTGAAGGTCTATAAAACTTGCAATCACTGCTTCCCTCTGCGAAGGGCCTTTCTTTTTACTTTTATGTTGAGTCACCACCTTCTATCTTTATGCACCTTAAGAGAGCATAGTTGTCATTCTTAGTATAATGTGCATTGTCCCAAAGTTTTCATTGATTGATTCATATTGTTGGTTTCACTTGTTCTTAAATTATTTGTATCTAGTCGCCCTCTTAAACTTTAAGGTGTCCTATACATTTATGTTTTGCTCTCTTTGAACGACAAGCTGAAAACCATTTGTATGTTTTTCCTTATGATTTGAACACACGTTTAACTTTCATTGTTTCATTTGCATGATCTTTTGTTTGTGTTCATTTTCATGTTTATAACATGGTTGCTAAGTTCTTTATTGTCAAGACTATATCTTTCATGCCCATGTGTTAAGTTCTTTTGATCCCAGCTCACAAGTGCTTACATATATGATCAAGATTGTGTAGGTGCATGTCACCTCAAAAATTATTCTTTTGTTATCACTTACCTACTCGAGGACGAGCAGGAGTTAAGCTTGGGGATGCTTGATACGTCTCCAACGTATCTATAATTTTTGATGCTCCATGCTTGTTTGTACACCATTTGCCTACTGTTTCGTTACACTTCGTGGCACTTTTATGCATTTTCTGGAACTAACCTATTAACAAGTCGCCATAGTGCCAGTTCCCTGTTTTCTGCTATTTTTGTGTTTCAGAAGTGATACACAGGAAATATTCTCGGAATTGGACGAAATAAGTTCTTGAAGTCTTATTTTTCCCGGAAGCTTCTAGAGATCTAAAGAGGAGACGGAGTGGGGCCACGAGGAGGCCACACACCAGGGCGGCGTGGCCCAGCCCCTGGCCGTGCCCCCTACGTGTGAGACCACCTCGGTCCACTTCTGACGATGCCCCTTCGCCTATAAAGACCCCCCGACGGAAAAAACCTAAGGACCTGATCAATTTTCCAGAACACATCGCGATCCGCCGCCGCCGTCGACCCGAAGATCGGGAGGGTCCAGAAGCTCTTCTCGGCACCCTGCCGGAGAGGGGAATCGCCACTGGAGGTCTTCTTCATCGCCATGCTTGCCTCCGGAGCGATGAGTGAGTAGTCTACCTTGGACTATGGGTCCATAGCAGTAGCTAGATGGTTGTCTCCTCCACCATGTGCTTCATGTTTAGATCTCATGAGCTGCCCTACATGATTGAGATCATCGTTATGTAATTCTACATGTTTGGTTTGTTGGGATCCGATGAATATTGGTGTTATGATTGAGTTGCTATACTGAAATATATCTTATGTTATCTCTATGTTGTTTATGATCTTGCATGCTCTCCGTTGTTAGTAGCTATCTTGGCCGAGTAGTTGCTAGTGACTCCAAGAGGGGGTATTTATGCTCGATAGTGGGTTCGTGCCTCTATTTAATCTGGGGGAGTGACAGAAACCTCTAAGGTTGTAGATGTGCTGTTGCTACTAGGGAGAAAACAACATTCATATGCTCAAGGGCATATGCTTTGTTTACATTACACACTTTGCTTAATGCAATTATCTGTTGTTCGCAACTTAATACTTGTGGAGTTCTCGGATTGATTCGCCACAAGTGGATTATTAGTCATAGATGCAGTTGGATGGCGGTCTATGTATTTTGTTGTAATGCCCAGAGTAAATCGCATAGTGATCTTTTTGACATATCACATTTATCTTTATTCTATCAATTGCCCAACTGTAATTTGCACTACAACAAAAACTGCTTGTAGCGGCACTTCTCTAGAGACACTTATGATTTGCCTCTATAAAATTGTCAAATAATTATGTAGAGACACTTTCATTGAAGTAGGGACACTTTTTATAGACACAAGGTAGAGTGTCTTAAATGTAGAGACACTAGTAGAGACATTTATCCCATAATTATCAAATGAGTGTTAAAAGGCATTGTATGAGACACTAGATAAGTGCCAAAATAAATCATGTAGAGGTATTTTTTAGGACACTTCATAAAGTGACCTTACATCATAGTTAGAGACACGGTTTGAGACACTATTTATATTCTGTAGAGGCATTTTTAGGCATGTAATACAGTCTAATAAGAATTTTCTAATGTCTATTAACAAGATGTTGTGTGAGGCTAAGTGGTTGGGTTAGTATGACCTTTACTTGAAGGTCTTGAGTTCAAGGATTGCTACCAATGTTTTTATAAATTATTTTTCTATATATAGATGTATAGACAATATAAAGTGCCTCTATGAAATGTCCTATATTATATATAGAGACATTATGAAAATGTCTTTTAGTCCTAGGGACATTGCATGTAGTGGCACTTATGTGACACCTCACCAAGTGCCTCTACTCTACTGTAGAGGCAATAATAATGTCTCTAGCTACCAAAAATAATGTCTCTATAGGCTATTTTTCTTGTAGTGTTGTTTACCCAGCATGTGTTATTTATCTTATGGAGAGACACCACTAGTGAACTATGGACCCCGGTCCTATTTCCATTATATTGCTATCACCCATTTACTTTACTCGCATACTTCTACTGTTTTCCACTCGATACGCTCATAACCTTTGTTTCAAGCAAACCGGTGAGATTGACAACCTCATCGCAAGTTGGGAACAAAGTATTTGGTTGTGTTGTGTGCAGGTTCCGCGTTGCTATTGGCCGAAGATGAGTCAACAAGTGTCGTAAACGGCGCCCTTGTTGGAGTGTTACTAAGCCAGTCTGCATCACCTTCAGTCGCATTGTCTGCTCTTCTCCTGAACGATAAACCTTGGTTTCTTAACTGAGGGAAAATCTTGCTGCTATATTCATCACACCTTCCTCTTGGGGTTCCCAACTGGCCGGGTATTTTACTTCATCAACTCGGTAGCATCAAGTGGTTTAAATCAAACACTTCTACAATGAGAGCACATCAACAACTTTGTAAGGTGACCTCCTTCTACTCACGAAATCATGCCATAAACTCTAAGAATTGGCTACTCTTTGAGTGTTGTTTCTCTTTGCTTGTGACCCTTGTAGGCCTCATGGAAGGTGAAGGAACATTGAAGAGTTGCCAAACCGATCTTCGCAAGTACGACCACATGGCGCACTCCAAGTACAATCGCCTACATCTACCTCCCCTACATGATGATGTTGAGTCGACATTGAGGACGACATTCTTTGAAGCGGTGGAAGATGATGCGGGGTGGCCTTCGGACACCACCGCATCATGTGCGTCAACACTCAAGTCCGACATCATCGATGCATGGAAGAGATGGAAGAAGAAGAACAATCGGAAAGAAGCTTGGAAGCGCCACAAGAAGAGGTGGCAGCTGAAGCTGGACCGGCTAAAGCCGGACTGAACACCGGCTATAGCCGGTCTACCCGAGTCAACTCTGTTTTGGCCATGAAGCCACCTATGTCATCTATCTCCCTAGTGACCAAACTACCGCTAGCTCGTGGCTGCCTATATATATGGGTCACTCTCCCCCTCCCTATGATAGAGATGAATTAAGATAAGAATTGGCATGATGCCTCCTCCCTTGTGGGAACCCAACTAGATCTACATCTAGAAATCACCCTCTTTGTTTGGGATCTCTTCTATTTGGGGAATTTTACCTTGAAGTGGATCTCTTGCATACTTGTGTGTGTAATTCTATCTATTGGATTGGTCTCTTCCCCAAGTGGAATTCTATCCCTAGCAAATCAATCTCTCACAAGGAATTCTACTCTTGGAGTCTCTTCCTTGTGATTCTATTGAGTTGGTGAATCAAGCCAACGAGGACAACCGGTGTGTATCTTGTGTGTGTGTGTTTTCCTTCGATTTGTTCATCATGTTCATCGTGTTCATCGTGTTCTTCGTGTTCATCCTCGTTCCCCGCCAAAAATCTCGTGAATCCATGAAAATCGGGCCTCCCTCAAGGGGTCAACCCCTATCAGTATAACTCTGATGTGATACATGTGGCTATCTTTTTAATAAAATTAGTCAAAGTTTAAAATATTTAACTTAGGACAATAGATAGAAGTACACTTATTACAGATAATGCTTTGATGGCATTTGAGTGTATTCACACAATTCAGACGGGATCAGCAGCTCATAGGATGTTTTCTGCATACAAGTTGGATTTGGCCAAAGCGTATGACCGTGTGGATTAGAGGTTTTTGGAAAGAGTTTTAGCGAAATTGGGCTTTCATCCTCAATGGGTACGGTGGGTTATGGCGTGTGTGACCACCGTATGATACGTTGCAAAGGTATCTATAATTTTTTATGCTCCATGCTTGTTTTACATCAATTGCTTTGTGTTTTGTTTATACTTTGTGGCATTTTTATGCATTTTCTAGAACTAACCTATTAACGAGATCCCATAGTGCCAGTTCCCTGTTTTCTGCTGTTTTTGTGTTTCAGAAAAGTTACACACAAAATATTCTCAGAATTGGACGAAATGAAAGCCGAAGTTCCTATTTTTCCCGACACGAGACGGAGTCCAAAGCAGAGACGGAGGAGGGCCAAGAGGTAGCCACACCAGGTAGTAGCGCGGGTGCCCCTGGCCACGCCACCCTGTGGTGTGGCGCCCCTGGGTGCCCTCTAACATCGCCCCTCCGCCTATAAAAAGCTTCCGACGCGAAAACCCTAAATCAATCAGCGTTTTCCCAAATAAAGTTCTGCACCGCCGCCGCCGTCGTAGACGAAGTTCAGGGGACAGAAGTCTCTGTTCCGGCACCCTACCGAGATGGCGAATTGGCCCCGGAGCCATCTCCATTGACTCCACTGGCATCTCGATCGACATTGATGTATCCTATGATGAGGAGGGAGTAGTTCTCCCCCGGGGCTGAGGGCTCTATCGTTAGCTATGTGGTTCACCTCTCTCTCCCATGATGTGATCTATATGTGATCATGAGCTTTTTATCTAGTTGAATTTGTAGATGTTGTTCTTCATATATTATGCTACTCAAGTGCTTTATTATTGTAATCTCCGGAGACACCTTGTGCCATGATGTAAAGTTGACAGTGTGCGAATTATGTGTGTCTCTTTGGCTAGTGTCTCTATGAATTGTTGGTGTTTGTTGGAACCATCTAGTGCGCTCAAGGTGATAGTGTGGGGCAATCTAGTTTGGGGAAATGCGAACCTTGAGGAGTGCTTCGTAGCCCTACACATGATTAGTGTTCGTTATCCATCATAGAATAGTTTAGAATAGCATAGGGAAGATAGATATTTGTGTGTTTAATTATGTTATCTTTGTTGAGAGTGTCCACTAGTGAAAGTATGATCCCTAGGCCTTGTTTCTAAGCCTTGAAGCACCGTTTACATTCAGTTCTGTAACATGTTTGCTTGCAGCGATATTTATTTGAGATTGCAATTACCACTTATAATCATTCGTATTACTTGTATTTCACTATCTCTTCGCCGAACTAGTGCACCTATACACCTGACAAGTGTATTGGGTGTGTTGGGGACACAAGAGACTTCTTGTATCTTAATTGTAGGGTTGCTTTAGAGAGATAGATTTGACCTCTTCCTCCCTAAGTTCGATAAACCTTGAGTGATCCACTTAAGGGAAACTTGTTGCTGTTCTACAAACCTCTGCACTTGGAGGCCCAACACTTTCTACAAGAATAAAAGCGTTCATAGACATCAAGCTCTTTTCTGGCGCCGTTGCCAGGGAGGTAAGGTAAAAGGTACTCACATCCATCTTCTAGTACTGTTATTGGTGCGTGAGTGCTCAAAGTTATTTCTTTTAGATTCTGCAATTATATCTTTTTGTTTCTTGTTTTTATTTTCACTAGTTAGGCTTAATGAAAAACAAAGAGCTTTATAGTATTTTTCCTGAGTTAGGACATGAAGTGTTTGAAGAGAAAATTGAAAAACCTATGGAACTTTATTTGCATGCTAATAGCAATGTTGTTAGTATGAATTTTTTGAACACCGTTATTGCTAATGCTATAGAAAAGTCTAAGCTTGGGGAAGCTGGTTTTGATGAGCATGATATTTTTAGTTCCCCAACTTCAGAGGAGAAAATCTGCTCTGATGATACTTTATCTCCCATATGTGATAATTCTAATGATGCTTGTGTTCCGCATACTGAAAGGATCCATTTTAAAATACCTATGAAAATTATTGATCGTGTTTTGAATAACTGCTATTTTGGAGATGGAACTGTCCATCCTGGTGACCATTTACTCTTTATACATGAATTATGCGAGTTGTTCAAGTATGCAGGTATTTCAATGAACTAAGTTAAGAGGAAGCTATTCTCTTTATCACTAAAGGGCAGAGCTGCGAAATGGTATAAGACGTTAAAGAATGGCTGATCTATTGGCTAGGAGGAAATTTTACCTCTCTTTTATTCTAAATTCCATCCTTCTAGTGAGATTCATAAAGATAGGAATTATATTTATAATTTTCATCCTCATGATGGAGAAAACATTGCCCAAGCGTGGGAAGATTGAAGTCACTAATGCTCAAATGTCCCATTCATGAGCTCCCCCGTAATATTGTTATCGATAATTTTTATGCAAGGCTTTCAGGACATTACAAGGACTATCTAGATGCCTGTTTTGAGGGGTCTTTCACAAGCACGGAGGTTGAAGCCAAGTGGGATCTGCTTGAAACAATTCAAAGCAACACCGAAGATTGGGATTGTGACAAAGGTAAAGAATCAGGTATAAACTATGAGTATGATTGCATTAAGTCTTTCGCTGAAACTGCTGATTTTCAAGAGCTTAGTGCTAAATATGGTCTTGATCCTCAAATTATTATTGATTGTTGGAGAACTTTTGCTTCTCATATTAATGTTCCTAAAGAAAATTGGGACGTGTATCATGAACCTTTTAAAGACACTTGCATGGAAAGTGAAGTTGTTATTGATGATTGCAATAAACATGCTCAAATTTCCAAAAGTACTATTTCTTATAAGCATGTTAATTTTTGTGGAGCACTTAGACCTTGTGAAAAGAATCAAATCAAAGAAGAGTATTGTATCCACCACAGGAATGAAGAAACTTGTGGATCACTCCTAATCAGCATGTTGAACTTACATTATTTTTGGGGAGTGAAGAGTTATCGAGAAAAACTTCTTTGGTAAATATGAGTGATTTTGATATGAATAGCGTCCTGGATGGTTGCCATCTTTATTGTGTTGATAATTGCCACGCAAATACTTACATACAAAACATTGTAAAAGATGAGGCTTTGCCAAACTATGACAGGACTAATATGTGTTTTGCTCTTATTAATGAAAAGGAGGAATCCTCCAAAGTTTCTTCTATTGTTTCTGACAATAAACCATGGTATGTGGAGAAGCTTCCTTTCAAGCCTCTCCCTCTTAAAGAAGGGAAGAAGAAGAAGAAGAGAAGGAGTAAAAGGAGAGAGGAAACGATATCTTCCCCTAAGCATGTTGCTCCTATTATAGTTTTTGCTGGTGAGTCTGAACTCGATGATGTTCCTATGCTTGATACCTATAGTAGTGATCATGATTGGGAAAAGCACTCTACTTTTGATATTGAAAATCTCTTTGGTACCAATTCTAAAAATGATGATAGCTATTTTGTTGAATTTGCTCCCACTATAATTAATAAGAATGACTATGTTCATGTGGGGAGCATTAATTCTTTTATGCATGTGGCTCATGATAAGAATGTTTTATGTGATAGTTATATTGTTAATTTTATTCATGATGCTACTGAAGGTTATTATGAGAGAGGGAAGCATGGTTTTATGCATCTCAACAATATTAAGTTTCCCCTTTTTATGTTGAAAGTTTTGATGTTGCACTTGTTTTGCTTTCCTATGCTTGTTGCTTTGTGCTTTCATGACTTGTTTCTTTACAAGATTCTTTTTCATAGGAAGTTGTTTAGATTTAAAATTGTTTCATGTTTCCTTTTGATGCTTTTGTTTTCTTCAAGCTTTTTTATAGTGCTTATGTGAGCATCTTCTCAAATTTTTGCGCCTAGCTCAAAGGCGTTAAAGAAAAGCACTCTTGGGAGATAACCCAATGTTTTCTTTTTAGCAATTTTTCTTTTATTTGAGTCTTGGAAGTTGTTACTACTGTAATGACCTCTCCTTATCATTTTTATTTCGTTTTTGTGCCAAGAAGAACCTCTAATTGGGGGAAGGTAAGATTTGGGGAAGTTGCTGTCCTGAAACAGATTTCTGCGCTACACCGTAAAAGTTCATGAAAAATTCTCAGAACATCTTTTTAATCTGCGATTTCTTGTGCACATGCCCCAGGTTATTGTCTAACTTTCATTAGATTTGCACTTTTTGATTTGAGCAACAAAAGATTTTCAAAAAAAAAATGATTTTTACCAGCTGTTCTATTTTGATAGATTTCTGCCACTGTTTGCATTTGCCTCTTGATCTCTTTCTTTTTGAATTCTTTTGATCACAGAACTTTTTGAGGAGTTGCTACAGTAGCTTATGTGTTAATATGTGTTATACTTGAGTTGAAACTGAACCAAAAAGTGGATTTACTATCTTGCATAAACTAATGCTGCTAATAAGAATTGTGTGAAGTTTTGTATGAAGGAAGTTTTCAAGTGTAGGGAAAGGAGAATGATGAGATGAGATGAAGTATGGACAAAAGCTCAAGCTTGGGGATGCCTATGTAACCCCAAGAAATATCCAAGAAGTACAAGCGTCAAAGCTTGGGGATGCCCCACGCTACTCGGTGATGGCGCCAGAAAAGAGCTGGTGGCGTGTAGTTGACGTGGAGTAGTAAGTCCTTGTGCGTGGTGAATGACATGCCCGTTGGGAACCCCAAGAGGAAGGTATGATGAGTGTAGCGGCTAGTTTTCCCTCAGTTAAGATACCAAGGTTTATCGATCAGGAGAGGAGAGACGGCGACGACTGAAGGTGATATGGAACCTGCACACACACAACCGAGTACTTTGTTCCCAACTTGTGATGAGGTTGTCAATCTCACCGGTTTGCTTGAAACAAAGATTATGAGCGTATCGAGTGGAAAACAATATAGTATGCGAGTAAAGTAAACAGGTGATAGCAATATGATGTAAATAGGACCGGGGTCCACAGTTCACTAGTGGTGTCTCTCCATAGATAAAACATGCTGGGTAAACAAATTACAGTTGGGCAATTGATAGAATAAAGATAACGTGATATGTCAAGAAGATCACTATGAGATTTACTCTGGGCATTACAACAAAATACATAGACCGCCATCCAACTGCATCTATGACTAATAATCCACTCCCGGGGATATCAATCCGAACACCCCAGTAGTATTAAGTTGCGAACAATAGATAATTGCATTAAGCAAAGTGTGTAATGTAAACAAAGCATATGCCCTTGAGCATATGAATGTTGTTTTCTCCCTAGTAGCAACAGCACATCTACCACCTTAGAGGTTTCTGTCACTCCCCCAGGTGAAATAGAGGCATGAACCCACTATCGAGCATAAATACCCCCTCTTGGAGTCACTAGCAACTACTCGGCCAAGATAGCTACTAACAACGGAGAGCATGCAAGATCATAAACAACATAGAGATAACAAAAGATATAATTCAGTACAGCAACTTAATCATAAACACCAATATTCATCGGATCCCAACAAACCAACATCATAGAATTACATAACGGTGATCTCAATCATGTAGGGCAGCTCATGAGATCTAAACATGAAGCACATGGTGGAGAAGACAACCATCTAGCTACTGCTATGGACCCATAGTCCAAGGTAGACTACTCACTCATCGCTCCGGAGGCAAGCATGGCGATGAAGAAGACCTCCGGTGGCGATTCCCCTCTCCGGCAGGGTGCCGGGAAGAGCTTTTGGACCCTCCCGATCTTCGGGTCGACGGCGGCGGCGGATCATGATGTGTTCTGGAAATCTGATCAGGTCCTTAGGTTTTTTCCGTCGGGGGGTCTTTATAGGCGAAGGGACGATGTCAGAGGAGGGGCCAGGTGCCCTCACGTGGGCCCGGCGCGGCCAGGGGGCTGGCCGCGCCACCCACGCGTGTGGGGCCCTGGTGGCCCCCCTCCGACACTTCTTCGGATCTCTGGAAGCTTCCGGGAAAAATAAGACTTCAGGAACTTGTTTCGTCCAATTCCGAGAATATTTCCTATGTATCACTTCTGAAACACAAAAACAGCAGAAAACAGGAAATTGGCACTGTGGCGCTTGTTAATAGGTTAGTTCCGGAAAATGCATAAAAGTGCCACTAAGTGTAACGAAACAATAGGCAAATGGTGTAAAAACAAGCATGGAGCATCAAAAATTATAGATACATTTGAGACGTATCAAGCATCCCCAAGCTTAACTCCTGCTCGTCCTCGAGTAGGTAAGTGATAACAAAGAAATAATTTTCGAGGTGACATGCACCTACACAATCTTGATCATATATGTAAGCATTGTGAGCTGGGATCATAAGAACTTAAAACATGGGCATGAAGATATAATCATGACAATAAGAACTTAGCAACCATGTTGTAAACATGCAAATGAACACAAATAAAAGATCATGATAGTGAAACAATGAAAGTCAAACGTGTGTTCAAATCATAAGGAAAAACATACAAATGGTTTTCAGCTTGTCCTTCAAAGAGAGCAAAACATAAATGCATAGGACACCTCAAAGTTTAAGAGGGCGACTAGATACAAATAATTTAAGAACAAGTGAAACCAATCATATGAGTCAATCAATGAACTTTGGGACAATGCATATCACACTAAGAATGACAACTATGCTCTCTTAATGGTGCATAAAGAAAGAAGGTGGTGACTCAACATAAAAGTAAAAGAAAGGCCCTTCGCAGAGGGAAGCAGTGATTGCAAGTTTTATAACCTTCAAAAATTATGGTACTTACCGGCTTTGAGCTCTCATTGCCCCCATCATAAGCATCTTGAATGGTTAAAGTTAATGCGAGAACAATTATGATGCATATGCTTGACAAATCATAAGTTGAAGACCTCGTGCCCCATGAATACGGGTACCCAAACCTCATGCTACTTTACTTAGAGTCCCAAGCAAGGCTCTTGTCATTGTAAGTATATGCATATCATTGAGAACCGCCAATGGGGTACCTCCGTGCCCGATGACATGGAACAAGCCCACACCAAAATGACAGGACAAGCAGACAATGAACACCTCGACATCTCTTTTATTTTCCTTTTGTTTAGCTTTTTATTGTGAGATGCGTCGTCGAATGTTCACCATGGGTATGCTACAAATTTCCACCATGAATTATGCATGGCTTAGATTGGCGGCCCGGCGTTTCCCTAACACATATACAAACTCCATGATCCCCACAAGATTCCCAATTCATTTCACACCGCGGGCATCCATAAACAAAAGATCACGATATCAACTCAAATAAGAAGTGCAATGTTGAAAGCTTGCCCATGACAGCATGGCTGGGCTAGAATCCAACTTACAACTTGCAAGCATAACAACTCAACATAAGAGACCACAATGTCAAATTTTTAGAACAGGAAAAAGTAAAGTGTGCCTTCCGGTTCGTGAGAGCTTTACTGACCGAATTTCGCATAACACTGGTAAGAGTTTAATTTGAAGAGAAAATAAAAGCAAGTCAAATTTACTTGGAATAGCAAATTTCTAGTAGGTATGTATGGTGGACACTTTGGAAAACTTTGGCTTTTAGGAGTTGGATGCACGAGTAGAGCTCATACTCAGTACAAGGCGAGGGCTAGCAAAAGACTGGGAGCGACCAACTAAGAGAGCAATAATGGCCATAATCATGCAAAGCGACAAAGCGACATTAAAAGAAGCATAAGATGGCATCAAAAGTCAAAAACTAAATGATCATGAAGGCTATTGGCGACTTTGTAAGAGTCTAACATGTGTGAGCATGCGCCAAGTCAACCCAAATAAAGCATCAAGGAGAAAACCAAAATAATGCTTCCATACAATAAAAACAACGCATGATTTTTTCAAAGGCTCATTAAGCAATCTCAGTTATTTGAGACAAGTCATGCTACAGCAAAACGACTAAGCATACTATCAAAAAGACATCAAGCATGACATGAAAAAGCCTAAGCCGCAGTCTACACAAGCTCCTTCTTGTACCACTATTTTGCACAAAGCTTTTTCTCTTTTCCAACACCATTTGAAATTTTTATAAACACCTCTTTTGATGTAAACCAATAAAGATCAGAGGCAAAAATACACCTTGATAAAAAGATATGACAAGATCTGAACGCAAATCAAGGCGAAAACGAAAACCAAAAGCAGCAGCAGAAAAAGTAGAACGCTCGATTTTTAATAAGAGTGAAAACTAGAGCGTTCTTTGCAAATGAAAACGAGTACATCTCCTCCAAAAGAAATTTGTTGGGGTCCAACCATTTATTGCAGCAAACAAACAAACTAAACCAACTAAGAAAACTAAAACAACTGACGCTCCAAGAAAAACACATAGTGCATGAAGCAATAAAAATATAGTGTTTTGAAAGGTGACCTGATTTTTGCCGATGAAGAAGGGGTGCCTCGGGGGCATCCCCAAGCTTTGACGCTTGTACTTCTTGGATATTTCTTGGGGTGATGCATGGGCATCCCCAAGCTTGAGCTTTTGTCCATTCTTCAACTCATCTCATCATTCTCCAATCCCTACACTTGAATACTTCCTCCATACAAAACTAAACACAATTCTATTAGCAACATTAGTGTAAGCATAACATATATTCAACCTCCTATTTGCTTCAGGTTTCAACTCAAAACCACCACATATATAGCAAATACTACTGTAGCAACTTCCCAAAAAGTTCCATGATCAAAAGAACTCAAAAGAAAGCGATAAAGTGGCAAACATAAATATTGGCAGAAATCTGTCAAAACTGAACAGCTGACAAAGGTCGAATTTTTGAGGGATTTTCTGTTGCTCAAATCAAAAAGTGTTCAACGAACAAAAGTTTGGATATAACCTGGGGCATATGCACAAGAAATCGCAGGTCTAAAAGATAAACAGAGAATTTATACGAATTTTTACGGTGCAGCACCGAAAACAGTTTCAGGACAGCAACATCCCCAAATCTTTACCTCGCTCAAATTAGAGGCTTCTCTTGGCACAAAAACGAAATAAACAAGATAAGGAGCGGTCATTACAGTAGTAATGACTTCCAAGACTCAAATAAAAGAAAAAGTACTGAAAAGAAAACATTGGGTTATCTCTCAAGAGTGCTTTTCTTTAACGCCTTTGAGCTAGGCGCAGAAAATTGCGAATCAAGTATTTTCAGCAGAAGCATTAAGATCAACAGCAGAGATCTTTTCAACAATGAAGGAAAATATGTTCAACTGAGTTTTTGAAACTCCTTTACGATCACGCTTTGGCACACTACTTTCATCGAAAAGATTTTCAGGGCAAATCCAACTGGAATTATTTTCCCAAGCATCATGAATTCCTATAAGTTCATAAGGTATTGGTATTTTGAAATCATCGGGCGTACCAACAACCTTAACAGGCGAGCCAAGCTTATTAAACTTCTTAAAAACTTTCCTAGCCTCAATTGCAACATCTCTAAATTTGGTGCGCAAGGTTTCTAAAATAAAAGCTTTCTTTTCGGGATCCTCAATTTCATGAAGCTTAAGGAACATGTATTGCATAGAAGGATTAAGACTAGCAAACCTAGCTTCTAACATGTGAACTAAATGAGCAGAAGCAACTTCATAACTAGGAGCTAACTCAACCAAAGACTTTTCCTCAACTTCCTTATGCATACTAATGTGATTAAAGAACTCCTCAATGTTACTTTTGCCAATAATCGAACCACTACCTACTGAGAGGTCCTCCAGAACGAACTTAGGGAACAGCATGATAAACTAAAGTAAAGAAATAACAACTACCAAGGATTCTAATTTTTTTGGGTTTTTTGATATAAAGCAATGCAAGTAAATAAAGTAAAGCAAAACAATAACAAAGTAAAGGATGTGTGTGCGAAAAACTCCCCTCGCAGAAGTCTTCTCTTCCTCCCCGGCAATGGCGCCAGAAAAGAAGCTGCTACTCGGTGATGGCGCCAGAAAAGAGCTGGTGGCGTGTAGTTGACGTGGAGCAGTAAGTCCTTGTGCGTGGTGAATGACCAGCCCGTTCGGGAACCCCAAGAGGAAGGTATGATGAGTGTAGCGGCTAGTTTTCCCTCAGTTAAGATACCAAGGTTTATCGATCAGGAGAGGAGAGACGGCGACGACTGAAGGTGATATGGAACCTGCACACACACAACCGAGTACTTTGTTCCCAACTTGCGATGAGGTTGTCAATCTCACCGGTTTGCTTGAAACAAAGATTATGAGCGTATCGAGTGGAAAACAATATAGTATGCGAGTAAAGTAAATAGTATGAGTAAAGTAAACAGGTGATAGCAATATGATGTAAATAGGACCGGGGTCCACAGTTCACTAGTGGTGTCTCTCCAAAGATAAAACATGCTGGGTAAACAAATTACAGTTGGGCAATTGATAGAATAAAGATAACGTGATATGTCAAGAAGATCACTATGAGATTTACTCTGGGCATTACAACAAAATACATAGACCGCCATCCAACTGCATCTATGACTAATAATCCACTCCCGGGGATATCAATCCGAACACCCCAGTAGTATTAAGTTGCGAACAACAGATAATTGCATTAAGCAAAGTGTGTAATGTAAACAAAGCATATGCCCTTGAGCATATGAATGTTGTTTTCTCCCTAGTAGCAACAGCACATCTACCACCTTAGAGGTTTCTATCACTCTCCCAGGTGAAATAGAGGCATGAACCCACTATCGAGCATAAATACACCCTCTTGGAGTCACTAGCAACTACTCGGCCAAGATAGCTACTAACAACGGAGAGCATGCAAGATCATAAACAACATAGAGATAACAAAAGATATAATTCAGTACAGCAACTTAATCATAAACACCAATATTCATCGGATCCCAACAAACCAACATCATAGAATTACATAACGGTGATCTCAATCATGTAGGACAGCTCATGAGATCTAAACATGAAGCACATGGTGGAGAAGACAACCATCTAGCTACTGCTATGGACCCATAGTCCAAGGTAGACTACTCACTCATCGCTCCGGAGGCAAGCATGGCGATGAAGAAGACCTCCGGTGGCGATTCCCCTCTCCGGCAGGGTGCCGGGAAGAGCTTCTGGACCCTCCCGATCTTCGGGTCGACGGCGGCGGCGGATCGTGATATGTTCTGGAAATCTGATCGGGTCCTTAGGTTTTTTCCGTCGGGGGGTCTTTATAGGCGAAGGGACGATGTCAGAGGAGGGGCCAGGTGCCCTCACGTGGGCCCGGCGCGGCCAGGGGGCTGGCCGCGCCACCCACGCATGTGGGGCCTTGGTGGCCCCCCTCCGACACTTCTTCGGATCTCTGGAAGCTTCCGGGAAAAATAAGACTTCAGGAACTTGTTTCGTCCAATTCCGAGAATATTTCCTGTGTATCACTTCTGAAACACAAAAACAGCAGAAAACAGGAAACTGGCACTGTGGCGCTTGTTAATAGGTTAGTTCCGGAAAATGCATAAAAGTGCCACTAAGTGTAACGAAACAATAGGCAAATGGTATAAAAAGAAGCATGGAGCATCAAAAATTATAGATACGTTTGAGACGTATCACCCCACGACACCCCTTCTTCGTCAACAAAAATATCAGGTCATCTTTCAAGGCACTATATTTTTATTGCTTCATATGCTATGTGTTCTTCTTGGAGCGTCTTTATTTTTGCTTTCAGTTTTTTTTTTGTAATAAATGGTTGGATCACAGCATGTTTGTTTTGGAGAGAGACACGCTCCATTTTCATTGCCTAGAACACTCTAGTTTTCACTCTTATCATTCTATGAGTGTTCTCTTTTTCTAGTACTGCATTTAGCTTTTATTTTTCGCCTTCATTTTTGTTCAGAACTTGTTTATTCTTTGTAGCTAGGTGTGTTTAGACCTCTGGTATTTATTGATTTTCGTCTTTGGGAGTTGTTTCAAAAAGGTTGATTGGTGTTGGAAAAGAGTAAACCATTTTATGCTTATAGTGATGCAAAAGGGAGCTTGTTTAGACTGTTGCTTAGACTTTATCATGTCATGCTTGATATTATTTTGATTATATGCTTAGTTGTTATTGTTGTAGCATGAATTGTCTCAAATGACTGAGAGTGCTTAATGTGTCTTTAAAAGAATCATGCGTTGTTTTTATCTTATAGAAGCATATTTTTGTGGTATTCTCCTTTGATGCTTTATTTGGGTTGACTTGGCGCATGCTTACACCATGTTTGACTTTAACAGTCGCCTCAAGCCTCTATAATCATTTGGTTTTTGACTTGTGATACCACTTTATGCTTTGGTTAATAATGTTTTGTCGCTATGCATGATTATGGCCGTTATTGCTCTCTTAGTTGGTCGCTCCCAGTCTTTTGCTAGCCTTCACCTATACTGAGAGGGAATACTTCTCGTGCATCCAACTCCCAAAAACCAAAGTTTTTCCAAAGATTCCACTACAAATTCTTATGCATGATATTTCAAGCCATTCCAAGTAAATTTTCATGTGATACCTTTCAAAAACCTTCAAATACTTCTTATTTTTGTGACACTGTTTTTAGCTCATGAGGACGTAGTGGTCGGATTTGCTATCTTCCATATTGAATTAAGTATCCCTCGACTTGCATGCTTCATCTGCTCGTCATTAATTTTGCAAGAGAGCTGGTCAGACCATTGTAACCTCTAAAAAAAGGCACTCCTCCATGGTATGTGAAAGTTGGTGGGCACCCAAAGGATTTGGTTAGCCATGGTTTATGAAAGAAAAAGTGGGGAGGAGTGCCAAATTTTATAAAAGAGCATGTATGTGCCAATTTTTCAAAGAACTCGGAACCGCTCTCAACTTGTTTAGTATGGAAGATAGCAAGAACCCCATTACCAGTCGTTGACAAGAACAACCACCTCTCAAAACAATTTTTTATCTCTATTTTACAAATGAAATGCTCTAGCACATGTTAAATCCCTGCTTCTCTCTGCGAAGGGCCTTTATTTTACCTTTTTATTGAGTCCTCATCTTCTACCTTTATGCACCGATTAAGAGAGCATAGTTGTCATTCTAAGTATAATGTGCATGGTCCCAAAATTTATTATTGATTGATTCATGATTATGGTATTGCTTGTTCTCAAATTACTTGTATCTAGTCACCCTCTTGAACTTTGAAGGTGTCCTATGCATTTATGTTTTGCTACTCCATGAGGGACAAGCTGAATAACACTTTGCTAAGCTTTCTATATGCTCGAAACAAACAATTGACTTTCAATGCATTATTACTCATGATATTTTGTTTGTGTTACTTTTCATGTTGTAACATGGTTGCTAAGTTCTATGGTTAGAATTATATCTCTTATGCCCATGTTTAGAGTACTTTGATCTCAGCATGCAATGTTTTACCTTAAGTTGATCAAGATTGTGTTGATGCATGTCACCTCAAAAATTATTGTTTTGTTATCATTTACCTACTCGAGTATGAGCAGGAGTTAAGCTTGGGGATGCTTGATACGTTGCAAACGTATCTATAATTTTTGATACTTCATGCTTGTTTTACACCAATTGCTTTGTGTTTTGTTTACACTTTGTGGCATTTTTATGCATTTTCCGGAACTAACCTATTAACGAGATGCCACAATGCCAGTTCCCTATTTTCTGCTATTTTTGTGTTTAAAAAAGTTACACAGGAAGTATTCTCGGAATTGGACAAAACAAAAGCCGAAGTTCCTATTTTCCCCGACATGAGACGGAGTCCAAAGCAGAGACAGAGGAGGGCCAGGAGGCAGCCACACCAGGTGGTGGCACGGGTGCCCCCTGGCCACGCCACCCTGTGGTGTGGGACCCCTGGGTGCCTTCTGACATCGCCCCTCTGCCTATAAAAAGCCTCTGACGCGAAAACCCTAAATCAATCGGCGTTTTCCCAGATAAAGTTCCGTAGCGCTGCCGCCGTCACAGACAAAGTTTGGGGGACAAAAGTCTCTGTTCCGGCACCCTGTCGGGACGGGGAATTGCCCCTGGAGCCATTTCCATCGACTCCACCGTCATCTCCATCGACGTTGCTATCTCCTATGATGAGGAGGGAGTAGTTCTCCCCCGGGGCTGAGGGCTCTACCGGTAGCTATGTGGTTCACCTCTCTCTCCCATGATGTGATCTATATGTGATTATGAGCTTTGTATCTAGTTGAATTGATAGATGTTGTTCTTCATATATTATGCTACTCAAGTGCTTTATTATTGTAATCTCTGAGACACCTTGTACCATGATGTGAAGGTGACAGTGTGCGCATTATGTGTGTCTCTTTGGCTAGTGTCTCTATGAATTGTTGGTGTTTGTTGGAACCATCTAGTGCGCTCAAGGTGACAGTGTGGGGCAATCTAGTTTAGGGAAATGCGAACTTTGAGGAGTGCTTCGTTGCCCTACACATGATTAGTGTTTGTTATCCATCGGAGAATAGTTTAGAATAGCATAGTGAAGATAGATATTTATGTGTTCAATTATGTTATCTATGTTGAGAGTGTCCACTAGTAAAAGTATGATCCCTAGGCCTTGTTTCTAAGCCTTGAAACACCGTTTACATTTAGTTCTCTTACATGTTTGCTCACAACGATATTTATTTCAGATTGCAATTACCACTTATAATCATCTATATTACTTGTATTTCACTATCTCTTCGCCGAACTAGTGCACCTATATACCTGACAAGTGTATTGGGGACATGATACGTCTCAAACGTATCTATAATTTTTGATGCTCCATGCTTTGTTTTACACCATTTGCCTATTGTTTCGTTACACTTAGTGGCATTTTTATACATTTTCCGGAACTAACCTATTAACGAAGTGCCACAGTGCCAGTTTCCTGTTTTCTGCTGTTTTTGTGTTTCAGAAGTGATACACAGGAAATATTCTCGGAATTGGACGAAACAAGTTCCTGAATTCATATTTCACCGGGGAGCTCCCAAACATCCGAAGGAGAGAAGGAGAGGGGCCACGTGGGCCCCACACACAGGGGTGGCGCGGCCAGGCCCCTGGCCGCGCCGGCCCCGTGTGAGGGGGCGTGGGACCCCCTCTGACAGTCCCCTTTCGCCTATAAGTACCCCCTGACGAGAAAAACCTAAGGGCCCGATCAGTTTTCCAGAATACATCGCGATCCACCGCCGCCGTCGACCCGAAGATCGGGAGGGTCCAGAAGCTCTTCCCGGCACCCTGCCGGAGAGGGGAATCGCCACCGGAGGTCTTCTTCATCGCCATGCTTGCCTCCGGAGCGATGAGTGAGTAGTCTACCTTGGACTATGGGTCCATAGTAGTAGCTAGATGGTTGTCTTCTCCACCATGTGCTTCATGTTTAGATCTCATGAGCTGCCCTACATGATTGAGATCACCGTTATGTAATACTATGATGTTGGTTTGTTGGGATCCGATGAATATTGGTGTTTATGATTAAGTTGCTGTACTGAATTATATCTTTTGTTATCTCTATGTTGTTTATGATCTTGCATGCTCTCCGTTGTTAGTAGCTATCTTGGCCGAGTAGTTGCTAGTGACTCCAAGATGGGGTATTTATGCTCGATAGTGGGTTCATGCCTCTATTTCACCTGGGGGAGTGACAGAAACCTCTAAGGTGGTAGATGTGCTGTTGCTACTAGGGAGAAAACAACATTCATATGCTCAAGGGCATATGCTTTGTTTACATTACACACTTTGCTTAATGCAATTATCTGTTGTTCGCAACTTAATACTTTCGGGGTGTTCGGATGATATCCCTGGGGGTGGATTATTAGTCATAGATGCAGTTGGATGGCGGTCTATGTATTTTGTTGTAATGCCCAGAGTAAATCTCATAGTGATCTTCTTGACATATCACGTTATCTTTATTCTATCAATTGCCCAACTGTAATTTGTTTACCCAGCATGTTATTTATCTTTGGAGAGACACCACTAGTGAACTGTGGACCCCGGTCCTATTTTAAATCATATTGCAATCACCTATTTACTTTTCCCGCACTGTTTACTTTACTAGCATTTTACTACTGTTTTCCACTCGATACACTCATAAACTTTGTTTCAAGCAAACCGGTGAGATTGACAACCTCATCGCAAGTTGGGAACAAAGTATTTGTCTGTGTGTGTGCAGGTTCCGTGTTGCTGCTGGCCGAAGACGAGTCAACAAGTATCGTTAACGGCGCCCTTGTTGGAGTGTCACTAAGCCAGTCCACATCACCTTCAGTCGTCACTGTCTCCCTTCTCCTGATCGATATACCTTGGTTTCTTAACTGAGGGAAGACTAGCCGCTACACTCATCATACCTTCCTCTTGGGGTTCCCAACGGGCTGGTCATCACCACGCACAAGGACTCACTGCTCCCACATCATCACACGAGTAGCAGCTAATTTTCTGGCGCCGTTGCCGGGGAAGGAAGAGAAGACTTCTGCGAGGGGAGTTCTTCGCACACACATTCTTTACTTTGTTATTTGTTTTGCTTTACTTTATTTTATTTTACCTGCATTGTTTTATATCAAAAACCCAAAAAAATTAGAATCCTTGGTAGTTGTTTATACTTGTTTACTTTTGTTTTGCTGAAATGGGTACTCCTGAAAACACCAAGTTGTGTGACTTTGCTAGTACGAACAATAGTGATTTTATCTGCACTCCTATTGCACCAACTGTTCCTGCTACTACTTTTTATGAGATCAAGCCTGCTTTATTGAACCTTGTTATGAAAGAGCAATTTTCTGGTGCTAGTACTGAAGATGCTGCAGCTCATCTCAACAATTTTGTTGAGCTATGTGAGATGCAGAAATATAAGGATGTTGATAGTGATATTATTAAACTCAAGTTGTTTCCTTTTTCTTTGAGAGGAAAAGCTAAAGATTGGTTGCTGTCTTTGACTAAGAATAGTATTGATTCATGGGCTAAGTGTAAGGATGCTTTTATTGGTAGATATTATCCTCCTGCTAAGATTATATCGTTGCGTAGCAATATTATGAAGTTTACTCAGTTTGATAATGAACATGTTGCTCAAGCTTGGGAAAGAATGAAATCTATGATTAAAAATTGCCCCACTCATGGACTGACTACTTGGATGATCATCCAAACTTTTTACGTAGGACTGAATTTTTCTTCAAGGAACCTACTTGATTCAGCTGCTGGAGGCACTTTTATGTCCCTTACCTTGGGCGCCGCATCAAAGCTACTCGACAACATGATGGTAAATTATTCTGAATGGCATACCGAGAGAGCTCCTCAAGGTAAGAAGGTAAATTCTGTTGAGGAAACCTCTTCCTTGAGTGATAAGATTGATACCATTATGGCTATGCTTGCTAATGATAGGACTCATGTTGATCCTAATAATGTTCCTTTGGCCTCTTTGGTTGCTCAAGAAGAGCAAGTTGATGTGAATTTCATTAGAAACAACAATTTTAACAACAATGCTTATAGGAACAATTTTGCTAGTAACAATTATAGACCGTTTCCTTCTAATGGTGATAATAGCTATCTTGGTAGACCTAAAATGCCTAGTGAAGAAAGAATTTTTGAACTTGAAAAGTCTACCAAGAATTTTATGCAGATGCAATATGAGCAGAACAAGGCTTTCACCAAGACTATGGAGGAGCAATCAGCTCTGTTGAGGACTATAAGTCATCAACTTGAAAATTTAAACAAGGCTGTTCCTGAATTACAAGCTAAAGCTTCCAAAGCTGAAACCAATATCTCATTATTGTCTAATGTGCAATCTTCTTTAGTTAATAGAATGTCCGCTAAGCCTGATCCTTTTGCTGCCGTTAATGCAACCCAAGTTAGAATTGATGAAAATATTAGATTGTTAGCGGAATTGCATGCTAGGTGGGAAAGAGAAGATGAGATGGCTAGAGAGATGAAGGTATGTACTATTACTACCTCTAATGATGTTGCTCCTACTGTTAGCAATCCTCTTACTTTGATTGGTGAAGAGAAAACTCCCACTCCTTGTGTTAAAAAGCCTAAAATTGCCAAAACTTTTTCTCAAAAGAGTGCTGAAATTTTTCGGAGTGTGGGAGATGATAGCTCTATTTCTTTTAATGATTTTGATGTTGATGGCTGCAATATATCTGAAGTTATTTTGTTCTTGCAAAAGCTTGCTTTGACTCCCAATGCTAGTTCTTTAAATATTGCTTTTACTAAGCATATTACCAATGCTCTCATAAAGATTAGGGATGAAAAGTTGAAGCAAAAAGCCTCTGTTCCCAAGAAGTTAGAAGATGGTTGGGAACCCATAATTGATATGCATGTTAATGGTTATGATTGCCATGCTTTATGTGATCTAGGTGCTAGTATTTCTATCATGCCTAGAAAGATTTATGACATGCTTGATTTACCACCACTAGAAAAATGTTATTTTGATGTTCCTATTGCTGATGTTGCTAAGAAGAAACCTTTGGGAAGGATTAATGATGTTCTTATTGTGGTTAACAATAACCTTGTTCCCGTTGATTTTCTTGTTATGGACGTTGAATGCCATGCTTCATGTCCTATTATTTTGGGAAGACCCTTTCTTCGAACTGTAGGTGCCATTATTGATATGAGGGAAGGCACTATCAAGTATCAATTTCCACTAAAGAAAGGTATGGAACACTTCCCTAGGAAAAGAAAGAAATTACCTTTTGACTCTATTCTTAGAGCAAATTATGAGCTTGATGCTTCATCTCTTGATATTACTTGATTCGCAATTTTCTGCGCCTAGCTCAAAGGCGTTAAAAAAAAGCACTCTTGGGAGATAACCCATTGTTTACTTTTCAGTACTTTTTCTTTTTCTTGAGTCTTGGAAGTCATTACTGCTGTAATGACCGCTCCTTATCTTGTTTATTTCGTTTTTGTGCCAAGAGAAGCCTCTAATTTGAGTGAGGTAAAGATTTGGGGTTATTGCTGTCCTGAAACTGTTTTCGGTGCTGCACCGTAAAAATTTGTGAAAATTCTCTGTTTATCTTTTAGACCTGCGATTTCTTGTGCATATGCCCCAGGTTATATCCAAACTTTTCTTAGTTGAACACTTTTTTATTTGAGCAACAGAAAATCCCTCAAAAATTCGTCCATTATCAGCTGTCCAGTTTTGACAGATTTCTGCCAATATTTGTTTTTGCCACTTTATCGCTTTCTTTTGAGTTCTTTTTGATCATGGAACTCTTGTGGAAGTTGCTACAGTAGTATATACTTTATATGTGGTAGTTTTGGGTTGAAACCTGAAGCTAAAAGAGGTTGAATATATTTTATGCTTACACTAATGTTGCTAATAGAATTGTGTTTAGTTTTGTATGAAGGAAGTTTTCAAGTGTAGGGATTGGAGAATGATGAGATGAGTTGAAGAATGGACAAAAGCTCAAGCTTGGGGATGCCCATGCATCACCCCAAGAAATATCCAAGAATTACAAGCGTCAAAGCTTGGGGATGCCCCCGAGGCACCCCTTCTTCATCGGCAAAAATCAGGTCACCTTTCAAAACACTATATTTTTATTGCTTCATGCACTATGTGTTTTTCTTGGAGCGTCAGTTGTTTTAGTTTTCTTAGTGTGTTTAGTTTGTTTGTTTGCTGCAATAAATGGTTGGACCCCAACAAATTTCCTTTGGAGGAGATGTACTCGTTTTCATTTGCAAAGAATGCTCTAGTTTTCACTCTTATAAATCGAGCATTCTAGTTTTTCTGCTACTGCTTTTGGTTTTCGTTTTCGCCTTGATATGCGTTCAGATCTTGTCATATCTTTTCATCAAGGTGCATTTTTGCCTCTGAACTTTATTGGTTTTCATCAAAAGAGGTGTTTATAAAAATTTCAAATGGTGTTGGAAAAGAGAAAAAGCTTTATGCAAAATAGTGGTACAAGAAGGAGCTTGTGTAGACTGCGGCTTAGGCTTTTTCATGTCATGCTTGATGTCTTTTTGATAGTATGCTTAGTGGTTTTGCTGTAGCATGACTTGTCTCAAATAACTGAGATTGCTTAATGAGCCTTTGAAAAAATCATGCGTTGTTTTTATTGTATGGAAGCATTATTTTGGTTTTCTCCTTGATGCTTTATTTGGGTTGACTTGGCGCATGCTCACACATGTTAGACTCTTCCAAAGTCGCCATTAGCCTTCATGATCATTTAGTTTTTGACTTTTGATGCCATCGTATGCTTCTTTTAATGTCGCTTTGTCGCTTTGCATGATTATGGCCATTATTGCTCTCTTAGTCGGTCGCTCCCAGTCTTTTGCTAGCCCTCGCCTTGTACTGAGTATGAGCTCTACTCGTCAATCCAACTCCTAAAAGCCAAAGTTTTCCATTGTGTCCACCATACATACCTACTAGCAATTTGCTATTCCAAGTAAATTTGACTTGCTTTTATATTCTCTTCAAATTAAACTCTTACCAGTGTTATGCAAAATTCGGTCAGTAAAGCTCTCACGAACCGGAAGGCACACTTTACTTTTTCCTGTTCTAAAAATTTGACATTGTGGTCTTTTATGTTGAGTTGTTATGCTTGCAAGTTGTAAGTTGGATTCTAGCGCAACCATGCCGTCATGGGGCAAGCTTTCAACATTGCACTTCTTATTTGAGTTGATATTGTGATCTTTTGTTTATGGATGCCCGCTGTGTGAAATGAATTGGGAATCTTGTGAGGATCATGGAGTTTTTATATGTGTTAGGGAAACGCCGGGCCGCCAATCTAAGCCATGCATAATTCATGGTGGAAATTTGCAGCATACCCATGGTGAACATTCGACGACGCATCTCACAATAAAAAGCTAAACAATATAGCAAATAAAAGAGATGTCGAGGTGTTCATTGTCTGCTTGTCCTGTCATTTTGGTGTGGGCTTGTTCCATGTCATCGGGCACGGAGGTACCCCATTGGCGGTTCTCAATGATATGCATATACTTACAATGACAAGAGCCTTGCTTGGGACTCTAAGTAAACTAGCATGGTTTGGGTACTCGTATTCACGGGACACGAGGTTTTCAACTTATGATTTGTCAAGCATATGCATCATAATCGTTCTCGCATTAACTTTAACCATTCAAGATGCTTATGATGGGGGCAATGAGAGCTCAAAGCCGGTAAGTACCATAATTTTTGAAGGTTATAAAACTTGCAATCACTGCTTCCCTCTGCGAAGGGCCTTTCTTTTACTTTTATGTTGAGTCACCACCTTCTTTCTTTATGCACCATTAAGAGAGCATAGTTGTCATTCTTAGTGTGATATGCATTGTCCCAAGGTTCATTGATTGACTCATATTGATTGGTTTCACTTGTTCTTAAATTATTTGTATCTAGTCACCCTCTTAAACTTTGAGGTGTCCTATGCATTTATGTTTTGCTCTCTTTGAAGGACAAGCTGAAAACCATTTGTATGTTTTCCTTATGATTTGAACACACGTTTGACTTTCATTGTTTCATTATCATGATCTTTTGTTTGTGTTCATTTGCATGTTTACAACATGTTTGCTAAGTTCTTATTGTCATGATTATATCTTTCATGCCCTTGTTTTAAGTTCTATTGATCCCAGCTCATCAATGCTTACATATATGATCAAGATTGTGTGGGTGCATGTCACCTCAAAAATTATTCTTTTGTTATCACTTACCTACTCGAGGACGAGCAGGAGTTAAGCTTGGGGATGCTTGATACGTCTCAAACGTATCTATAATTTTTGATGCTCCATGCTTTGTTTTACACCATTTGCCTATTGTTTCGTTACACTTAGTGGCATTTTTATACATTTTCCGGAACTAACCTATTAACGAAGTGCCACAGTGCCAGTTTCCTGTTTTCTGCTGTTTTTGTGTTTCAGAAGTGATACACAGGAAATATTCTCGGAATTGGACGAAACAAGTTCCTGAAGTCATATTTCACCGGGGAGCTCCCAAACATCCGAAGGAGAGAAGGAGAGGGGCCACGTGGGCCCCACACATAGGGGTGGCGCGGCTAGGCCCCTGGCCGCACCGGCCCCGTGTGAGGGGGCGTGGGACCCCCTCTGACAGTCCCCTTTCGCCTATAAGTACCCCCTGACGAGAAAAACCTAAGGGCCCGATCAGTTTTCCAGAATACATCGCGATCCGCCGCCGCCGTCGACCCGAAGATCGGGAGGGTCCAGAAGCTCTTCCCGGCACCCTGCCGGAGAGGGGAATCGCCACCGGAGGTCTTCTTCATCGCCATGCTTGCCTCCGGAGCGATGAGTGAGTAGTCTACCTTGGACTATGGGTCCATAGCAGTAGCTAGATGGTTGTCTTCTCCACCATGTGCTTCATGTTTAGATCTCATGAGCTGCCCTACATGATTGAGATCACCGTTATGTAATACTATGATGTTGGTTTGTTGGGATCCGATGAATATTGGTGTTTATGATTAAGTTGTTGTACTGAATTATATCTTTTGTTATCTCTATGTTGTTTATGATCTTGCATGCTCTCCGTTGTTAGTAGCTATCTTGGCCGAGTAGTTGCTAGTGACTCCAAGAGGGGGTATTTATGCTCGATAGTGGGTTCATGCCTCTATTTCACCTGGGGGAGTGACAGAAACCTCTAAGGTGGTAGATGTGCTGTTGCTACTAGGGAGAAAACAACATTCATATGCTCAAGGGCATATGCTTTGTTTACATTACACACTTTGCTTAATGCAATTATCTGTTGTTCGCAACTTAATACTTTCGGGGTGTTCGGATGATATCCCTGGGGGTGGATTATTAGTCATAGATGCAGTTGGATGGCGGTCTATGTATTTTGTTGTAATGCCCAGAGTAAATCTCATAGTGATCTTCTTGACATATCACGTTATCTTTATTCTATCAATTGCCCAACTGTAATTTGTTTACCCAGCATGTTATTTATCTTTGGAGAGACACCACTAGTGAACTGTGGACCCCGGTCCTATTTTAAATCATATTGCAATCACCTATTTACTTTTCCCGCACTGTTTACTTTACTAGCATTTTACTACTGTTTTCCACTCGATACACTCATAACCTTTGTTTCAAGCAAACCGGTGAGATTGACAACCTCATCGCAAGTTGGGAACAAAGTATTTGTCTGTGTGTGTGCAGGTTCCGCGTTGCTGCTGGCCGAAGACGAGTCAACAAGTATCGTTAACGGCGCCCTTGTTGGAGTGTCACTAAGCCAGTCCGCATCACCTTCAGTCGTCACTGTCTCCCTTCTCCTGATCGATATACCTTGGTTTCTTAACTGAGGGAAGACTAGCCGCTGCACTCATCATACCTTCCTCTTGGGGTTCCCAACGGGCTGGTCATCACCACGCACAAGGACTCACTGCTCCCACATCATCACACGAGTAGCAGGACACAAGAGACTTCTTGTATCTTAATTGCAGGGTTGCTTGAGAGGGATAGCTACCTCTTCCTCCCTGAGTTGGATAAAACTTGGGTAATCCACTTAAGGGAAACTTGCTGCTGTTGTACAAACCTCTGCACTTGGAGGCCCAACACTGTCTACAAGAATAGAAGTGTTCGTAGACATCACCGTACATTACTCTATTCACTTTAATGGACATATGTTGGACCCCTTTACCCCTACTCCTGGCATTCGACAAGGTGATCCTCTTTCTCCATATCTCTTTTTGTTTGTTGCTCATGGTTTATCTTATCTCATTAGAAAGGGGATTGAAAACAATTCTCTAAGAGAGCTACACATATGCTGGAGAGCACCAGGGATCTCTCATCTTCTTTTTGCGGATGATATTCTATTATTCTTTGAGGCTACAGTTGGACAAGCAAATTTTTTGAAGTCTGTTCTGGACCGATATGAAAGAGGCACTGTGCAACTGGTAAGCATGGGAAAGTGCTCAGTTCTCTGTGGCGATCTATGTCCACCTGAGGTGCAAAGTGAACTTAAGAATATTCTCTAGTATGAGACTCATTGTTTTGAATAAAAATATTTGGTGCTTCCTGTGCCTGAAGGAAAGAAGAAAAGCAGCAAGTTCAAGTTTACCAAGGAGAAATTCTCTAAACATGCCTCAAACTGGTCGGAAAAATATATGTCCTCGGGAGCAAAGGACATTCTCATCAAATCTGTGCTCCAATCAATTTCTACCTATGCGTGTGATGGGGGTTTTTAAGTTCCCGGCTGGTTTAACCGATGATCTGATGCATATAATCAGGAAATTTTTGTGGGGAGATGAGGAGGACAGAAGGCGCATGCACTGGATGTCCTGGGAAAAGATGGCTCAGCCAAAATCACATGGTGGCATGGGTTTTCGAGATCTCAGAGTATTTTAACCAAGCCTAGCTTGCAAGGCAAGCATGGCGTTTACTTCACTACCCGGATAGCTTGTGTGCGCATCTATTGAAGGCTAGATACTATCCCTCGGGTGATTTGCTTGATACTGCTTTTATTCAAATCCAATCGCAAACCTGGCAGGGGATTGTGCATGGACTTGATCTCCTAAAAAAAGGTGTCATCTGGAGGATTGGGTCTCGTTCCAAGCTCAAGATCTTTCACGATAATTGGCTGCCTCGGTCAGATGGTATGAAGGTAGAAGGGAGACGGGGTAATTCTCATATGAAGTGGGTGTCCGAACTGATAAATCAACTGACAAGAACTTGGGATGAGTCAGCGGTGTGTGGCTGCTGTTTACCACGGGACGCGGAAGCAATATTGTCCATCAAACTGTCGGCGAGAGCTTCCGAGGACTTTGTCGCCTGGAGTGGTGAGTGCAATGGTATATTTAGTGTCAGATCAACATATCGTTTTGGTATTCAGCCGACTCTGGAGAAACTCCATCAGGGACAATCAAGCTCGGAACCTACTAGTGATAGGAGTGCTTGGGATCTGGTTTGGAAAGCTGCAGTCCCGCAAAAACTTTGCGTGTTTGCATGGAAGGTGCCTACCGGCAAGCTTGCTGTTCGTGTTGGACTCCATAAACGAATCCCCGAGACCGATCCGATTTGCACAATCTGTGGTTGTGAGGAGGAGGACGGTCACCATGCTCTTATCTGTTGTACTCTAGCTAGGGCTTTATGAGAAGAAATGAGAAGTGTTTGGCAATTAATCCCAGAGGAGGAATTCCAAAAAACCGGGAAGGAATGGATTTTGCACATCTTGAGCAATGTTTCTACGGTTACACGATCAATGATTATTTTCCTTCTGTGGCGTGTCTGGCACCACCGGAATAATGTGGTTCATGGTGACGGTAAAGCTTCAATCACTGCTTCGGCGTCATTCATCAGTAATTACTATCAGTCAATTAATCCCAGAGGAGGAATTCCAAAAAACCGGGAAGGAATGGATCTTGCACATCTTGAGCAATGCTTCTACGGTTACACGATCAATGATTATTTTCCTTCTGTGGCGTGTCTGGCACTACCGGAATAATGTGGTTCATGGTGACGGTAAAGCTTCAATCACTGCTTCGGCGTCATTCATCAGTAATTACTATCAGTCCTTCTTGGCAGTCACTAAGCCAAACCTTCCGGGTAACTACAAGCCTTAAGGCCCATCTACATGGGCAGCTCCTTCGGAATGTATGATCAAAGCCAATGTTCATGCGGGCTGGGACAGTGTGTCAAAGACTATAGGTATTGGCATAGTAATCCGAGATCATTCAGGACAACCCGTGCTCTCGGAATGGACCTTCATTCAGTGCTGACGATGTCGAAATGCAAGCGTGTTTACAAGGACTGAAACATCTTATTGAGCTGTGGCGGTGGCCGACGACCCTAGAATCTGACTATTTGCGGGCTGTCCAAACCATGTCATCTAGGGGGCATGAACTCTCGAGTAGCTGGGCGCTGGTACAAGAAGCTAGGGATCTGCTGGAGCTATACCGTGACATTGATATTAGGAAGGTGGACCGGGTGAACAATGGCATGGCACATGTGTTGACACAGGTAGGCAAATCCAGGTTTTCTGGGTTTCTCTGTGATGCTGTTCTAGCCTGCGTGCAGGATTTGATCACAACTGATTGTAACACGATGTAATTGAGCTGTTGGAACAGCAAGTTTTAGACGCACTATTTTCCTTACCAAGGTACCTAAGGGGACTAGAAGGTTTTTAATGAGGTGACTTGCTTGCTCAATATATTGATCGTTTTATTTTAAAAAAAGGATAGAAGTACACTTATTTTAGAACGGAAGGAGTATCATCATCCTCTCTTTTTATTGTATGCACATTGGATTCGCTTGGGTGTGGCTTTCGGTCAAGTTACTGGCATATTTGTTGTTTTCTACCGCATGCGACTCCCATGGACCATACTTTGGTCCGTCGACCCTAGCATTTTCGTTCTCTTTCACCTTTTCACATGCATTTTGTAATTTCACCAGCTGAAAGCCTCAGATCTGCCGAGGCACCATGGAGTGCGAGTGCACGGCAGCCAGCAGGTCTACGGTCTAGCCCAAGCAAGCAAGCATCGATGGACAGGCTTAACCACGACGACATCCGGCCGTGGTTTGTCTGTTCACGTAGACCAGCAGCATCATCTCGACCTCGCCTCGCCTACGGCCGACAAGCCGCCGTGCGTGAAGAAGCAGAATTCATTGAGACTCGAGAGATGATACCACTGCTGGTAATCAAACGGTCGCTGCTACAGTGCTCGATCGTACCACTACCTACCGGTAGCCTAATCACGCCTAGCTAGTGCTCAGGTAGGAGGAGGCGCTAACAAAATTAAATCCCCTAGTTGAAGCATGCCGAAAACATGGAATTTCGCATGGAAAATATGTTCAGAAAGTACACCAAGAGCTCCAGAACAGCGACACGATTAACTAGCAGCAGCAGCACCCAAATCATGATTCCAAACACAATGATGAACTCGCTACTACGAAAGCGTATTAGCGCTATAAATTAGATACAGAAAAAGTTGATACTCCTACTAGAAAGAAGGGTCCGTGAGTTGATTAAATCTGATACTCCCAATCAACACGATACTCCACTAATGTACTAGCCCGAGAAAAGACACTATGCTCTATACAAACAGCACAGTGCTGGTGGTTGCAGAAGAACAGCCAGTGGTACAAGCCCGAGCCAACCAAACTGCGTCTGGGCTGCGTGCAGGTGGCTAACCACTGTTTGGTCGGCCGTATCATGCCTCGATCGCTCGGCAACAGATTGAGATACCCACAGCACTGGAGTACACAACAGGTGTTGGATTAATGGCGACGGGACAATATTATTACTCCTGATGTTCAGTGCAGATGCGTGGCTGGATAATGCGGTGCGATTTGATGGTTGGATTCGATAATACTACTAGTGTTAATCAGTTGACGGATTAATCATTCACGAGTAGTGGATTAATTTAGTCCAGGGTATCCCCATTTCCTGTAATTGGGGCTGCCACAACCGTTGCTGGTGCGTGCTAGGTCCGGTGATTGCGGCGACAGGCTTCAAAATTTGGGCTGACAAGAAGTCCGAGCTGGTCGCTCGGCCAGCTAGGCTCCCTCTGAGATCGGCTCCATGCCCTAAACGAGCCGACCTAGGGTTTGGAATCGAGCTTGAGCTCGAGTAGTTTGATCACGCTCAATTTTTTTTAGAACACAGGACAACACATACGCCTTACAAATACGCACGTACACTCACCCTATAAACACACGCACGCAAACCCTACCTCTATGAGCACCTCTGAAGGACTGAGCCGGCAGATCTTAAAGTTGAAGAAGTCACCACTGGCGCCTCGCTATTGACGGACACGTCACCTACCACTGAAAGAATAGCGTCGGGAAATTCTGGAATAAATCCAGGTAATACAAACGCCCATGTCAAGTCTAGGACTTAAACCTGGGTGGACTGGTTTCACCTTAGCGAACCCAACCAACTAAGCTAAGTTCCGTTTGCGATCAAGCTCAGTTTTAGCTTTGTCAGATTTACATTGTTCCTAAAGCACTGCGGATTCATGTGTCAATTTACAATGGTTCCCACACAATTATTTTATGTTTTCTAAAACAATGCGGACTTATTTTCTGGGCTGAGCTGGAGGTTATGGTCTACTGGAGTTTCTCATATTCAATATTGTACTCCCCCCAATCAAAAAAATAAGTGTAAAACACTTATTAGGGGTCAGAGGGAGCATATTTTTATATGGTTTATATGGTAGAAATTTGCTTTAGTTTTCAAGTTTAGTCCAGCCAAAGCGAGAGCCTTCGCACGAGCTCCATTCCGTAAAAGAAGAAGACGGTACACATTCCGTAAAAGAAGATGGTATACATTTAGTCAAAAGTAAAATCACATAAACTAGAAGTATTTTAGAAAATACCACTAGTGGAAAACGGGTCTAATATTCTAGGGCATTAGTCCCGGTTGCACTATAAACCGGGACTGATGCCCTGGACCCCACTGCTTTTTTGGCCGCAGGACCCCAGAACCCATTATTCCCGGTTCTAAAGGATCTAGGGTCAAATCTGGCCGTTGCCAGGCTCATTAGTCCCGGCTGGTAATACCAACCGGGACAAAAGACCCAGCCTTTAGTCCCGGTTGGTATTACCAACCGGGACTAATGAGTTTACTATATAAAACATCTCCTTCTTCCTCCCCGAGGCAGCCACTCCCCCTCTCCACTCTCCAAGTGTTCTTCATGCAACAAGCTAGCTCGAGTTCATCCTCTTTGACCACCATTTTTTGTCACAAATTGGTGTCCCCACTTCAATCTAAGTGGACTAAAAGGTGAGGAACTTTGTGCTTTTGTCTTTCATTGATAATTTAGCTTATTTAATGCTCTAGAAGTAGAGAGATTTGTGATTTTTTTATGAAAGCAATTATTCAGATGTTCATTTGATTATGTGTAGAAGTAGATGAAGATAGAGGTAGAAATAGAGGTAGAGATAGAGATATAGATAGAAATATAAAATATAAAATTAAAATAAAGATAGAGAGATAGAGATAGAGATAGAATTAAAAATAAAAATAGAAGTAGACATAGCTAACATAGAAATAGAAATAGAGATAGAGATAGAGATAGAAATAGAAATAGAAAATAGAAATAGCGATAGAAATAGAGATAGAAATAGAAAATAGAAATTGAGATAGAAATCTGATAAAACTCCGAAGATGCCGTAGGGCGTGAGCACCAACAATATCTTTGAGAAGCTCCGCCACGGGAGATTTCCCAACCCTTTACCCAACACTGTTAGAGGAGATGGAGTCTTTCACGGGCTTGCAGGGAATTTTTTCCGAGGCGGAGCTTCTGAAGATGCCGTAGGGCGTGAGCACCAACGACATCTTCGAGAAGCTCCGCCACGGGAGATTTCCCAACCCTTTACCCAACACTGTTAGAGGAGATGGAGTCTTTCACGGGCTTGCAGGGAAATTTTTCTGAGGCGGAGCTTCCGAAGATATCGTAGGGCGTGAGCACCGACGACATCTTCGAGAAGCTCCGCCACGGGAGATTTTCCAACCCTTTACCCAACACTGTTAGAGGAGATGGAGTCTTTCACGGGCTTGCAGGGAAAATTTTCCGAGGCGGAGCTTCTGAAGATGCCGTAGGGCGTGAGCACCAATGACATCTTCGAGAAGCCCCGCCACGGGAGATTTCCCAACCCTTTACCCAACACTATTAGAGGAGATGGAGTCTTTCACGGGCTTGCAGGGAAATTTTTCCAAGGCGGAGGTTCCGAAGATGCCGTAGGGCGTGAGCACCAACGATATCTTCGAGAAGCTCCGCCACGGGAGATTTCCCAACCCTTTACCCAACACCGTTAGAGGAGATGGAGTCTTTCACGGGTTTGCAGGGAAATTTTTCCGAGGCGGAGCTTCCGAAGATGCCGTATGGTGTGAGCACCAACGACATCTTCGAGAAGCTCCGCCACGGGAGATTTCCCAACCCTTTCCTCCATCCATGGGGATGAAACTCTCCCTACCTTCTAGGTTGTCTTGTTGAGCTGCTTGCCATGGCGTATCGATGCTCCTTTTATAGGCACGGCGCCGCTTCTACTTTGTCTTGTTCCTCCGACAGGGGCGTTGTGCACTACATGCTTTATCTCATCGAGCAGTGCATCCACCCACGCGTCCTTATCCTACCGACAGCTTTAGTCTCGGTTGCACACACCAGCCGGGACTAAAGGTTACCCACACATCCTTATCCCACCGACAGTTTTGTTAGATGACACAAAAACCACCTTTAGTCCCGGTTGTACCCACCAGCCGGGACTAAAGTTTTGTTAACTTATTCTAACTTATCAAACTATTAACAAAATTGTGATAGAAATAAAAATAGTGATAGAAATAGAGATAGAAATAAAAATAGTGATAGAAATAGAAATAGTGATAGAAATAAAATTAAAGATATAGAAATGGACATACAAACAAAATTAGAGATAGAAATAGAAATTGTATATTTGATTTGTGTTTGATATGTACTTATATAATGCAGATGAGCCGAGCATGGATATACGCCGATCGACGCTCTGGAGATTTCATTAAAGGCGTGCATTCTTTTCTCAATGTGGCTGAGGCAACCAAGCGGAATGGTTTTATGTGTTGTCCATGCGGTGTTTGTCGAAATGAGAAGGATTACCCCTCCACAAAGACCCTTCACATCCACCTGTTCCGGTTCGGTTTTATGTCCGGCTATAATTGTTAGACCAAGCATGGGGAGAGAGGGGTTATGATGGAAGACAACGATGAAGAAGAGAATGATGACAACTATCCTGAGTTCCCTAAAACCACCGATACCGCAATGGAATATAATGAAGAAGAAGAAGAAGGTGAAGAATGGGCATCAGATGTACCCATTGATGATCTTGGTCAGGTCATTGTTGATGCACAGATTGACTGTGAAAGTGAAAAGGTGAGGGAGAAGTTGGAACGCATGTTAGATGATCACAAAACGAATTTGTACCCAAATTGCGAAGACGACCAGAAAAAGCTAGGAAGCACGCTGGAATTGCTGCAATGGAAAGCAGAGAGTGGTTTATCTGACAAGGGATTTGAAAAGTTGTTGAAAATTATGAAGAAGATGCTTCCAAAGGATAACGAATTGCCCGCCAGTACGTATAAAGCAAAGAAGATTGTCTGCCCTCTAGGATTGGAGGTGCAGAAGATACATGCATGCATTAATGATTGTATTCTCTACCGCTGACAAGGGTATAGCTAATAGAGCCCATTAGTTGAGTACCCCTGAGGCCCGTTAAGCTAGGCCCAATTGTAATGATAGTCGAGATACGAGTTCTTACCGTATGTCGATATTGTAATCTGTATCGGACCCTACCCGATCCTCGAGACCTGGCCACCTATATATAGGGGCCAGGAGGGGACGGTGTAGGCCAGATTAAAAGTAAGCCAGGTTCAGCACCCAAGTTTACTTTTGATATACACCTATTTCGATTAACCTTACCTTCGAGTTCATCCGACGCCCTATCTCCCCGATCATAAGTCCTTCATCTAGGACATTTGTCGAGTTAACCATCGTCAATTGGCGCCGACCATGGGAATCAGGGCGTTGGAATCATGAATTCGACGGCTTTTTTGCTTTTAGCCAATAGCAGTGCAGAAGTCGATGAAAATCAAGAGAAGGAGTTGACAATCGGAAGTCTAAGCATCTTCATCGGGCCATCGGGTTCATCTCGCCTTTCAGATTCGATGAAACAAGATCCGTCGGCAAGTAAGCCCGAAACAGTGGTAATGCTGGAATCATCGGAAGGCTCTTCCAGCGAGGTAAACTCGCCGGTCAGCCTAGGAGAAGCAAAAACCACAGAAGGCGACAATATTCGAGAAAAACTCGACTTGGAAGAAACAACGCGAAAAACGCACAACAGTACAAGGGACTTCGCCGCTGGAAGTAGTGGCGTCTTGCTACTTGTTGATGGCGCCAGAAAAGAGGCTGCAGGCGTGGAGCAGTAAGTCCTTGTGCGTGGTGAATAACCAGCCCGTTGGGAACCCCAAGAGGAAGGTATGATGAGTATAGCAGCTAGTTTTCTCTCAGTTAAGAAACCAAGGTTTAATGTCGATCTTGAAGAGGAGAGACGGCGATGACTGAAGGTGATGCGGAACCTGCACACACACAACCAAATACTTTACTCCCAACTTACGATGAGGTTGTCAATCTCACCGGTTTGCTTGAAACAAAGATTATGAGCGTATCGAGTGGAAAATAGTATAGTATGCGAGTAAAGTAAACAGTGCAAGTAAAGTAAACTGGTGATAGCAATATGATGTAAATAGGACCGGGGTCCACAGTTCACTAGTGGTGTCTCTCCATAGATAAAATAACACATGCTGGGTAAACAAATTACAGTTGGGCAATTGATAGAATAAAGATAAACGTGATATGTCAAGAAGATCACTATGAGATTTACTCTGGGCATTACAACAAAATACATAGACCGCCATCCAACTGCATCTATGACTAATAATCCACTCCCGGGGATATCAATCCGAACACCCCAAAAGTATTAAGTTGCGAACAACAGATAATTGCATTAAGCAGAGTGTGTAATGTAAACAAAGCATATGCCCTTGAGCATATGAATGTTGTTTTCTCCCTAGTAGCAACAGCACATCTACCACCTTAGAGGTTTCTGTCACTCCCCCAGGTGAAATAGAGGTATGAACCCACTATCGAGCATAAATACCCCCTCTTGGAGTCACTAGCAACTACTCGGCCAAGATAGCTACTAACAACGGAGAGCATGCAAGATCATAAACAACATAGAGATATCAAAAGATATAATTCAGTACAACAACTTAATCATAAACACCAATATTCATCGGATCCCAACAAACCAACATCATAGTATTACATAACGGTGATCTCAATCATGTAGGGCAGCTCATGAGATCTAAACATGAAGCACATGGTGGAGAAGACAACCATCTAGCTACTGCTATGGACCCATAGTCCAAGGTAGACTACTCACTCATCGCTCTGGAGGCAAGCATGGCGATGAAGAAGACCTCCGGTGGCGATTCCCCTGTCCGGCAGGGTGCTGGGAAGAGCTTCTGGACCAAATGATCTTCGGGTCGACGGCGGCGGCGGATCGCGATGTGTTCGGGAAAACTGATCGGGTCCTTAGGTTTTTTCCGTCGGGGGGTCTTTATAGGCGAAGGGTCGATGTCAGAGGAGGGGCCAGGCACCCTCACATGGGGCCCGCACGGCCAGGGGCCTGGCCGCGCCGCCCCTGTGTGTGGGGCCCTGGTGGCCCTCCTCCTACTTCTCTTCGGATCTCTGGAAGCTTCCGGGTAAAATAAGACTTCAGGAACTTGTTTCGTCCAATTCCGAGAATATTTCCTGTGTATCACTTCTGAAACACAAAAACAGCAGAAAACAGGAAACTGGCACTGTGGCAACTCGTTAATAGGTTAGTTCCGGAAAATGCATAAAAGTGCCACTAAGTGTAACGAAACAATAGGCAAATGGTGTAAAAACAAGCATGGAGCATCAAAAATTATAGATACGTTGGAGACGTATCAAGCATCCCCAAGCTTAACTCCTGCTCGTCCTCGAGTAGGTAAGTGATAACAAAAGAATAATTTTTGAGGTGACATGCACCTACACAATCTTGATCATATATGTAAGCATTTGTGAGCTGGGATCATAAAAACTTAAAACATGGGCATGAAGATATAATCATGATAATAAGAAACTTAGCAACCATGTTGTAAACATGAAAATGAACACAAACAAAAGATAATGATAATGAAACAATGAAAGTCAAACGTGTGTTCAAATCATAAGGAAAAACATACAAAAGGTTTTCAGCTTGTCCTTCAAAGAGAGCAAAACATAAATGCATAGGACACCTTCAAGTTTAAGAGGGCGACTAGATACAAATAATTTAAGAACAAGTGAAACCAACAATATGAGTCAATCAATGAACTTTGGGACAATGCATATCACACTAAGAATGACAACTATGCTCTCTTAATGGTGCATAAAGAAAGAAGGTGGTGACTCAACATAAAAGTAGAAGAAAGGCCCTTCGCAGAGGGAAGCAGTGATTGCAAGTTTTATAACCTTCAAAAATTATGGTACTTACCGGCTTTGAGCTCTCATTGCCCCCATCATAAGCATCTTGAATGGTTAAAGTTAATGCGAGAACAATTATGATGCATATGCTTGACAAATCATAAGTTGAAAACCTCGTGCCCCGTGAATACGAGTACCCAAACCTCATGCTACTTTACTTAGAGTCCCAAGCAAGGCTCTTGTCATTGTAAGTATATGCATATCATTGAGAACCGCCAATGGGGTACCTCCGTGCCCGATGACATGGAACAAGCCCACACCAAAATGACAGGACAAGCAGACAATGAACACCTCGACATCTCTTTTATTTGCCTTTTGTTTAGCTTTTTATTGTGAGATGCGTCATCGTATGTTCACCATGGGTATGCTGCAAATTTCCACCATGAATTATGCATGGCTTAGATTGGCGGCCCGGCGTTTCCCTAACACATATACAAACTCCATGATCCCCACAAGATTCCCAATTCATTTCACACCGTGGGCATCCATAAACAAAAGATCACGATATCAACTCAAATAAGAAGTGCAATGTTGAAAGCTTGCCCATGACAGCATGGCTGGGCTAGAATCCAACTTACAACTTACAAGCATAACAACTCAACATAAGAGACCACAATGTCAAATTTTTAAGAACAGGAAAAAGTAAAGTGTGTCTTCCGATTCGTGAGAGCTTTACTGACCGAATTTCTCATAACACTGGTAAGAGTTTAATTTGAAGAGAAAATAAAAGCAAGTCAAATTTACTTGGAATAGCAAATTGCTAGTAGGTATGTATGGTGGATACTTTGGAAAACTTTGGCTTTTAGGAGTTGGATGCACGAGTAGAGCTCATACTCAGTACAAGGCGAGGGCTAGCAAAAGACTGGGAGCGACCAACTAAGAGAGCAATAATGGCCATAATCATGCAAAGCGACATTAAAAGAAGCATAAGATGGCATCAAAAGTCAAAAACTAAATGATCATGAAGGCTATTGGCGACTTTTTAAGAGTCTAACATGTGTGAGCATGCGCCAAGTCAACCCAAATAAAGCATCAAGGAGAAAACCAAAATAATGCTTCCATACAATAAAAACAACGCATGATTTTTTCAAAGGCTCATTAAGCAATCTCAGTTATTTGAGACAAGTCATGCTACAGCAAAACCACTAAGCATACTATCAAAAAGACATCAAGCATGACATGAAAAAGCCTAAGCCGCAGTCTACACAAGCTCCTTCTTGTACCACTATTTTGCACAAAGCTTTTTCTCTTTTCCAACACCATTTGAAATTTTTATAAACACCTCTTTTGATGAAAACCAATAAAGATCAGAGGCAAAAATACACCTTGATGAAAATATATGGCAAGATCTGAACGCAAATCAAGGCGAAAACGAAAACCAAAAACAGTAGCAGAAAAAGAAGAACACTCGATTTTTAATAAGAGTGAAAACTAGAGCGTTATTTGCAAATGAAAACGAGGCAACTTCTCCAAAAGAAATTTGTTGGGGTCCAACCATTTATTGCAGCAAACAAACAAACTAAACCAACTAAGAAAACTAAAACAACTGACGCTCCAAGAAAAACACATAGTGCATGAAGCAATAAAAATATAGTGTTTTGAAAGGTGACCTGATTTTTGCCGACGAAGAAGGGGTTCCTCGGGGGCATCCCCAAGCTTTGACGCTTGTACTTCTTGGATATTTCTTGGGATGATGCATGGGCATCCCCAAGCTTGAGCTTTTGTCCATTCTTCAACTCATCTCATCATTCTCCAATCCCTACACTTGAAAACTTCCTTCATACAAAACTAAACACAATTCTATTAGCAACATTAGTGTAAGCATAACATATAATCAACCCTCTATTTGCTTCAGGTTTCAACTCAAAACCACCACATATATAGCAAATACTACTGTAGCAACCTCCCCAAAAGTTCCGTGATCAAAAGAACTCAAAAGAAAGCGATAAAGTGGCAAACACAAATATTGGCAGAAATCTGTTAAAACTGAACAGCTGACAAAGGTCGAATTTTTTAGGGATTTTTTGTTGCTCAAATCAAAAAGTGTTCAACTAACAAAAGTTTGGATATAACCTGGGGCATATGCACAAGAAATCGCAGGTCCAAAATATAAACAGAGAATTTTCACGAATTTTTACGGTGCAGCACCAAAAACAGTTTCAGGACAGCAACATCCCCAAATCTTTACCTCACTCAAATTAGAGGCTTCTCTTGGCACAAAAACGAAATAAACAAGATAAGGAGCGGTCATTACAGTAGTAATGACTTCCAAGACTCAAATAAAAGAAAAAGTACGGAAAAGAAAACATTGGGTTATCTCCCAAGAGTGCTTTTCTTTAACGCCTTTGAGCTAGGCGCAGAAAATTGCGAATCAAGTATTTTTAGCAGAAGCATTAAGATCAACAGCAGAGGTCTTGTCAATAAGGCATTGTATTTCATCCACATAAGTTTTTGAAGACCCTTTGTGATCATGCTTTGGTACACTATTCTCATCAAAAAGATTTTCAGGACAAATCCAGTCAAAATTATTTTCGAAAGGTTCACTCAATCCCAAAAGCTTGCAAGGTATAGGTATCTCGGCCCCTTCATCATTTGTACTGATAACCGTTATAGGTGAACCGAGTTTATTAAAACATTTAAGAACTTTCCTAGCTTCAATAACGACATCCTTAAATTCTAGGCGCAAAGTTTCCAAGATAAAAGCTTTCTTTTCGGGATCCTCAATTTCATGAAGCTTAAGGAACATATATTGCATAAAAGGATTAAGACTAGCAAACCTAGTTTCCAACATGTCAATTAAATAAACATAAGCAACTTCAATACTAGGAGCAAGCTCAACCCAAGACTTTTCCTCAACTTCCTCATGCATACTAATGTGATTAAAGAACTCCTCAATGTTACTTTTGCCAATAATCGAACCACTACCTAATGAGAGGTCCTCCAGAACGTACTTAGGGATCAACATGATAAGCTAAAGTAAAGAAATAACAACTACCAAGGATTCTAATTTTTTTGGGTTTTTGATATAAAATTGATGCAGGTAAAATAAATAAAGTAAAGCAAAGCAATAACAAAGTAAAGGATGTGTGTGCGAAGAACTCCCCTCGCAGAAGTCTTCTCTTCCTCCCTGGCAACGGCGCCAGAAAATGAGCTGCTACTTGTTGATGGCGCCAGAAAAGAGGCTGCTGGCGTGGAGCAGTAAGTCCTTGTGCGTGGTGAATAACCAGCCCGTTGGGAACCCCAAGAGGAAGGTATGATGAGTATAGCAGCTAGTTTTCCCTCAGTTAAGAAACCAAGGTTTAATATCGATCTTGAAGAGGAGAGACGGCGATGACTGAAGGTGATGCGGAACCTGCACACACACAACCAAATACTTTGCTCCCAACTTACGATGAGGTTGTCAATCTCACCGGTTTGCTTGAAACAAAGATTATGAGCGTATCGAGTGGAAAACAGTATAGTATGCGAGTAAAGTAAACTGGTGATAGCAATATGATATAAATAGGAGCGGGGTCCACAGTTCACTAGTGGTGTCTCTCCATAGATAAAATAACACATGCTGGGTAAACAAATTACAGTTGGGCAATTGATAGAATAAAGATAAACGTGATATGTCAAGAAGATCACTATGAGATTTACTCTGGGCATTACAACAAAATACATAGACCGCCATCCAACTGCATCTATGACTAATAATCCACTCCCGGGGATATCAATTCGAACACCCCAAAAGTATTAAGTTGCGAACAACAGATAATTGCATTAAGCAAAGTGTGTAATGTAAACAAAGCATATGCCCTTGAGCATATGAATGTTGTTTTCTCCCTAGTAGCAACAGCACATCTACCACCTTAGAGGTTTCTGTCACTCCCCTAGGTGAAATAGAGGCATGAACCCACTATCGAGCATAAATACCCCCTCTTGGAGTCACTAGCAACTACTCGGCCAAGATAGCTACTAACAACGGAGAGCATGCAAGATCATAAACAACATAGAGATATCAAAAGATATAATTTAGTATAGCAACTTAATCATAAACACCAATATTCATCGGATCCCAACAAACCAAACATGTAGAATTACATAACGGTGATCTCAATCATGTAGGGCAGCTCATGAGATCTAAACATGAAGCACATGGTGGAGAAGACAACCATCTAGCTACTGCTATGGACCCATAGTCCAAGGTAGACTACTCACTCATCGCTCCGGAGGCAAGCATGGCGATGAAGAAGACCTCCGGTGGCGATTTCCCTCTCCGGCAGGGTGCCGGGAAGAGCTTCTGGACCCTCCCGATCTTTGGGTCGACGGCGGCGGCGGATCGCGATGTGTTCTAGAAAACTGATCGTGTCCTTAGGTTTTTTCCGTCGGGGGGTCTTTATAGGCGAAGGGTCGATGTCAGAGGAGGGGCCAGGCGCCTTCACACGGGGCCCGCGCGGCCAGGGGCCTGGCCGCGCCGCTCCTGTGTGTGGGGCCCTGGTGGCCCCCCCTCCTACTTCTTTTCGGATCTCTGGAAGCTTCCGGGTAAAATAAGACTTCGGGAACTTGTTTTGTCCAATTCCGAGAATATTTCCTGTGTATCACTTCTGAAACACAAAAACAGCAGAAAACAGGAAACTGGCACTGTGGCAACTCGTTAATAGGTTAGTTCCGGAAAATACATAAAAGTGCCACTAAGTGTAACGAAACAATAGGCAAATGGTGTAAAAACAAGCATGTAGCATCAAAAATTATAGATACGTTGGAGACGTATCACGTCTCCAAAAGAATACACCAGTTATGCGTCATTATCACTGAAGCAGAGGAAGAAAACAACAACGAAGGGGTCGACAAGCAAGTCGACAAGGTAAAGGAGTGCAAGAAAAGGGAAAAAGAGAAGGTTCATGTCTCAGCTGGAGAGTGGCGAATCATTATGTCAGCTGTAAATCATGGCACAGAAGTACCCGAAGGATCGAGAAGAGAAGTTTTAATGGGATATCAGTACGCATTGCACCAGCATAAGAAGAAACTAAGAGAGGAAAGAGACATGTTCTTTCAAGATAACAATAGCATGTCAAAAGGAGAGTATTGGGATGATTATAGCGAGGATTCAGAGTACAACAGGGAAAGGCGCAGAGACCCAAAGCACAACAGAGGGGCAGCAGCGCAAAGTAGAGAGGAAAGATATTCGAGGAGTATTACTCCACAGCCAGAAGAGGAGGAAGAAGACTTCGTGCAAGAAACACCGGAAGCAGCGCTGATAGCAGCACAGGCATATTTACTAACCACGCGGCCTGAACCCGGAGATCCGTGGGAAGACATGCACCAAGCCGCAATACGAAGCCTCGGGATAATAGAAGACAAGATCAGGGGAAAAGGTCCAAAGACAAAGTCGACAAACTACAAAGGAAGGCGAAAGGAGAAGTTCAAACACAATATCACACGAAACGAGTCTAGTGAGTCATCAGAAGAGGAAAGGCGACAAAAAAGGAGAGGGGACGCAAGAAATATAATAGCACAGGCTCGAGTAAATAAATCACGCCACGCCTGGAGGGAGAAAAATTATGAAGACGATGAAAAAGAGATGGGTGTGTTGTGCTTTACCCGCAGGGTTCGCAAAACGCGGGTACCTAAAGGATTCAAACTACCACATGACCAGCAAAAATATGATGGGTCGCAAGAGCCTATCCTATGGTTATCGGATTATCTGCAAGCAGTACAGATACTAGGGGGAACAAAAGTGACTGCAATGCAAAGTTTGCAGCTACACCTCACCGGCGTAGCACGGTCCTGGTTGAATACCCTACCCAACGAATCCATTGGAAGTTGGGGAGAACTCGAAAGCCAATTCGCAAGAAATTTCCGTTCAACATACAAGTGCCCAGCTTCACTGGAGGAAGTCAAAGCGTGTGTGCAAAGGAAAGGCGAAACTCTACGTTCTTATATACAACGATGGAGTCTAATCAAAAACTCAGTAGAGGACGTCTCCGACGAACGAGCAATAGACGCTTTTTCGGCCGGACTTCGTCGCTCAGATCTCGTGGAAGAAATAGGAAGAACAAGACCAACGACAGTAGCCGAGCTAATGGAAGAAGCCAACAAATTCGCTGATGGAGAGGACGCATATAATAACAAAAGAGGATGTTCACCAGAAGTCGAGAGAACAAGTAGACAGAGGAGACGACACCGCAGCAAGGATAACCAAGGAAGGCAAAATCAGGTAGCCGCGGGTTACGGAGCAGAAGGAGAGAAAGGATATGAAAATAGGAGGTTTTAGGCAAAAGGAGTAGAAAAACCGAGATACTCTGTCCCATCGGCCGAGGATATGCTATACGGACCTTGTGGAATCCACTACGCATATCTTGATGGAAAAAGAGTCTCAAATCACCAGATGAAGGATTGCAGAACGTTCCTAAGGCTACAAAATGCCATGGGCTCAAGCCAAGGGGGATGGCAAGGAGAAAGCACAAGTCAAGGATATCAGGTACAAAGGCTAGCGAGGCACCTAGAGTCGAAAGTTTACATATCAGCAATGATTCAACGGATGCCTAAGTCAAAGAAAGAGCGAAAGAGCATATCCAGGCAAGTAAACCTAGCAATAACATCGCCACCAGCCACCACTGAATACCTGCGGTGGTCAGACCAACCAGTTAAGTTCAGCAGAGCAGACCACCCAAGGAAAGTTCCTAGGCCGGGCCACTCGCCAATGGTGTTAAAGGCGCAAATAGGAGGATACGACATCGGGAGAGTGTTTATGGATGCAGGAAGTGGCATAAACCTAATATATGCTAGAACCCTGAAGGCAATGTGTATATCACTGACAAGCCTGAAGCCAACAGATTGTTCTTTCCATGGAATAGTACCAGGAGCTACAAATTACCCCCTGGGGAAAATAGAACTCAACGTCTGCTTCGGCAGTAGCAGCAACTATCGCAGGGAGAAGTTGGAATTCAAAGTCATGGACTGGCCATCACAGTACCACGCAATTATAGGGCGCCCAGGATTTGCAAAGTTCATGGCAGTACCTCACTACGCGTATCGAACGTTGAAAATTCCAGGACCCAAAGGAACAATTACAGTGCAAGGGAGCTTCGAAGTAGCCAACACTTGCGATAGAGAATTCAGTAGAATGGCGCAAACCTTCGGCATGACAGCAGAATATGAGAGGCTGAAAGGGGAAACCGATCATAATGTGCTACCCGACGTTGGACGATCCCTGCCAGATCAGGCTTTCGACACAACTCAGGACTCAAAGAACATCCAGGTCCACCCTACAGACCCAAACAAGATGAAATCAATTGCGGTGAACTTAGACCCCGCATAGGAAAGCGCGCTCATCAAGTTCCTCTGTGAGCGCTGGGAAATCTTCGCCTGGTGTCCTTCAGACATGCCAGGGGTTCCCAGGGAACTCGTCGAGCACGCGTTAAATGTAGATCCTAAGGCAAAGCCAGTCAAGCAACCATTGACACGATTTGATGAACCCAAAAGGAAGGCGATAGCATCAGAATTGCACAGACTAGAAAACGCCGGATTTATCAGAGAAATAAAAACCTCGAGTTGGGTATCCAATCCAGTTATTGTACCCAGGAAGAACATAGACGTACAAAGAGTGTGTGTCGATTACACATCTCTCAATAAGCATTGTCCAAAGGATCCATTCCCTCTACCCCGCATCGACCAGATAATTGACTCGACGGCGGGATGCGCAAGGCTTTCCTTTTTGGACGCATATTCTAGTTACAACTAGATCAAGTTGAAAAAAGAAGACGAAGAAAAGACAGCCTTCATCACACCATATGGGGTATTTTGCTATCAAGTAATGCCATTTGGCCTAAAAAATGCAGGAGCAACTTATCAACGGATGATGCAAAATTGCATCGGGAGCCAAATAGGACGTAACATCCAAGTCTACATTGACGATGTAGTCATCACAACAAGAGAGGAGGAATACCTAATCAGCGACTTGGCAGAAACCTTCAACAACCTGAGCAGGTACAAACTTAAGCTTAACCCGACAAAGTGTTCCTTCGGCGTATCGGCAAGACAACTCCTAGGGTTCCTGGTGTCAGCATGAGGAATAGAGGCGAATCCAGAGAAGATCCAAGCAATTTTGACAATGGGGAAACCCACGAAACTACACGATGTACAGAAACTCGCAGGACGCGTCGCGGCTCTAAGTTGCTTCATCGCTCGATTGGGAGAAAAGGTGCTTCCTTTCTATGCACTTATGAAGAAGTCAGATGATAAATTCGAATGGACAAAAGAAGCAGACGCAGCTTTTGCGCACCTAAAAAAAGTGCTTTCCACGCCACCAGTGCTGGTCGCACCAAAAGAAAAAGAGCCACTACTACTTTACATCGCTGCAACCCATCAGGTGGTGAGTACAGTATTAGTAGTCGAAAGAAGTGAAGAAGGAAAAGCCCACGGTGTCCAGAGGCCAGTATATTTCATCAGTGAAGTATTATCTCCGACGAAACAAAGGTACCCACATTATCAAAAGCTAGCATATAGTGTCTTCACAACAGCACGGAAATTGCGACAGTACTTTGCAGTGCACCCAATCATAGTGGTTAATGAAGCGCCACTATCGAATATATTGAACAATCCTTCGGCAACAGGACGTGTCTCTTTGTGGGGAATCGAATTATCTCCCATGGACATCACGTACGAAAAAAGGAAAGCGATCAAGTCGCAAATCTTGCCAGATTTCACAGCAGAGTGGCTGGAGCTATAGAGCACGGGACCCCCAGATCTATCGAGTGTCTGGACAATGTACTTCGACGGTTCTAAGAGAGTCCAAGGCGCAGGCGCAGGAGTGGTATTGATATCGCCGCATGGCGACAAATTGAAGTACGTTTTAAGGATGAGTTTCCCGCAGGCCTCCAATAATGAAGCAGAGTACGAGGCTTTATTGCATGGAATGAAGATGGCCAAAGCATGTGGAGCAACTCATTTAAAAATATTCAGGGATTCAAACCTTGTCGTCCAATAAGTTATGAACAGGTGTGACACAATCAATGATAATATGATGGCCTACAAGAACCTATATCATTATCTAGAAGGAACATTCGATAGATGCGAAGTCTCGCACATTAGCAGAAACAGCAATGAGGAAGCCGACAATTTAGCAAATATCGGGTCACAGTGTTTGCCCGTGCCATCTAGAGTCTTTTGGGAAGAAATAGTGGAAAGGTCGATAAAAGGCGTCAAAAGTTCGACTACTACAGCAGGCTCGGGGGCTGCGCCAGAACCCGAAGAGGTCATGATGATAGAAGAAACCTGGATGCAGCCGTATCTCGCGTACATGACAAATAAACAGTTACCAGAAGATGTAGTAAAAGCCAAGAGAATAACTCGACGATCGAAGGCATTTGTTGTGTTGCAGGGGAAATTATACAAGAAGAGCATAACTGGCGTTTTGCAGCGTTGCGTAACACCTCAAGAAGGACAAGTAATATTAAAAGATATACACGCTGGAGTGTGTGGCCATCATGCTAGCAGCAGGGCCATAGCGGCAAAAGCATTCCGAGCAGGATTCTATTGGCTAACAGTCATTGAAGACGCGAAAGATATAGTTCAGAAGTGTGAAGCATGTCAAAGATTTGCATCTCGACCGCACGCACCAGTGGTAGAGTTACAACCAATACCATTATCCTAGCCCTTTGCACAATGGGGCCTCGATATGGTAGGGAAGCTGCACAAATCCTGGCCAGGAGGGCACGTTTACATGCTAGTAGCAGTCGACAAATTTACCAAATGGGTGGAGGCTGTGGGGACCCCGGCTTACCACCCGGGATACCCGTTATGCATACAATTCACGATCCCAGGAGACCGTCGTGAATCCACATAACAGAGTTGGCATTACAGATACATCATCCATTACATAAATAAGTCGTTAGGTCTTACATAGCCGCTTGGCTGAATACACACGCCTCACAGGGCAAGTTCAACAGACATACTAGTATAACAGTAGCGGATACACATAGCGTAGTGGACCAAGTCAGGCCTACTACCCTACAGGCGACTGACCAGGAAACGAATCCTAATTCGCACCGGCGTCGTCATACTCCTCGTCGTCCTCGTCGTAGTCATCTCCGAAGTCTGGCCAAGTTAATAGCCAGGGACAAAGCCGTGAGTACATTTTGGAATTGTACTCGCAAACCATCTAAGAGGAAAATGGAATAATATGCTATGTGGCTGTAGCAAGGGGGTGGCTTAGTTTTAGGGTCTAAGTGCTACTAATTTCTCGTGTCGATATAGCATGTCCCATGACATATCTATATCCTTATTAAAGAAGAATTTTAGAAGTAGTTTACAAAGTCTCTAGGAAAGGGGGAACCTCCTTTTAAATAGAAAGTCCGGTGGTCAATCAAACATGACCACCTCCAACATCGGCAGTACCCTCCAAGTACTCCGATCCACCTCCGTGCCACGGCAGTACCCTCCAAGTACTCCGTCCGGCACAAACTCCATTTCTCCAGAAAAACATTTTCAAAACAAAACCGGACACAGGCTAAGTATGGCCATTCCAACCGTCCATGACCGAGGACTCGGCTATTCGAATAGATTACACTCTGCAGAGGTTGTACACTTTACCCACACCATCCGGGTACTCGTCGTGTGGGCATCGTCCCTACATAACATCCTATGCCACGACAAGCACCCGATCATAGCCTTCCATTCATCTACCTTAGTACGGGTGCCTACCCTGCGGAGTTAACTTCCCCGGCAAACCCTGGCCGTCTACCTCCGTCGAGCGTAGTTCCAGTGCCACGGCGGGAGAAACCCAAGTGTCTTCCGGATGGGTAGCCTATTGGCGGGCCCGCTACACTGTTGCCCACCACTTGTGACAACCCGGATTCCGGGGTCCTACAGACCCTTATATAGTACGAGGCTCCCCGCACTAAAGCGGATAAACTTCCAACTAAGCCCGTCCCATTCCAGGTAATGTGGTTGCACGGGAAATAATTGGTTTGGCGAACACTTATACACAATGCCTTTTTTCAGAAAACCCACCAACTCCTTCATCTCCCATTATCCACTCCTTGTTTATGAAACCATTTCAAAACATCTCAATGGAGTAGTAACTACTCCAAGGTTTTCGAAACCATTTCCGAAATATTTCCCGAGAGAGTATTCCCAACCCTAGAGTTTTTGGCTCCACTACAAGTGTTTCCCAAAGACTTCGATGCAAATCATCGAGCCTCTACAAAATCAGGGGTAATGATAGGTGGTAAATGAGTCATCCTCCATGGATGATACCAATGTGACCCGTGGAGCTAAGTCACCAACTATTGCTAACTAGAGATCATTAGCAATATGAGTAAAACAATGCATAAGCAAGAATAAGAGTAGAGTAATGCATAGTGCTGTGATAGGATTTCAGATATGAATCAAATAGATGGCTTGCCTTGATGGGCTTGTCCCTGGTCACCTTCCTCCTGATACTCAAATACCTCTCCCTCCTCGGCACAATCGTCGTTCGCTTCTATCGCCGGAAAAAGAAAAGAAGCACACATACCATAAGCATTCATGCATACATGTAGTGCATTCAGACAACTCCAAACAACTCAAGCATTTGAGTAACAGAAGCAAACAAGTTTAGATTCCTGAATATATGCCTATTTTATAAGAGGAAAATAATCACCAACATAAAAGCAAGCCAATTCTAGTCACATGGTATTATTCAATCACAAACAAGCACCTTCATGCATCAAGCATATCAAACATGGCATCAACACACTTACAGGTAGATGATAACATTTCAATAGCAACACATTTGAAAACACCCTAAATTACTATAAAGGTGAGTAAGTAAAGATTTACTATTTCTAGGATTCACTAGAATAGCAATATAATTCCTAAAACAAATCTGTGAGTCTAAAATTCTAACAGAGGTCAATCTGGAAAGCTAATCAAATTCATAACACACCAGAAGTGGAATCATCCCAAAATAATAATTATTTTGTGCACAGTAAAATAATTACTACAGGGTATTACTAAAGCCAAAAGAATTACTGCAAGCAATTCACAGATCCTAAAATGGTAAAACTAGTTTCTATAGATCATGAACACAGTAAGCTATCATTGAAAATTGGTTTCATCAATTTTTGATAAACAGAGCAACATCTAAGTAGATAATGGTGATAAACAATAGATCTATCCAAAATAATCCTCAGATATTATTTAAAATTCTAAAATACAAACATGCAGCACCAGATGGTTAGTAACTTAGTACTGCATCTACAAAATTTCTCTCATAATTTTCTGAGGCCCTAAACATTTTTAAAACGATTTAAAGTACAGCACACAATCAGGATTTGAATTTAGCAGAGGAAAAGAAAAAGAAAAAGGAGGGGCAGGCCGGGATCTGGCCGGGCCGAGCCAGATCCGGGCTGGATCCAGCCCAGCTGGCCAGCCAGCCGGCCAGGGCGGACGATGAACCGGTACGCCGCCGTTCGATTTTGATCGGACGGCGCGCGGCCTTCTTCCTCGCTCGACGGCATGCAGGAGGAGCGGCGACGATGAGCTAGGGTTTGCTGGGAGCCGGCGATCTTACCGAGGGGGCTACGGCGGTCGTCGGTGGATGGATTGTTGACGGAAAGGTTCAGGATGGTGTTCTTGGCCAAGGGACGAGCATGCAGGCGCGGCGGTGCTCGCGAGCTTGTCGAAGATTTTTCTCCCAGCGAGCTTCGGTGATGATCGGCGTTGTCGACGGTCTACGGCATTGCCTGGATCAAGCAAAGCAGAGGTAAGGTCCGGGTGATGTCTGTGAGCTAGGGAACAGAGAGAGAGCAGAGGGGAATGGCCAGGTCGACGGTAACCTTCTCCCTTGCTGTTGCCGATCTACCCGGCGACCTCGAACTCTCCGGTGTCTTCCTCTTCTCGGATAGGTGTCGGTGAGCTCCGGGAGGTGAGGGAGAAACGGAGTGGGGAGAATGAGGGTGAGGGTTGGCTTCCAGAGAGGGCGTCGGCCTTTTATCTGCAGGTCTAGACCCGTGCTACGGTGCGCCTGTGTCGACGACGATTGGGTCTCGTGGGCGGCTGAGGGGAGAGGCAGCGTGCACTGAGTGCAGGGATGGGGTTGGCGGTGTCGGTGGTTCCCTCGTGCGGTCGGAAACGTCATGGTTTCAGTGACGTGGCCGGCAAAACGGGGCGTGGCGTGGGCGTGTCGGTGCATTGCAGCGCAGGGCAAGGGTGGCTTCGAGACAGAGGCTCGATGCCGTGTCAGCGTGTGCATTGTGAGGCCAGGCGAGGGCGGGGTGCACGGGAACGCCGTTGCGTGCTCTGCGTGGTCTAGGCGCCCAGACTGGCACACGTCGGCGTGGTCGGGGAGGCTCGCACGGTCACGCTCGGGAAATTATGTTTTAGGGAATTGATTCAGTGGTTCGAGACTCGCCTGGTGGCGAGGTGACGCCACGGGAGGTGGACGGTGCTGGGCTGGCTCTGCCGGGGTGCTCATGGCGGGCACGGCGATGGCCAGGCTGGCGTGGGGGTTTTGACCCGAGTCGCTGCGTGGTGGGGCTCGAGCTAGGGCTCCTGCAGGGTGGCGAGCCTTCACTGGGGGTTTAGGGCGGCGGCTGGTTGAGTTCAGAGGGAGAGCGTTTTTGCAAACCACCTCGGGCTCCTCCCTTCCCCTCGAGTCCAAAGTGAAAACGACAAGAGGAAAAAGGGTTTGCAAGATCTCTGGACATCCAAAAGAAGATTTCCAGCAGGCCTTTCCCTCTCCCCTGGTCGGTTTGCAGAAAAGAAAGGGGAAAGAGGATACAACAAGGCTAGGGTCTTTATGATTGAGCTCGAATTCAATTTTTGAATTTGTTTGCAAGGATTTTGAAAACCTTCCGAAATTAGATTACAGGGGTTTCAAACATGATCCAAAGATTCAGGCTAAGGGTTGAGAAATTTTTGAGTAGCTAGGCTAGGATGTTGAAGAAACTCCTATTTTTCGATTTAAGGGAGGAGAAATAAAGAAAAAGGAAATAAAAGAGAGGTAATCTCACCAATGGTCTATACTAAGATTTTTGGTGCACAAAAAATATGAACTAGGGTCAAAATAAGTTACACACAATAATAACACACTTCTAGGTATAAACCATGTGTTGAAAGAGGAAATCAAGTTTTTTAATTAAAACACACTCTCACATGAAATCAGGCATCAAGGATGCAAACACAATGTTTTAGCAAAAGTTTCAACTTACCCTACAGATACTTAACTAAGTGCAAGGTTTTTCCTGATTACCAAAAGTGGGATGTTACAGACCTTCCCCCTTAGAAGAATCTCGTCCCGAGATTCCGTAGCTAAGCGTGAAGTAGTCCGGGAAACTCTCGTCGAAGATAATCCTCGCGTTCCCACGTGGCTTCGTCTTCGGTATGGTTACTCCATTGCACCTTATACATCTTGATCTTGCGCCTACGGGTAAGGCGGACGTCTTCTTCAAGAATGCGGACGGGTCTCTCCCGATAGGTGAGGTCGGAGTTTAGATCGATGGAGTTGTGGTCGATCTCGGTGAAGGTCTCGGGTTTGCTAGGTACTTGAAGGCATTTACGGAGTTGCGACACGTGGAAGACATCATGGAACTCAGACAATTCTGAGGGCAGTGCTAGCTTGTAGGACATTTCTCCACGGCGCTCTAGTATCTTGAATGGGCCGATGTAGCGGGGTGCTAGCTTACCCTTAACATGGAAGCGTTGCATACCCTTGAGCGGGGTCACCCGAAGGTAGACAAAATCTCCCACGTTGAAGGTAACCGGCCTTCTCTTAGAGTCGGCATAGCTCTTCTGCCGGGATTGGGCTGCCTTCAGACGATTCCAAATGAGCTGGACTTGCTCTTTGGCCTCTTTAATGATATCGGGCCCAAATATTTGGCTTTCTCCAGTCTCGGACCAGTTAAGAGGGGTACGGCACTTGCGTCCGTAAAGAGCTTCAAAAGGGGCCATTTGCAGGCTAGCTTGGTAGCTATTGTTGTAGGAAAACTCCGCGAATGGAAGACAATCTTCCCACTTGGCTCCATAAGACAAAACACAAGCTCGCAACATATCTTCCAGGATTTGGTTTACTCGCTCGGTTTGACCTCCGGTTTGTGGATGGTAAGCTGTACTGAAAGATAGCTTGGTGCCCAAAGCCTCCTGGAGCTTTGCCCAAAATCTCGAGGTAAACTGGGGGCCTCGGTCTGAGACAATGGTCTTGGGAACACCATGAAGGCTGACGATGCGGGAGATATACAATTCTGCCAGACGGTTTCCATGGTCCGTGGTCTTGACGGGAATAAAGTGGGCGACTTTAGTGAGGCGGTCCACAATGACCCATATAGAATCATGTCCCCGCTGGGAGGTGGGTAATCCAGTAATAAAATCCATACCGACCTCCTCCCACTTCCATAATGGTACCTTCAAGGGTTGCAATAATCCTGCGGGTCTTTGGTGCTCGGCCTTGACGCGCTGACAGACGTCACACCGGGCAATATAAAGGGCTATCTCTCGCTTCATACCATGCCACCAAAAACGTTCCTTCAAGTCCTGATACATCTTTGTGCCTCCGGGATGAATAGAGTAAGGGGTATCATGGGCTTCTGTTAAAATGGACTGCTTCAACTCCTCGATATTCGGGACGCACAGGCGGCCATTATACCATAGCACACCTTCCTGGTCAATCGAGAACCCAGGTACTTCCTCTCGTCCCATTCTGCGTTTGATGCCTTCAATACTCTCGTGCCCTTTCTGAGCTTCTTTAATGATGTCCGTGAGTGTGGGTCGGACTTCAAGACTCGTCAGAAATCCGTGGCTTACAAGCTGAAGTCCAAACTTCTCGAACTCCTCACATAAGGTTGGTTGGCTGAATTTTAATAGGGTATTCAGGGAGCAAGGTTCTCGGCTGAGGGCATCGGCGACCACATTCGCTTTACCAGGATGGTAATGAATGCCTAGGTCGTAGTCCTTGATAAGTTCAATCCATCTCCTTTGTCTCATGTTTAGCTCTTTCTGGGTGAAAATATACTTTAGGCTCTTGTGGTCGGTGTAGATCTCACAACGGTTCCCTATAAGGTAATGTCGCCATGTCTTGAGAGCATGGACAACGGCGGCAAGTTCGAGGTCATGAGTGGGATAATTCACCTCATGGGGGCGCAGTTGACGGGATAGGTAGGCAATAACCTTGCCGTTTTGCATAAGGACACTTCCAAGGCCAAGCTTGGATGCATCACAGTAGACGTCAAAGCTTTTGGTAATGTCGGGCATGGTCAAGATAGGAGCTGACACCAGTCTCTTCTTGAGCTCTTGGAAACTCTGCTCGCACTTCTCAGTCCACTCAAACTTCTTGTCCTTCTTGAGTAGCTGAGTCAATGGGCGGGCAATACTGGAAAACCCTTCTACAAACTTTCGGTAGTACCCAGCTAAACCAAGGAATGCTCGGACTTCGGTGGGGTTGGTTGGGACTTTCTTTTCCGTGATGGAGGTGATTTTTGAGGGGTCAACGGATACTCCACCAGCTGAGAGTACATGGCCAAGGAACCCAACCTCTTTTAGCCAAAATTCACATTTGCTGAACTTGGCATAGAGTTGGTGCTCTCGCAGGGTTCCCAAAACTAGCCGCAGATGCTCTGCGTGCTCTTCCTCAGTCTTAGAATAGACCAAGATATCATCGATGAAGACCACCACAAACTGGTCGAGGAACTTCATGAATACCTTATTCATGAGATTCATGAAATAGGCGGGGGCATTGGTTAGGCCGAAGGACATAACGGTGTACTCGAATAGACCATAGCGAGTGGTGAAGGCGGTCTTGGGAATGTCGGACTCTCGGACCTTTAGCTGATGATAACCGGTGCGGAGATCAATCTTGGAGAACACCTTGGCTCCATTCAGCTGATCAAACAGGTCTTCAATCTTTGGGAGAGGGTACTTATTTTTGATAGTCACCTCATTGAGTCTACGGTAGTCCACACACAGTCGTATGGTACCGTCTCGCTTGTCCACAAATAGAACAGGCGATCCCCATGGTGAAGCACTGGGACGGATAAGGCCTTTGCTGAGCATGTCAGCAAGTTGCTTCTTTAACTCCTCAAGTTCTTGGGGGTTCATACGATAGGGTCGCTGAGCAATGGGGGCTGTTCCGGGAATCAACTCAAATACGAATTCGATATCCCGGTCAGGGGGCATACCTGGCAGCTCCTCAGGGAAGACGTCGGGGTAATCACATACCACCGGAACTTGATCAAGAGTCGGCCCAGAGACCGACTTCTTGTAGTAGGCTCTATGAGATGGCATAGTTGCGATGTGCTCAACCTTAAATCCTTCACTATTGGTTACTGTTATCGCCTTTCGGGCGCAATCAATGTGCCCCTGGTACTTGGTCATCCAATCCATCCCAAGTACCACGTCCAAACCCTTGGTACCGAGAACAATTAGATCGGCTTGGAAGGATAAACCATGAATATCTATGGGTACTCCTTCGCAGGTCAAGTGTGCCCTAACTTGAGAACCAGGAATTTGAACTATCATGTTGCGAGTCATTTGAGACGCGGTCAACCCACCCTTGGACATGAACCTCTCGGTAACAAAAGAATGCGAAGCTCCAGAATCAAATAACACTTTTGCGGGAACTGAGTTGACGAGAAACGTACCCAGAACAACATCAGGTGCTTTGGCAGCTTCCTCCGCAGTCACATGATTTAAGCGGCCTCTGGCATTGTTGGCTTGAGTCTTTGGGTTCCTTCCAGTGGGTCCACGGCCTTGACCCTGATTGGGCCTCGGCGCGCTGAGGCTCGGGGCTGATGGTTTCTTCAGGGGGCATTCCTTAGAGAAATGCCCAGGCTGGCCACAAGTATAACAGCCACTTCCCTGGCTGCGGTTGGTAGGGTTGAAGGTGTTGCGATTCCCTCCAGAAGGATTTCCGCCAGAGGGGCGGTTGCCTGAGTACTGGCGGTTGGGGTTGTTGGGCCTGGGAGCTTGAGAGGCGAACCTCTGAGGGGGTGGCGCAGACCTGGATGGGGGCATGCTGCGGGATCTCTGACTGCTTGATCCACCCTGACTCATCATCCTCCTCTTTCGGCTTTCACGGGCAGCCTTGTTCTTGTCCTCGACCATGATGGCGGCATCAACCAGGGATTCCAGATCATGGTATGGCACGGCAACCAGATAAGGCTGCAGGTCTTCCTGAAGTCCATTCATGAAGCGCTCCCGCTTCTTCTCATCAGTGTCGATGTCGTTAGGGGCATACCTCCCCCAGGTGGTGAACTTGTCGAGGTATTCGGTGACACTCATACCTCCTTGCTTGAGGTTAAGGAACTTGTCACGCATGATCTTGATGAGTCCAGATGGAACGTGAGCCTTGCGGAACTTGGTCTTGAAGGCTTCCCAAGTCATAACTTGGCCCTCAGGCTGCATGGCACGGACGTTCTCCCACCATGCGCCTGCTCCGCCAGCTAGGAAATGGGTGGCGTAGAGCACCTTCTCGTTTGCTCCAACTCCCGCATACTCGAGCTTGTTCTCGATGGTGCGGAGCCAGTCATCGGCGTCTAAGGGTTCGGTAGACTTGAAGAATGTTGGCGGGTTGGAATTTTGGAAGTTCCTAAGCGTGTTGCGGGGTTCCTCATCATCGTGGCCACCATTGTTGTTGTGGTTGGTGGCCATCTGAGCGAGTTGCTGGAGTGTAGCTAGGTTGGTTTGACGCTCGGTGCGTGCGGCTTCACGCTCCTCCAACAGGAGTCGCAGCACCTGCATCATGTCGGGCTCAGGAGGTGGGGGCGGTTCGTTGCCAGAGTGGGCACCAGTCTCCGGAGCCATTCTGGAGAGGAGTGAATTTGTGAGATTTATAACAAGGGAACTTATGCAGGTCTCATAAGAAAGAAAGAACTACTCTCATGCATAGCATACATCCATGACATCCATACATAACATGCTTCAACAATCATGCATAACAAGTCCATGCATACATAATATATACAAGCAAAAAGGGTGCCAAACATGTCCAGGCACACACACATACCACACATAGTCGCATACAACAAGCATAGCAAATGGTTCTAGACAGACCATACAACACCGATACGCAAAAGGGTCAAACTAACAACTACGCGGCATCCTAAGTGAGAAGTAGAGTTTATTAATGACTTACCCAAGTGTGCAAAATTTATACATAAGTAAAAACTTGAATTTAAATGCAAGTAATAAAAGATGCTTTAAAGAATAAGGGAAGAGATGAGAGCAATATATATTTACCTTTGATATATATAGCCATCTCTTTTATTTTAAGAAAATAGTCTTTGATCCGGTCTAACGCCCATGCTAAACTAGGGTTTCCTAAGGTCAGGATGGCTCTGATACCAACTCTGTGGTGACCCCGGCTTACCACCCGGGATACCCGTTATGCATACAATTCACGATCCCAGGAGACCGTCGTGAATCCACATAACAGAGTTGGCATTACAGATACATCATCCATTACATAAATAAGTCGTTAGGTCTTACATAGCCGCTTGGCTGAATACACACGCCTCACAGGGCAAGTTCAACAGACATACTAGTATAACAGCAGCGGATACACATAGCGTAGTGGACCAAGTCAGGCCTACTACCCTACAGGCGACTGACCAGGAAACAAATCCTAATTCGCACCGGCGTCGTCATACTCCTCGTCGTCCTCGTCGTAGTCATCTCCGAAGTCTGGCCAAGTTAATAGCCAGGGACAAAGCCGTGAGTACATTTTGGAATTGTACTCGCAAACCATCTAAGAGGAAAATGGAATAATATGCTATGTGGCTGTAGCAAGGGGGTGGCTTAGTTTTAGGGTCTAAGTGCTACTAATTTCTCGTGTCGATATAGCATGTCCCATGACATATCTATATCCTTATTAAAGAAGAATTTTAGAAGTAGTTTACAAAGTCTCTAGGAAAGGGGGAACCTCCTTTTAAATAGAAAGTCCGGTGGTCAATCAAACATGACCACCTCCAACATCGGCAGTACCCTCCAAGTACTCCGATCCACCTCCGTGCCACGGCAGTACCCTCCAAGTACTCCGTCCGGCACAAACTCCATTTCTCCAGAAAAACATTTTCAAAACAAAACCGGACACAGGCTAAGTATGGCCATTCCAACCGTCCATGACCGAGGACTCGGCTATTCGAATAGATTACACTCTGCAGAGGTTGTACACTTTACCCACACCATCCGGGTACTCGTCGTGTGGGCATCGTCCCTGCATAACATCCTATGCCATGACAAGCACCCGATCATAGCCTTCCATTCATCTACCTTAGTACGGGTGCCTACCCTGTGGAGTTAACTTCCCCGGCAAACCCTGGCCGTCTACCTCCGTCGAGCGTAGTTCCAGTGCCACGGCGGGAGAAACCCAAGTGTCTTCCGGACGGGTAGCCTATTGGCGGGTCCGCTACACTGTTGCCCACCACTTGTGACAACCCGGATTCCGGGGTCCTACAGACCCTTATATAGTACGAGGCTCCCCGCACTAAAGCGGATAAACTTCCAACTAAGCCCGTCCCATTCCAGGTAATGTGGTTGCACGGGAAATAATTGGTTTGGCGAACACTTATACACAATGCCTTTTTTCAGAAAACCCACCAACTCCTTCATCTCCCATTATCCACTCCTTGTTTATGAAACCATTTCAAAACATCTCAATGGAGTAGTAACTACTCCAAGGTTTTCGAAACCATTTCCGAAATATTTCCCGAGAGAGTATTCCCAACCCTAGAGTTTTTGGCTCCACTACAAGTGTTTCCCAAAGACTTCGATGCAAATCATCGAGCCTCTACAAAATCAGGGGTAATGATAGGTGGTAAATGAGTCATCCTCCATGGATGATACCAATGTGACCCGTGGAGCTAAGTCACCAACTATTGCTAACTAGAGATCATTAGCAATATGAGTAAAACAATGCATAAGCAAGAATAAGAGTAGAGTAATGCATAGTGCTGTGATAGGATTTCAGATATGAATCAAATAGATGGCTTGCCTTGATGGGCTTGTCCCTGGTCACCTTCCTCCTGATACTCAAATACCTCTCCCTCCTCGGCACAATCGTCGTTCGCTTCTATCGCCGGAAAAAGAAAAGAAGCACACATACCATAAGCATTCATGCATACATGTAGTGCATTCAGACAACTCCAAACAACTCAAGCATTTGAGTAACAGAAGCAAACAAGTTTAGATTTCTGAATATATGCCTATTTTATAAGAGGAAAATAATCACCAACATAAAAGCAAGCCAATTCTAGTCACATGGTATTATTCAATCACAAACAAGCACCTTCATGCATCAAGCATATCAAACATGGCATCAACACACTTACAGGTAGATGATAACATTTCAATAGCAACACATTTGAAAACACCCTAAATTACTATAAAGGTGAGTAAGTAAAGATTTACTATTTCTAGGATTCACTAGAATAGCAATATAATTCCTAAAACAAATCTGTGAGTCTAAAATTCTAACAGAGGTCAATCTGGAAAGCTAATCAAATTCATAACACACCAGAAGTGGAATCATCCCAAAATAATAATTATTTTGTGCATAGTAAAATAATTACTGCAGGGTATTACTAAAGCCAAAAGAATTACTGCATGCAATTCACAGATCCTAAAATGGTAAAACTAGTTTCTATAGATCATGAACACAGTAAGCTATCATTGAAAATTGGTTTCATCAATTTTTGATAAACAGAGCAACATCTAAGTAGATAATGGTGATAAACAATAGATCTATCCAAAATAATCCTCAGATATTATTTAAAATTCTAAAATACAAACATGCAGCACCAGATGGTTAGTAACTTAGTACTGCATCTACAAAATTTATCTCATAATTTTCTGAGGCCCTAAACATTTTTAAAACGATGAGCTAGATCCGGGCTGGATCCAGCCCAGCTGGCCAGCCAGCCAGCCAGGGCGGACGATGAACCGGTACGCCGCCGTTCGATTTTGATCGGACGGCGCGCGGCCTTCTTCCTCGCTCGACGGCATGCAGGAGGAGCGACGACGATGAGCTAGGGTTTGCTGGGAGCCGGCGATCTTACCGAGGGGGCTACGGCGGTCGTCGGTGGATGGATTGTTGACGGAAAGGTTCAGGATGGTGTTCTTGGCCAAGGGACGAGCATGCAGGCGCGGCGGTGCTCGCGAGCTTGTCGAAGATTTTTCTCCCAGCGAGCTTCGGTGATGATCGGCGTTGTCGATGGTCTACGGCATTGCCTGGATCAAGCAAAGCAGAGGTAAGGTCCGGGCGATGTCTGTGAGCTAGGGAACAGAGAGAGAGCAGAGGGGAATGGCCAGGTCGACGGTAACCTTCTCCCTTGCTGTTGCCGATCTACCCGGCGACCTCGAACTCTCCGGTGTCTTCCTCTTCTCGGCTAGGTGTCGGTGAGCTCCGGGAGGTGAGGGAGAAACAGAGTGGGGAGAATGAGGGTGAGGGTTGGCTTCCAGAGAGGGCGTCGGCCTTTTATCTGCAGGTGTAGACCCGTGCTACGGTGCGCCTGCGTCGACGATGATTGGGTCTCGTGGGCGGCTGAGGGGAGAGGCAGCGTGCACTGAGTGCAGGGATGGGGTTGGCGGTGTCGGTGGTTCCCTCGTGCGGTCGGAAACGTCATGGTTTCAGTGACATGGCCGGCAAAACGGGGCGTGGCGTGGGCGTGTCGGTGCATTGCAGCGCAGGGCAAGGGTGGCTTCGAGACAGAGGCTCGATGCCGTGTCAGCGTGTGCGCAGTGCGAGGCCAGGTGAGGGCGGGGTGCACGGGAACGCCGTTGCGTGCTCTGCGTGGTCTAGGCGCCCAGACTGGCACACGTCGGCGTGGTCGGGGAGGCTCGCACGGTCACGCTCGGGAAATTATGTTTTAGGGAATTGATTCAGTGGTTCGAGACTGGCCTGGTGGCGAGGTGACGCCACGGGAGGTGGACGGTGCTGGGCTGGCTCTGCCGGGGTGCTCATGGCGGGCACGGCGATGGCCAGGCTGGCGTGGGGGTTTTTACCCGAGTCGCTGCGTGGTGGGGCTCGAGCTAGGGCTCCTGCAGGGTGGCGAGCCTTCACTGGGGGTTTAGGGCGGCGGCTAGTTGAGTTCAGAGGGAGAGCGTTTTTGCAAACCACCTCGGGCTCCTCCCTTCCCCTCGAGTCCAAAGTGAAAACGACAAGAGGAAAAAGGGTTTGCAAGATCTCTGGACATCCAAAAGAAGATTTCCAGCAGGCCTTTCCCTCTCCCCTGGTCGGTTTGCAGAAAAGAAAGGGGAAAGAGGATACAACAAGGCTAGGGTCTTTATGATTGAGCTCGAATTCAATTTTTGAATTTGTTTGCAAGGATTTTGAAAACCTTCCGAAATTAGATTACAGGGGTTTCAAACATGATCCAAAGATTCAGGCTAAGGGTTGAGAAATTTTTGAGTAGCTAGGCTAGGATGTTGAAGAAACTCCTATTTTTCGATTTAAGGGAGGAGAAATAAAGAAAAAGAAAATAAAAGAGAGGTAATCTCACCAATGGTCTATACTAAGATTTTTGGTGCACAAAAAAATATGAACTAGGGTCAAAATAAGTTACACACAATAATAACACACTTCTAGGTATAAACCATGTGTTGAAAGAGGAAATCAAGTTTTTTAATTAAAACACACTCTCACATGAAATCAGGCATCAAGGATGCAAACACAATGTTTTAGCAAAAGTTTCAACTTACCCTACAGATACTTAACTAAGTGCAAGGTTTTTCCTGATTACCAAAAGTGGGATGTTACAGAGGCAGCCCCGGTAACAACTCAAGATTCGACAACAGCAATCAATTTCATCAAGTCAATAGTATTCCGCTTCGGTGTACCATATAGCATCATCACAGATAACGGAACAAACTTCACCTCAAAGGAATTCAAGAGTTACTGCGAAGGATTGGGAATCAAGCTCAAATTCGCCTCTGTAGCACACCCAAAGACAAATGGGCAAGTCGAAAAAGCCAATGGCCTAATATGCAATGGGATAAAAAAGAGGCTCTTAGCACCTCTCGAGAAAGCCAAGAGCGCTTGGGTAGATGAATTACTCTCTGTTCTCTGGAGTTTAAGAACCACGCCTAACGCAGCTACTCAAGAAACTCCTTTCTTTCTGGTCCATGACGCAGAAGCCGTGCTTCTAGTTGAAGTTACACACGAAGCTCCAAGAGTGACGGCATACGATGAAGCAACATCAACAGAAGCATTGCAGGACGACGTCGATGCATTAGATGAAGCAAGAGATAAAGCATTAGAAAGAGCCACGCAGTATCAACAGAGCCTGCGGAACTACCATAGTAGTCGAGTTAGACCACGATCCTTTGTGGTGGGAGATCTAGTCTTACGACTCAGGCAGGACAGCCACAGCAAACTAGAGTCCCCTTGGGTGGGACCTTACATCGTCACAGAAGTGATACCAGGAGGAGCTTATCAACTACAAGACAAGAAGACAGGAAAAGACGAGAGTAACCCATGGAATGCGGAGCAGCTCCGATGTTTTTACGCGTAAAGGAAGTCTAGTGGTGTCAGTAAACTCGAGTTCACCCTCTGAACCCAGAACATGAGGCCATAGGCCGGGTTCCTTGGGTTGAACTTGACAAATTGTACAAAAACCTTACTTTTCCGCTCGGGGGCTTCAACCCTCGGGTCGTATGAAAGAAAGTTTTATCACGATGTGAAGATCTTTTACACTACTAAGTTGTGCAGACAACCCGATATTCTTCAGAGTAATATAATTGGTTCACAAGAACCCGATAAATATAAAGCATACCTCGGAACAACTATTTGTTCCCATGGTCTATTACAAAACAATAAAGCCAAGTAAGAGTATTTATTACAGATAGCACAACAGCAAGGCAACTAAGAAAAGAGATTACATAAAGAAGATTCTACTGGAAGTGAACTTCAGCTTCATACTCCTTCTGGCACTGGGTGCCGTCGTAGATTTTCACGTCGAACTTTGACGTGCCGATATGGAAGTCGAAGGTCATGAAGAAGCCTTGGTGGAGGTCATGGTCTTCTGCAAACTGCGACCAGCCGCCCTTGAAGTATTGCTCGCCGGCGCTATCGTACCAAACCTCCACTTCGTATGGAATTCCTCCACCAGACTGTTCACGAAGAACCGCTTCTCGCAGTTCTCGCCCATCCATGAACTTGGTAAAATTCAGCGGCAAGCGCTGAATCTCACGGCATTGCGCGTTGGCGATGCAAAAGAAAGAAAAAAATCTAGGGGAAGCAGGAAAAGCACCAGGAGGAGGAGCGCTTGGACCTGGGGTGGCGCCAGTCACCTTTGGCTTATTCTTACTACCAGGTGGGCGGCCGGGGCGACGCTTCACCGGAGCGGATGACGATGATCCTACAGCAGTTGGAGCTATCTTATTTTTGCTGCCACGGGGGCGGCCGCGACCCCGCGGCACCATCGGAGGGCCAAGGTCTAGACGGGACCCATCTGCATCAGCCATATGGAAAAGTGGGAAGAAAAACCCTAGATGGAAAAGAAGACGATGCGGCGGAGGACGAATCAGGTTTAGGGTTTTTACCCTCACCAAAGGTGCTTTATTTATAAGCGCATATTAACAGGCCTTCGTGATAGCAAGGCCCATAAGCATATCTACAAGGGAGGAAAATTCTGCACATAGCAGACGATAATAACCAAGGGAAAAAAATGTATCATCGAAAGGTATAAAAAAAAACCTCGCCTTGGGCTCGGGGGCTTCCAAACAGGAAAAAGCAGAAAGAAGAAGAAGACAATCAATTTGAGCCTATGATTGACTACAAGTATTCAACCATAGCCTCGGGGGCTACTACCATCGGGAGCGCTGAGCGTGCACCCGATAGAAAATAAGACAATGAAGTAAAATTTCGACTACATAGTCGACAAAATATAGAGCAACTACTACCACCGGGAGTTATTTGGGAGAAATTAATTTGAAATTCTTTGATATTCCATCAGTCAAAAGAGACTGCGACATGATATTCTCGAGTTGCGTTATCACAACGAAACTCGAATGCCGTAATTTATCACGAAGGTAAGACCCCGGGATCTGTCCTGTGTGGCCTAGTATATGCACATGGATGCGCTCTGCTGGTATGTATCCGTGTCTACGACATGAAGAAAATCCTGGTGGATGCACTGGGTACCCTGAGAATCACTGGGATTCATTCTTTGTAAGTCCTAAATGCGGCAAAAGAGTGAGTTTGACCGGTATCCCGAATTCAAGTCCTAGGGGATTGAATTTGAAGTAGGTGACAAGTATCTGTTCCGGCAGTTAACTGGCCTCTTGATCCGTCAGAGTTGTCAGGCTTGTTCATCAAAACCCCTTGCGAATATTATCATGAAAATAAGTCAAAAGACCAAGACAAAGATTTGAAGATATGAAGAAGTCGAAGAGTTGATCAAGGTAAAAATTTAGAGATTAGAGATTCAACCTGAATCTGCAATTCTGGTAGAATCTCAGGGGCTACAGACAAGGGTATAGCTAATAGAGCCCGTTAGTTGAGTACCCCTGAGGCCCGTTAAGCTAGGCCCAATTGTAATGATAGTCGAGATACGAGTTCTTACCGTATGTCGATATTGTAATCTGTATCGGACCCTACCCGATCCTCGAGACCTGGCCACCTATATATAGGGGCCAGGAGGGGACGGTGTAGGCCAGATTAAAAGTAAGCCAGGTTCAGCACCCAAGTTTACTTTCGATATACACCTATTTCGATTAACCTTACCTTCAAGTTCATCCGATGCCCTATCTCCCCGATCCTAAGTCCTTCATCTAGGACATTTGTCGAGCTAACCCTCATCAACCGCGGTGAGTACGAGAATTTGAATGCATGCCCGATGTGCAGTGCATTTCGGTATAAGATCAGGCGAGATGACCCTGGTGATGTTGAGGGCGAGCGCCCCAGGAAGAGGGTTCCTGCCAAGGTGATGTGGTATGCACCTATAATACCACGGTTGAAACGTTTGTTCAGAAACAAAGAGCATGCCAAGTTGCTGAGGTGGCACAAAGAAGACCGTAAGAGTGATGAGATGTTGAGACACCCCGCTGATGGGTCGCAGTGGAGAAAAATCGATAGAGATTTCCCGGAGTTTACGGAAGACGCACGGAACTTGAGGTTTGGTCTAAGTACAGATGGCATAAATCCTTTTGGGGAGCAGAGCTGCAGTCATAGCACCTGGCCCGTGACTCTATGTATCTATAACCTTCCTCCTTGGTTGTGCATGAAGCGAAAGTTTATTATGATGCCAGTGCTTATCCAAGGCCCGAAGCAACCCGGCAATGACATTGATGTGTATCTAAGGCCATTAGTTGATGAACTTTTACATCTGTGGCAGACTGAAGGTGTTCATGTGTGGGATGAGTATAAACAAGAGGAATTTGATCTACGAGCGTTGCTGTTCGTGACCATCAATGATTGACCCGCTCTTAGTAACCTTTCAGGACAGACAAACAAGGGATACAATGCATGCACGCACTGTTTAGGTGAGATCGATAGTATATATTTGGATAAAAGTAAGAAGGTGGTGTATCTCGGGCATCGTCGATTTCTTTCGCCCAAACATCAATTGAAGAAAAAAGGCAAGCATTTTAACGGCGAGGCAGAAGTCTGGGGCAAGCCTAAATGCCATACTGGTGATGATATATTTGATATGGTCAAAGATTTAAAAGTAATCTTTGGAAAGGGTCCTGGCAGTCTGTCTGTTCCGAGTGACGCTAGCGGACATGCACCCATGTGGAAGAAGAAATCTACATTTTGGGAGCTTGAGTATTGGAAATTCCTAGAGGTCCGCTCTGCAATCGACGTGATGCACGTGACGAAGAATGTTTGCGTGAACCCACTAGGCTTCTTGGGCTTGTATGGGAAGACAAAAGATACACCGGAAGCACGTGAGGACCAGCACCGTATGAAAAGAAGAGACGGCATGCATCCAGAGGATTCTAAGGGTCCTGCGAGCTACGCTCTTACCAAAGAAGAGAAGGAAATCTTTTTTGAATGCCTGAGCAGTATCAAGGTCCCATCTAGATTCTCGTCAAATATAAAGGGAATAATAAATATGGCAGAGAAAAAATTCCAAAACCTAAAGTCTCATGACTGCCATGTGCTTATGACGCAAATGCTTCCGGTTGCACTGAGAGGGATTCTACCGGAAAATGTTCGAGTACCGATTGTGAAGCTATGTGCATTCCTCAATGCAATTTCGCAGAAGGTAATCAATCCAGAAGATCTACAACGGTTACAGAATGATGTGGCCCAATGTCTTGTCAGCTTCGAGTTGGTGTTCCCACCGTCCTTCTTCAATATTATGATGCATCTCTTAGTTCACCTAGTCGAAGAGATTACCGTTCTCGGTCCAGTATTTCTGCACAATATGTTCCCCTTTGAGAGGTTCATGGGAGTCTTAAAGAAATATGTGCATAACCGTGCTAGGCCAGAAGGAAGCATCTCCAAGGGCTATCTAACAGAGGAGGTCATTGAGTTTTGTGTTGACTTTGTTCCTGACCTGAACCCGATTGGTCTTCCTCAATCGCGGCATGAGGGGAGACTGAGTGGAAAAGGCACGCTAGGAATGAAATCAGCATACTGTATGGAGGGACAATCTATGAGTGAAGCACACTACACAGTTTTATGAAATTCCACGTTGGTGGAGCCGTATATGGAGCGACACAAGAATATTGTACGCTCGGAAAACCCGGGGCAGTCTGACTCCTGGATTACAAAGTTGCACATGGTGACTTTTGGTGGTTGGTTGTAAACACTTCTCATAAATGATGCCACTGTTGGATATGAGCTGTCCATGTTGGCCAAGAAACCATCTTCAACTATATTGACTTTCCAGGGTTACGAGATAAATGAGAATACATTTTACACGGTCGCCCAAGATAAAAAGAGCACCAATCAAAACAGTGGTGTCCGCTTTGATGCAGTACACGACAATGGGACAAAGGATACATATTATGGCTACATAGAGGAGATATGGGAACTTGACTATGGACCGTCTTTTAAGGTCCCTTTGTTTCGGTGCAAATGGGTCAAGCTGACAGGAGGCGGGGTAGTTGTAGACCAAAAGTACGGCATGACAACGGTGGATCTCAACAATCTTGCGTACATGGACGAACCATTCGTCCTAGCCAACGATGTCGCTCAGGTTTTCTATGTAAAGGACATGTCTACAAAACCAAGAAAAAGAAAAGATAAGAAAATGAAGACATCACACGATGAGCCAAAGCGACACATTGTTCTCTCAGGGAAAAGAATCATCGTGGGAGTGGAGGACAAGACAGATATGTCAGAAGATTATAACAAGTTTGATAAAATTCCGCCCTTCAGAGTGAACACTGACCCAACCATCCTCTTAAACAAAGAATATACTCCATGGTTACGGTGCAGAAGGAAACCCCAACACTAGATGGGGATATTGGTGATGTGTAATAATGTATTAAACCTTTTATGTAAATGTATAATTTTGGGTTAGTTATTCAAATTCGAACACTTTTTATATTCCAAGATTTGTCAGATTCAGAAGTATGTAAAAACAATATTAATTAATACAATTTTAATTAAAAATGGCAAAATAGTTAATAGTTTGAATAGTTAGAATAATTGATTTTAAAAATAGAAAATGGTTTTGAATTAGTTATTCAATTTCAAACACTTTTCATATTTATAGTTTTATCAAATTCTAAGATATGCAAAAAGAATATTAATCAATATAGTTTTAATTGAAAATGGCAAAATAGTTAATATTTTAAATAGTTAGAATAATTGATTTTAAAAATAGAAAATAGTTTTGAATTAGTTATTCAATTTCAAACACTTTTCATATTCAAAGTTTTGTCAGATTCTAAAATATGCAAAAAGAATATTAATCAATATAGTTTTAATTAAAAATGGCAAAATAGTTAATTGTTTAAATAGTTAGAATAATTGATTTTAAAAATAGAAAATAATTTTGAATTAGTTATTCAATTTCAAACACTTTTCATATTCAAAGTTTTATCAAATTCTAAAATCTGCAGAAGTTATTCAATTTAAAATTCAAAATTCATATTTTCAAATGAAATCTGAAAAAATATGTCCATTGGCGCGCATTAATTACACTTTTAGTCCCGGTTCATTTCATCAACCGGGACTAAAGGTCTGGATCTGGGCGCGCGAACCGCCAAATGTCTTTAGTCCCGGTTGGAGGCACCAACCGGGACTAAAGACCCTTTAGTCCCGGTTGGTGGCTTCAACCGGGACTAAAGACCCCCATTTAGTCCCGGTTGAAGTCACCAACCGGGACTAAAAGGGTGCGGGTATATAAGCCGCGCCGCCCATCTTCTTCCCCTAACACTTAGCAGTTTCTGGCCGCGGAGGAGATCAAGCTCTCTACAACGTTGCGGTCGCCCGAATCCGTCGACCGCCGCCGCCGCCGGACTTCCCTGCACGAGCGCCGCCCCGTGCCGCGCCGACCGCCGCCCGTGCCACGCGCGCCCGTGCCCGAGCCGCCGCCCACCCCTGCCCGTGCCCGAGCCGCCGCGCGCCCACCCCTGCCCGTGCTCGAGCTGCCGCCCACCCCTGCCCTGCAGCAACGCCGGCCGCCCAGCCCTGCCCTGCAGCGCAACGTCGGCCGCCCCCTGCTATAAGGTAAAAAAAATTAGAATTTATTAATTTAGTACTTAGAAAATAGTAATAGAAATGTAGATATATAGATATATAGAAATATAAAAATGTAGATATATAGAAAATAGTAATAGAAATGTAGATATATAGAAAATAGTAATAGAATTTATTAATTTAATACTTAGATATATAGATATATAGAAAATAGTAATAGAAATGTAGATATATAGATATATAGAAAATAGTAATAGAAAATAGTAATAGAATTTATTAATTTAATACTTAGATATATAGATACGTTAAAAATGAATAGTAATAGAAATGCTATTTATGTTAGATATATAGATATAATAGAAATGAATAGTAATAGAAATGCTATTTGTGTTAGATATATAGATATGTTAAAAATGAATAGTAATAGAAATGCTATATAGATTTTATTTAGGTTAGATTTTATTAGAAATAGAAATGCTATTAGAAATAGAAATGTTAGATTTTATTTATGTTAGATATATAGAGTTAGAAAGTGAATAGATAGAAATGTTAGAAATGGGCTTAATAGAAAAATTGTTAGTAATAGGAATTTATTTGAAATAGAGTTAGAATTAGAAAATGCAATAGTTAGAAAATGCAAATTTAGGGTTAGAAAAATTGTTAGCAATATAGTTACAAAAAATAATAGATATAGAGTTAGAAATAGAAATAGTAGTTAGTAATAGAAATTGTTAGTAATAGAAATAGTAATATAAAAATATAGAGTAATGTTGTTGATCTATGTTATGGATTTCAGTTATGGATTTCGGCGCCAGAAGAGAAGGTGAAGAAGAATTGTTGAATATTATAGGAGAGGGTACCCATGAAGAAGGAGACGGCTCAGAATTTTTGAACGAGTCGGGTGAGGGAATGGAGGAGGAGCAGCCGCATGAATCGGAAAATGATGATTGCGAGGACGGCTCACAAGGGACTGGACGTGGCTTAATAACACGGTCCGACGAGGTATATATATACGAAGACTCTATTCGTGAATCAGTAGATGACGATGCATTATGTGGTATATATATTAATGAGTGTTTTCTTCTTTTAGATCTCTAAATCTTCTAGAAAGAAGCGAGGCCCGGCCAAATGGCTGACATCCAATCAGCATTACATGATTGGGCGTCTCTCAAATGAAGGCAAACCGTTGGAACCCAAGAGTGTCGCAAATGCGTTCACTACTCAATGTGGATGTCTTGTCAGGGACATGGTGTCGATAAGCATTCAGTATTGGTATAAGCCCAAGACAGCAACGGGAGAGCCAGCAGAGCCAGAGCCAGAAGAGGGTGCAGCAGTCAATTATGACACCAAGGTCTTGAAAGACAGACTTTGGGAATCCCTCGTTCCACATTTCAATCTGCCGGTCACCGAGTCCCTGGAAGACGCAGAGAAACAGAAGGAGAAAGTCAGGGAGTGGGCTCTCAAGAAGATTGCTGCACAGTTCAATAACCACAAGAAGAGGTTATGGACCGCTGCTGAGTGTGATGGAGTGTGGTTAACATGGAAGCAGACAGTCCTTGTGCGTGGTGGATGACCAGCCCGTTGGGAACCCCACGAGGAAGGTATGATGAGTACAGCAGCGAGTTTTCCCTCAGTTAAGATACCAAGGTTTATCGATCAGGAGAGGAGAGACAATGACGACTGAAGGTGATGCGGAACCTGCACACACACAACCAAGTACTTTGTTCCCAACTTGCGATGAGGTTGTCAATCTCACCGGTTTGCTTGAAACAAAGATTATAAGCGTATCGAGTGGAAAACAATATAGTATGCGAGTAAAGTAAACAGTGCGAGTAAAGTAAACAGGTGATAGCAATATGATGTAAATAGGACTGGGGTCCACAGTTCACTAGTGGTGTCTCTCCATAGATAAAATAACACATGCTGGGTAAACAAATTACAGTTGGGCAATTGATAGATTAAAGATAACGTGATATGTCAAGAAGATCACTATGAGATTTACTCTGGGCATTACAACAAAATACATAGACCGCCATCCAACTGCATCTATGACTAATAATCCACTCCCGGGGATATCAATCCGAACACCCCAGTAGTATTAAGTTGCGAACAACAGATAATTGCATTAAGCAAAGTGTGTAATGTAAACAAAGCATATGCCCTTGAGCATATGAATGTTGTTTTCTCCCTAGTAGCAACATCACATCTACCACCTTAGAGGTTTATGTCACTCCCCCAGGTGAAATAGAGGGATGAACCCACTATCGAGCATAAATACCCCCTCTTGGAGTCACTAGCAACTACTCGGCCAAGATAGCTACTAACAACGGAGAGCATGAAAGATCATAAACAACATAGAGATAACAAAAGATAAAATTCAGTACAACAACTTAATCATAAACACCAATATTTATCGGATCCCAACAAACCAAACATGTAGAATTACATAACGGTGATCTCAATCATGTAGGGCAGCTCATGAGATCTAAACATGAAGCACATGGTGGAGAAGACAACCATCTAGCTACTGCTATGGACCCATAGTCCAAGGTAGACTACTCACTCATCGCTCCGGAGGCAAGCATGGCGATGAAGAAGACCTCCGGTGGCGATTCCCCTCTCCGGCAGGGTGTCGGGAAGAGCTTCTGGACCCTCCCGATCTTTGGGTCGACGGCGGCGGCGGATCGCGATGTGTTCTGGAAATCTGATCAGGTACTTAGGTTTTTTCCGTCGGGGGGTCTTTATAGGCGAAGGGTCGATGTCAGAGGAGGGGCCAGGCTCCCACACGCGGGCCCCACGCAGCCAGGGCCCTGGCTGCGCCGCCCATTCGTGTGGGGCCCTGGTGGCCCCCCTCCTACTTCTCTTCGGATCTCTGGAAGCTTCCGGGTAAAATAAGACTTCAGGAACTTGTTTCGTCCAATTTCGAGAATATTTCCTGTGTATCACTTCTGAAACACAAAAACAGCAGAAAACAGGAAACTGGCACTGTGGCACTTGTTAGTAGGTTAGTTCCGGAAAATGCATAAAAGTGCCACTAAGTGTAACGAAACAATAGGCAAATGGTGTAAAAACAAGCATGGAGCATCAAAAATTATAGATACGTTGGAGACGTATCAAGCATCCCCAAGCTTAACTCCTGCTCGTCCTCGAGTAGGTAAGTGATAACAAAAGAATAATTTTTGAGGTGACATGCACCTACACAATCTTGATCATATATGTAAGCATTTGTGAGCTGGGATCATAAGAACTTAAAACATGGGCATGAAGATATAATCATGACAATAAGAACTTAGCAACCATGTTGTAAACATGCAAATGAACACAAACAAAAGGTCATGATAATGAAACAATGAAAGTCAAACGTGTGTTCAAATCATAAGAAAAAACATACAAGTGGTTTTCAACTTGTCCTTCAAAGAGAGCAAAACATAAATGCATAGGACACCTCAAAGTTTAAGAGGGCGACTAGATACAAATAATTTAAGAACAGGTGAAACCAATCATCATGAATCAATCAATGAACTTTGGGACAATGCATATCACACTAAGAATGACAACTATGCTCTCTTAATGGTGCATAAAGAAAGAAGGTGGTGACTCAACATAAAAGTAGAAGAAAGGCCCTTCGCAGAGGGAAGCAGTGATTGCAAGTTTTATAACCTTCAAAAATTATGGTACTTACCGGCTTTGAGCTCGCATTGCCCCCATCATAAGCATCTTGAATGGTTAAAGTTAATGCGAGAACAATTATGATGCATATGCTTGACAAATCATAAGTTGAAAACCTCGTGCCCCGTGAATACGAGTACCCAAACCTCATGCTACTTTACTTAGAGTCCCAAGCAAGGCTCTTGTCATTGTAAGTATATGCATATCATTGAGAACCGCCAATGGGGTACCTCCGTGCCCGATGACATGGAACAAGCCCACACCAAAATCACAGGACAAGCAGACAATGAACACCTCGACATCTCTTTTATTTGCCTTTTGTTTAGCTTTTTATTGTGAGATGCGTCGTCGTATGTTCACCATGGGTATGCTGCAAATTTTCACCATGAATTATGCATGGCTTAGATTGGCGGCCCGGCGTTTCCCTAACACATATACAAACTCCATGATCCCCACAAGATTCCCAATTCATTTCACACCGTGGGCATCCATAGACAAAAGATCACGATATCAACTCAATTACGATGTGCAATGTTGAAAGCTTGCCCATGACAGCATGGCTGGGCTAGAATCCAACTTACAACTTGCAAGCATAACAACACAACATAAAAGACCACAATGTCAAATTTTTAAGAACAGGAAAAAGTAAAGTGTGCCTTCCGGTTCGTGAGAGCTTTACTGACCGAATTTCGCATAACACTGGTAAAAGTTTAATTTGAAGAGAAAATAAAAGCAAGTCAAATTTACTTGGAATAGCAAATTGCTAGTAGGTATGTATGGTGGACACTTTGGAAAACTTTGGCTTTTAGGAGTTGGATGCACGAGTAGAGCTCATACTCAGTACAAGGCGAGGGCTAGCAAAAGACTGGGAGCGACCAACTAAGAGAGCAATAATGGCCATAATCATGCAAAGCGACAAAGCGACATTAAAAGAAGCAAAAAATGGCATCAAACGTCAAAAACTAAATGATCATGAAGGCTATTGGCGACTTTGTAAGAGTCTAACATGTGTGAGCATGCGCCAAGTCAACCCAAATAAAGCATCAAGGAGAAAACCAAAATAATGCTTCCATACAATAAAAACAACGCATGATTTTTTCAAAGGCTCATTAAGCAATCTCAGATATTTGAGACAACTCATGCTACAGCAAAACCACTAAGCATACTATCAAAAAGACATCAAGCATGACATGAAAAAGCCTAAGCCGCAGTCTACACAAGCTCCTTCTTGTACCACTATTTTGCACAAAGCTTTTTCTCTTTTCCAACACCATTTGAAATTTTTATAAACACCTCTTTTGATGAAAACCAATAAGGATCAGAGGCAAAAATACACCTTGATGAAAAGATATGACAACATCTGAACGCAAATCAAGGCGAAAACGAAAACCAAAAGCAGTAGCAGAAAAAGAAGAACACTCGATGAACGATAAGAATGAAAAACTGAGTGTTCTTTGCAAATGAAAACGAGTACATCTCCTCCAGAAGAAATTTGTTGGGGTCCAACCATTTATTGCAGAAAACAAACAAACTAAACCAACTAAGAAAACTAAAACAACTGACGCTCCAAGAAAAACACATAGTGCATGAAGCAATAAAAATATAGTGTCTTGAAAGGTGACCTGATTTTTGCCGATGAAGAAGGGGTGCCTCGGGGGCATCCCCAAGCTTTGACGCTTGTACTTCTTGGATATTTCTTGGGGTGATGCATGGGCATCCCCAAGCTTGAGCTTTTGTCCATTCTTCAACTCATCTCATCATTCTCAAATCCCTACACTTGAAAACTTCCTTCATACAAAACTAAACACAATTCTATTAGCAACATTAGTGCAAGCATAAAATATAATCAACCCTCTTTTTGCTTCAGGTTTCAACTCAAAACCGCCACATATATAGCAAATACTACTGTAGCAACCTCCCCAAAAGTTCCATGATCAAAAGAAAGCGATAAAGTGGCAAACACAAATATTGGCAGAAATCTGTCAAAACTGAACAGCTGACAAAGGTCGAATTTTTGAGGGATTTTCTGTTGCTCAAATCAAAAAAGTGTTCAACTAACAAAAGTTTGGATAAAACCTGGGGCATATGCACAAGAAATCTCAGGTCCAAAAGATAAACAGAGAATTTTCACGAATTTTTAAGGTGCAGCACCAAAAACAGTTTCAGGACAGCAACATCCCCAAATCTTTACCTCACTCAAATTAGAGGCTTCTCTTGGCACAAAAACGAAATAAACAAGATAAGGAGCGGTCATTACAGTAGTAATGACTTCCAAGACTCAAATAAAAGAAAAAGTACTGAAAAGAAAACATTGGGTTATCTCCCAAGAGTGCTTTTCTTTAACGCCTTTGAGCTAGGCGCAGAAAATTGCGAATCAAGTAATATCGAGTGATAAAGCATCAAGCTCATAATTTGCTCTAAGAATAGAGTCAAAAAGTAATTTCTTTATTTTCCTAGGGAAGTGTTCCATACCTTTCTTTAGTGGGAATTGATACTTGATAGTGCCTTCCCTCATATCAATGATAGCACCTACAGTTCGAAGAAAGGGTCTTCCCAAAATAATAGGACATGAAGCATGGCATTCAACGTCCATAACAAGAAAATCAACGGTAACAAGGTTATTGTTAACCACAATAAGAACATCATAAATCCTTCCCAAAGGTTTCTTCTTAGCAACATCAGCAATAGGAACATCAAAATAACATTTTTCAAGCGGTGGTAAATCAAGCATGTCATAAATCTTTCTAGGCATAATAGAAATACTAGCACCTAGATCACATAAAGCATGGCAATCATAACCATTAACATGCGTATCAATGATGGGTTCCCAACCATCTTCTAACTTCTTGGGAACAGAGGCTTTTTGCTTCAACTTTTCATCCCTAATCTTTATGAGAGCATTGGTAATATGCTTAGTAAAAGCAATATTTAAAGAACTAGCATTGGGAGTCAAAGCAAGCTTTTGCAAGAACAAAATAACTTCAGATATATTGCAGCCATCAACATCAAAATCATTAAAAGAAATAGAGCTATCATCTCCCACACTCCGAAAAATTTCAGCACTCTTTTGAGAAAAAGTTTAGCAGTTTTAGGCTTTTTAACACAAGGAGTGGGAGTTTTCTCTACACCAATCAAAGTAAGAGGATTGCTACCAGTAGGAGCAACATCATTAGAGGTAGTAATGGTACATACCTTCATCTCTCTAGCCATCTCATCTTCTCTTTCCCACCTGGCATGCAATTCCGCTAACAATCTAATATTTTCATCAATTCCAACTTGAATAGCATTAGCGGTAGCAAAAACATTGTTCTCTTTCACATCATTAGGCAACACTTTTAATTTCAGAATTTCAACATCATGAGCAAGGCTATCAACTTTAGAAGCAAGAATATCAATTTTGCCTAACTTTTCCTCAACAGACTTGTTAAAAACAGTTTGCTTACCGATGAAGTCCTTGAGCATTACCTCAAGCTCGGAGGGCGCGGCCCTAGTGTTGTTGTAGGAATTACCATAAGAGTTACCATAACCATTACCATTGGTAGAAGGATATGGCCTATAATTGTTACTAGCAAAATTGTTCCTATAAGCATTGTTGTTAAAATTATTGTTTCTAATGAAATTCACATCAACTTGCTCTTCTTGAGCAACCAAAGAAGCCAAAGGAACATTATTAGGATCAACATGAGTCCTATCATTAGCAAGCATAGCCATAATGGTATCAATCTTATCATTCAAGGAAGAGGTTTCCTCAACAGAATTTACCTTCTTACCTTGTGGAGCTCTCTAGGTGTGCCATTCGGAATAATTTACCATCATGTTGTCAAGTAGCTTCGATGCGGCGCCCAAGGTAAGGGACATAAAAGTGCCTCCAGCAGCTGAATCAAGTAGGTTCCTTGAAGAAAAATTCAGTCCTGCATAAAAAGTTTGGATAATCATCCAAGTAGTCAGTCCATGAGTGGGGCAATTCTTTATTATAGATTTCATTCTTTCCCAAGCTTGAGCAACATGTTCATTATCAAACTGAGTAAACTTCATAATATTGCTACGCAAAGATATAATCTTAGCAGGAGGATAGTATCTACCAATAAAAGCATCCTTACACTTAGCCCATGAATCAATACTATTCTTAGTCAAAGACAGCAACCAATCTTTAGCTTTTCCTCTCAAAGAAAAAGGAAACAACTTGAGCTTAATAATATCACTATCAACATCCTTATATTTCTGCATCTCACATAGCTCAACAAAATTGTTGAGATGAGCTGCAGCATCTTCAGTACTAGCACCAGAAAATTGCTCTTTCATAACAAGGTTCAACAAAGCAGGCTTAATCTCATAAAAGTTTGCAGCAGGAGCAGGTGGTGCAATAGGAGTGCAGATAAAATCACTATTGTTTGTGCTAGTAAAGTCACACAACTTGGTGTTTTCAGGATTGGCCATTTCAGCAAAACGAAAGTAAACAAGTAAAAACAACTACCAAGGATTCTAATTTTTTTGGGTTTTTGATATAAAGCAATGCAAGTAAAATAAAGTAAAGCAAAACAATAACAAAGTAAAGAATGTGTGTGCGAAGAACTCCCCTCGCAGAAGTCTTCTCTTCCTCCCCGGCAACGGCGCCAGAAAATAGGCTGCTGAGTGTGATGGAGTGTGGTTAACGTGGGAGCAGACAGTCCTTGTGCGTGGTGGATGACCAGCCCGTTGGGAACCCCAAGAGGAAGGTATGATGAGTACAGCAGCGAGTTTTCCCTCAGTTAAGATACCAAGGTTTATCGATCAGGAGAGGAGAGACAATGACGACTGAAGGTGATGCGGAACCTGCACACACACAACCAAGTACTTTGTTCCCAACTTGCGATGAGGTTGTCAATCTCACCGGTTTGCTTAAAACAAAGATTATAAGCGTATCGAGTGGAAAACAATATAGTATGCGAGTAAAGTAAACAGTGCGAGTAAAGTAAACAGGTGATAGCAATATGATGTAAATAGGACCGGGGTCCACAGTTCACTAGTGGTGTCTCTCCATAGATAAAATAACACATGCTGGGTAAACAAATTACAGTTGGGCAATTGATAGAATAAAGATAACGTGATATGTCAAGAAGATCACTATGAGATTTACTCTGGGCATTACAACAAAATACATAGACCGCCATCCAACTGCATCTACGACTAATAATCAACTCCCGGGGATATCAATCCGAACACCCCAGTAGTATTAAGTTGCGAACAACAGATAATTGCATTAAGCAAAGTGTGTAATGTAAACAAAGCATATGCCCTTGAGCATATGAATGTTGTTTTCTCCCTAGTAGCAACAGCACATCTACCACCTTAGAGGTTTCTGTCACTCCCCCAGGTGAAATAGAGGCATGAACCCACTATCGAGCATAAATACCCCCTCTTGGAGTCACTAGCAACTACTCGGCCAAGATAGCTACTAACAACGGAGAGCATGCAAGATCATAAACAACATAGAGATAACAAAAGATAAAATTCAGTACAACAACTTAATAATAAACACCAATATTCATCGCATCCCAACAAACCAAACATGTAGAATTACATAACGGTGATCTCAATCATGTAGGGCAGCTCATGAGATCTAAACATGAAGCACATAGTGGAGAAGACAACCATCTAGCTACTGCTATGGACCCATAGTCCAAGGTAGACTACTCACTCATCGCTCCGGAGGCAAGCATGGCGATGAAGAAGACCTCCGGTGGCGATTCCCCTCTCCGGTAGGGTGCCGGGAAGAGCTTCTGGACCCTCCCGACCTTTGGGTCGACGGCGGTGGCGGATCACGATGTGTTCTGGAAATCTGATCGGGTACTTAGGTTTTTTCTGTCGGGGGTCTTTATAGGCGAAGGGTCGATGTCAGAGGAGGGGCCAGACTCCCACACGCTGGCCCCACGCGGCCAGGGCCCTAGCCGCGCCGCCCATGCGTGTGGGGCCCTGGTGGCCCCCCTCCTACTTCTCTTCGGATCTCTGGAAGCTTCCGGGTAAAATAAGACTTTAGGAACTTGTTTCGTCCAATTCCGAGAATATTTCCTGTGTATCACTTCTAAAACACAAAAACAGCAGAAAACAGGAAACTGGCACTGTGGCACTTGTTAATAGGTTAGTTCCAGAAAATGCATAAAAGTGCCACTAAGTGTAACGAAACAATAGGCAAATGGTGTAAAAACAAGCATGGAGCATCAAAAATTATAGATACGTTGGAGACGTATCAACCGCCTATGTCAACGCCGATCGACAAGCTCCAGAATTTACTGGCCCCAATGAGAACCTGCGGGATCACTAGGACGCATTTGTGGTGTACAAGGAGTCTGAACTGGGTAAGCTAAGGAGTAAGAAAAATCAGTTAAATGCCGTGAAAAAGAAATATCACCATACGTTGGGTCCAGGTGGCTACAAAAGGGCCGAGCCTAAGTGGGATATGCAAGAGGCCGCCCTACGAGAAAAAGGCATCGAACCAGAAACAGAACAATGGCCCAGAAGGTCAAGAAATTGGGCACTTGCGCATGGGGCTGTCTATGATGAGAGAACAGGGAAATTAGTCGAAAAGAAGAAACAAATTGCTGAACCCCTGGGAGAACTTGTCAAGACAATCGCCGAGGTTCAAGAGGGGATGTTCAAGCCGGACAGAGAGAACGACGAGCTGACAAAGGCCCTCGGGAACAAAGAACACACAGGACGAACACGGGGTCTGGGTTCTGCCATTCCGTGGAGGTCTGGGTTCGCTGAAGAGAGCCAGACTTATAGAAGCCGAGAGAGAGCGAAGAAGCGAAAGGCGCAGGAGGAGGCCACACGGATAGAGAGCATAGAAAGGCAACAGGCTGAGCTGAGAGAGTTGTATTTACTGCAGCAGAAGGCACTAGAGGAATTAAAGTCGCAAGGGGCAACTCAGCATCAGCAACAACTAGAACATGCATCAGGCGACCGATCTCAGCGGAGAAGCAGCGTGGCTTCCACGGAGGTACCGATGGATCACTACCCCGTGGATGATATCACCAAGAAGACAAGCTGTGAGATGCATGTTCCTGATGTCTACGCACTTCTATTCTTGTAGACACTTGTTGGGCCTCCAAGTGCAGAGGTTTGTAGAGCAGCAGCAAGTTTCCCTTAAGTGGATCACCCAAGGTTTATCGAACTCAGGGAGGAAGAGGTCAAAGCTATCCCTCTCAAACAACCCTGCAATTACGATACAGAAAGTCTCTTATGTCCCCAACACACCCAATACACTTGTCAGATGTATAGGTGCACTAGTTCGGCGAAGAAATAGTAAAATACAAGCGGTAGTGATGATTATAAGTAGTAACTGTGATATGAAATAAATATCGCTGCGAGCAAACAAGTAACAAAATAGCAAGTAAACGGTGTGCAATGCTTGGAAACAAGGCCTAGGGATCATACTTTCACTAGTGGACACACTCCCAACAATATAACATGATTGAACAAATAAATAACTTCTCTTCACTATGGTACTCTGAATTACTCTCCTATTGAATAACACTAATCATTGTGTAGTGGCTATAGAAGCACCCCTTAAAGTTCATCAAGTACTTGACAAACACCACTCATAGAGATATCCAAATCAAAGCACAACTCAAGATAGATATTATTGCAACTTAGACCAAGTACTAACACGGTGCACACACTGTCAACATTACACCATGAAAGGAGGAAAAGATCACTTCAATACTATCATAGCGATAATTATTCTCATAATCCATAAGAGATCACAATCGTAGCCTAGACCAAGTACCACCATGATGCACGCACTGTCACCGTTACACCATGGCAGGAGGAATAGATTACTTTAATAACATCACTAGAGTACACATAATATCTGAATAATAACATCTACTTGTTCAACATGATACAAAGCTCATGATCACATAAAGATCACATCATGGGAGAGAGAGGTGAACCACATAGCTACCGGTAGAGCCCTCAGCCCCGGGGATGAACTACTCCCTCCTCATCATAGGAGACAGCAAGGTTGATGGAGATGGCGGTGAGGTCGATGGAGACGGCGGAGACGGCGATGGAGACCGATGGAGATGGCTCCGAGGGCACTTCCCCGTCCCGGCAGGGTGCCGGAACAGAGACTTCTGTCCCCCGAAATTTGTCTTTGACGGCGGCGGAGCTGCGGAACTGTTCTGAAAAAATCGTCGACTCCTTTAGGGTTTTCTGTCCCGAGGCTTTATATAGGCGAAGGGGCGGCGTCAGGGGGCTGTCAGGGCCTCCTCACACCTAGGTGGCGCGGGCCAGGGGCAGGCCGCGCGAGCCTAGTGTGAGGGCGGCATGTGGCCCCTCTCCTTCGCCTCTTCGGATCTCTGGAAGCTTCCGGGAAAAATAAGACTTCAGGAACTTGTTTCGTCCAATTCCGAGAATATTTCCTGTGTATCACTTCTGAAACACAAAAATAGCAGAAAACAGGGAACTGGCACTGTGGCATATTGTCAATAGGTTAGTTCCGGAAATCGCATAAAAGTGCCACGAAGTGTAACGAAACACAAGGCAAATGGTGTAAAAACAAGCATGGAGCATTAAAAATTATAGATACGTTTGAGACGTATCAGTTCCCATGAAGAACATATCGATGAAGGTGGTGGTTGGCTATGTGTTACCATCTGGACCTGGACAAACCTGGCATGGCCGTGAGATTCGAGCTGGCTATGCTCGTGTCGGGGTGGATGCAATTGAAAGGGGGTATGAGTCCCTCGATCTTGTCGTCGCTGGACCTGAAGAGGAGGCAACACTTGAAGAAGTATTGGGTGGTGTCATTCTTTGGGATAAGAAACACATCGTGTTTCCAGGCTCGGCGCCAAGGCGGCCACCCTCTCCTCCGAGTCCTCGCAATTCACCACCTCCCGACGACGACAGGGACGACTACCATACCCCGAGTCCACATTGATCTCCGCCTCAATGTCAGCCGCCTCCGCCACCTCCGCCGCCTCTGCCCACTCGTAAGTCCCAGAGTTATGGCAAGTCCGCTGCTATGTCCACTAGCAATGTCTCTCCGAAGAAACGGGCCAAGAAAGTTAAGGCGGTGCCGCCTCCTCCTGTCAAGAAGACTGCTGAAGAAATTGAGGCAGAGGACAGAGCCAAAGTGAAAAGAAAGCTTGCAGCGCTACGCCCGACCCCTACCCCAAAGCAGGTATATACTCTGAAACAGAAGGAGTGGACCTTTGATATGCTTACCCAACCTTCGCAATATGAATTGCGTAAGCCAGATGACTACAAGCGTTGTTTGGATAAGCAGGTAGATGCAAAAAAAAAAGCTAATAAGACAAGCGCAACTGCAAGAGAGAAAAGAGACGTTGCCCAGCTTGGAGCACAGACCAAAAAATCGATCTCCCCGCTAAAGGTCTTTGCTAGTGATGCCGGTGGGAGTATTGCTCAACCCAATCCCGCCGACTTTGCTGCTGAAGCTGGTTTGACTCTTTCTCAATTGATACATGAAGATATCCCAAAGGCACCTATAGCACGATAATATGAAAAGGGGAAGAGTCTGGTCCCACCTGAGATTGAAATAAATCTACCAACACAAATACGAAAATTGCATAAGTGGTACATGCAAGCCACAAAGGGCACGTAAGAATTTCTCCTTATGAAAATCTCACAGGACCATTTCTTAGGTGAAGACTTGGTGCATATTGAGTTTGATGAATTCTTTCAGCTATTCAATCAAGACGCGCTCGACAAATCTCTCGTCAGTGCCTATGTTCTGTAAGTGATTCATTATTTCTATAAGTCTATAGCTCAACTCGTTCTTTGCATGTAATTATCCTCACTATGCTGTTTATTATGCAGAATGAAGAGTATGCAATGTAAGAAAAGAAATGACTTCCAACTTGGATTCATTGATCCAAATCGAGTTAACGCAGTGATGGTACAGAACAAACGCAAGGAGACGGAGGATATCTTGCTAGAGTTCCTACTTACGCAGGAATACAGATCTAGAATACTATTTTCGTACAACTTTAGGTGAGTGTTACTATCTTATACACAGTTACTTTTCCTTACTTGATGTTATAAGTGTAATTGATAAGTTATTAACTTATATAATTAAACTTGCACGCAGTTACCACTGGATTTTGCTAAATATTGAACCTGACTATGGAAGGGTTGAAATCTTTGACTCGTTGAATAATCAACTTAATGAATACCAAAGCATCATTGATATGATGGATATGTAATTTCAATCATTACGGTATTATATCGGTCTCTTTCGTTCATCTATAACTCATCTATTCATTTTGTTTGCTCGGCAGTGTTTGGAAACGATTTATACGCATAGCAAAAGGTGAATGGAAAAATGAGCTGATTTACCGTTCGATCGAGGTAAGTCATACGAGCTAGGTCCACACATCCCTTTAATTCTAGTTTCAAATACCATTAAGTATATCAATCTTGATATGTCACTGACTAAAATCTATTCTCGTAAAGTGTGCAAGGCAGCTATCAGGGACTAATTTATGTGCATACTACGCTTGCGAGAACCTTCGTGCGGAGGTCACTGAAGGAATTGATTTTCAAACAGTAAGTAAACAATATACTGACAAATTTATTTATTGCCATCAATTTTGTTATGATGATTTATATTCATATTGATCTTCTTCTTCGTAGTTCGAAGCAAAGCGGAATCGGCTCTCACCGACTGAACGCATAGTAGGAATTTAAGAGGAAATAGCCGGATTTCTGTTTGACCATGTCATTAACCCAAAGGGTGAATTTCATGTCAGTTTCGATTAGACAATGTGTGTAATTAAACACAAGTCGTGATCTTATGTGTGTGAATAAGTTGTATATATACTTGTATGTATATGCTCGGCGGACAAAATATATTATATATGTATCGGCTTGTATATTATGTTGTAATGTTGTATGAATATGTATATAATAAAACTTGTTTGAAATGAATCAAAAAATTAAATAGAGCAAGATACATGATAAATCCTAAACCCTAACAAACAATTTAAATGCAGAAAAATAAGGAGAAAGCAAAGGCTGCCACGTGTGGACTTTTTAGTCCCGGTTCGTAACACGAACCGGGACTAAAGGTCCTTTAGTCCCGGTTCGTATAGCAACCGGGACTAATGATAGGGCTTCAGTCCCGGTTGGTTAGTCCCGGTTGCGCAACCGGGACTGAAGCCCGTTACCAACCGGGACTGATGCCCTGTTTTCCACTATTGTACAACCAACAAATATAAATATATATTAAAAATATCCAATAAGATTAATTTGATATTGTAGAGGTTCGTAGTTTAATCTATAAGTTTGACCAAATATAACATGGTTTGATTTTTTACCAAATTTGTATGCATTCTTTTGCGAAACCCGCTACTCGCCTTCTCTTCTTTTGGCTTGGACTACGTCTCTTCTATTGTTAACCCGAAATTGCCACTATACATTAGTCCACGATTTTTTTTTACTACATGACAAATACTTCTAAAAAGAAGAAGGTGTGTTAATTGAAATAATAATTACATGAAAAGGAGAATATATTAATAATTCAGTTACATTCAGTCTCTAAAATAACATAAATCCACGAGCTATCGACGTCAATGATGCACACAACCTTTGCAGATTCTTTCTATGTGCATTTACAGGCAATCTTCCTTGAAGCCTCGGATGCTGAAGTGTTTGCGTAATCTTCTTCTTTTACAAGGTGCATTTTGTGTAATCTTCTTCTTTTATGAGATGCATTTTTGATTGGGAGATGGGAGAAGAATACATACTATTCATAAAGGGGGAGGAGTTCCCTTTTTCTCCTTTTTTTGAGTTTTTTTTGGAGGCCTTCACAAATTAACACGTGTACTCCTTTGCCCTTGGCTTTTCCTGTTGTTTACTTTCCGTGTGCACCTGGGTGCTATCTAGCGTTTTCTACTCCTTTGCCTTTTGTCTTTTCTTCTTATTTGCTTTCTGTGTACATCTGGGGTGCTCTCTAGCGTTTTCTTCTCTGTGGATGTGTATGTGTTGGTACAGCTGTCGTGTTTGTGTAGCATTTCTTCTTGTTAGTCGGTTGTGTGTGCGTGTATCCGATCTGTCGGCTGGAATTTTTTTTTTTTTTTTTGTTTTCGCATGGTCCGCAGCTGCCATGTATTCATATAATGATTGGCTTTTTTACATGTGTAGAGCAACGTAGATATGGGCTTGATTGGTTAGATATGGGCTTGATTGGTTTTGTCTTTTTTTGTGTTTGTTTTTACTTGATAATTGCACTGTGCAGGCGGTAGCATGGTCTTTTGCGTGTGGACGAAACATCAGTTGATCTAATATTAATCATTCTCTTTGTCTCTCCGGCATGGGCTGCCGCGGACACGTTTTCTCTCTTTTCCTGCATGTGATGTATGCTTTCTTAGATAGAAACATGTACTGTATTATTTTTGGAGCCCACGCCCACCGCTTTGATGGAGTACCTCTTTTTTCTTCCCGTTTTCTTCCTCCTTTTCCTCTCATGGGTCAATCTTCTCATCCGGCAACCAGCCAGGGCACGGGCTCGAGGGCAGCGCCGCAGGCTAAGACGTGGGCTGGAGGGTGCCGCCGACCAGGCCACGGGCTGAAGGACGCCGCTGGCCAGGACGCGGGCTCAAGGGCGCCGCCGGCCAGCGCGGGGATCGAGGGCGCCGCCGGCCAGGACTTGGCCCCGAGGTAGCCGCCGTCCAGGATACCGCCCAAGACGCGGGGTCAAGGGCGTCGCCGGCCAAGGCTCGGCTCGAGGGCGCTGCCGGCCAGGGAATCCCGTCCGCCTCCCTTGCTTGGACCGCCGCCGCCCGCATGCGTGACTCCAGACGCCTGCTCGCCTCCGCGCTGGCGTTCGTTTGCGCGGACTGCGACGGCGGCTGCCGCCAGTCCTCCTTGAGGAGGTGGCGGAGCTCTCCTCGAATGAGCCCTGCGGCGAGCTCTGCCTGGCCGAGCTACCCCTGACCGATCTTCTCCGTGGCCGACGGCTACGTGGGTCGGGTCCTCATATGTTGTCACGGCCGGCGCCCCACGAGCTCTGCCGCGCCCGAGCTCCCCATGGCCGACCATCTTCATGGCGGATGGCGGCGTAGGTCGGGGCAGATGGGTCAGGTACTCATCTGCCGTCGCATCCGCCGCCATCGCAGTCCGGCTTCCCCGCCTCGGCTGATCGCGCACGGCCGCGACTGCACCGCGGCAGCCGCCTCCGCCTTCCACGCCGCTCTCCTCTCGGCTCGCTCGCCGAAGAAAACGTCGCTCACCGAGGTACGTACGCACGCTTGTAGGCAGGAGCCGTCTTCTCCGTTCATCCGGGACTGACCCTCGGTATCGCCTCTTCTGTTGGGGAACTGAACTCGGCGGTTGTCAGTTCATCTGTTAGTGCGCTGTGTCTGTGCTTCCGTGTGTTCTGGGAATAATTTGTTGCTGGAAGGTCAAGCGACTAATTTTACTGATTCCTGTGTTTCCATATGACAGAAAAACTCAACGGACTAAAGGTCCAGCTCATGGGAATCGAAGCAGGTCTTGCAGAGGCTATTCCAGTAAGCATTCCAAGCAGTTCCGCACTCTTGTGCACTTTGCAGTAGTGGAATGCATATTACACTCTGATTGCTTCTTCTTCCTTTTTATAGATGGTTTGGTGCATGGGCTGGTTGATTAATCTTTGATTTCACTGGTTTCCTTGTCCTGAATTGCGTTCAATAGAAGGCCTGACATCTTGTAACTATCTCTGCAGCCCAGGTAAAGAAAGGATCAGAATTTAAGCTCACCAGCGAGTCAATTTCGAATGCCACTATGACGAACGAGCAGCTCAGGAGCTTGGTTTTGGATCAAAGGGCTAGGAGAGATGAGTATGCAAATGTCATATCAAATCAGCTTATGTCTAATGTATCACCGTATTACTTGGATAGATATGTATCACTGTATTATCTGACCTGTAAAGTCCAAATTGAATAGGAAATTTGTAGCACTTTAGTCACCTTTCAAGATATCTCTACTACTATAATGCAGCAGTTTTGAATTTGGATTTACCTGTTCCCAGTTTCCCGCCAAACCACCTCTAAAGTTGTTGCAGCCGTTGATGTGCTCTACAAAAGTAGCATCTGCCGTTCATCAAGTATCGTTGGGGATAATCCAACGGTCACCCTGTCATGGATTCGCCTCTACTGCCACCAGCGAACCAGTCCGCATAGAGTGTGCAGGTGTGAGCTTCTTAGGCGCTAGCAGAATTTTAACTATCGAAGCAGACTGGCAACATGCATGGTTGCTCGGAGTATTTCTTTGTCTTCAAGCGGAACTAGGAGCCGCACCTGATTTTTTTTAAGGAAACATGCCACGACCAGCAAGTGATACCCGCCCAGGTTTCCTCATCTTATAGTTGTGGGTCTATGATTACATTGTGTGGAAAATCTGATCAAAAGGAATCCTGAAAAGGATGTTTCACATCTCTACAGTTCTGCGAGGAAGGTTTCTTCAGGCCATTACAATCCATTTTGTGGAACAAAAATTAAAGACATATGGGTGATAGACAACCTTAATAAACGAAAAGGTTGCATCTGACATGAGTTATATTAAAAAATTCAAATATTTTTTATTCCCTATATTTTTCTCAATTGTTAAACCGACCACTTCTTCCTATTTAGAACTCAATTAAGTAAGAAAACAAATCCAATAAAAAGTTAGTTAGAGGGTGTTTTGGCTCTTGTATGCATATGTTTCCTTTATGTTAAACGCATTTTGTAATATCTAAAAATTCCAAAAAAAAATTGCCCGTACATTTTCACATGCTACGTGCATACAAAAGTCGTATCATGCAAATCGATTTGTCGTGTGGCCTTTGTAAAAAGACAAAATTCAGTGATAAAATAAGCATTTCAGAAGTTTTTTTGTATTTTTACACATATCACAAAAATATTGTTTTTTCGCAAAACTTCACGTGTACGCACATTGATTGTGGAGATGTACACTGAATATTTTTTAGACTTTTTTTAAAAATAAAAATATATTTTTGGTGAAGGAGTCTTATGCACCCAAGAGCCAAATTGAATTTCCGGTTAGTAATCATAAATAGCTTTTAAAAATTGACATCTAATCACAAACATATTCATACTCATATAGTTATCCATAAAAAATTATGTCACTTTGTAATAGATTATATTTCTATTTAAGAGTCGCGCTATTTGACACCTTGGGTGTAGAATAGCTTATTCTACACCCACCCCTATCTTTGCAATGGTAGATGATTTTTACGTCATGTAAATTTTAACTAATTTTGACTTACTTTGAAAGTCGATGAGAACATAAGAAAAAATAAAAAATGAAGTAAAACAATTATTTACATAACGTAAAAAATACAACATAAAATATGTATTTTTGCGTTATTTTACACTGTAATAACTCATACACTATGTTTTTTATATCAATTTTTTTTGTTATGAGTCAATACAAACGTAATTATTAGTATACAAATATGAAATTATTATTTAGAACAACATAAAATTATGTTGTGTGCAGAATAATTATTCTACACCCTGGGTGCTGAATTCTATTCTATTTAATATACATATATTAACTGTAAAGATTATAGCACCATATTTCTTTACTTACTTGTTTTTGTACAGAATTCTATTGTTCTACTTATATGCTAGAACGTGCAAAGCACGTGCTACTTACTAGTAAAGTTCTAATACTCCAGTCTTGTTTTTTGAGGTCGTAAGCCCGATTTGTTTTTTCAAGATTTGTATCTATGTTGAATTCAACATGATTCTTTTGTTACTATGTTTCCTTTCACTGCATAGAATGTGAAACTGACCATGCATTGATACATCTTCTTTTGATGTATGTTGTGGTCGGAGCTTCCAATGGCCGAGCTCCTCGGCGGGCAGTGGCTGGGCGTGGGTTGGGTCATTCTCTCGTGTCGCAGCGAGACGCTCCGGCTCCGTCGATGCAGCTCCAAGCATTGAAGCAGCATCCGACCCAATTGGTCCGCCGTGTGGGTGCTTGACGATTAGCACTGATGCATGCTCTGTATCTTGGAGCACGACGTTGCTGGAAGCCACCTCGCCACCACTTGGACAACGACCAGGGGAATTTTTAAATATTTGCTACTACGAATAAATAAACGAAGCATAATCCATAGAGAAAATGAGCTGCCAACTATACCAAACCTTTCTTTGTTATTCTAGATGTAGAAGCTATCTATGCGAGATACCATCCTAGACCATCATTGTTCCAATAATAACACCTACGGACACACACGCTCTCGCTCACCAGTATTGTACATATTACAGTCTTTTGTTTTAGATGAAGACTACAGAGCCAGATAGGTAGAGAAATCTTCACTCAGCTTTGCAGTTTAGAAAATATGATCAATATATTTTATTTTGTAGGAAATGCCTGGTGATTTCTTATGCGCACATGGTGTTTACTGAAATGCCTGGAAGATTGAACTAGAGGATGAGAGCATGTACATGATGCTGCAACTCGGATTGACATGTTTCACTATCAGAATAACTAATGTTTTGATTTTATCATCGAGGATGTTATTGGGTTCAAGCATGCCAATGTGCTCTCCCTTACTGAATTCAGGTGCTCTTCATCTTTCATGTCTACATAATTTATAAATGTATCAAAAAATTATGCTTATGCTGAGCAGAAGTATGGTGCAAACGTTCTCTTGGAAATCTCCAATCTTCCATTAAAAAAATGTGTGCTGACTCAATCTAGGAGTTATACTAAAGAGAACATGGTTTATCATGTTTGGCTACCAAATTGTTCTATAGGTTCAATAACTGTTGTAGGTCATTCTGTTATTTCCTAAGTTCCAATTTTCTTCTTTACAACCAGGAACATAGTTTGGTGCAAAAGAAAAAAGGAAAGGAGTCGATAAGTTAGTATCGGTTTGGTCCAAAGGGTTTAAATAAATGCTCTGTTTTACCAAAAAATATGTCTCCTAAAGAGTAAAAATCTCAGTATATGTTATCTTTCTTTTGAAGAGAGTCAAGGATAAGTACCTTGAATGCTCTGTAACCGCTACTAAAAGCATGTTTTCCTGTCATCTTGGAACATTTCAACTGCCACTCCAGATTCTGTTAACAATTTGTATTTCCACATTGGAGACTACATACAAACAAGACGAAATCAAAAATCAAATATACTGAATAGTTCCGCATGCTTGCAATTGGTAAGTAATATCAGTCTGTCCCACAATATAAGCCCTTTTAGCAAACTATTTTAGTTAGCTAAAACGGCTTACATTATGGGACGGAGGGAGTATTATATACAGATTCCTCATAGAATTTCCAAACTGTAGATACATTATTAGTATTTAGATAGTTGATGCAAGGTTCCGCCTAAAAAAAAGAATATGGATGCAGATTGGATTACAATGTACTTATTTGTATTGCCTTGCACAAAACAGTACCTAATTATTTAAACTCTGTCGTAGGAGCAGGACTATATGCGTGCATCTACCAAGAGTAAGAAGAAACCAAACATGAGTGTGCTAAATATTATAGATCAAAATTATAGGTTTAAAAACGTTGACTAAAGGGGGAAGAGTCCCTCCTTTAGCTGTCCGTTGTTAGAGAGATGAGACTCTCCGCGAATAAACGCGGATAATACCCCCGGAATCCGCGCGCTGCGCAGGACTCGAACACGGGTGGGCGGGGTTCCGCAACCTGAACCCCTGCCACTGAGCTAGCACTCAGTTCTCAAAATTATAGGTTTATGATCACAGGGCTTTGGTTTTTTCGAAATGGGGACCGTAGCCCCAGCCTCCGCATCAAAATGATGCATATGGCTGTTATTGATCAATCTGAGAGCATCTATGCATTTCCAGCCTCCCCAACTTATATGTTTCCAAAATGAGATTCAGTCAGAATTTATCAATGGATATTTAGCTTCCAGATAACTTCTGTTCATATGGCATGGTTGCTCCGGAGAAAACAGCTACATCATGAGTCAGAAACAACTCTTTAGCATTGTACTTTTAGTAGTACTAAATTTGCTTTTTAAATTGCAGGGAGCAATTACTATTTGTTTCAATTGCTTAGAAATGAACTAGAAATTGCAGTAGTAGTGTGGTATTACAGGAGGTAGCATTAAGACATGAAACCCAGAATTGAAGCAGAAGAAGCAGAGAATGGATGATTTTTTTTTAAGATCAACAATGAAAGGATGGATCTTATATCAGATGGATGGAGCAAGACGTCCTCTGCACGGGGATGGTTCTCTAAGAACTTGGTCACATTGAATATACCTGACAAGGAATGAAATTAATAGAGAGCATTTGCATATATTATAGACATCTATTTCCTCCCAACGACCTGGCAGATTTTGAAAATTTTACCTCTTAGTGACTACCATGTGTGATGTGTGTTTCAGCTTGCAGGCTATCTCAAAACGTACATATGGATTTGCAACGATAAAATAACCAGACATAACAGTAACCACTGCCACTAAATTCAGCTATAAGATACGTTCTTGCACCCCAGATTCAAGAGCAGTCTGCTTCCCTAGAGCCAAAATCGAACAACGCTACTATTGGTTCCTTAAAAATATGAAAGGAAAATAAGAATTCAGTAATTATTTCAGTAAGTGAGTGAGCATATAATATGCCTATGATCTGTACTAGCAGTGGTTAATAGAGAGAAATGGAGCACGGAAATATGTATATATATACCAGAGAAAGCTAAGATGGATAGAGTTAAGTTCGAATATGTGGGTTTGTAAACCATACGAGATCAAAAACTCATTTTTTTAATGAATGTACAAGAGAGTGGCAATTCATACTTGTGTGTACATACACCATAATGCAATGCCATTGTAGCTTCAGGACAAATTCTGTCGGTTCGGTTCTTTAGAATGTATAAGCTATAGCAGATTGAACAGTGACTTCGAAATGAACAGACAATATAAAGGAGTTAAAAATCAGAGGAGAAATAGGTGGTGTATGTGTACCAGATTGCCCCTCATTTTGATAGCTAAACAGAATTAGAAATTAATAAATAAACAAACCTTCAGCTACGCTTCTCCTCCTTATCGAAAAAAAGCTATGCTTCTCCTGTTGTATGCTCGAGTCAACATTTACGGGGTAGCGAAAACCAGCGCCACGGCAAGGCCGCCGGCGAGAGGCCGACCAATCGGCGTGGGGGTCATCGAGACTGCCGCAGCCACAGCAAGGCTAGACATATTGGCCACTGCCTTCTCGAGGGCGTGCCCAACCGCCACATGCGCACACCATGCCCGCCGCGAGTCTCACATTTCTGGCCCACGTTGCCAGTGTCGCCTCGCCCGCTGCGCGGGCCTCACTACGGGTGCTACCATGGCGACGCTTGCTGGCATGTGGGCGAAGAACTCGGCCGCCGGACGCGGGCGTCGTGGCTGCCTCAGCTTGCGTCGCAACGCTTCTCCACCGCACTGCCATCACCGCTATCAGAGGCGGTTTCCCTGGTGAAATTCGGAGCGTCGGATTGGCTTTGTAGGTGCGTGTTCCTGGATGGGGACGGCAGCGTGTCACCACTTTGGTCGATGTAGGCAAACGGGGGCAAGAGCAGCTCCCACACGAGTGCGCTGCAGGTGCGGGTTAGCGGTGTTGAGCAGGCCGCAGCGCACTGGGGGAGGAACGGCGCGCGGCCCAGCCATTGCCGGAGCACAGATCCCAACTAGCAAATCTGGGTCGTAGGTCTCCTTCTCTGACTGGGCAGCGCCTCAGGTGATAGTCTCGGTGTCTCTCCCGATCTGGGCCATGACGGTTCCTGCCATAGAGAAGGGAAGGGGTCGCTGTCGGTCGAGCCAGGGGAGGGGCGATGCTGGGAGGAATCATCGGGTAGAGGCGAGGCCGGACGCGGTGACGCCCTGGAGCAGGAAGAGGCCAGCGACCGAGAGCGTCGAGCTGGAGATGAAGCAGGAGGAGGCGCTAGCGGCCGGGCGCATCGAGCCCGGAGATAGAGCAGGAACTAGGAAGGTCCGTCGGCGGCCGCACGCTTTGTGGACATCCCCGCTGTTGGTGAGAGAGGAGGCCAAATCGAGGTGGAAGCTCTAGGCGGCCTCCAAGCTCCAGCGGTGGAGAGTCACGGCCTCACGGTGAGTTTTGTCGGGTGGTGTACTGGTGCGTGGACGTTTGTCAGGTGGGGTACTGGTGCGTGGGAGTAAATGACAGATAACTTCTCACATAACCGCAAGATCCAACCGTTTTGATACTTAACTACCACTATTTGAGTCTATTCGTGACAAATAGCACCGATTTTTTGTTTTAGTAAAGTTAACATATTTTCTGACTGCTTGGGCCCACCTGTTAGGTTTAGGTGGCGAGTGAAACCCTAGCAGTAGTTCATTATTTTACAAAAAACCCCTCGGATCTTATTTTCCTCCTCTTCTGTTCCCTATGTAATAATAAAAATAGATATAAATGAAAATAGATATAAATGAACATAGAATCCCTGGCGGCGGATAGCCAGACCCGATGCCACATCAGCTGATACCTGGGGCGAGCTGGTCAACGGTATGGCCGACACGGCGGTAGCACTCCTGCGATCGCCGGACCTGTGTTCCAGCACGGACCTGAGTATGAGGAAAAGAGGAAAGAAGCGGGTGCTCCCCTCGCCTCCGGCCGGTGGGTCATCCAGTCCTCGAGGACTATGAGTGGCCTGCCAGATCTCAAATTCGTGACCTCGAGCACGCTCTGGATTTTTCCTGGCGGCCGCCTCTTGGAATCGACCTCTGCCGGCCTCCCGTGCTTGACCGAGGTAGAAGATGAAGTCGTTGGGAATAGCCTCTGCCGGCCGGGTGAGCTCCACTTCGGGCCCAACCCGCTCGATCTCACCCACCTCCAGCTTCGCCTCCATTCCCCATTTCCATCGCCTCGAATTCGACGGCGAGATCTAGGAGCGGGTCAACCACGAGGGTGGGTCAGACCGGCGGGCAGAGGAGAGGCGCGATCTGGGAGTGGGTCAACACGGGGTCACTTTGTGACGAGGGCTAACTCGACAAATATCCTAGATGAAGGACTTAGGATCGGGGGAAGAGGGCGTCGGATGAACTCGAAGGTAAAATCAGTCAAACAAGGCGTGTATCAAGAATAAACGTGGTGATCAACTTGGCTTACTCTCAATCTGTCCCTCATCGTCCTCTCCTGGCCCCTATATATAGGTGGCCAGGTCTCAAGGAACGGGAGGGGTCCGATACATATTACAACATCGATATACGACATGAACTCGTATTTCGACTAGGTTTACACTTGGGCCTAACTTAACGGGCCTTAGGAGTACTCAAGTAACGGGCTCTATTATCTATACCCTTGTCACTCTGTTTCCTAGGGCGCGACCACAGCGACGCGGCGGTGGTCGAACTCAAGTCCGGCGAGTTTGTTCGAGGAACGCGGTGGTTGATCGAGCTAGGGGTCAACGCCGTCCATGGCGCAACGGGTGGAATTTAGGGATATAAAATTAGAAGATATAATTTATGAGGGTTCTTTTTGTAAAATGACATCGGCTGTTAGCTTTTGACTCGCCACCTAGACCTGACAGGTGGGCCCAAGCAGTCAGAAAACGTGTTAACTTCACTAAAACGAGAAATCAGTGCTATTTGTCACGAATAGGTCCGAATAGTGGTAGTTAAGTGTCAAAACGGTTGGATCTTGCGGTTATGTGAGACATTGTGCACAAATGTGATAGTTTTCCGTCATTTTCTCGGTGCGTGCAGTTTTGTTGCGTGGAGAGAGCTCCATTTGTGCATTTTAACAGTGGAAAAGTAGATCAACGATGGGGAATGTCATATCCTTCTTATATTTGGTAGTAATAAATTGGCATACCGCTTCACATAGTAAAAAAGGGATAATCGTTTGGAGTAATGGTAGCTACAATCTATGTTTGCATAATTTTACGAATAAAATTGGATCTCCACGATGTTGTACACTGGAGTATTTTTGTACTATTGGACACTGAAAAGTAGAGATACATTTGATATACTTGTCCAATCAACAAAAAAGGGTACTACTAACTTTCTTGGTGAGTCAATCTGTTTCATACTTTCACTAAGATTGCACAAAAAATATTTATGATACCAAATAGCTATATGATGAAAAAATATTGATACCATTTTGTAGATACTAACCCCCTTTGGTCAGTAGTTTATCCAATTATTTGACTTATCTTATTTATTAATCTAGAAAATTTACCAATTGTAGTTTTAATGGTGAATTCATATTTATTCTCTATGAAATAATGAGTTCTTACTCGAGTTGAAAGAATCGATGTAACCTGTCATATGTAATTCAGATGTCTCATTGTCTATTATCCTATTTGAGACAAATATATTAAAAAGTGACACTTAGTGTGCACTTCCATTGAGAAAGAGTCCATAACATAGTAAAGTTTTTTCATATATATAGTATATTTTCATTACTTCAGTATGGCTGAGATAAGGTGTGTTACCACTAGAGCCTTTTAACAAATAATTATAAAGCTTTGTTTTCGATGGTCCAATGGTCAATTGAAGCTAAACAAAGAATTAGAAGCCTGGTAGTTGTCATTATAAACACTATGTTTGCTTTGAAATTGGGAAAGAAAATGCTATGGGAATGTTTGGAATGAAAGGACATCGGCTTCGGCAAAGAAAAGATCTGTTCATATGCTGTAGTTCCGAGTCATGAATTTATTTTTCCTGACTAGCAAGTGGACAGACTCAGATGGCGTAGCTGATGTGTCATGCTAGGTATCTTTTATTGGCCATTTTGGTTTTTTCTATCAAGGGATTTAAGACTTTCATCTATACTGACAGAAGCAGAGAGGTTGGTCCAAAATAAGGAACCCATCCACAAAAACCGCAAAGCCGAATTAGATCTGCACCCAACCTGGATGCCGTTGCCATGGCGACGAGGTCAATGATGGTGACCCAGGGTTCATCATGCCCGGTATGCCTACATGCTTGTCCTTCTTATTATTATACATCAGTGCCACCACTTTACTCTACTGATCTATATACCAATTTTACACCCACAGGCGCACCAGAGAGAAATCAAGATCGAGCGCGGATCTCCAGCAACACCGTCTCCACCAAAAACTATAGCAAATCCAGTTGCAGCAGGAGTTCTTCAAAGCAAGGGTTCTACTTAGAAGCGCAAGATCGCCAGATCTACTGAAGGGAACAAAAAAGGCAGATCTGATAGCAAGACCAAGGAAAGAAAACCAGGAACTGTAAGAAGAAGAGGCAGGCGTCCCCAGATTGGGTTTATGCCGAAAGCTGAATTTTAGTGCCGGTTCAAGCGCACTATCACTATTGCTCCTTCCAAACCACTGAAGATCCCTAAAGCATTTTGCTAGCAAATCACCGGTGATTTCCCACACGAGCTTGTGCTTGCTAATGTAGTAGGAAACACATGGCGTGTGGTACTGGCGAAATGGCAGGGAAGCATTTTCATCGACCACGGATAGGACGAATTTGCAAAGGCCAACATGATCGAACAAGGTGACACTTTGATGTTTACCTATACTATTGGTTCCTCCCTGAAAGTTGATATCTTTGAAACCAATGGATGAGAGAAGATCCCGAAATGCATCCGATGAAACATTGTCTAGACATATGCCTTTGTTTCACTATTAATTACTATTTCTGTATTCGGTATCAGATCAAGTGGTCTACCTATCGCTAAACTCTATATATGTAACGACCTATATTGTCATTTGTTATCAAGACAAAGCATTTCAGCAGCCGCTTGGCTCTATAAATGTAATGGTATATATATACATGTGTGGTTATGCTTATCTATTTAGTAAGTTCTATTGTCTCTAATGTTAGTTTGTTCATATTGATCTATCCCATGTTTATATCATTCCTAAACAATAGGAATCCACTGTGCTGTAAACTATCCACTACTTCATACTATCTTGTGTTTATGAGAACTAAAAATGTTTCAAAAGAGTACATGGATCAGATATATTTTTTTTGTGATTATAGAATTCAGAAATTATAAATTTTATATAATTGAAATAATATCACGGTGCTACAACACGGCAACTTTTGCTAGTGTTACCTATGGCATGCGTAAGAAAAGCTTATTTATTTTCTAATAAGTGTCAGCACTCTAAAATTTATTTATTTATTCAAAGAAAAAAACACCAAAGGTATTAATTTTACTAAGTGTTAAAACTCTAAAATTTTGCCCCCCTTCATAAACATTTTGGACCTGCCCTTTAAGTGGCGAAAGAATGCTATATATGCATTTCAATATTTTCAGGAATTCGTGGTGGGTGTGGCGGTGCGTCTATGGTTAGTCCACGAGCTCGACCCACGGTGCGTCCTGTCCTTGGGCGACGCGGTGGTGGTGCTCCCTTGGGGTGGCGCGTAGTTTTTTGCCGGGTGTCGGCTCCGGTGGGGTGATGCGGAACTTCGGCAATGCCTTATCCTAGATCATGTTTTTAAGGACAGGCTCGGCGACAAAGGGTAGTTTGACATCCGGCGTCTGCGAAGGTTTTCCCGAGCGAAAGCTCTGTGCTTTTAGGACGAAGGCAACTATGCCTGCGGGTGTTGTAACCGTCTTGAGTCTTGGGGACAACATTCTAGGTACCTTCTACGTGTTAGGGCTCTGGATGAAAACCCCTGATCATTGGTGAGACCGACGGTGGTGTGGTGCGTTGTTACACTCTTGGCCGGGCATATCATGGAGCTATTTTCCTCTCGGTCTTGTTTCGGTGTTGTCGGTAGTAAGTCTTAGTTTTGTTATATTTTGTTATTTATCTTTGATCTGTTGTATAAGAGACATGTTTCCTCATTGTCTTGTACAGAATTAGTTTGACCGTTTGTTGCTTTATTTGTTAAGTTCGATGGAAGAAAGTTTCAAGGGGGATTTGGAGGAATGATGCACTCAACATTTTGTCTTTACAAATGATGTATCCAAGTATTTTATTTGCAAGAATAATGCATCCAATATGGCAATATTTTATTTGCAGAAATGATGCATCCAATATATCACGAACTTTATGTCATGGTAAAAAAAATCATGAAATAAATACTGCTGCCTCTGACGTGCCGACGGATCATTGTTGCTTGACGTACGCGCGCAGCCGCTGTCACCGCCGTACCTTAGGCAGCCGTCGTTAACGGAGACAGCTTCGATCGCGCATGCTGCAGCAACAGCGACCATGTGTTTTGTTGTTGATTCTTGAAGGTTCCGCTGTGAGAGAAATTTGCAAGGCTGTGAAACGAACTGTAAGCTAGTGCACCGTGAGTGTTGATGTTTATAGCACGAGCTCCATGTGACTCGGATTTGGTGGATCTACGAGACCTGTTTTTCAAAATTTAACAAAAGCTATTTCAAAGTTTCATAAGGTTCTGAAATAAGCAACGCGTGTACATATTGCATTGAAAGTTTACTTGTTCAAATTTTCGAGGAAAAATACGACCATATATGGCCTGCACAAACATGAGAAAATAGAAATTTGTATATTCTTTGAATAGTAACTTCAATCATTATATATAGTGTCATTTTGATATTTTGTCATTTTTGTGTAGGCCATATGCAATCATATTTTGCCTTGAAAATTGCAAGAGTAAGTATCAACATTATATGCAAAATTTGATTTGGATTTTTGAAACTTTGAAAATAGCATTTGTTTGCGTTTTAAAAAACCAGGCCCACCTTGACCCCATCCCACCAACTACTTTCGGAGCTACATGTAGCTCGTTTTTTCAAAATAAAAAATTACATTTTAAAATTTCACAAAAATCTGCAAAAAAATAAGATGTAGACAATATTGTGTTGTAGTAACATGCCAAATTTTAACTCAAAATAGTCGAGGCTGCACAAAAATGACAAAATCTGATATATTTTGAGGTTTTAAAATTTTGCACGATATGTCATATTTTGTCATTTTCTACGCAGCCCTAAATATAAGGTATTTTTAGTTTATAATTTATACGTTGGTAGAACACAATATTGTCTATATCATGATTTATTTTCACATTTTGTAACTTTAAAAAGTCATTTTTGACTATTTTTTAAAATCAAGCTACATGTAGCTCGCATTACATTTGTGGTTTCGGGTACTCCCTCCATTTCATAATTATTGATATATTATAGTTAAAAAGTTAAATTTGAATTACAATCGTATTTGTAATGGAGGAAGTACTCCTGGCCTGTTTCGTTACACGAAAAGGAGATCGGTTAATTTGTGTGATCTGCGTGGGATTAAGCGGCCGGCAACGGTAAGGAATCGATTCACCTAGCTTGCTACTTTATTAGGCAATTCAAGAAGAGATTACTAGCAGAGCATCACAAGAAAGCCTTTTGCCGCTTAAGCTGGGGGAGTGAGGAGAGCAATCATGGAATGTCGTTGCCCGCTAAAGCTGCAACGGCAGCTTTGCTTCCCGCTTTTTCTCCAGACTTATTGATCAGCACGCCACCAAAAGCATGCGCTTGGCGCACCCCGCGTCACGCACCCCGATGTTACACTGGTGCTTCTTCATCTATATCGACGTGATGATCTCCACAAAGCAAAAGGCAATTGAGCAAAAAGGGGCTGCACCAATGAGATTAGGATGCACAGGAGCGAAGAACCCGCGCGTTACAATTCGAAAGTTCCTTATTTTGAGGTTTTACTTTGACACACATCTATGTTGAGGTTTTACTTAGATCAACAATGTGGTCAGCGCCTGTGAGTGTATCAACAAAATTGACACAACTTTGTTAATATAAAAAATATATACCTACATGTGGAAATACTTCTACATATATATGTATCTAGATAAATCCGTGTCACTTAATTTTGAAGGGAGGTAGTATCACTAAATTTGTACTTCCTTTGCTCCAAAATAAGTATTACACACACATAAGAGATTTTTGGCTCTCAGAGACCAGTGATCCTGTTGGTTTAAGCAATTCAAAAATCGCCTTTACAAGTTATAATTTTTTAAAGAATATTCTGATATAGCAACCTATTTATCTTGAAAACATGCAAAAAAATCATGTTTGAATACTTTGTAGTTTGGTTGTGTATTTTCAAATGTACAAACTATATCAGATTTGTCATTTTTGTGCCACAATAAAGAATTTTATACTAAAAATTTACATGCTTGTCGATTACACCATTGATTATGTCCGGATTTATTTTTATATTTTTTAAAATATACAAATATAACTTTTGATATTTTTAAAACAACGAGATCACTGGTGCCTGGAAGTCAAAGACACTTTCCGTGACATATTTTTCTAAATTTTGATGTATCTATATACTCTCTCTTATCGGAAATAAGTGTCATTAATTTTGTACTAACTTAGAATAAAGTTTATACTAAGTCGTCGTTACTTAATTCCGATCGGAGGAAGTACTAAAATACCTCTAGTTACATGTGAATCTACATAAATCTACGACACTTATTTTCGAACGGAGCGAGTATTAGAAAAGCTTCACAATGCTACTCTCTATGACAAGTACACCCATAGTCAAATTATTTACTATTTAAATTTAATTATAACTATAGCTGAAGGATTGCTATATGGACAACTCGTACCCAGAAAATGTAAATGGAGAACAATATAATCATGGATTAAACGATGGGAAATAAGCATCATAAATTCACACCTTGGGGTGAACTAGGTGATGCGACCTGTAGCAAATATCGCCACATAAACTCCCCACACAGCTCACACCCCTACATAATACGCTCACTCCTCCGAGACGCCAACCCAGCAGCCAAGAGCCAGAGCGACCGCGCCCAATGCCGACGACGAGCACGTCGCCGGCGGCGGCGCACCGCCGCCGGAGCCGCCGCCGCCCGCCTCCTCCACGCCAGCCCTGGTGCTGCTCCTTCGGCCTCGATCCCCTCTCCTCCACCGGCCGGAGCCCCGTCCCCGCGCCGCCGCGAGCCAAGCCGGCCGCCCCGCTCTCCCGCCGCATACGCTCCCCCGGCCGCGTCTCCCCAATCGATGACCTGTACGCCGACGCCGCCTCGGCGTGCCCTTCCGCACGGCTGTCGTCTGTCAGCGAGTACCCGCTGCCTCCCCTACCCCCGCCGGCCCCGCCACCGGCGGCGGAGGCGCCAAAGGGTACTCTGCGGCTCAGACTGGTCGCCAAGGGATTAATCTTGGAGGTGGATGAGGTGGAGAGGGTGCGCAGAGAGAGTAGGGTAATCGACAGAGCTCTTCGGGGAGGAGGTGGCAGCAGCTGCGGCGAGGTGGCGGTGGAAGGAAAGGTGGAGGTGTGGGCGGTCAGGGAGGTTGTGGAGATGATGCTGGAAGAAGGCGACGAGGTCAGCGCGATGAGACGGCTCGCGCGCGGCGGCGTGGAGCGCGCCATTAGCCTGCTCGAGGTGAGCTCTCTGATATCATATTCCGCGTCTGTCAGTTGACTATTAGTTTCTGTTCCTTGGTTGGATAGTTGATTGATAGTTATATCTGGTCCATGAAGTAGTACCCAAACTTAGGATAGATTGTAAGCATTGATTTGTGCGCGAATTTTGGACCTGTAGTCTTGATTGTAGTATATTAGCTTATGAAATGCCTGACTGCATCGCAACTAAATTGGTAGGATAGACAGTGGTGGTTCCGACTCTTCAATGTGGATGGTAATTTGTGGTATTCCGCTCAGGTTGGAATAAAAGATCATTGCCAAATTTACTTTTTCAGCTAGTATATACTTGCTTAAATTTACGATTTTGACTGTCGTACATTTCAGCATGTTTACCGTAGAATTGCTCTCTGTTTGTTACTCTTGGTTCATACGATTGACAGTATTATATCTATTTTTTTTCTATTTCTTCAGTTCCTTTATTATGTTTATATGTTTTATTCTTAGCAAATTTGGGGTTAGAAAATTTACAATATGTCCACATTATATTTCACTTCTTTTTATATTCTTTTTATATGCATAATGACCCTACCAAAAAAACTTCCATTCAATTTAATTTTGGAATAGATTTCTTGTATTTTTTCAATTTTACTTTTTGCAATCTTCTAGTTTCTTAGTTATTATGTGTGGTAAGTTGGTAACTGCTTTTCTTTCTTGTTAGTGTTTCTATATTTGCTCCTTCAAAGATACATTTGACATGATCTTACAATTTTTTTATCGTTATTTATTGGATTTGGTTTAAGAAGTTAAGACAGTGAGAATACTCTAGTTATTTGTAATAAATGCACACCAACTAAGAAAAATAAAATACTGTTTAACGTTATGAGGAGAGCAATAAAGTATGTTTCAATGCTTGTTAATTTGGTTGTTGGTGCTTGAACTTGTAGAAAGGGTTTTGGTTCTCACTTAACCAAGACCTTAGCACAATATATCTTTTGAATTCACTTCTGAGCGTAACAACGATAGAACTGCAGTTGCTGCAGGAGCCTGGCTTCAGAATCAGCTAGCACCTCTCTTGACAAATTCACACCAGTTACAGACTTACAGTACTCTCGCTAGGGTAACACATACATGTCCTTAAGTTTTGTAGTTTCGCAGTGAAGACATGATAATATTGCAACCGTGAAACTAGAAGCTGGAGGTACTATACTTAGTAGGTGCAAGAGTTGATGCTTCGCTACAAATAGTAGACCTTGTCTACCTCGTAGTTGGGAGTTGAGGACTTTCACTGTTATGTGCATTTTTGTGGCATCTACCAAGGGTCAAAGTGATTTATCTGCTGCTCATAGATGTCTTAGTGCAATCATAGGCTTGCAACACCAATCATGCTGTTCAAGTGTTCTTGATGTACTTTGGAGATACATCCATAATTCCATATGATCTTCAAAGGGCTAATAAATGCACGAGCATATACTAAAATTACTGTAAGGTCTAGTTTCGTACTATATAGAAATACATGTTTTTCATTAGCTTTACTATTTCCAATATTTTTCTTACCTCTCTCTCAACATGATTTTATTTATGCCTGAACGAATTTCCCAGGTATCCTTCGTACTTATGTTTGACAGAGGAGTTAACAACTGTCTAAAATATCTCGAGGCTGTCCCATGGAATGAACCAGAAGAGGAGAAAATTAAGATCTTGCTTTCTCAGCATTCTTCCAGTGAAGCAGCTTCACGAGATTTGCTAGCAAGGTTACAGCCACAGAACTCCACCTCATCTTCAGAGCTGGTATTTGAACTCATAGAGTGCATCACAAAGGGGACCAACAATAATGCTCGGAAGGAGCTACGAACTCTTGTTGATAGTATCTTATCCAGGACTCCCATCTACGTAAAGTGTGATAAAGAGCTGGATAAGACGATTATATACCGTACCTGCTATTCTTGCCTGAACTGCCTGGTGGAATTATTTGAAGAAGCCTCTGACCTGAGCCCTGCCGACCAAACAACCATTTCTGTTGGAAAAGGACCAGTTGAGAGAATATACAAGCAAGTTGAGGACCTCAACTGGTTGTTGCGGATTCTAATAGACAGGCAGATGGGAGAGGAATTTGTCGATTTATGGGCCAACCAGAAGACCCTTGCTACTATGCACAAACGGGTGTCACCAATGGTGCGCTACGAGCTCAGTCGCATCTCTGCCACAATTTTTATCGCCATGGGGAGTGGGAAGCTCCACTGTACCGGGGAGAAAAGGCTCAGCATCTTTCAGGCCTGGTTTGGGCCAATGCTGGTAGATTTCGGTTGGCTGAGGAGGTGTCCCAAGGGTCTCAACATGACGACGCTGGAGGAAGGCATTGGGCAGTCGCTGTTGACACTCCCCCTGATACAGCAGCAGGCATTGTTCATGGACTGGTTTGAGGCTTTTGGTCGGCAAGGCCGTGAATGTCCAAACCTTATGAGTGCCTTCCAGATCTGGTGGCGACGATCATTCGTAAGACCACTAGTTAGTAGCTGAGTGGGGCTACTTTGTTCTCGCAATACATCACATAGGGAGTAAATCTTTCATTATCTTTAGAAATTGCCTAAGTTGCATGCACACTTACTGTTTGTGTTTGATATTTGATAACACGGGTATATATGTATGTATAGCTCATGAGTGAGATTGCTGATGAAGCCTCTATTGGGATGTAACAAAAACATATTCTTTGGTTGTTTCAGATTCAACACTAGTTGCTGCGGTTGGTTAAGAAGTTGATCCATGTAATCATGTCTATTGTTCATGGAATGAGTGTTGTTAGTACAAGTTCATTAATAATCTTAAGTGTGTTTATTAAAGCTTGTGGTCCACTGGTGTGAGAATTCTACCACATGAAGATAAAGGCGAATGTGAGCTTGCCCATCTTGTAATGATGTCTTCATGAGTGTTCTGCATTATATGACCGAAATGTTTGTACGTACCACTATGTACCTTGTATTTGTTTGTTTTATCTGTTTGGCTGTTCTCTCAAGCATCACACGGTAACATGTATCTGATCTTTGTGTTCTGCTTCCACTTCTGAAAACTGTGGCATGAACAAATAATTTGGGACAGTGTATAAGTTGGACAATGCTCAAGTGCATGCCAAGTAAGAGAGGTTTGCAAAAACCAAAGTATCACAGACACGTCTTTAGTTGCATATTATTGTTAAATCAATGTGCATCTGGTAGAAGTTATGTTGGTTTTCACCTTCAAAAAAAGTTATGTTGGTTTAATACTTTCAATTCCCCCAGCCTGGTGTTTGATTAGCAGCTTTGTTCATGCATCAGGTGCTTAATTAGGCATAAATGGAGTTAATTGGATGACACAAAAGCATTTCATGCACAGGGAATTCTTTAAGGTTTTGGCCAGGTGGCTGCCATAAGGAGCCATTCAGTTCCAGTGGGTGAGGTTGTCAGCACTCACAAGTGAGTTAGGTATCTGTTAGAATGTCATGGTCATAAGGAAGAAACCAAGAGACCAACCACTCCTGACTGGTCTCTTGGCTGGGGCATTTGTTGCTACTACCGTACCATAGCTGAATCTGAGCTCAGAGTTGATCCTGTGCAAAATATTGACTGGGACGTCTGATGGTGTTGATGTCTGGGTGTTTGACATCGACTTAGCAGACTACACTTCGATCTTCGGTTAGTTTTTTACATGCACCGTTTTACTGTTTATATATCTGAGCTCTTAACGGCTGGAGTACATTTTTCCTTCCTACGCCACAAGCCCACAACAATTGGTTGGTACTCACTGTTTATACATCTGGGTTCGTCAGGATTACAGTGGATACTTCTCGCTCATTGTGGGGTTGTGGGTGTGTCAGTATGTTAGGAGCAGGATCATATGGTTCATCCCAGGCTGCTAGTGGAATGTCAATTGCACAATCACAACATTTTGTATTAACCAAGTCATAAGTAGGAAAATAAAAACGTTTTGTGTCCATAAATCAAACGATGAAAGGAGGGTAGACAGCAACCGTACTAGGAGCATAGACTAGAGTCCTACCGTCTTGGATGCTGTAGATGGTGGGGTTATACGCTCAGGGCTATGATGAACCTTTTCATTGCTTCGAAGTAGAGCGATGCAAACTAAGAGGCTTTCTTGGGCCATCGGGATAATCAAATGAAAATGGTGCGCAGAAGAAATCCTGGGAAATATCCCTAGTTTACACCAAGGTAACAAAGTTACGCAAAGCATGTTTTGTGTGTCTAGGCATGCAATGTGTTAAGCAGAATGGGAATCACATCAAAAAAGTATATTTCGAATAAAATCATAGAATACAGGAACAAGGTGTCGATTTAAACAGAAGCAGATCGATCTCCATTGCAGTTGTGTACAAAATGAGCTATTACATAGTATATCTGGTTAGGAGAGACTTCATTAGCTCATCAATATCCCCAGTTATACAACATAGCCACTTTGAAAGATGTTTAAGTGGCTGATATTTCATTATTTTGTCTTCGGTCCTTTCGAATATCATTTTTCGAAGGCAGTTAAATGGTAATAAGTGGGAATATGTGGTTGCACTTGTGCCAAAGGTTCGATGATTGTTCAGCTATCGGATGAGCATGACAAATTTGTTTGGAATCTCATAAGTACAGGTGATTTCACTGTGAAGTCTACGTACGCTGATTTTATGAATGGACACACTAGGTACCTCCGTAAATGTCTATGGAAATTAAAAATCCCACTAAAGATTAAAATTTTCATGTGGTCTTGCTAAGCGAAATCAGAATCAAAGCAAAAAATGTTGCTTTTATGACTCGGAGGAGACTATTGGGCATCTTTTCCTTTCTTGTCCTTTTGCTCGTATGATTTGGAGATTGTTCATTTAAGTTATAATATCCCACCACCTACCAGTATAACCAATATGTTTGATAACTGGCTTAATGGTATTGACATGAAAACAAGCTAGGATAGGTGTTTCCGCTTTATGTTGGTCAATCTGAAACTGCAGGAATAATATTGTTTTTAACAAGATAGGAACTTCCAAATTTTTTTGCATGTTATACACTTGGCTGTTCATTGGATTCAGCTATGGTGTTTTCTCTGGACACTTGGTTGTTCATTGGATTTAGCTATGGCGTTTTCTCACCCCCGGAGGACCAGCAGGAGTGTATGGTTACTGGATGCCGGTTGCTGATGGTTGCTCAGGATATGGCTGGCTTGTGGTTTTCTAATAGGATTGTAGATGCATAGGTGTTTTACGATGTTTGATTGGCTGATTTTTGTATTCACCTTATGTGATCCTTGAATTTTAATGCATCTTCTGATTCAGAGGCTGGTGTCTTATTCCCCATTTAAAAAAATACATAGTAGACCATCCAACTGAGTCAACTTCATTCAAAAACTAAGCCAAACATTGCTATTGTTCTCTCCAGGGGATAGGGCAGTCTCTCGACTGCAGCCTGTTAGTAAATGACACTGTAAACAAAGGCCTGATAAAAAAGAAATTTGGTAACAAGATATATGATGATATAACGAGACCAAAAGAAAATAACCAATGTTCAAAAAATCGGCCGAGTAGCCGATTAATCGGCCGTCTAATCGGTACTCGGTAGCTGACCGTGTTGAATAGGTCGATTCGTTCGGGTTAATCGCTAGGACTATTTAATTCTGTTCTGACAGAAGATTAAACAGGTCTACCGATAAACGGGCCCATCCCATGCCAGAAAATTTAGCTCTGCCCCGACCCTAGCCGCCCCCAGCACTAATTTCTCGCCCTCGATAGGGTTGGCAGCGGCTTCCCGAGTTCCCATGCAGTCACAACTGCCGATTCAAGCCCGCCGCCGCCCCAACGCTCGCCTCCAGCGGGCAGAACTAGCACAGCTCGAGCTCGCCGTCTAGGCTGTGGTTCTCCTCGTCGACATCCCCAAGGGCAGAAGTCTAGGCGGCCTGATCTTCGCGCCCCAATACCACCTCGTCGAAGAGCACGAGGCCCGACCCCTGGAACTGCTCTCCGTCAACCTTCCTTGTTCGCGGTTGGTCAAGCTTCTCTCCAGCGCCAACGAACGTTCTCTACTCCTACCAATCTATGGTTCTGACCTCTAGGATTCAATCACCGGTAATTCGTTTATATTTTTTCTAGTACAGAGCAGCCGACCCACACTTGTCTAGTGCAGAGCATGGTCTCTAGGTATGTACACGAGCGAATCGACAATTGTCTTGTATGGAGAATGGTTTCTAAGTTTAATTTTGTCCGTATAAGTGTAGATGGCTGCTGCCAATTTTATTTTGTATGTAGAAGTGTAGATGGCTGCTGAATTTTTGCGATACATGGCGTGGCTGCTGCCAATACATGATGCGGCTGCTGCAAATTTTGATGATAAAAGCCTGTCAAATATTTCTTTTATGCTCTTTTTTAAGTTTTACATGTTTAATATAATTATTTTTAGTATTCAGAATCTGCAAGTTTGAAAAAACTCGCCGATTAATGGTCGACCGATTAAATCAGTTAATAGGCCGATTTCCGATTAATCCCTAAACTTAAGCCGACCGAGCAGTTAACGATTACCGATTTTTTGACCATTGAAAATAACATAGAGAACAAAAATAACCAGACTTACAAACTGAGACATACTTCTGAGAAATTTACAGCATTACATCTTGATGTTGAAGTACTCAGGGTCAAAATGGTGCAACCTTACATAACCATCGTCACCACCGCTCAAAAAGTTGTGGACATTAAATGGAAGAATACAGGTCATTAAAGTTGGAATTCATAAGACAAGAGAATTCAAGAATGAAAGTTCAAAGAGGAGCTTAAAACCATATTCTCTCGAAAGCATTTGGACAGCCATAAATTAGGCATCGCAAAAGAAAAAAAATTCAAACAAGGAAGATCAGTAGCTCTAACAAATTTATTTTATAACAATAAAATCAGAATAAAGTAAATAAGAAAAAATTATATGGTTGAAATCACTCAGCTGACACCATCAGACACATGAAGAATCAGAAAGTACAATAAAAAAAGAATGTCCCTCGATAGCCATAGCAGGTTAGATCTTTGAAAACAAAATTCTGGGGAACATCTAGCTCTCATATACAGCTTTTCATCAAAATAAGGTCAGTATAGCATATATTGCCAGTGTAATTGGCTCTAATCACTGAGCAACATGCATATAATGAACATAGAAAAAAGATTTAACAAGATAGAAGGTGAAAAAGAAGACACTAGAACATGGAGACAACATCAAGATAGGGAGGATAGGTTAAGACTCAGGACGGAAGATAATATAATGGTGACTAAGGATTACTTCATATTCTCTCATATTCAAACTTTCACAAGAATAATGTCAAGTATAGCGTATATTGCCAATGTAATTGAGTCAGAAACATACTATAGTAAACATGGAAAAAGGTATTTAACAAAATAGAAGGTGAAAAGAAAAGAGACCAGAACATGAAGGGGACAACATCAAGATAGGGAGGATAGGTTAAGTATAAAGATGGAAAACAATAAAACGGTGATCAAGGATTACTTCATATGTATCTCTCATACTCAACTTTCCATCAAAATACTGTCAGTATAGCGTATATTGACAATCTAATTGGCTCTAATCACTGAGGTACATAAAAACTGTAACAGAGAGAAAATGATTCAACAAGACAAAAGATAGGAAGAAAGGGCATTTTAAATATGTCAAGCAAACAATATGTAACAAAATAAACATGAAGTGAGAAATAAAGACTTAATCCACAAAATAAATAAATGTGAAATTTTAAATGGGTTACTAACTAAATATCAGGATTTCTCTCATAACGTTTGATGGCATCCTAAAGACTCAGAATGGCATATATCGCCATGAATCTCCATGGCTTAATCATTTAGCAGGTTAGCATACAAAATGAGAAACAGAGGCATACCGAACTCAAAGTGCAGTAGCAAATGTAAACATAACAAAATGGATATTAGAATAAGTATTTACCTCCGCCCATCAGGATTAAATGCCAATGCGTTGATTGGTCCAAAATTTCCTTTAACACCACCAATTCTTGTAAAATCTGCATAACAAAGTCATGTTACAGTCACAATATAATATGCACACAGAAAGTAGTCCCCACGGAGACATATTATATTCTGACTATGTCAGTGTTCTTGCATCCCATAGCTAGCCATGCATATAACAAATGCCAGAAAATCAATGTAATAAGAATGAAGTATAAAGATGTTATTAGGACAACAATCTCATTACCTTAGCAGATTTATACAAGGAGCCTGTAAGAAAATGAGACCAATCTAAGGACTTTGACAGTGAACTAATTGCTTTCTGAAGAGAAGAGCGCTCCCGCGACCATGGCGGCTGATAACCCCGCGCCGCCAGAGGGCGGATCTCCCTCCACCGGCCACCTCCGCCTCCGCCGCGTGCAGATCCGGAATCCTCTTGTCGTCCTCTACCCATCCCCCTCGAAGCCGGACGCAGCACGAGCCCGGGTCGTGGAGGCTGTGATCTTCTTGCTCTGTTCCTTGGAAGCTGGTAAGTCCACAAGAGCTTCGACCCTGCTGGTTCTACCTTGAAGATAGAAGACGGGGAGAATGGTGCTGGTACTGCGGCCTGCCAAGATGATGTGAGGATGGGGCTGTCGCGACCTCGCCCGCGCAGGGTGGGTGTGCGGCGCCGTCGCCCGGCTCCCCATGTTCCGCCCTCCTCTGTTGATGCTGCGACGCCTCTCCGTCCCTCCGGCTGCCAACCTCCCGCACCTGCCGCTCCGCCAGTTCCGGCGTCGTCGCCCCACCTTCCTACTTCATCGACCACGGACGCTGTTGTGGGAACCAGCTCTCGCGTCTCTGAGCTTGGCTCATCCTATTCCGGCTGTCCGTCCCAGGTAGTCCTTGGGGCGGCAACCATGGGCAAGAGGCAGCCTGGGTCATGGGCTTCCCTTGCCGACGAGGACAGCGACAACGATGAGGAGGAATTGGCCCCGGTGACTCCGCTGGCTACGAAAAGCTCCTCCGTGGCTGCTCAACCGGTTCCTTTTGGGCTTAAGCTTATTTATAAGCCGGCTTCTAGAAAACAGTGGAGAGAAACTGTGGTGGAAAAAAGCTCCTAGAAACTTCACTAGATACTTTTTTTGGGCTTCCTTAAATCTAGCTTATTGATATGTTGAGTCGTGAAATATCTATAACACCCTTAGATTAAATATTTGTTCTAATTAAGTGATAATTCACATATACAATTCTTCATGACAAGCAATACACCTAAATATTTTATTATGTTTGTTAGACCGCAGAAGTGAAACAAAAATCAACAACATCACGAAAATGCCCGTGCGAACATAGTTTTTGCACATTCTAACAGACTACAAACAGAATGACAGAACACGACCCAAGGGCTGCAGGCTGCAGCCTAGCTTGCCAGCGAAGAGCACCTTGCTCAACTGCTCATCGGCAGAACAGAGACAGCGCTCAAGACTGACTGTCGCCATGGTCGTTGTAGACATAATTGGAAGCCACGATCGGGACTGCCGCCATGTTCGCCCTCGTCGGGGCTGATGCAGAGTAGGTTACCGACGCGGGCTCCTTGTCGAGGGCGGCGCCGGGCAACAGCGTCGTCATCGAGCTGGTCGTCGGCGATGGCCGCTGCTGCGCCTGGACGCGGGGAGCGGCGACAAGCGGCGCCTGGACGCGGGGAGCAGGGGAAAAGCGGCGCCGGCGACGGGAGACCGCCGAACGGCGGCGGCGGAATCGGGAGAAATCCATGGCTCTCGCTCAGGAGAGGAATCGCGATGGGAGCCATATACTCGTGCGGATAACGTTTCAGTTTTTTTTTAAATTTCCTCAGCGCATCCATCCCCGAATGGCATTTTGTAGTAATTTGAAGAAATGGTAGGGGCACGGAGAACTACCGCTTCGACTCTCACGGGGAGAAGCTCGGGAAGCTGGCTAGAATCGGGCCTGGACCAGTTTCTGGGTATAGACAGGAATCGAGTTTAACGGTAGAAATAAGCCCTCCATAAGCTAGAGACTTCTTTTAGGCTTCAGCGGTCCACGACCTCAAAGCTGGCCTAGAAGCCCAAAAGAAGACGGCCTCACAATTGTGTGTGGGCCGAGAGGCGAAGGCGAGCAGGGGATGGCAAGAGATGCAGCGACGTCGTGAAAAGTAGAATCACCAACCCATAGGGCGCCCTACCCATATGGTGGCCGTTGGATGCGCGTGGAGATTAGCATTTTCCCCTTTTGCAAACAAGTCCTCGCACTTTACGCTATCCAACCCGCAATCCAGGGTTTGGCAGGGTATAAGAAGAAAAGGAAACCCTAAAATCTCCTCCAGATCCCGCCCCTCTCCTCCAGACAGCCCCTCTCCCGATGAGCCGCCGCCGCCTCTCCTCTGGATCCCGCCCCTCTCCTCTAGACCGCCCCTCTCCCGTTGATGAGCCGCCCTCTAGGCCGACGAGAAGTCTTCTTCGGCGCCGGCCTCGAGCTCCTCCGGATGGCCGCCGGCGCTCGAGCTCCACCCCGACAGCAGTCCATGAGCCTCCTGGTAGCCTCCGATGGCCTCTGCCATCCTCCGACGCCCCCGTCCTCGCGGTCCACTGCGACGGTCGGCCGGCGTCTCCGACCAACCGGCGCCGCCTTCCCCGACGGGCCAGGAGAAGAGGTGGTGCGCGGTGTGGGGTCGGTGTCGCCGCGATCTGGATGGACGGCCGGCGGATCCGAGTTCCACCCCGACGGCCGGCGGAGCCGATCTAGATCTCGATCTGGATCTCGAAGGATTTTGGACTTTTTCTTTTGTGTTTCTTTTTGTTTGTGTATGGATCTTGGTACATCCTTCATGGATCTTTTGCAGGGATCTACTTTTGCAGGGATCTTTGTGATTCGATCTACGGTCCCGTTGAAGAACTTTTTTAGTTCTTGTATAGATATCAGATCTCGATCCACTGACTTTTTCGAAATTTTGCAGGGATCTTTGTAATTGATACCATGGCTTCGTTTAAAATGGTGTGAAGATATTTACAGTTCTTGCCAAAATTTGCAGGGATATGAATGTCAAAGGATCTTTATAGAGCATGCATGACTAGACTAGATAACGTTGTTGTTATTTTGATCAGGTGGCACTTTATGTTTGCTTACAGTTGTTATTATGTATCTGTGTAAACCTGTGATTATTCGAATCCTTGTCATTCTTGAATCCAGATAGCTAAGCGTAATGATGCTCCCCGCTAACACGGAATGTGCCACTCTTCTCTAACACCCCTTGTTCTACCCCCTCAGTTTTCTTGCTTAAAACAACCGAAGCAGGAATTGTTGTTCCCAAAAGCTTTCACAGGAAACTGATCGATTCTGCAACACCAAATTGTGAGACAAAAGAGACCAGTCACCCGACCCGTGTCGCCCACCTCATGGCGGCCCAGGGAGAAAACCCTAATCCCGCTGTCGGCCATCCCTACAAGCTCCCACCCCACCCCCTGCCGGCGTTCTTCGCGGCGGCGGGGCTCGTCTCGTCTCCAAAGTGGGCCGAGGATGTGGCGGTGGCTCCTCTGATTGATTCAGTTTGGCGGCGTGATGTGCTTGTCCGGCGGCGCGTCGGGCTAGGCGGTTCCGCAGCTCTTTCGACCGGGGCGCCTTGGCGGCGTGGTGGTCTTCGGTGCTGCAAAGGTGGCGCGTCCTCTCCAGTCAGTCTGTGCGCTTGGACGTTGGCGTGGCCAGATCTGGTGCGCTGCATCCGGTGGCTGGCCGCTGCTGTTCTTACCGGCAGCGCAGCGCGCTGGTCACATCATCTCTCAGGTGGAGCTGTCCGGAGGTGGTTCCCTGTCACGGCGGCAGAGTCCTTGCATGGTGCGGGTGTATGCCTCGTGGCTTTGGTGGATTCCTGGCAATCCTGCCTGTCCGGCCGTGGCAGGTTGTGGGAGCTCATCGATTTCGGCCATCGTGGTTCCCGTATGCTGGAGCGGCGGCTCCAGGCCAAGGGGTGGTCGCCGGCTTCTGCGGCTGTGTGGGTAGCGCTGAAGTTGGCGGTGAGTGTCTTTGCTTCGGTGAGGTCGGCTCGCAGGTGAGCGGCAGCATTTTGGCAGGGGAGGTGGTCGAGATGGTTGAGGCAGGTGTCAGCCAATTCGGAAGATTTTGGTTCACAGCTCCGGAAGAACTTCCTGTTCCTGCTTGGCTGAAACCGGCGATGGTGACATCTGTGGATGTCATGACCTTCTTGGAGGCATTGTCGAGGAGTCCCTGCGTCGGTCTTCCGCAGTTGCTGCTCCGGAGGGAAACCTCAAATTCTCTGGATCGGGCGATGGAGGCGCTTGTTTGCGTCTTTCTCCTCCTTGGGGGCATCGTCTCAGAGTCGACCTTGCTTGGGAACCAGTGATGGAGGGCGTGTGGCTGAGGTTGCTGGCCAGGGACCCTGCGGATAGTTCGGCAACGATGATGCTGTGAGTGGAGTTTGGGTCGCGGCTCGGGTTAGGTTAGTTGGTCTTTGACGTGTAAGATGAGTTCTTTTGTGCTTCGCGGTGTTGCTGTGAAGTCGGAGCTACGGTGGAGTGTGCCCTATGGCAACGATGACTAGCAACTAGTGGAAGACGAAGATCTCGGTCGGTGCCAAGCCTAGCATATTTCTCTTCCGAAGCTCGTCGTCAAAGTCGGAGCTGTCTTCTGTTGGCGTGTGTGGCCGACTGTTGGCATGTGGCCAGGTCGGCCGTTGGTTGTGCCCAATGTGGTCGTGTTCCATGACGACATTGGTGCATATGTATGTAACAACCCAAATTTTTGGGAAATAGAAATAAATGGATTTATTAAAATACCAAATTTTGGAGACAACAAAAACTTTTATTTTGAATACAAGATTAATTTCTTGTCTTTTAAAACTTGTGAATTTGAGCATTTGCTCCCATGCTTCCAATAAAAAGAGTATGAGAAGGGTTTAAAACAAATCCTTTGATCCCCAATTTTTAAATAAAGATCTTTGTTAAATTGAAATAGTTTTCTAACTATTAAATTTTTGTGCATGGTGACATGCTAAACCCATTTGGGTCAATTACCAAACCGAAATTAAGTCAAGCAATCCCAAACAAATAGAAAAGAATCAAGAAACTAAACTGCAACACAAAAACCTAAGTAAGAAGTGAGGAAGTAGTGATCTTAATAAAATTATTGATTACACTACTTTACCCCTTTGTATTAAGAAATCTTTGAACTATACCATCATGCATCTCTCCCCCACCACTAAGAACAAGTTACAAGGAATCAATATACAATGAAGTTTGAAACAAAAATCCACTTGGAACTCTATTCAAATTTCTACCAAAGTTTGAATTCAAATAAGAGGTCATTCCCAACTCCATCTCATCTCCAAGAAAACCAACACCTTTGGAGCAAGATAAAACCTTTTATCTATTATTGCATGTATGCATAGAATTTCAATATAAGTCTTTTATGATTTCATGTGGGTTTTAATTTGTTGAGCAATGTTTAGTTAATTCAAACCTGACCAATAGAAGCATTAGAGAAGAACCACAAAGATCAAAAGAACCAGAAGCAAGAGAAATAAAGGAAAAGAGAAGAAAAGATGATCTAGAAAAAGTTAACCACTACCCTACTTTGGACACTTAGAATAAGAAATTTGTAACTCAAGCCAAGGTGTGATCAGTTAGTTGAGCTTGACCATATCACATACTAGCTCAACCAAGAAGTTTCCAGCAAAAACTCAAACCCTAACCTCTTTCAAAATCTGTCCAAAGTTTGAATCTGAAATAGAAACCATACTTCAAAATTGAAATAAGATTTTTGCAAAACAATATATTTCTTCATAACAAAAATATGTCTGGAATCCCTATCCAATATAATGACCAACCCAATTGGAAATTTTCAAAAATTCAAAGTTTGAATTCTTGCGGACATTGTGTCGAACACCTTCTGGGCAGAATTTTTGCAAAACCAAACCCACTGTAGACAACGCTGTTCCCGTTCGCCCCAGGTCCTGTAGCCATGCCGTGAACACTCCCCTGCCTCTCCTTGGTCGATCCCCTGTCTCCCCTGCCCAAGCACCGACCGTGAGACATGGAGGAAAACCACCCGGACCCCTCCTCACAGCCATCCCTTGCCCCCGCTGCACCAGACCACCCCGCAGCCCACAAGCGCGCCAGCAGCACGCCACAGCACACCGCAGCCCGCAGCACCCGCCAACGCCGCCCCCTCTTCTCTCCCTTGCCGACACCGGCCGCGCTCTCTCCGCAGATCCCCTCGCCCCGTGCTCCCTCTCCCGTCTATAAAAAGGCCGCCATTGTTTGCAGGAAAGATTTCCCTCACCTCCCTCTACCTCCTAGACATCATCTCTTCGCTAGTTGGTCGCCGGTTTGAGCTCGCCGGAGTAGACCGAGCTCCGGAGCGTGCAGCCGTTCCCGGCGTTCCCGAGCCTCCTTCGAGCCGCCGTCTGGACAAGGTGGAAGAGGAGGAGCTCCTCCGCCGGTTTGCTGCTCGCCGTCGCCTCCCGTGCCTTCCTCGCCGAGCCCCGCCGCCATGCCGTTCCCAGCCACCACCGCCGGTGAGTTCGCTGTAGCGAGGACGAAGATGATCCCGTACCGTTTCATTTTAGTTCTGACCGGACGGGCCCCCTTGTCAGGCCGGTTTTGTGTTTTTTTTCCTTGCAACCGCCCAGCTGCAGCCTAGTGGGCCGGCCCAGCTCAGTCTGTGTGTCCGGCCCGAGTTAAAAAAAGGGGTAATTAGGTTTGGCGAATTTCCGAAATTGTTTTCAGATGCTTTAGTATATTTAAGTTTCCCGGAGATCTACCGATCCAAATCTAGCAAATGAAAATGTTCTGAAAACCTTAGAACATAAGCTATCCATTAGAAGTGGTTTCAACCCAATTAGATTTACAGAATAGTTGCAGTAAAAATAACAAAACAGGAGCTTTTCCAACTTAGAAAATCCATATCAATTCAAATAAAATTCCTAAAAATATAAATCCAACTTTAGAAATTCACAATTAGTGATACCCATCTGCCTATAGCATTAGATCTCATTTTTGAACATTTTAAAGTAAATGCTATTTACCTATATGGTTCAATAGGCATTTGCCATATAGGATCTTATTAAACTCAAACTTATGATCAAAATTTTTATGGAACCTTTATTGTTAAACCACATTTCCAAATACCCATCTGTAGGTATTGATCGCAGTCCATGTAAGCTTGTAGGAAGTATTTGGAAAGTTAATCCTGCATGGTAATAATAAGAAACTCAAACCTGCACACCTATTTCAAAATAAATGGAAATGATATGAAACCAATTCGAATCAACCACATTTCTAAATATTAATCTATAGCCCCTGATCCAAGTCAACTAGGATTAATAGATTGTACTTTTAGATTCAAATTTGATTACTAAATAGTTGCAAACTAGAAATGGCTTCAATAAAAGAAAAATACTCCACATCCTATGAAGCCTCTTTGGTTGAACCATGATCTTGAGTATCTACATTGTCCATGACCTTGGTCAAAAAGGACTTGCAGGAGATATTTTCATAATCCAAAATGAATAAACCCTACTTAGATACAACAACTCAATCATCTCATCCATCGGAACTCAATTATCGTCGAAACCACTCTCCATAGACTTCCTAGATCACTTCCCTTACCCAAGTATGTGTATTTGAGTAAATAGGTGTTGTTTGTGAATTGTGTGGTGATTGTATGCTTATTTGCTTTCCAACGATTAGACGACAACGAGAGTAAGGAGAATGGATCCCGAAGTCCACCAAGATATGGAGATGGAGATCAATCAATCAAAGATGAAGATGAAGACTATTTTGACTTTGCCAAGCCAGGCAAGCCATCTTTTGATTCATACTCCCACTACCTAGTTTTAATATTGCATTCTACTTGTTTTAAGTAAATTGCATGATTGAATTGCTAGAGTAGAATGATAGAAGCATATTGATGTCTTGATTATCAAGAGCATCAAGCTGAGTTTATCCAACCCTAGTAGTAGTACTATCACTCAATGTAGTTGCTTAGTCGCTAATAAAAGTTGAGGCTATCTCTGGAGGAACCCCATTTGAAAGGTGGTGACTTGACATTGAAACTTGAAATGGGAGATTGCTCCTACATGATGGCTTTATGAAAGACAATAATCTTGACTAAGAACTATGAAATGTATTTCTCAATTGACAACGAGTGATGTACATGGGTGCCAATTATAACGTACAACCACGTTACCCCTATATGGGAAGGGGCTTAATCCGTAGCTTGTTTATCTTAGTATGGGAGGTCTTGCATCAAATCTTCATGGAAGGACTCCACGGGCGGATACTTCTTGACCAGGTGGATTCCACTAACCCGGCCTCCGGGATGGGCAGAACTAGAGGCGCCGGAGCGGGAATTCCGTATCCCGGGCTCTAGGGAAGGATCCTATACTAGGATGAGCAAGTGAAAGGTTTTGTTTGATTATCTGAACCCCGCATACCTTTGTGTATGGCGAACCGTGGATTTCTCCCGGCAGATGTATCGAATCTTGTGGGTAAAGTGTACCCCTCTGCAGAGGTTTCAAACTATTCGAATAGCCGAGTCCTCGGTCATGGACGGTTGGCAAACTCTACCTGGCTTTTGTCAAGACTAAAAATAACAAGGGTAAACTTGGTGAATGACATGAATTTGAATTGACATGACTTGACCGTGATCTTGACACTTGAAGTTCCTCTTTAGATTGAACTTAGAGAACTAAACTTCTTTTCTACCAATGAACATTCTTGGGAAATAAAACTAGCATTTCTGCAAATAAACTTAGTGCTTAGTCCACCATACCAACCTTGCATATCTCTCTCATCACTTTGTTTATAAGATGGTTTGCGAGTGCATCCAATGTACTCACGGCTGTGTCCCTGGCTATTAACTTGGCCAGACTTGAAGGAGAAAGATCATGAAGGAAGGACATTCAGACGACTTTGCGAATTAGGCTCGTTTCCTACTGTCTGCTTTGCCTGTGCGGTTGAAGCTTGACAATATGGACCCAAAGTGTTATTCCGCTGCATGTTGATGTAATGTAAGGTTTGGTCTGTGCGACCACCTATGTAATCCCCTTTATTTACTATTAGTGTCTATGACTGTGATATCAACTACGTTATGTAAGTCACAACAATGATTCTGGGATTGTGACGGATTACATAACGGGCACTTCGAATTTGTTATCAAATTTGAGGTCGTCACAAGTTGGTATCAGAGCCTAGGCTGACTCTAGGAAACCCTAGTTAGCATGGTCGTTAGAAAATGATATCTCTGATATCACAAGTTTGGTATCAGGACTATCATGACCTTAGGAGACCTTAGTTAGTATAGTCGTTAGCTAAGAAAGTGGTATTTTGTCAAACACTTATTTCTACAAAAGAAACTTATTTGCTTTGATATCCAAAGCCAATCTTATACTCCCATCTTATTCCCTTCAAATATCTTACACTCTCAACTTATACTCTCAAGAGATTTTGACAAAGAATTTATTGACCTCTTTAATTGCAAAGTCTTTTCAAAGATTTGTTTTACTCTATTCCTCATCTACTTCAAATATATATACTATGGACGATATACCTATGACCGAAGGACTTTTGGATCAAAAGATTAGGGACTCAATATTTTTCAAGACTTCACCCTTGGATGTCAACTACGACCGCTACCATCGAAAGAGAGACTCTTCACCTGATCCAGAAATCTTCCAACAAGAGTCAACCCTATGAGACAAAGACTTCAAGAGCAAAGAAAGAGTGATCAAAAATGATGAAGACCCAGCAAACCTTTTGACCCACAGGATTTATAGGAAATGCTCAGTTGATTTCATTGAGCTGCCCTTACCTCACGATTATTAAGTGTGCTTAGTGCCTTGTGTGTTTGAATGATTGATTTGTTTTGAGGTGTGTTGCTCGTATGCCATCCGGCAACCTGTAGCAACCCCTTTGAAAACTTGTTTGCTCAAAAATGTTTTTGGTCTTTCTGGCCCAACATAAACTCTGAAAAATACCAACCCCATGTGAGAAACATTTTGAAAACTTTCCCTGTCATCTACGACCCGTAATCGAAAACCCATTACTATTGAAGATAACCTCAACATCTGCATGAGAAGGAAGAAACTTTTCCGGAATACCCTGAAGCAACTCTTCCAACCAGAAGGCATGAAGAGAAGAAAAATCAAACATCTAGGATTAGCCACAAGGTACAAGTTGCTAGTAGCTATAAAGTTAGTATGAACAAGTTGGATCAAGTTGTTGGAGCACCAATCAAGAAGAAGACATTTTTTTGGGGTAAGAAGAACCCTTAGTCGGCTTAGTTTGGTACAAGTAGGCTAGTTGATCTCTTTGTAAAACAAGAACGAGATCGCAAGACCCTTTTTAATGAAAGACTATGGTTAAATCTAGAAGATTTTGGTTTTTGAAAGTGGGATTGATTGTTGAAATTGCTATGTGATTGATGACGATGTGTTTTTGGCCCGTATGGCCTTATCACATTTTGGGTGTACCCAATCTTTCTATCTTGATAGGAATCAATATACACTCTATCTCTTATCTGGTAATCTCATTTCTTAATCTATCTCAATCTTAACTTGTGAATCTCGGGACGAGATTCTTTTTAAGGGGGGAAGATTGTAACAACCCAAATTTTTGGGAAATAGAAATAAATTGATTTATTAAAATACCAAATTTTGGAGACAACAAAAACTTTTATTTTGAATACAAGATTAATTTCTTGTCTTTTAAAACTTGTGAATTTGAGCATTTGCTCCCATGCTTCCAATAAAAAGAGTATGAGAAGGGTTTAAAACAAATCCTTTGATCCCCAATTTTTAAATAAAGATCTTTGTTAAATTGAAATAGTTTTCTAACTATTAAATTTTTGTGCATGGTGACATGCTAAACCCATTTGGGTCAATTACCAAACCGAAATTAAGTCAAGCAATCCCAAACAAATAGAAAAGAATCAAGAAACTAAACTGCAACACAAAAACCTAAGTAAGAAGTGAGGAAGTAGTGATCTTAATAAAATTATTGATTACACTACTTTACCCCTTTGTATTAAGAAATCTTTGAACTATACCATCATGCATCTCTCCCCCACCACTAAGAACAAGTTACAAGGAATCAAAATACAATGAAGTTTGAAACAAAAATCCACTTGGAACTCTATTCAAATTTCTACCAAAGTTTGAATTCAAATAAGAGGTCATTCCCAACTCCATCTCATCTCCAAGAAAACCAACACCTTTGGACCAAGATAAAACCTTTTATCTATTATTGCATGTATGCATAGAATTTCAATATAAGTCTTTTATGATTTCATGTGGGTTTTAATTTGTTGAGCAATGTTTAGTTAATTCAAACCTGACCAATAGAAGCATTAGAGAAGAACCACAAAGATCAAAAGAACCAGAAGCAAGAGAAATAAAGGAAAAGAGAAGAAAAGATGATCTAGAAAAAGTTAACCACTACCCTACTTTGGACACTTAGAATAAGAAATTTGTAACTCAAGCCAAGGTGTGATCAGTTAGTTGAGCTTGACCATATCACATACTAGCTCAACCAAGAAGTTTCCAGCAAAAACTCAAACCCTAACCTCTTTCAAAATCTGTCCAAAGTTTGAATCTGAAACAGAAACCATACTTCAAAATTGAAATAAGATTTTTGCAAAACAATATATTTCTTCATAACAAAAATATGTCTGGAATCCCTATCCAATATAATGACCAACCCAATTGGAAATTTTCAAAAATTCAAAGTTTGAATTCTTGCGGACATTGTGTCGAACACCTTCTGGGCAGAATTTTTGCAAAACCAAACCCACTGTAGACAACGCTGTTCCCGTTCGCCCCAGGTCCTGTAGCCATGCCGTGAACACTCCCCTGCCTCTCCTTGGTCGATCCCCTGTCTCCCCTGCCCAAGCACCGACCGTGAGACATGGAGGAAAACCACCCGGACCCCTCCTCACAGCCATCCCTTGCCCCCGCTGCACCAGACCACCCCGCAGCCCACAAGCGCGCCAGCAGCACGCCACAGCACACCGCAGCCCGCAGCACCCGCCAACGCCGCCCCCTCTTCTCTCCCTTGCCGACACCGGCCGCGCTCTCTCCGCAGATCCCCTCGCCCCGTGCTCCCTCTCCCGTCTATAAAAAGGCCGCCATTGTTTGCAGGAAAGATTTCCCTCACCTCCCTCTACCTCCTAGACATCATCTCTTCGCTAGTTGGTCGCCGGTTTGAGCTCGCCGGAGTAGACCGAGCTCCGGAGCGTGCAGCCGTTCCCGGCGTTCCCGAGCCTCCTTCGAGCCGCCGTCTGGACAAGGTGGAAGAGGAGGAGCTCCTCCGCCGGTTTGCTGCTCGCCGTCGCCTCACGTGCCTTCCTCGCCGAGCCCCGCCGCCGTGCCGTTCCCAGCCACCACCGCCGGTGAGTTCGCTGTAGCGAGGACGAAGATGATCCCGTACCGTTTCATTTTAGTTCTGACCGGACGGGCCCCCTTGTCAGGCCGGTTTTGTGTTTTTTTTCCTTGCAACCGCCCAGCTGCAGCCTAGTGGGCCGGCCCAGCTCAGTCTGTGTGTCCGGCCCGAGTTAAAAAAAAAGGGGTAATTAGGTTTGGCGAATTTCCGAAATTGTTTTCAGATGCTTTAGTATATTTAAGTTTCCCGGAGATCTACCGATCCAAATCTAGCAAATGAAAATGTTCTGAAAACCTTAGAACATAAGCTATCCATTAGAAGTGGTTTCAACCCAATTAGATTTACAGAATAGTTGCAGTAAAAATAACAAAACAGGAGCTTTTCCAACTTAGAAAATCCATATCAATTCAAATAAAATTCCTAAAAATATAAATCCAACTTTAGAAATTCACAATTAGTGATACCCATCTGCCTATAGCATTAGATCTCATTTTTGAACATTTTAAAGTAAATGCTATTTACCCATATGGTTAAATAGGCATTTGCCATATAGGATCTTATTAAACTCAAACTTATGATCAAAATTTTTATGGAACCTTTATTGTTAAACCACATTTCCAAATACCCATCTGTAGGTATTGATCTCAGTCCATGTAAGCTTGTAGGAAGTATTTGGAAAGTTAATCCTGCATGGTAATAATAAGAAACTCAAACCTGCACACCTATTTCAAAATAAATGGAAATGATATGAAACCAATTCGAATCAACCACATTTCTAAATATTAATCTATAGCCCCTGATCCAAGTCAACTAGGATTAATAGATTGTACTTTTAGATTCAAATTTGATAACTAAATAGTTGCAAACTAGAAATGGCTTCAATAAAAGAAAAATACTCCACATCCTATGAAGCCTCTTTGGTTGAACCATGATCTTGAGTATCTACATTGTCCATGACCTTGGTCAAATCGGCACCCTGCCGGGACGGGGAAGTGCCCCCGGAGCCATCTCCATCGGTCTCCATCGCCGTCTCCGCCGTCTCCATCGACCTCACCGCCATCTCCATCAACCTTGATGTCTCCTATGATGAGGAGGGAGTAGTTCATCCCCGGGGCTGAGGGCTCTACCGGTAGCTATGTGGTTCACCTCTCTCTCCCATGATGTGATCTTTATGTGATCGTGAGCTTTGTATCATGTTGAACAAGTAGATGTTATTATTCAGATATTATGTGTACTCTAGTGGTGATTGTTAAAGTAATCTATTCCTCCTGCCTTGGTGTAACAGTGACAGTGCGTGCATCATGGTGGTACTTGGTTTAGGCTATGATTGTGATCTCTTGTGGATTATGAGAATAATTATTGCTATGATAGTTTGAGTGATCTATTCCTCCTTTCATGGTGTAATGGTGACAGTGTGTGCACCGTGTTAGTACTTGGTCTAAGTTGCAATGATATCTATCTTGAGTTGTGATCTGATTTGGATATCTCTATGAGTGGTGTTTGTCAAGTACTTGATGAACTTTAAGGGGTGCTTCTGTAGCCACTACACAATGATTAGTGTTATTCAATTGGAGAGTAATTCAGAGTACCATAGTGGAGAGAAGTTGTTTATTTGTTCAATCATGTTATATTGTTGGGAGTGTGTCCACTAGTGAAAGTATGATCCCTAGGCCTTGTTTCCAAGCATTGCACACCGTTTACTTGCTATTTTGTTACTTGTTTGCTCGCAGCGATATTTATTTCACATCACGTTTGCTACTTATAATCATCACTACTACTTGTATTTCACTATCTCTTCGCCGAACTATTGCACCTATACATCTACAAGTGTATTGGGTGTGTTGGGGACACAAGAGACTTTCTGTATCGTAATTGCAGGGTTGTTTGAGAGGGGATACCTTTGACCTCTAACCTCCCTGAGTTCGATAAACCTTGGGTGATCCACTTAAGGGAAACTTGCTGCTGTTCTACAAACCTCTGCACTTGGAGGCCCAACAAGTGTCTACAAGAATAGAAGTGCGTACACATCAAGCTCTTTTCTGGCGCCGTTGCCGGGGAGTTAAGGTAAAAGGTACTCGCATCCTCCTGTGTGAGTGCTCGGAGTTATTTCCTTTAGATTCTGCAATTACATCTTTTTGTTTCTTGTTTTTATTTTCACTAGTTAGGCTTAATGGAAAACAATGAGTTCTTTAGTCTTTTTCCTGAGTTTAGATATGAAGTGTTTGAAGATAAAATTGAAAAACCTTTGGAGCTTAATTTGCATGCTAATAGTGTTGTTAGTATGAATGCTTTGAATACCGTTGTTGCTAATGCTATAGAAAAGTCTAAGCTTGGGGAAGCTGGTTTTGTTAAGCATGATATTTTTAGTTCCCCAGCTTTAGTGGAGAAAGTTTGCTTTGATGATATTTTATCTCCCATATGTGATGTTCCTTCTTATGATGATATGTTTGAAGAATATGCTTTGCGACATAGTAGTTCTCTAGCTTGTGATGATACTAAACCTCTAGTTTATGATGGTTATGATGATGAGTATAATATTTTCAGTTCACCTACTTTTGAGGAGAAAACTAGTTATGATTACAATATGCCTCCTATTTTTGATGATTATGGTGATGAGAATAATTATTCTGTTGAATCTGCTCCTACTACTATTGTTCATGTGGGGAGTATTAATCCTTTTATGCATGTGGCTCATGATAGGGAAGCTTTACGTGATAGTTATATTGTTAATTTTATTCATGATGCTACTGAAAGTTATTATGAGAGAGGGAAACATGGTTTGATGGATCTCAACAATATTGAGTTTCCCCTCTTTATGTTGCAATTCTTAAAGTTGTACTTGTTTTGCCCTCCTATGCTTTTTGCTTTGCGCTTTTATGACTTGTCTCTTTACAAGACTATTTTTCATAGAAAGTAGTTTAGATATAAATGTCTTTCGCACTTGTTTTTTGATGCTCTCTATTGCTTTAAGTTCCTATATGGCGCCTTTGCCTCAAGCTCTTATATGGCGCCCACATGAGCATCTTTGCAAATTACTGCGCCTAGCTCAAAGGCGTTAAAAAAGCACTCTTGGGAGATAACCCAATGTTTTTACTTTCAGTACTTTTTCTTTTATTTGAGTCTTGGAAGTCATTACTACTGTAATGACCGCTCCTTATCTTGTTTATTTCGTTTTTGTGCCAAGAGAAGCCTCTAATTTGAGTGAGGTAAAGATTTGGGGATGTTGCTGTCCTGAAACTGTTTTCGGTGCTGCACCGTAAAAATTCGTGAAAATTCTCTGTTTATCGTTTGGACCTACGATTTCTTGTGCATATGCCCCAGGTTATATACAAACTTTTGTTAGTTGAACACTTTTTGATTTGAGCAACAAAAAATCCCTCAAAAATTCGACCTTTGTCAGCTGTTCAGTTTTGACAGATTTCTGCCAATATTTGTGTTTGCCACTTTATCGCTTTCTTTTGAGTTCTTTTGATCATGGAACTTTTGGGGAGGTTGCTACAGTAGTATATGCTATATATGTGGTGGTTTTGAGTTGAAACCTGAAGCAAATAGAGGATTGATTATATGTTATGCTTGCACTAATGTTGCTAATAGAATTGTGTTTAGTTTTGTATGAAGGAAATTTTCAAGTGTAGGGATTGGAGAATGATGAGATGAGTTGAAGAATGGACAAAAGCTCAAGCTTGGGGATGCCCATGCATCACCCCAAGAAATATATCCAAGAAGTACAAGCATCAAAGCTTGGGGATGCCCCCGAGGCACCCCTTCTTCATCGGCAAAAATCAGGTCACCTTTCAAAACACTATATTTTTATTGCTTCATGCACTATGTGTTTTTCTTGGAGCGTCAGTTGTTTTAGTTTTCTTAGTTAGCTTAGTTTTGTTTACTGCAATAAATGGTTGATCACATCATGTTGGTTTGGAGGGAGACATACTTCGCTTTTCATTTGCCAAGAACACTCTGTTTTTCACTCTTATCATTTCAATGAGTGTTCTCTTTCTTCTTTTTTTGCTTTGTTACTGCTTTTGGTTTTCATTTTCGCCTTGATTAGCATTCAGATCTTGTTATATCTTTTCATCAAGGTGTATTTTTGCCTCTGGTCTTTATTGGTTTTTATCAAAAGAGGTGTTTATAAAAATTTCAAATGGTGTTGGAAAAGAGAAAAAGCTTTATGCAAAAAAGTGGTACAAGAAGGAGCTTGTGTAGACTGCGGCTTAGGCTTTTTCATGTCATGCTTGATGTCTTTTTGATAGTATGCTTAGTGGTTTTGTTGTAGCATGACTTGTCTCAAATGACTGAGATTGCTTAATGAGCCTTTGAAAAAATCATGCGTTGTTTTTATTATATGGAAGCATTTATTTGGTTTTCTCCTTTGATGCTTTATTTGGGTTGACTTGGCGCATGCTCACACATGTTAGACTCATACAAAGTTGCCAATAGCCTCTATGATCATTTAGTTTTTGACTTTTGATGCCATCTTATGCTTCTTTTAATGTTGCTTTGTCGCTTTGCATGATTATGACCATTATTGCTCTCTTAGTTGGTCGCTCCCAGTCTTTTGCTAGCCCTCGCCTTGTACTGAGTATGAGCTCTACTCGTGCATCCAACTCCTAAAAGCCAAAGTTTTCCAAAGTGTCCACCATACATACCTACTAGCAATTTGCTATTCCAAGTAAATTTGACTTGCTTTTATTTTCTCTTCAAATTAAACTCTTACCAGTGTTATGCGAAATTCGGTCAGTAAAGCTCTCACGAACCGAAAGGCACACTTGTCTTTTTCCTGTTCTTAAAAATTTGACATTGTGGTCTCTTATGTTGAGTTGTTATGCTTGCAAGTTGTAAGTTGGATTCTAGCCCATCCATGCTGTCATGGGCAAGCTTTCAACATTGCACTTCTTATTTGAGTTGATATCGTGATCTTTTGTCTATGGATGCCCGCGGTGTGAAATGAATTGGGAATCTTGTGGGGATCATGGAATTTGTATATGTGTTAGGGAAACGCCGGGCCGCCAATCTAAGCCATGCATAATTCATGGTGGAAATTTGCAGCATACCCATGGTGAACATACGACGATGCATCTCACAATAAAAAGCTAAACAAAAGGCAAATAAAAGAGATGTCGAGGTGTTCATTGTCTGCTTGTCCTGTCATTTTGGTGTGGGCTTGTTCCATGTCATCGGGCACGGAGGTACCCCATTGGCGGTTCTCAATGATATGCATATACTTACAATGACAAGAGCCTTGCTTGGGACTCTAAGTAAAGTAGCATGAGGTTTGGGTACTCGTATTCACGGGGCACGAGGTTTTCAACTTATGATTTGTCAAGCATATGCATCATAATTGTTCTCGCATTAACTTTAACCATTCAAGATGCTTATGATGGGGGCAATGAGAGCTCAAAGCCGGTAAGTACCATAATTTTTGAAGGTTATAAAACTTGCAATCACTGCTTCCCTCTGCGAAGGGCATTTCTTCTACTTTTATGTTGAGTCACCACCTTCTTTCTTTATGCACCATTAAGAGAGCATAGTTGTCATTCTTAGTGTAATATGCATTGTCCCAAAGTTCATTGATTGATTCATATTGTTGGTTTCACTTGTTCTTAAATTATTTGTATCTTGTCGCCCTCTTAAACTTGAAAGTGTCCTGTGCATTTATGTTTTGCTCTCTTTGAAGGACAAGCTGAAAACCATTTGTATGTTTTTCCTTATGATTTGAACACACGTTTGACTTTCATTGTTTCATTTTCATGATCTTTTGTTTGTGTTCATTTGCATGTTTACAACATGGTTGCTAAGTTCGTATTGTCAAGATTATATCTTTCATGCCCATGTTTTAAGTTCTTATGATCCCAGCTCACAATGCTTACATATATGATCAAGATTGTGTAGGTGCATGTCACCTCAAAAATTATTTCTTTTGTTATCACTTACCTACTCGAGGACGAGCAGGAGTTAAGCTTGGGGATGCTGATACGTCTCCAACGTATCTATAATTTTTGATGCTCCATGCTTGTTTTTACACCATTTACCCGATGTTTCGTTACACTTCGTGGCACTTTTATGCGATTTCCGGAACTAACCTATTGACAAGATGCCACAGTGCCAGTTCCCTGTTTTCTGCTATTTTTGTGTTTCAGAGTGATACACAGGAAATATTCTCGGAATTGGACGAAACAAGTTCCTGAAGTCTTATTTTGCCCGGAAGCTTCCAGAGATCCGAAGAGGAGTAGGAGAGGGGCCACAGGCCAGGCTCACACATGGGTGGCGCGGCCCAGGCCTTGGCCGCGCCACCATGGTGTGAGGACGCCTGGTCCCTCCTCTGACATCGCCCCTTCGCCTATATAAAGCCTCGGGACGGAAAACCCTAAGGGATTCGGCAATTTTCCAGAAACAGTTCCGCAGCTCCGCCGCCATCGCCGATGAATTTCGGGGGACAGAAGTCTCTTTTCCGGCACCCTGCCGGGACAGGGAAGTGCCCCCGGAGCCATCTCCATCGGTCTCCATCGCCGTCTCCGCCGTCTCCGCCGTCTCCATCGACCTCACCGCCATCTCCATCAACCTTGCTGTCTCCTATGATGAGGAGGGAGTAGTTCATCCCCGGGGCTGAGGGCTCTACCGGTAGCTATGTGGTTCACCTCTCTCTCCCATGATGTGATCTTTATGTGATCGTGAGCTTTGTATCATGTTGAACAAGTAGATGTTATTATTCAGATATTATGTGTACTCTAGTGGTGATTGTTAAAGTAATCTATTCCTCCTGCCTTGGTGTAACGGTGACAGTGCGTGCATCATGGTGGTACTTGGTTTAGGCTATGATTGTGATCTCTTGTGGATTATGAGAATAATTATTGCTATGATAGTTTGAGTGATCTATTCCTCCTTTCATGGTGTAATGGTGACAGTGTGTGCACCGTGTTAGTACTTGGTCTAAGTTGCAATGATATCTATCTTGAGTTGTGATCTGATTTGGATATCTCTATGAGTGGTGTTTGTCAAGTACTTGATGAACTTTAAGGGGTGCTTCTGTAGCCACTACACAATGATTAGTGTTATTCAATAGGAGAGTAATTCAGAGTACCATTGACGAGGGTTAACTCGACAAATGTCCTAGATGAAGGACTTAGGATCGGGGAGATAGGGCGTCGGATGAACTCGAAGGTAAAGTTAGTCGAAATAGGTGTATATCAAAAGTAAACTTGGGTGTTCAACCTGGCTTGCTTTCAATCTGCCCTACACCGTCCCCTCCTGGCCCCTATATATAGATGGCCAGGTCTCGAGGATCGGGTAGGGTTCGATACATATTACAAATATCGACATACGGTAATAACTCGTATTCGACTATCATTACAATTGGGCCTAGCTTATCGGGCCCCAGGGGTACTCAACTAACGGGCTCTATTAACTATACCGTTGTCAGTAGCCCCTGAGATTCTACCAGAATTGTAGATTCAGGTTGAATCTCTAATCTTCAAATCTTTGACTTGATCAATTCTTCGACTTCTTCACATCTTCAAATCTTCGACTTGGTCTTTTCGACTTATTTTCATGATATTTTTCGCAAGGGGTTTTGATGAACAAGCCTGACAACTCTGACGGATCAAGAGGTCAGTTAACTGCCGGAACAGATATTTGCCACCTACTTCAAATTCAATCCCCTTGGACTTGAATTCGGGATACCAGTCAAACCCACTCTTTTGCCGCATTTAGGACTTACAAAGAATGAATCCCAGTGATTCTCGAGGTACCCAGTGTGTCCACCAGGATTTTCTTCGCGTCGTAGACACGGATACATACCAGCAGAGCGCATCCATGTGCGTATACTAGGCCACACAGGACGGATCCCGGGGTCTTACCTTCGTGATAAATCACGGCATTCGAGTTTCATTGCGATAACGCAACTCGAGAATCTCATATTCGCAGCCAAATTTTTAGCTGATAAAACTAAAGAATTTCAGATTTTAAATTAATCTTCTTCGCTCCCAATGGGAGTAATCTCTCTTCGTTTTGTCGACTACGTAGTCGAAGTTTATCTTATCTCTATCGGGTGCGTGCTTAGCGCTCCCGATGGGAGTAGCCCCCGAGGCTATGTTTGGCAACTTGTAGTGAAGCATAGGCTCAAAGTTCAGCTCTTCTTTCTTCCGTGGATATCTTGTTAGTTGGCGAGCCCCCGAGTCCAAGTCGAGGTTTCTATGTCGTTCGATCATAACCTCCTTTTCCTGTTTTTCTTCGTTGATATTATCATCTGCTGTACGCAGAATTTAACTCCTGCTGCATAATATGTTTATGGGCTGTCCTGTAACGCGGGGGCCCAATAATACGTGCTTATAAATAAAGCACCATCTGTCAAAGGTAAAAACCCTAATCAGATTCGTCCTCCGCCGCATCATCTTCTTCCTCCATCTAGGGTTTTTCCGAGGTTTCTCTGTTGTGCTCATGGCTGATGCTGAAGGTTCTCGTCTGACCCTTGGCTCCTCGGTGGCGCCACGAGGTCGGGGTCGCCCTCGTGGAAGTAAGAATAAGAACACCACGCCGGCCGCCGCAGGAACTTCTTCGGACGCTCCGGCTAAGCGTCGTCCCGGCCGCCTCCCTGGTAGCAAGAATAAGCCCAAGGTGACTGGCGCCGCTCCAGGTCCTGCTGCTCCTCCTCCTGCTGCTCCAGCTGCTCCTGCGGCGCCTCCCCGGATCTTTTCCTTCCTTTGCATTGCCATGGCGCAGTGCCATGAAATTCAGTGCCTGCCGCTGAATTTCACGAAGTTTATGGATGGCCGCGAACTGCGAGAGGCGGTTCTTCGTGAATAGTCTAGCGGTGGCATCCCATACGAGGTGGAAGTGTGGTATGATGGCGACGGCGAGCAGTACTTCAGGGGCGGCTGGTCGCAGTTTGCTGAGGATCACGACATCCATCAAGGCTTCTTCATGGCCTTCGACTTCCATATCGGTACGTCGAAGTTTGACATGAAGATCTACGATGGCACTCTTTGCCAGAAGGAGTATGAAGCTTGAAGTCCGCTTCCATTAGGACTTGTTGTGTTTTTTATGTAATTTCATTTTATCATGTCCTTGCTACCATGCTTATCTTGTAATGAATATCTGTACTTGATGTCGATGTCTTTTGCTAGTACCATGAGAACAAGTCATGTTCTGAGGTATGTTTTCCATATATCGGGTTCTTTGCGAACCGAAAAAGGTAAGAATAATATCGGGTTCTTCTTATGAACCAAGTTCTCTCAATATTCATCGGGTTGTCTAAACAACCTTTATAATGAAGAAAAAGCCTCCAACTTGCCATAATAATCCTTTTCGTACGACCCAGGGGTTGAAGCCCCCGAGCGGAGAAATAATAAAAGAATCATACAATTTTGTCGAGTTCAACCCAAAGAACCCGACCTGTGGCCTCATGTTCTGGGTTCAAAAGGCTTACTCGAATATATTGATACCTCCATATTTAGTCTACGCGTAGAAACGTCGTAGCTGTTCTGCATTCCACGGGTTGCTCTCGTCTTTCCCAGTCTTCTTATCTTGTAGTCGATATGCTCCTCCTGGTATTACTTCGGTGACGATGTATGGTCCCACCCAAGGGGACTCCAATTTGCCGTGGCTGTCTTGCCTGAGTCGCAAAACAAGGTCTCCCGCCATGAAGGATCGTGGACGAACTCGACTACTATGGTAGTTTCGCAAGCTTTGTTGATATTGCGTAGCCCTTTCTAATGACTTGTCTCTTGCTTCATCTAGCGCATCGACGTCGTCTTGCAATGCTTCTGTTGACGTCGCCTCGTCATATGCTGTCACTCTTGGAGCCTCGTGTGTAACTTCGACTGGAAGCACGGCTTCTGCGCCATGGACCAGGAAGAAAGGAGTTTCTTGAGTTGCTGCATTGGGCGTAGTTCTTAGGCTCCAAAGAACGGAGGGTAATTCTTCTACCCAAGCGCTCTTGGCTTTCTCGAGAGGTGCTAAAAGCCTCTTTTTTATTCCACTACATATCAGGCCATTGGCCTTTTCGACTTGCCCGTTCGTCTTCGGGTGCGCCACAGATGCGAATTTGAGCTTGATCCCCAATCCTTCGCAGTAACTTTTGAATTCTTTTGAAGTAAAATTTGTCCCGTTGTCTGTGATGATGCTGTGTGGTACACCAAAACGAAAAACTATCGACTTGATGAAGATGATTGCTGCTGTAGAATCTTGAGTTGTTACTGGGGCCGCTTCCACCCATTTGGTGAATTTATCGACTGCCACCAGCATGTAGACATGCCCTCCTGGCCAAGATTTGTGTAATTTTCCCACCATGTCAAGGCCCCATTGTGCGAAGGGCCAGGATAATGGTATTGTTTGTAGCTCCGCTGCTGGTGCATGCGGTCTAGATGCAAACCTTTGACATGCTTCACACTTTCGAACTATATCTTTTGCGTCCTCGATGGCTGTTAGCCAGTAGAATCCCGCTCGGAAAGCTTTCGCTGCTATTGCTCTGCTGCTAGCATGATGGCCACATACTCCACCATGTATGTCTTTCAATATTGCTTGCCCTTCCTGGGGTGTTACACAGCGCTGTAAAACGCCGGTAATACTTCTCTTGTATAGTTTTCCTTCCAACACAACGAACGCTTTCGCTCTTCGAGTTATCCTCTTAGCCTCCACTGCATCTTCTGGTAGTTTTTTATTTATCATATACGCAAGATATGGCTGCATCCATGTTTCTTCTATCATCATGACCTCCTCTGGTTCTGTCGTAGCCCCCGAGCCTGCTGTGGTAGTCGAACTTTTAGCACTTTTTATTGATCTTTCCGCTATTTCTTCCCAAAATACTCTAGACGGCACCGGTAAGCATTGTGATTCGATATTTGCTAAAGTGTCGGCTTCTTCATTGTTGTTCCTGCTGATGTGCGAGACTTCGCATCCATCGAACGTTCCTTCTAGATAATGGTACAAATTCTTGTAGGCCATCATGTTGTCATTGATTGTGTCACACCTGCTCATGACTTGCTGAACAACAAGGTTAGAATCTCCAAATATTTTTAGGCGAGTTGCTCCACAAGCTTTAGCCATCTTCATTTCGTGCAACAAAGCCTCGTACTCCGCTTCATTGTTAGAAGCCTGTGGGAAGCTCATCCTTAGGACATATTTTAATTTGTCGCCATGAGGCGATATCAATACTACTCCTGCGCCTGCGCCTTGGACTCGCTTAGAACCGTCGAAGTACATTGTCCAAGTACTCGATAAATCTGGTGGTCCCGTGCTTTGCAGCTCGAGCCACTCTGCTGTAAAATCTGGCAAGATTTGCGACTTGATCGCCTTCCTTTTTTCGTACGTGATGTCCATGGGAGATAACTCGATTCCCCACAAAGAGACATGGCCCGTCGCTAAAGGGTTGTTCAATATATTCGATAGTGGTGCTTCATTGACCACTATAATTGGGTGCACAGTAAAATACTATCGTAATTTACGTGCAGTTGTGAAGACACTGTATGCCAACTTCTGATAATGCGGGTACCTCTGTTTGGTTAGAGATAGCACTTCACTAATGAAATATACCGGTCTCTGGATGCCATGAGCTTTGCCTTCTTCACTTCTTTCGACTACTAGAACTGTGCTCACCACCTGATGGGTTGCGGCGATGTACAACAGTAGTGGCTCTTTTTCTTTAGGTGCGACCAGCACTGGTGGCGTGGAAAGCACTTTTTTCAATTGCGCAAACGCTGCGTCTGCTTCTTCTGTCCACTCAAATTTGTCGTCTGACTTCTTCATAAGTGCATAAAAAGGAAGTGCCTTCTCCCCTAGTCGAGCAACGAAACGACTTAATGCTGCGACGCGTCCTGCTAATTTCTGTACGTCGTGGAGTTTCGTGGGTTTCCCCATTGTTAGAATTGCTTGAATCTTCTCTGGATTTGCCTCTATTCCTCGTGCTGATACCAAGAACCCCAAAAGTTGCCCTGCTGAAACTCCGAAGGAACACTTTGTCGGGTTCAACTTAAGCTTGTACTTGTTCAGGTTGTCGAAGGTTTCTGCCATGTCGCTGATTAAAGATTTCTCCTCCCTTGTGGTGATGACTACATCATCAATGTAGACTTGTATGTTGCGCCCTATTTGGCTCCCGAGGCAACTTTGCATCATCCTTTGATAAGTTGCTCCTGCATTTTTTAGGCCGAATGGCATCACTTGGTAGCAAAACACCCCATACGGTGTGATGAAGGCCGTTTTTTCCTCGTCTTCTTTCTTCAGCTTGATCTGATTATAGCCAGAATATGCGTCCAAAAAGGAAAGCCTTGCGCATCCCGCTGTTGAATCAATTATTTGATCGATGCGGGGTAAAGGGAAGGGATCCTTTGGACAATGCTTATTGAGAGATGTGTAGTCGACACATACTCTTTGTACGTCTGTGTTCTTCTTGGGTACTATTACTGGGTTCGACACCCAACTCGAAGTTTTGATTTCTCTGATAAATCCAGCGTTTTCTAATCTGTGTAACTCTGACGCTATTGCCTTCCTCTTAGGTTCATCGAATCGTCGCAGTGGTTGCTTGACTGGTTTTGCTTTAGGATCTACATTTAGTGCATGCTCGACAAGTTCCCTGGGAACCCCTGGCATGTCCGATGGACACCAGGCGAAGATTTCCCAGCGCTCACGGAGGAACTCGATGAGCGCGCCTTCCTATGCGGGATCCAAGTTCACTGCAATTGATGTCGTCTTGCTTGGATCCGTAGGGTGGACCTGAATTTTCTTTGAGTCCTGCGTTGTGTCGAAAGCCTTATCTGGCAGGGATCGTCCAACGTCGGGTAGCACATTATGATCTGTTTCTCCTTTTAACCTCTCATATTCTGCTGTCATGCCGAAGGTTTGCGCCATCTTGTTGAATTCTCTGTCGCATGTGTTGGCTACTTCAAAGCTTCCTTGTACTGTAATTGTTCCTTTGGGCCCTGGAATTTTTAACGTGAGATACGCGTAGTGTGGTACTGCCATGAATTTTGCAAATGCTGGGCGCCCCAGGATTGCATGATATTGTGATGGCCAATCCATAACTTCGAACTCCAGTTTCTCTCTTCTATAATTTTTGTTGCTGCCAAAGCAGACATCGAGTTCTATTCTTCCCAAAGGGTAGTTCGCTGCTTCTAGTACTATTCCGTGGAAAGAGCAATCTGTTGGCTTCAGACTTGTCAGCGAGATGCACATTGCCTTTAGTGTTCTAGCATATATTAAATTTATGCCGCTCCCTGCATCCATGAACACTCTTCCGATGTCGTACCCTCCTATTTGCGCTTTTAGAACCATAGGCGAGTGGCCCGGCCTAGGCACTTTCCTTGGGTGGTCTGCTCTAGTGAACTTGACTGGTTGCTCTGACCATCGTAGGTACTCTGTGGTAGCTGGTGGTGACGATATTGCTAGGTTGACTTGCCTGGATATGCTTTTCCGCTCTTTCTTTGACTTGGGCACCGGCTGAATCATGGCTGATATGTATACTTTCGACTCTAAGTGCTTTACTAGCCTTTGCATTTGATATCCTTGACTTCTATGTCTTTCTCCTTGCCTCCCTTCTTGGCTTGAGCCCATGGCGCTTTGCAACCTTAAGAATGTTCTGCAATCTTTCATCTGGTGATTTGAAACTCCTTTTCCGTCGAGATACGCATAGTGGATTCGACAAGGTCCGTATAGCATATCCTCGGCTGAGGGGCCGGAGTATCTTGATTTTTCTACTCCTTTTGTCTGGAACTTCCTACGTTCATACCCTTCCTCTTCTTCTAGCCTGTAACCCGCGGCTACCTGACTTCGCCTTCCTTGATTATCCCTGCTGCGGTGTCGCCTCCTTTGTCGACTTGTTCTGTCGACTTCTGGCGATCGTCCTCTTTTGTTGTTATACACATCCTCTCCATCAGCGAATTTGTTAGCTTGTTCCATTAGCTCCGCTACTGTCGTAGGTCTTGTTCTTCCTATTTCTTCCACAAGATCTGAGCGACGAAGTCCTTATGAAAAGGCGTCTATTGCTCGTTCGTCGGAGACGTCTTCTGCTGAGTTTTTGATTATACTCCAGCGTTGTATATAAGAGCGTAGCGTTTCGCCTTTCTTCTGCACACATGCTTTAACTTCTTCCAGTGATGCTGGGCGCTTGTAGGTGGAGCGAAAATTTCTTGTGAATTGACTTTCGAGTTCCCCCCAGCTTCCAATGGATTCATCGGGTAGGGTGTTCAACCAGGATCGTGCGGCGCCGGTGAGATGTAACTGCAAACTTTGCATTGCAGTCGCCTTTGTTCCTCCTAGTATCTGTACTGCCTGTAGATAATTTGATAGCCATAAGGTAGGCTCTTGTGACCCGTCGTACTTATTCTGGTCGTGTGGTAGTTTGAATCCTTTGGGTACCCGCGTTTTGCGAACCCTGCGGGTAAAGCATAACGCACCCATATCTTTATCATCGTCTTCGTAATTTTCTTCCCTCCAAGCATGTCGCGATTTGTTTACTCGAGCTTGCGCTATTATACTTCTTGCATCCTCCTTCTTTTTCTGCTGCTTTTTCTCTTCTGATAACTCGCTATAGTCGTTGTCTGCGCGATTGTATCTGAACTTCTCCTTGTGATTTGTCAACTTCGTCTCTGGGCCTTGTTTCCTGATCTTACCTTCTACTATTCTGAGGCTTCGTATCGCGGCTCGGTGCATATCTTCTCGCGGGTCTCCATGCTCTGGTCTTGTGGCTAGTAAATATGCTTGTGCTGCTGCTAATGCTGCCTCTGGCGTTCTTTGTATCAAGTCTTCTTCCTCCTCTTCTAGCTGCGGGGTGGGGCTCCTTGAGTACCTCTCTTCTCTGTCGCATGCTGTCGTCCCCCTGTTATGTTTTGGATCTCCACGCCTTTCTCTGCTATATTCTGAATCTTCACTATAGTCTTCCCAGTATTCTTCCCTTGATATACTGTTGTTGTCTTGAAACATCATGTCTCTTTCCTCCCTTAGTTTCTTCTTGTGTTGGTATAGTGCATACTGATATCCCATTAGAACTTCTCTTCTCGATCCCTCGGGTACTTCTGTACCATGATTAATGGCTGACGTAATCATTCTCCATTCACCAGCCGAGACGTGGACTTTCTCTTTTTCCTTTTTGTTGTGATCTTTCACTTTGTCGACTTGCCTGTCGATCTTTTTACTTCCTTCGCTGTTGTTTCCTTCTTCTGCTTCAGTGATAATGACACATAACTGATGTACTTTGGAGACGCCGCTGCTTCCTACGGCGAAGTCCTTTGCGTTGTTGTGCGTCTGACACGCTTTTTCTTCTGAGTCGAGGTTTTCCTGAATTTCGTCGCTTTCTGCGATTGATGCTTTTTCTAAGCTGACCGGCGAGTTTACCTCACTGGAAGATCCTTCTGATGACTCCAACGCTTCCTCTGTTTTGGGCTTGCTCGCCGACGGATCTGGCTTCGTCGAATCCGAAAGGCGGGATGAACCCGATGGCCCGATGAGGATGCTCAAACTTCCAATTGTTAGTTCCACCTCTTGACTTCCGTCGACTTCTGAATTGCTGTTTGCTAAAAGCGAAAAAGCCGTCGAATTCATGGTTCCAACGCCCAGAGTCCCCACGGTCGGCGCCAATTGACGAGGGTTAACTCGACAAATGTCCTAGATGAAGGACTTAGGATCGGGGAGATAGGGCGTCGGATGAACTCGAAGGTAAAGTTAGTCGAAATAGGTGTATATCAAAAGTAAACTTGGGTGTTCAACCTGGCTTGCTTTCAATCTACCCTACACCGTCCCCTCCTGGCCCCTATATATAGATGGCCAGGTCTCAAGGATCGGGTAGGGTTCGATACAGATTACAAATATCGACATACGGTAATAACTCGTATTCGACTATCATTACAATTGGGCCTAGCTTATCGGGCCCCAGGGGTACTCAACTAACGGGCTCTATTAACTATACCCTTGTCAACCATAGTGGAGAGAAGTTGTTTATTTGTTCAATCATGTTATATTGTTGGGAGTGTGTCCACTAGTGAAAGTATGATCCCTAGGCCTTGTTTCCAAGCATTGCACACCGTTTACTTGCTATTTTGTTACTTGTTTGCTCACAGCGATATTTATTTCACATCACGTTTGCTACTTATAATCATCACTACTACTTGTATTTCACTATCTCTTCACCGAACTAGTGCACCTATACATCTACAAGTGTATTGGGTGTGTTGGGGACACAAGAGACTTTTTGTATCATAATTGCAGGGTTGTTCGAGAGGGGATACCTTTGACCTCTAACCTCCCTGAGTTCGATAAACCTTGGGTGATCCACTTAAGGGAAACTTGCTGCTGTTCTACAAACCTCTGCACTTGGAGGCCCAACAAGTGTCTACAAGAATAGAAGTGCGTAGACATCAGCCTACCTGCTGGTCTAGTCAAAACCGAAGAGTATAGTTTGAAGCCTGGATCGACTTTCATCCATTGGTCTTTTCCCAACAAGGTAGGAACATTCATAGCATATGCAGCCCTAAATTTGGCAACAGAGAAATACTCTGACACATACAGATCAACTTCACCTTCTGCACCCCCTATAACACTCATGAAAAACAATGCGTGTATGCAGGGTATCCCATGAATCTACCATCGCCTACAATAGCATGTCCTATCAACCAAACTCACTGGATACCTCCACTGCCTGTTTTTACTGTCAGTGTAGGTTACCTCAGCCTCCATTCTTTTTCTGATGCATTTCATCTTCAATTATTTTGCCCTGGCATGCAAAGACTTAATCAAAGATGGGAGCATGAGATGGCCAAGATATTTTGTGGCTGTAATTCTTTGACGCAGATCGATCTTTATCATGATCATCTGCCTAATCTTATCAAATATTTGCCACAGCATAAGCCCTTTCAATGACTTGACCTTTGCATTGAAACTCTCCGCAAGGTTACTTGTTACATAGTCTACCTTGCAAATTTCATTGAATTGGCTTCTTGACCACACCCTACCATGATGTTCATCCAAGTACTCCTTCACCCCAGGCTTTTGTTTATACAACACATCCAAATGAAACAGATGCTTCCTAATGCTGCATGTGTATGCAGTTGGCCATGGGTTGTTAGTAAAAACTTTACCCTTGAATTTCTTTGTAAAATTCTATACCAAGTGTCGCATACATTCCCTATGCTCCACTCCAGGGAATACTGCTTCTACTGCACTCTCGAAACCTTTGCAAGCGTTTGTGTGGATAGTAAGTCCTGGTGGATGACCTATAAGGTCGCACAAATTCTGCAGTAACCAAGTCCAACTTTCCTCTGACTCAACCTCCAAAACTCCATAAGCAACAGAGAACATCCAATTGTGTCCATCAACTGCAGTAGCAACAACTAGTTGTCCTTTAAACCTGCCATGAAGAGCTGTTGCATCCATGGCCAAATAAGGCATGCAACCGTCCAGAAAGCCTTTCTAGCAAGCTTTGAAACAAACAAAAGCCCTTCTAAAACATTCCTTCTGCATTATCCTCCCGCTTTTCAATTTGTAGGGAACTGTATGATTGTCTATCGCTACAACACTGCCTGGACTAGCCATCTCCACTTCAGCTTTGAAAGTGTAAAGCAACTGAAAGCTTTCATTCCATGGACCACTGATCCTGTCAAGAGCCATTTCCTTTGCATAGAACATCCTCATGTAAGGTATTTTTATATTAAACTTCTCAGATATCTTGGTTATGAGTGCTGTTGGACCAAGTGATGGAGTTTCTCTCAGCCAATCTATGATTGCATCTGCCAACCACCTAGTCTTCGCTAGCTTTGATTTCTCCTCTGGCGCTCCCGCTCGAGGTGGACAAGTATGGTCGATCAAGTTCTTCTTTATCTGAAACATAATGATAAGGGATGTCAGTAACAGTTAACAAATTTTATACCGTGATCTAAAATACACAACTGGTTGGCGTAGTACCTGAACCACGGTGCTTATGAGCATTGTGGATGCATGTAGCCTCCACCTACACCTCTTGTATGGGCACTTAACTGTGAACCTACCTGGCTCACTTTTAATAACCTCATAATCATTCTTGGTGAGAATGCAATATATAGTAATTGTATTATGGCAGTCCATCATCGTTTGAAATACGGTGCCTTCTGCAAGCTGAGGATCCTCCCTGTTCCACTCAATTATTGGTAAGTCATCACCTTCGTAATCGGCTAAAACGAGGCTGTCATTGTTCTCATCCTTCTCTTCATCATCAGTGTCATCAAATCTGGCACCTCATGCAATATCTTCCATGTATTGATCCTCCATTGCCTGCTTACTGCATCGATCTACCAATTCAGGAAACATCAACTCATCCTCATCATCTTGAGGAGACGGATCCTCTGCATCGTCCTCCACATCGACCGCATGAACGATCTGGCTACCACTAGCATTGGGGACAGATGGTGCTGTTGTGGACCTACAAGGAGCGGGGCGGTGCACACGATTAGCAGAGGCAGCAACAGTAGAGAGACATGATGCCCGACCACCTGATGATGCCCCAACACCAGATGATGCCTGGACCCTATCCACATGGATACGAATTTTACCTACACGGCAAGAATCATTTAAAGCAAAAAGAATTCCCAGATCCTCGTCAGAAATTAGTGGAACATATCTTCCCTCCGTGCTGTTGAAATATTGGAAATCAACTGAATCGCCAGTACCCCAGGGGTACTTAGCGCAGATGTTATCTTATAAATCCCTCAACGAGATGGTGGTTGCAACCACCGCTGGGATGTAAAACCCGCTCACATTATGTTCAAAATCATGCAAAAAGCTAGTATCCAGCCTAACCACCAGCCGAAAAGCCAGCGCTGGATCAATCCTATTCAAAAAGCAACACAGTTAGTTGAGCAACAACGATTCGCGCTCAAAAACTGCCTACTATTAATTCACATAGGCAGACGATGCTTACCCAGATGGAATCCATGCGTTAGATCCCTCCGATTCCCAATCTTCTCCGCAGTTGAGGGGCATAATCGACACACCAGACGGCTGTACAAACTCTACCGTGATAGGGGTAGATCTAGTGGATGTGAAGCCCTCTCCGCCTCCCGAGGGTGGTGGTGGGGGCGGGGGCGGCTCGGGGGCGGACGATGCCATAAGGTAGGAGGGTAGGACGGCGTGGCTGCGGAGGGGTGGTGTGTGAGCTCTTCCAGTCTCGGGCGGAGGGGAAAGCTTTGGGTGAGTGAGAGACCGCCAGTCCGACGTGTCTCATTGGGTCAATAGTCAACACCATTCAAAAGCAACGGTCAATTCACAACCACCGCGACTCCCTAGCCGTCACCGATAACGGTCAAGGCCTCTGACCAGACGGCAACCCTCCCGTCCGAGCGTCTGCGAGGGGTTTCAAACTAGAGGGAGGGGAAAACTGAGGAAAAGTTAAGCGGCTGGGGAAAACTGAGCACAACTAAGGACCCGAGGGCACGAAAATAGAAGACCCATTGTTCTATTCCAGTTTTTTTGGGCAGATATTGTTTATTCATTTATTGGTTATGCTTTTGGGCTAAACAACATGCAAAAGAACAATTTTTTTGTTTGGGCACTTTCTCTATGATTGCTGCCTAAATATTGGAGCATTATGTATGTGCAGATCTTGATGATCTTGATGAGGATGGAGATGACTCAGACACGAGCACAATGGAGGATATTTCGCAGTTCATTTTGCTAACCAGCCACCCACCCCCTCACCCGGTGTCGGCTTCTTCACTTTCACTTGTGTTGCTTTTACCGCGCTGATCCTTTAGTAAATTGTTTGGCCTTCTGGCAGCATCTGCACTCAATTTGAGTTGCAATAACTTTATGATAATATCGTATGATATTTCTGGATTTGATTGGTGTGGAGACCCAACATACGACTGCATGTGTAGTATGCAAGTCATTGACATAACACCAATGAAACACCGTCTCACTAGTATTACACCCATCAGAGTGGTACAACAGAAACATCACAGGTCCATGGTATGTCTAAAGGATTACAATTTTCAGCATACAGAAGATCTTCAGAACCTCCTCAATAGGTAGAGGTTTGATACGTCTCCAACGTATCCATAATTTTTGAGGCTCCATGCTTGTTTTTACACCATTTGCTTAGTGTTTCGTTACACTTAGTGGCATTTTTATGCATTTTCCAGAACTAACCTATTAACGAGATGCCACAGTGCTAGTTTCCTGTTTTCTGCTGTTTTTGTGTTTCAGAAAAGTTACACAGGAAATATTCTCGGAATTGGACGAAACAAAAGCCGGACGTCCAAAAATTTACCGAAGCTTCCAGAGAACCGAAGAGGAGACGGAGAGGGGCCACAGGGCACCCACACCACAGGGCGGCGCGGCCTAGGGCTGGCCCGCGCCCCCTGATATGTCTCAAACATATCTATAATTTTTGATGCTCCGTGCTTGTTTTTACACCATTTGCTTAGTGTTTCGTTACACTTCGTGGCACTTTTATGCTTTTTCTGGAACTAACCTATTAACAAGTCACCATAGTGCCAGTTCCCTTTTTTTTGCTATTTTTGTGTTTCAGAAAAGCTACACAGGAAATATTCTCAGAATTGGATGAAACCAAAGCCAGTCGCCCAGAATTTCACCGAAGCTTCCATAGAACCGAAGAGGAGATAGAGTGGGGCCACGAGGGCCCCACACACCAGGGCGGCACGGCCAGGGGCTGGACCGCGCCCCCTATGTGTGAGACCGCCTCGGTCCACTCCTGACGATGCCCCTTCGCCTATAAAGACCCCCCGACGGGAAAAACCTAAATACCCAATCACTTTTCCAGAACACATCGCGATCTGCCGCCGCCATCGACCTGAAGATCGGGAGGGCCCAGAAGCTCTTCCCGGCACCCTATCGGAGAGGGGAATCACCACCGGAGGTCTTCTTCATCTCCATGCTTGCCTCCGGAGCGATGAGTGAGTAGTCTACCTTGGACTATGGGTCCATAGCAGTAGCTAGATGGTTGTCTTCTCCACCATGTGCTTCATGTTTAGATCTCATGAGCTGCCTTGCATGATTGAGATCACCGTTATGTAATTCTACATGTTTGCTTTGTTGGGATCCGATGAATATTGGTGTTATGCTTGAGTTGATGTACTAAAATTTATCTTATGTTATTTCTAAGTTGTTTATGATCTTGCATGCTCTCCGTTGTTAGTAGCTATCTTGGCCGAGTAGTTGCTAGTGACTCCAAGAGGGGGTATTTATGCTCGATAGTGGGTTCATGCCTCTATTTAATCTGGGGGAGTGACAGAAACCTCTAAGGTTGTAGATGTGCTGTTGCTACTAGGGGGAAAACAACATTCATATGCTCGAGGGCATATGCTTTGTTTACATTACACACTTTGCTTAATGCAATTATCTGTTGTTCGCAACTTAATACTTGTGGAGTTCTCGGATTGATTCTCCACAAGTGGATTATTAGTCATAGATGCAGTTGGATGGCGGTCTATGTATCTTGTTGTAATGCCCAGAGTAAATCTCATAGTGATCCTCTCATCATATGCACGTTGTCTTTATTCTATCAATTGCCCAACTGTAATTTGTTTACCCAGCATGTATTATTTTATCTTATGGAGAGACACCACTAGTGAACTGTGGACCCCGGTCCTATTTCCTTTATATTGCTATCACCTATTTACTTTACTCGCACTGTTTACTTTACTCGCATACTATTATCACTTTCCACTCGATATGCTCATACCCTTTGTTTCAAGCAAACCTGTGAGATTGACAACCTCATCGTAAGTTGGGAACAAAGTATTTGGTTGTGTTATGTGCAGGCTCCACGTTGCTACTAGTTGAAGACGCACTAACAAGAAATCGTTAACGGCTCCCTTGTTAGAGCATCACGCAGCTAGTTGGCATCACCTTCAGTCGTTTGGCTTTCTCCTACTGGATTGACTACCTTGGTTTCTTACTGAGGGAAAAGCTTGCTGCTATATTCATCACACCTTGCTCTTGGGGTTTTCCAACTGGCCGGTAATTTACTCGGCTTCATCAAGCTATTTCTGGCGCCGTTGCCGGGGAGGAAGAAGACTTCTGCAAGGGGAGTTTCGCACACACATCCTTTACTTTGTTTTAAGTTTTGCTTTACTTTATTTTTACTTGCATCGTTTTACCAAAAACCCAAAAAAATTAGAATCATTTGTAGTTGTTTTTACTTGCTTGCTTTCAGTCTTGTTAGAATGAGTAATCCTGAAGTTGAAGTTCGTACCTTCAAGCAACAAGGGGGAGAAAGCTTGAAAGATGCTTGGTACCGTATTAGTAATTCCCATCATAGGTGTACAAACAAGCATTCTACCATGATCCTCCTTAGAAATTTTTATGTTGGTATAACTAGTTGGTATAGGTACGTTCTTGATACTCTTGCAGGAGGTAATTTTCTGGGTACCCCCGCTCTTGAAGCATGCACTTTAATTGAAAGTTTAGTGGGAGTACCACCTATTCATGTTGTTAAAACTGAGGTCACTTTGGAGGAAGTTTTAGAAAAGCTTAGCTCTTTAGAAAAAAGTTTTCCAAATATCCTTGATAATGCTAGCCGAGTTAATGAAGCGATAGAAAGTATCGGTAAGAGAATCACTGTTTTAGAAGCTAGCACTACTCTTGATAGTCAAAACCTTAGGATTGGGAAACTAGAGGAATCCATGGAAACTTTAAGTTCAATTTTCTCTTCTCTTAAGTTTAAGAAAGAGAAAGCTTTTAGTGGAAAAGAGCAAAAATTTATGTATGTTCCCAAGGTGTCTGTTCCTAAACCACAGCATGTTTTTAAAATTGGTAAGACTTTTAGTTCAACTAAGAGTGACTTGCAGGTTGAATCATCTTCGAGAACCTCTAAAGTGCCTAGTGTGGTAAGTGGTGATCTTGAGGAAACATTTGATCTTGATGCTTCCTCACTTGATATTACTTGATTCGCAATTTTCTGCGCCTAGTTTAAAGGCGTTAAAGAAAAGCACTCTTGGGAGATAACCCAATGTTTTTACATTCAATTCTTTTTCTATTATTTGAGTCTTGGAAGTTATTATTACTATAATGACCTCTCCTTATCCTTTTTATTTCGTTTTTGTGCCAAGAGAAGCCTCTAATTTGAGCGAGGTAAGATTTGGGGATGTTGCTGTCCTAAAACTGTTTTTGGTGCTGCACCGTAACAATTCGTGAAAATTCTCTGTATATCTTTTGGACCTGCGATTTTTTGTGCATATGCCCCAGGTTATATCCAAACTTTCATTAGTGGAACACTTTTTTGATTTGAGCAACAGAAAACCCTCTAAAAATTCGACCTTTGTCAGCTGTTCTGTTTTGACATATTTCTGCCAATATTTGTGTTTGCCGCTTTATCGCTTTCTTTTTGAGTTCTTTTGATCACGGAACTTTTGGGGAAGTTGCTACAGTAGTATATACTTTATATGTGGTGGTTTTGAGTTGAAACCTGAAGCAAAAAGGGTTGATTCTATGTTATGCTTACACTAATGTTGCTAATAGAATTGTGTTTAGTTTTGTATGAAGGAAGTTTTCAAGTGTAGGGATCGGAGAGTGATGAGATGAGTTGAAGAATGGACAAAAGCTCAAGCTTGGGGATGCCCATGCATCACCCCAAGAAATATCCAAGAAGTACAAGCGTCAAAGCTTGGGGATGCCCCCGAGGCACCCCTTCTTCATCGGCAAAAATCAGGTCACCTTTCAAGACACTATTTTTATTGCTTCATGCATTATGCGTTTTTCTTGGAGTGTTAGTTGTTTTTAGTTTTCAGTTTAGTTTAGTTTTGTTTGCTGCAATAAATGGTTGGACCCCAACAAATTTATTTTGGAGAAGTTGCCCTGCTTTCCATTTGCCAAGAACACTCCGTTATTCATTCTTATAATTTCAACGAGTGTTCTTCTTTTTCTAGAACTACGTTTAGTTTTCGATTTTTGCCTTGATTTGTGTTTAGATCTTGTTATATCTTTTCATCAAGGTGTATTTTTGCCTCTGGTCCTTATTGGTTTTCATCAAAAGAGGTGTTTATAAAAAGTTTGAATGGTGTTGGAAAAGAGAAAAAGCTTTATGCAAAAAGTGGTACAAGAAGGTGCTTGTGTAGACTGCGGCCTAGGCTTTTTCATGTCGTGCTTGATGTCTTTTTGATAGTATGCTTAGTGGTTTTGCTGTAGCATGACTTGTCTCAAATAACTGAGATTGCTTAATGAACCTTTGAAAAAATCATGTATTGTTTTAATTGTTTGGAAGCATTATTTTGGTTTTCTCCTTGATGCTTTATTTGGGTTGACTTGGCGCATGCTCACACATGTTAGACTCTTACAAATTCGCCAATAGCCTCTATGATCATTTATTTTTTGACTTTTGATGCCATCTTATGCTTCTTTTAATGTCGGTTTGTCGCTTTGCATGATTATGGCCGTTATTGCTCTCTTAGTTGGTCGCTTCTAGTCTTTTGCTAGCCTTCATTTTGTACTGAGATGAGCTCTACTCGTGCATCCAACTCCTAAAAACCAAGTTTGCCAAAGTGTCCACCATACATACCTATTAGCAATTTGCTATTCCAAAGTACATTTGACTTGCTTTTATCTACTCTTCAAATTAAACTCTTACCAGTGTTATGCAAAAATTGGTCAGTAAAGTTCTCACGAACCGGATGGCACACTTTATTTTTCTCGTTCTAAAAAATTTGACATTGTGGTCTCTTATGTTGAGTTGTTATGCTTGCAAGTTGTAAGTTGAGAATTAGCCCAGCCATGCCGTCATGGGGCAACCTTTCAATATTGCACTTCTTATTTGAGTTGATATCGTGATCTTTTGTTTATGGATACTCGCGTTTGAAATGAATTGGGAATCTTGCGGGATCATGGAGTTTGTATATGTGTTAGCGAAACGCCTGGGCCGCTGATACGTCTCCAACGTATCTATAATTTTTGATGCTCCATGCTTGTTTTTACACCATTTGCCTATTGTTTCGTTACACTTCGTGGCACTTTTATGCATTTTCCGGAACTAACCTATTAACGAGTTGCCACAGTGCCAGTTCCCTGTTTTCTGTTGTTTTTATGTTTCAGAAGTGATACACAGGAAATATTCTCAGAATTGGACGAAACAAGTTCCTGAAGCCTTATTTTACCCGGAAGCTTCCAGAGATCCGAAGGAGAGTAGGAGGGGGGCCACCAGGGCCCCACACACCAGGCTCGCGCGGCCAGGGGCCTGGCCGCGCCACCATGACGTGAGGGCCCCTGGCCCCACTCCTGACATCGCCCATTCGCCTATAAAGACCCCCCGACGGGAAAAACCTAAGTACCCGATCAATTTTCCAGAACACATTGCGATCCGCCGCCGCCGTCGACCCGAAGATTGGGAGAGTCCAGAAGCTCTTCCCGGCACCCTGCCAGAGAGGAGAATCACCACCGAAGGTCTTCTTCATCGCCATGCTTGCCTTCAGAGCGATGAGTGAGTAGTCTACCTTGGACTATGGGTCCATAGCAGTAGCTAGATGGTTGTCTTCTCTACCATGTGCTTCATGTTTAGATCTCATGAGCTGCCCTACATGATTGAGATCACCGTTATGTAATTCTACATGTTTGGTTTGTTGGGATCCGATGAATATTGGTGTTATGATTGAGTTGCTGTACTGAATATTATCTTATGTTATCTCTATGTTGTTTATGATCTTGCATGCTCTCCGTTGTTAGTAGCTATCTTGGCCGAGTAGTTGCTAGTGACTCCAAGAGGGGGTATTTATGCTCGATAGTGGGTTCATGCCTCTATTTAACCTGGGGGAGTGACAGAAACCTCTAAGGTTGTAGATGTGCTATTGCTACTAGGGAGAAAACAACATTCATATGCTCAAGGGCATATGCTTTGTTTACATTACACACTTTGCTTAATGCAATTATCTATTGTTCGCAACTTAATACTTGTGGAGTTCTCGGATTGATTCGCCACAAGTGGATTATTAGTCGTAGATGCAGTTGGATGGCGGTCTATGTATCTTATTGTAATGCCCATAGTAAATCTCATAGTGATCTTCTTGACATATCACGTTTATCTTTATTCTATCAATTGCCCAACTGTAATTTGTTTACCCAGCATGTGTTATTTATCTTATGGAGAGACACCACTAGTGAACTGTGGACCCCGGTCCTATTTCCATCATATTGCTATCACCTGTTTACTTTACTCGCACTGTTTACTTTACTCGCATACTATATTGTTTTCCACTCGATACACTCATAACCTTTGTTTCAAGCAAATCGGTGAGATTGACAACCTCATCGTAAGTTGGGAGCAAAGTACTTGGTTGTGTGTGTGTGCAGGTTCCGCGTTGCAGCTAGCAAGCAATGCTTGGACGAGGCGCCATATATAAATTGTCCGAAGTTGTCGCAAACTAGCAAGCATCACCTTCAATCATTTGTCTATCCTCTCCAAGAACGATATTAAACCTTGGTTTCTTAACTGAGGGAAAACGAGCTGCTATACTCATCACACCTTCCGCTTGGGGTTCCCAACGGGCTGTTCATTCACCACGCATCAGCCGCCAATCTAAGCCATGCATAATTCATGGTGGAAATTTGCAGCATGCCCATAGTGGACATTCGACGACGCATCTCAAAATAAAAAGCTATACAAATGGTAAATAAAAGAGATGTCAAGGTGTTCATTGTCTGCTTGTCATGTCATTTTGATGTGGGCTTGTTCCATGTCATCGGGCATGGAGGTACCCCGTTGGCGGTTCTCGATGATACGTGTATACTTACAATGACAAGAGCTTGCTTGGGACTCTAAGTAAAGTAGCATGAGGTTTGGGTACTCGTATTCATGGGACACGAGGTTTTCAACTTATGATTTGTCAAGCATATGCAGCATAAGTGTTCTTGCATTAACTTTAACCATTCAAGATGCTTATGATGGGGGCAATGAGAGCTCAAAGCCGGTAAGTACCATAATTTTTGAAGGTTTATAAAACTTGCAATCACTGCTTCCCTCCGCGAAGGGCCTTTCTTTTACTTTTATGTTGAGTCTCCACCTTCTACCTTTATGCACCATTAAGATAGCATAGTTGTCATCCTTAGTATAATGTGCATTGTCCCAAAGTTTTCATTGATTGATTCATGATGTTGGTTTCACTTGTTCTTAAATTATTTGTATCTAGTCGCCCTCTTAAACTTGAAGGTGTCCTATGCATTTATGTTTTGCTCTCCATGAAGGACAAGCTGAAAACCATTTGTATGTTTTTCCTTATGATTTGAACACACATTTGACTTTCATTATTTCATTTTCATGATCTTTTGTTTGTATTCCTTTTCATGTTATAACATGGTTGCTAAATTTCTTCTATCAAGATTATGTCTTTCATGCCCATGTTTTAAGTTCTTTTGATCCCAGCGCACAACGCTTATATACATGATCAAGATTGTGTAGGTGCATGTCACCTAAAAAATTATTTCTTTTATTATCACTTACCTACTCGAGGACGAGCAGGAGTTAAGCTTGGGGATGCTGATACGTCTCAAATGTATCTATAATTTTTGATGCTCCATGCTTGTTTTTACACCATTTGCTTAGTGTTTTGTTACACTTCATGGCACTTTTATGCATTTTCTGGAACTAACCTATTAACAAGTCGCCACAGTGCCAGTTCCCTGTTTTCTGCTGTTTTTGTGTTTTAGAAAAGCTACACAGGAAATATTCTCAGAATTGGACGAAACCAAAGCCAGTCGCCCAGAATTTCACCAAAGCTTCTAGAGAACCGAAGAGGAGATGGAGTGGGGCCATGAGGGCCCCACACACCAGGGCGGCGCGACCAGGGGCTGGGCCGCGCCCCCTATGTGTGAGACCGCCTTGGTCCACTCCTGACGATGCGCCTTCGCCTATAAAGACCCCCCGATGGGAAAAACCTAAATACCCGATCACTTTTCTAGAACACATCGCGATCCGCCGCCGCCGCCGCCGTCGACCCAAAGATCAGGAGGGTCCAGAAGCTCTTCCCGGCAGAGGCGAATCGCCATCGGAGGTCTTCTTCATCGCCATGCTTTCCTCCGGAGCGATGAGTGAGTAGTCTACATTGGACTATGGGTCCATAGCAGTAGCTAGATGGTTGTCTTCTCCACCATGTGCTTCATGTTTAGATCTCATGAGCTACCTTGCATGATTGAGATCACCGTTATGTAATTCTACATGTTTGGTTTGTTGGGATCCGATGAATATTGGTGTTATGCTTGAGTTGATGTACTAAAATTTATCTTATGTTATCTCTATGTTGTTTATGATCTTGCATGCTCTCCGTTGTTAGTAGCTATCTTGGCCGAGTAGTTGCTAGTGACTCCAAGAGGGGGTATTTATGCTCGATAGTGGGTTCATGCCTCTATTTAATCTGGGAGAGTGACAGAAACCACTAAGGTTGTAGATGTGCTGTTTGCTACTAGGGGAAAATCAACATTCATATGCTCGAGGGCATATGCTTTGTTTACATTACAGACTTTGCTTAATACAATTATCTGTTGTTCGCAACTTAATACTTGTGGAGTTCTCAGATTGATTCGCCACAAGTGGATTATTAGTCATAGATGCAGTTGGATGGCGGTCTATGTATCTTGTTGTAATGCCCAGAGTAAATCTCATAGTGATCCTCTCATCATATGCACGTTGTCTTTATTCTATCAATTGCCCAACTGTAATTTGTTTACCCAGCATGTATTATTTTATCTTATGGAGAGACACCCCTAGTGAACTGTGGACCCCGGTCCTATTTTCTTTATATTGCTATCACCTGTTTACTTTACTCGCACTGTTTACTTTACTCGCATATTATTATCACTTTCCACTCGATACGCTCATACCCTTTGTTTCAAGCAAATCGGTGAGATTGACAACCTCATTGTAAGTTGGGAACAAAGTATTTGGTTGTGTTGTGTGCAGGCTCCACGTTGCTACTGGTTGAAGACGTGCTAACAAGAAATCATTAACGGCGCCCTTGTTAGAGCATCACGCAGCTAGTGGGCATCACCTTCAGTCGTTTGGCTTTCTCCTACTGGATTGACTACCTTGGTTTCTTACTGAGGGAAAAGCTTGCTGTTATATTCATCACACCTTGCTCTTGGGGTTTTCCAACTGGCCGGTAATTTACTCGGCTTCATCACCCCCTGGTGGTGAGGCCACCCTGGCCCACTTCTAACGACGCCCCTTCGCCTATAAAGACCCCCCAACGGGAAAAACCTACATACCCGATCAATTTTCTAGAATACATGGCGATCCGCCGCCGCCATCAACCCGAAGATCGGGAGGGTCCAGAAGCTCTTCCCGGCACCCTGCCAGAGAGGGGAATTGCCACCGGGGGTCTTCTTCATTACCATGCTTGCCTCCGGCGCGATGAGTGAGTAGTCTACCTTGGACAATAGGTCCATAGCAGTAGCTAGATGGTTGTCTTCTCCACCATGTGCTTTATGTTTAGATCTCGTGAGCTGCCTTACATGATCGAGATCACCGTTATGTAATTCTACATGTTGTGTTTGTTGGGATCCGATGAATATTGGTGTTATGATTGAGTTGATGTACTAAATTTTATCTTATGTTATCTCTAAGTTGTTTATGATCTTGCATGCTCTCCGTTGTTAGTAGCTATCTTGGCCGAGTAGTTGCTAGTGACTCCAAGAGGGGGTATTTATGCTCGATAGTGGGTTCATGCCTCTATTTAATCTGGGGGAGTGACAGAAACCTCTAAGGTTGTAGATGTGCTGTTGCTACTAGGGGAAAACAACATTCATATGCTCGAGGGCATATGCTTTGTTTACATTACACACTTTGCTTAATGCAGTTATCTGTTGTTCGCAACTTAATACTTGTGGAGTTCTCAAATTAATCCGCCACAAGTGGATTATTAGTCATAGATGTAGTTGGATGGCGGTCTATGTATCTAGTTGTAATACCCAGAGTAAATCTCATAGTGATCCTCTCAACATATCACATTGTCTTTATTCTATCAATTGCCCAACTATAATTTGTTTACCCAGCATGTGTTATTTTATCTTATAGAGAGACACCACTAGTGAACTGTGGACCCCGGTCCTATTTCATTTGCATTGCTATCACATGTTTACTTTACTCGCACTATTTACTTTACTCGCATACTACTATTATTTTCCACTCGATACGCTCATACCCTTTGTTTCAAACAAACCGGTGAGATTGACAACCTCATCGTAAGTTGGGAACAAAGTATTTGGTTGTGTTGTGTGCAGGTTCCACATTGCTACTGGTTGAAGACGCGCTAACAAGATATCGTTAACGGCGCCCTTGTTAGAGTGTCACGCAGCTGGTGGGCATCACCTTCAGTCGTTTGGCTTTTTCCTACTGGATTGACTACCTTGGTTTCATAACTGAGGGAAAACTTGCTGCTATATTCATCAAACCTTCTCTTGGGGTTTCCAACTGGCCGGTCATTTACTACACATTCCTACGTCAACTTGGCAACATAAGTTTCTGTCGCCGTTGCCGAGATTTAAGAAGAAGCTTCCACATCATCATCATCGTGCCATCAACAAGTTTTCTGGCGCCGTTGCCGGGGAAAAAGAAGACTTCTACAAGAGGAGTTTCACATGCATATCCTTTACTTTGTTTTAAGTTTTGCTTTTACTTTATTTTTACTTGCATCGTTTTATCAAAAATATAAAAAAATTAGTTCCTACTATAGTTGTTATTTTTGTAGGTCTGTTATTGTCTTGCTTTATCATGCTTTCTATCAATGGTTGGTTTCTTTGATACTAAATCTTTTTTGCAAGGTGGGTTCACGGAAGAGCAGCAAAATTATTATGAGGAACACCGCTTGTCATAAAAGGGGAAACACTTATGGGAACAAATCAATAGGTTGTATATCATTGCTAGAAACGTGTGCTCTACTTATAATGTTACTTATTGCTTTGATAGATCTTGTTGCTGTAGGAGGTATAAACACCTCCCTTTTCAATGTGAGTATAATGATGATGTTACCATATCTTCTTATATTAATGGAAATTATGAATTTTATGATGTGGAACAAATTGAAGAATTTATTGCTTGGAAGGGTGCATTTGAACTTGCTTATTTGCTTGAAAATACTGATGATGCACCTTATAAATATGAGGTTTATGATATACTTACATTTTTCTTTGATAATTACAAGGAAGAAAATGGCTATATTCTTAAATATCTTAATAGATGCTCTCCAACAGAAGAGACTAATGCCTTGAAGGAGCCTATGGAAGAAGAAATTGCTGAAACTGGAAGCTCATTGGATGAAAAAGAGGAGGAGAGTGATGATCAAGAGGAGGAAGAATGGAGTTACCCATGTCTACCTCCCAATAAGAGTAACTCTTTAACTAATACCATATTTGATCGCCCTCCATGCTTAACAAAGGAGGGTGAGTGTGATATTTATATTAATGAGTTCGTTCATGATGCTACTGAAAATTATTATGAGAGAGGAAATAATGGTTGTTGGAATTCTCATGTTACTAAAACACCTCTCTTTATATTGAAAGTTCCAAAGTTGCTCTTGTTTTATCTACCCATACTTGTGACTATGTGCTTCTTTAATTTATTTTCTTACAAGATTCCTATGCATAGGAAGTGGGTTAGAATTAAATGTGTTTTATATTTGCTCCTTGATGCTCTTTTTGGCTTCCATTCAAGATATTTCTTATGTGAGCATCTTCTCAAATTACTGCGCCTAGCTCAAAGGCGTTAAAGAAAAAAGCACTCTTAGGAGATAACCCAATGTTTTTACTTTCAGTACTTTTTATTTTATTTGAGTCTTGGAAGTTATTACTACTGTAATAACCGCTCCTTATCCTTTTTATTTCGTTTTTGTGCCAAGAGAAGCCTCTAATTTGAGTGAGGTAAGATTTGGGGATGTTGCTGTCCTGAAACTGTTTTCGGTGCTCCACCGTAAAAATTCGTGAAAATTCTCGGAATATCTTTTGGACCTGCGATTTCTTGCGCATATGCCCCAGGTTATATCCAAACTTTCATTAGTTGAACACTTTTCTATTTAAGCAACATAAAACCCTCTAAAAATTCGACCTTTGTCAGCTGTTCTGTTTTGACAGATTTCTGCCAATATTTGTGTTTGCCGCTTTATCGCTTTCTTTTTGAGTTCTTTTGATCACGGAACATTTGGGGAAGTTGCTACAGTAGTATATGCTTTATATGTGGTAGTTTTAGGTTTAAACCTGAAGCAAAAAAGGTTGATTCAATGTTATGCTTACACTAATATTGCTAATAGATTTGTGTTTAGTTTTGTATGAAGGAAGTTTTCAAGTGTAGGGATTGGAGAATGATGAGATGAGTTGAAGAATGGACAAAAGCTCAAGCTTGGGGTTGCCCATGTCACCCCAAGAAATATCCAAGAAGTACAAGCGTCAAATCTTGGGGATGCCCCCGAGGCACCCCTTCTTCATCGGCAAAAATCAGGTCACCTTTCAACACACTATATTTTTATTACTTCATGCATTATGCATTTTTCTTGGAGCGTCACTTGTTTTTAGTTTTCAGTTTAGTTTAGTTTTGTTTGCTGCAATAAATGGTTGGACCCCAACAAATTTCTTTTGGAGAAGTTGCCTTGCTTTTCATTTGCCAAGAACACTCGTTGAACGATAAGAGTGAAAAACAGACTTGATCGAGTGTTCTTCTTTTTCTAGAACTGCGTTTAGCTTTCAATTTTTGCCTTGATATGTGTTCAGATCTTGTTATATCTTTTCATCAAGGTGTGTTTTGACGTCTGATCCATGTTGGTTTTCATCAAAAGAGTTGTTTATAAAAAGTTCGAATGGTGTTGGAAAAGAGAAAAAGCTTTATGCAAAAAAGTGGTACAAGAAGGAGCTTGTGTAGACTACGGCCTAGGCTTTTGCATGTCTGTAGCGTACCTGTGCTTTATTTGTGCTAGTCCTGGATCGACTGCAAGCACACACAGTTACAAGATGAAATACCAAGAATACAAATGTCTTTATTACAACGCTTGATCCACAAATAACATAGTTCTTTTACAACTTGAAAGACACAATGCCAAAATCCTATTACAACTCTAGAAAAGACTAAGTAAATGAACTACAAGTCTTCTTCTCTTCATAGCTCCACAGGCAGACGTGTTGGACGAAGATTCGTGACCATAGCGCAGCAACCTTCAATCTTCTTAGTAGCCACCTGCAACATGATACGTTGTAGCCACGGAGGGTCAATACTTTGAATGTATTGGCAAGATGTCACTTTGGTGGACTCAATGTCACCTACACGTATATGCTATTTGGCCAGGTGGAGTTTAACTTAGCAAAAGCAAGCTTTTCTTATCTTTGTAAAACTCAAATTTTCCTTAGCAAAATTTTGTCAAGAAGGAACTTTTACTACCCAAGTTTACCCATCAAGTTTTTAACTTAGCGAAATTGGGATGAGGAGATTCTTGAACAGATTCAACATCATATCACTCAAAATTGTCCGTAACCGGGGACACGGCTAAGTACTTAGTTCTAAACACTCTGCAGAGGTGGTGCACTTTTCCCACAAGACTTAGTTAACCCATTTTGCCATGAGACTCATTTTGCCTCAAATGGCCAAGTGAAAACTAAGACGGGGCCTTTCAGAAGCATTCCCTCAGACCAAACGGACGCGTTCCAACCTACCAACATCTACCACCCTCTATCCGCCTGGCTTGAGTCCTTGCAGCTTAGTTGACCAAGACAGAGCCCATATGTCTTGTGGTTGCACTGGAAGCTTCATGACTTGAACGTCTCCAATCTCTTTGCTCCTGGGTGGCCGTCCAAAAGTGAGATACACCTGGTGGTTTAGAGGTTCGACGACATGACCCCAGGGAACCACTCAACATAACCCAAACAAAGCCACATCCACCCAGGTGATTCATTAAGTTAGTTTTTTTCTTAGTTTTTTGCAAAACAAGGTTTTTAACACTTAGCCAAAAATATGTGTTAACCCTTCCCACAACAAGTGTAAAACAAAGTCTTATAGCAGCAGCAATTCTACTAGGAGATGCAAAGCTAGGCAAAAGACTTAGCATAGAAAAATCTAGCAAGCTAAGACATAAACTCATAAAAACCACCTATACATGCATCTTCTACTAGAAGAGCTACTAGTAACAAAAACTTTCAGTGGGACAAGGGAACATGGTGACACTTGCCTTGATTATTATTTCCGCTAAAACACTCCTCGCAATCACAGGGTTCGCAGTCCAGGCAATCTATCATGACAAACAATTTCCAATCAATACACAACAGTAAAAAACATAACAATGCAATATGCATGCATTACAGAAACAAAAATAAGTATTAAAGCCTTTATGAATTATTTTCTATAATAGAAAAGAGACATATACATGCATTAATGCATTCTGCAAACTTTCAGTATGAAAATAGTTTATAAAATCATGAAACAGGTGTACATGGTTAGACAAAGTAATTAGCTTTCAAATGCCGTTGGAATCATAATTTTATAAGTTACAGAAATTAAAATATGCGCAAAATACACTTTATAAGAGTTCTAAATTAGATAAAAAAATTGTAGTGTAACAAATAAAACTAATGGTAAATAAAAATAGCTTGCATTTTTCTGAATCCAACGGTATATTATTTAGAAAAATCCGACTTGTGAAACTCGAGATATGAATTTTCCAAGTTTCGTACGTAATGTGACTATAAAACGAAAATTCGGAAAATAACTGGAAAAGTTAGCGCGATGTGGCGAGATCTAATTGGCCGATACCCCTTCGCGCGGATCAACGTTATAAGCCGTTAGATCTAAACGAAATCTGCGGTCAGGATTTCATCTTTCTGGAAGCTCACTGGAAAAAGAAGATGGCGACGGCTCGACGGCGACGATCGCCAGCGACGGTCTCCGGCGGCTGCTGCGGAGGCGAGGCGGTGGACGGTGGGCGGCGGGGCGCGACGGTCACGGTGGCGTCCTCGGTGACGTCACCTTCCTCCTCTATCAGCGGCTATTGGCGGATGGAGACGACAACAGTGCGCAAACTCCGGCGAAGAATTCCTCCGTCTATGCGGCCCTGCGAGAGAGGAGAAGAGGTGAGGGGGGCGCGGTAGAGAGAGGGGAAAGGAATAGAGGAAAAGGGGCGGCTCAGGGTGGTCTGTAGCGGGCGGCCCAAGCTCATACCGAGCGGCATGGCGGTGGCGGCGGCGAGCTCCGTGGGGCGGCTAGGGTTTGCGAAAAAAAGCAGAAAAGAACGACAAGGGGGTGCTAGGGGGCTTTATAGGGAGGGGGAATGCAGGGATCGAACGAGAGTTCCCGATTCTCGTGGAGATCAGGTCCGGTTTTGGTTCAAGTAACGTGTTCCTGATAAACACGAACGAGCCGAGCTAAGAGATAACACATGGGGCCCGCCAGTTAGGTAGAAAAAAAATAAAAGAAAGAAATAGGGAAAGGAAGCAGATGCGCGGCTGCTCAAACCTGAGAATGGGGCAAAACCCACCCCTTATCCAACCCCCACCGTTGGAATTAATCTAATTATTTAATCCAAACCAAACCAACCCCTTTTTCTCTTAACCCGCCCCGCACGATATTTCTGTCCACCCCGCCCCGCCCCGCATGGGGAATCTTGGACTGAACCCGCGGGTTCAACCCGTGGATTACTGACAAAGCAGCTCAGCTGCTAGTCGCTCACGCTAGCTCTCGCTGGCTGCTAGCTCACTGCTGAGTGCTCACTGCTCAATGCTATTTTGCAATTAAAAACTCCTGAAAATTATAAAATAAATATATGGATAAAATATACACAAGAAGATGGATCCTTAAATTGAAAATCATAAAAAAATACCATGGAATATACACAAGGCTGATACAACTAAAAAGAAATATCACAAGAGCATATTCATAAATTAAATCATAATACCACAAAAACATTAGGAAATTTCTAGAAATCCATATTACAAGTTCCAAATTAGCTTGACCAAGCCACACTTGACCAAGCCACACTTGACCAAGACATTATACTGGGAACCAACAGGAGGCTTCATTATGTTTCTTGCCGTCAGTTCCTTGGCCAGCTACAACTGTTGCTGCTTCATGTTGCTGCTCCACGTTGCTGCTCCACGTATTGAGGTGAACAAATGGCAGGGGCTGCAATGGTGAAAATAGAGCAAAGTGTGAAACAGGGCAGCAAGATTACTTCAAAAACTTAAACTTTGATGCATATAGGTTCAGTAGCGGCTAAATAAAGAAAAAAAAAGGAAAAGAGACTAATAAATAGAGCAAAGTTTCAGACTAAACAACATGCAGTACCTTAAGATTAGACAGTTTGGGCCTGCGAGTTTGGACCTCCCGTGCTTGGAACTTCAATATTTGGGACTTTAATAAGCCAGTCTTTTCCACAAACTAAAGCTTCCAATGCATACGGTTTTAGTGAGCTCCGTGTATCTCGAAGAATTCTTCCACTACAACTGAATGCTGACTCGGACGACACAGTACTAAGGGGTACAACAAGAAAATCACGAGCCATAGCTGAGAGGACAGGGTATTTTTCAGCATTTGATTTCCACCATTTGAGTATATCAAAGGATCCAACTGAGCTTTCAACGAAATTCTCCTCCAGGTATGCATCTAGCTCTGACCTTGGCTGAATGTTGGCTCTCCGCCTTGACCTATATCGAGCAAATGCTTCATCAAGTTTCCTTTTACCCAGAATAGGTGATCCCACATTAATCTTGGCTTCTTGAGGCACCAAGTGCTCGTTGCTTCTCTTGACTTGCTCCTCATATAGATCATAGTACAGCCTCATCGTTTTGCTTATCGAATCCATGGCCGTCTCAATGTGTTCAAAATCCTCACAGTATTCTTCAAAAAAGAAGTCCAGGTATTCTACTTTTTTCCTTGGATCAAGTACTGTGGCGATGACAAGGACATCACTAATTTTGGCTTCTTTCCAGTACTTGTCAAACTTCATACCCATAGATATAGACAAATTCATCATATTAGCACTCGCTTTCCATTGAGGATCCCTTAGGGCATTACGGATGCACAACAACATATGAAGGAAGTGTTGTGAAGTTGGCTTTCTATCAGCTGAGACTGCATTTGTAGCTTCTTCAAAAGCTCCAAGAAAGTCACAGATGACTTCAGCGTTCATCCACTCTTTCACATCAGGTGCAGCTTCACCATTCTCGCTTGCATAGCTGTTTAGGACTCCCCTATATTTGATAGCTTCGACAAGCATGTGGAAAGTCAAATTCCATCTGGTTGGAATGTCAAGGTAAAGACCAGCCCTCTCAGGTAGCCCTTTATTGATGGCAAGAGTATTGAATGCTTGGATTCTCCCACCCGAAGAATTGACATGCCTAAACAGGTCATGTATCTTTTCTATTGCATCATGCATATGGGTTGTTCCATCTTGAACAACGAGGTTCAATATATGGGCACAACATCTGATGTGGAAGTGTGCACCATCCAACAACAGGCCATGGTCTTGGGTTTCCAGAAAAGTGTTAACTGCCCCGGTGTTATTTGCTGCATTATCCAAGGTTATAGTGAACAGTTTACGCTTGATACCCCAGTCCGCCAAGCACCTGCTAAGAGCCTCCTCAATGGCTTCTTTTGTATGGGGATACTTCACATCTTTAAATGATATTATCTTCTTGTTTAAGACGAAGTTGGCATCAATGTAGTGCGCTGTGACACACATATAGCCCAACTTCCGATTAGATGTCCACATGTCCGAGGTGAGGCAAACACGGGAATCGAGACTCTGCAGTTCTAGTTTTAGTTGGTCTTTTAGCTCATCATAACTGTATGACGACCAACAACTTTGAAAGTTGGCTGCATTGAATCCATCCAATCCTCAAAGTAAGGGTCATCAAATTTTCTAAATGGAATCTCGGCATGGATGCAGAACTTGGTCATTAGTTGTCGGCTTTTTTTACGATCAAAGATAAAACCAACCTCTGATGGTTTTTTCTTAAGAGTCGCCAGAAACCTAGCTCTAACATCAGCTCCAATCGATCGGCACAACTCTGAAATGTGACTCAATAGGCTACTGGTTCTAGACTTTCTAGTGCAAGTAAGCTTCATTGTGCAGTACTTGCAAACAGCTTTTGGAACACCAGCCACAAAAACAAGTTCTTGCTCAAAGTGTTCCCATACTTTTGACCTCCTACCATGTGGTGTCAGTGAAGGTGTTGATGTATCAACAGTGCCAGAGCTCTCAGAAATATTTGCAGACATGTTAACAAGCCTAGCTGACACAATTAAGGACATAGAATATATGTACAAGTTAGAGAAAATAATTATATGGAAGTATTTCCAGGAACAGACTATTTTCACAGTACTGTTCAGTCATGCATGAATAACAGAAGATGTATTCCATTTAGATATGGGGATATATAAAATTACAAAATCAGCTTTGTATATGATTAAGCTCAGCTAATGTTCTAGTGAAACAAAAAGAGCAAGTTCTTACGAAGAAAGGACATCGACTTTTCAGCAAAGTAACCAAATCATGAGACCATGATTTTGATAACATGTGGATAACAACTAAACACACCTATACAGTTCTCCCCCTACAACGTAAGGAATGTAACTGTTTGTTTATAAATGGAAACAGGCATGTAGATTTCATGATTCATCATAGCACTTTTGCATCATTCCTCTTGGGAGATCAAGCTATTCCTACAGATCAAGCTATTCCTACAGGAATGTAACTGTTTGTTTATAAATGGAAACAGGCATGTAATTTGAAAACTACGGATCAATGTGGTATTTTCATCATTCCACTTGGGAGATCAAGCTATTCCTACAGAAAACTACTAAGGGCATGGCTTGCAGAAAAATTTGAAACTGAGACCAAACAGATCAACGCTAACAAAACAGGTCAAACCACACTACCAAACAGTCCGAAGAACACAACATATATAGGAAAATGGTTCAATATACTCCCAGGTTAACACACAGTAGTTCCAAAAAAGTGATCAAACAAGACATTGCAGCAAGGTGTATTCAGTCTTAAAACTTCAGTTCTTTGGTACTTTTCACAACACATTGCAGCCAAAAAAAGATCAAGCAAGACAGAAAAATTATGGAGGAAGGGGATGGTGAGGAGTCTTACCGGTTCTAGGACGAGGTGTGAGCTTGACACCTTGTCGGGGACGGTGTCGGAGATGGCGGCGGAGACGGCGGCGGAGGAAACCCTAGATCACAGCAGGAGGGGCGGGGAGCCGGGGACCGAGAAACCGAGGGCGGCGGACGGCGCTGGGCGGCGAGCGATGGCGGCGGTAGGCCGGTAGTGGTTCAGGCATCAGGGCGGCGGTGATGGAGAAGGGGGTGGCTGAGCGGCAGGGCGGCGGCCATGAGAGAAAGAGCGTGATGTGGTCATGGTCTCGTCCTGCTGCATGCTGGTCGCCCCGAATGAGTCGTGCGGGTTGAACCCGTGGGTTTCGGCCCGTTTCTGACTTTGGGGGTTGAGTCCACACCGCACCGCACCAGTCCATATAAATGTTTAGCCCACACCACACCGATCCATATTGTTGTAATCCCTGTTTCGGTCCAATCCAACTAAGACCGAAGGAAACCCGCCCCAAAATATCCAATTACACCCGCACCATTCTCAGGTTTCTGCTGGCTGATGCGCTCGCTCGCGGGCTCGCGTGCGCGGAGGCGCTCGGGCGTGATCAGCGGCCGGCTGGGCCGGTTTCGGCCCAGTTCGGTCCACCCCCTTTTTTAACTATTTTAAAAACTGTTCTAGTTTTAGGCCTCTAAAACAGCCAATAAAAATACGGAAAAATTTGTAAAAAAAATCTGTAGCTTTGCAGAGCATTTAGGAACCTAATTCTTTGTTTGAAACCAAAACGAAAAATGTTTTTAAGACAACTTAGTCTATTGGCTATAGAAAGAATATAAGGGAGTAATAGAAACTTTAATGGAAACAAGACAAATCTCTTTTGAAATGCAAGAATATATGAATGGTGACATGATGCACATCAGAAATTCAATACTGAAAAAAATCTGGGATGTTACAGACTACCACCCTTAAAAGGAATCTCGTCCTCGAGATTCGAGAAGGCTAGAAAGAATGGGTTTAGGTTCGGATAAACTATGCTGCTACCACCCTTAAAAGGAAATTTGCTAGGTCGCTTCTGCATGTTGCACTTTCCATGGGTCTGCTGCTTGGTATCCAAAATTCACCATATAACCTTTCAATCGGGCTCACTTTTATGGGATATAATTTACTTCTTGATCCACGGTTACTCTTGATATGAATGATTATAATGCATCAACTCTGAAAGGTACTAATGTTGGAAGGAGTTGATCAAGACTTACTAGAGACTCTAGTGTTGATGTGGTTCACATGAACTTCTTCTATCTCATTGTTCTCGTTGCCTTCATCATTCTTCCTCTCAGGACAATCGTTGGCATAGTGCCACAAACACTCCACCTGACTAATATCCCTTTTGACGAAGTTCTTATTGTTCCTTCCATTGTTGCCTCCATTGTTGTGATCGTTACCTTTTCCGGAGTTGTGATGGTTTTCACTCTTGTGGCCATTATGGTGGTGACCATTTCCTCCATGGTTGTTGTGTCCATTGCCTCAATTCCTAGGGTGACCAAAATTTCCATGATCACTGTGATAGCTTCGCTTGTGCACAGGCTCTTGGTACTTGCTAACATGATGCTTCCTCTTTCTGTTTTCAGACTGCTTCATCTTGCTCTCTAGAGTTATAGCTTGATCAAGCAGAGACTGAAAAGTAGGAGTGTAGGCAACAGACAGAGTGATTGACAATTCGTCGTTGAGGCCTTCTAGGAACTTCTCCTTCCTTTTTGCATCGGTGTTAATGTCATCTGGTGCATAGCGAGACAGATTGGTGAACTCGTCGATGTACTCGGACACGCTGCGGTACTTTTGTCTAAGGTCACGGAACTCTTTCTTCTTCAGGCCCATCACACCAGAGGAAATGTGTGCAGCCCAAAATCCTTCCTGGAACGAGTCCCATGTCACTCCCTCGATGGGATGAGTGATCTGGTAAGTGTCCCACCAGCTTGCTGCTGGTCCTTCCAACAGATGAGCTGCAAACCTGACCTTTTTAGCATCAGTGCAACCAGTTGTCACCAAGTCCTTGTTGACAGAACGGAGCCAATCCATGGCTTCTAGTGGTTCAGCAGCATGAGAAAACTTGGCAGGACGTAGCCTTAGGAACCTTGTAAGCATGTCAACCTGAGGGGGTGGCAGTGGTGGAGGGTTGTTGTTGTTGTTGTTGTTATTGTTGTTGGCGTTGGCCAAAAACTGAGTCATGACTTGCATGAGTTGAGCTTGGGCTTCCATCATCTATTGCATCTGTTCCTCAGGAGCGCGACGGGGAGGCATCTGTTGGGTTTGAAAAATAGGTGAGGTTAGACTTAGAGATAGTCTAAAGGAGTAAAGTTTCCTACCCACATGCATAAACAATCCTCAAAAGAACACAAACACAACACACACAAGCATAAGAGAAAACTTTAACCAAGCATGCAATAAACAACTCACAAATAGTTTGAAGGTACGCAAATGTTTAAGTCTAAAGGGATACAATGTCTAATGCCATACCACAAGCAGTCACGGGCATAAACGCAAACTCAAAGATAAAGTGTGGTAGTCTATCTAACTACTCTACTCTTCCATGACGACTTCCTCCTCAACATCGAAGCCGTAGCCTCTTGTAGTCCTGTAGCTCTTCAGTTAGAGTCTCGACCTTCTCTTGAAGCTCCCTCTTGTCGGCGCGCAGCTTCTCGATCAGATTGTGGTCCGCTTCAAGCTCGAAGTCATTGCACTCTAACTTCTGCTTCAGTTCCCTGACATCTTTGTTCCTGGCTTGGATCCTCTTCTCTTGGCTCTTCCGCTGCTTCTCTTGAGTCTCGAACTTCTCCTCCATCTCCGTGATCTTCTGCTCCTACTCCAGGTGTTGCTTGTCCTTCTCGGCAAGCTGGGCACGTAGCTCGTCGTTGTTAAACAACTCATTGTGTCTCTCAACATCGATGTCCCTGACGAGATACTCTAACTTGGCAAGGTGGATACGCATGGGGTCTTGCTCGCTGTTAGGTAACCCGATGACCATGCCCTCCTCATCGTGTTGGCCGTAGGAGTGGGAGTAGTGGTTCTGAAGCTCAGAGAAGTGTCGTCCGCAGAGGCGTGCTATCAGTTCTTGCATGAGGAGATGGGCGCCCGCTTTTTTGTTGGTGTGGAAGGTCTTGAACTTGATCTTTTCGGTCTTTGGCTCTATCTCGCGCCCTGGCTGCGTGATGTGGATGACCCAGACGCCCTTCTTGTGAGACTTGGTCATCTCGCTCCCATTGATGAACGGAGTAGGCAGGGACAAGGCGGTGACAATGTCAATGAGGCGCTTTTCGAAGCTGAAGTCCTTGAAACTGTCGGGCTTAGTGATGCGGAAGGTTGACATCTTTACATTAGAGCATGACAAGTTAGTAAGTCAAAAGAGAAAAACTTAACTAAAGCGCTGAACAAAAGTTAAAGATATTTCTAACTTAGAGAAGTCAAAACTATTCCTAAGTGTTAGCAACAAAGAGAGACAAGAACAACTCCTAAATTTTTCCTAAGGGTTTTTGTCCAATCCTAGGGTCACGAACCTAAGGGCAACACTTTGCTCTGATACCGTCTGTAGCGTACCTGTGCTTTATTTGTGCTAGTCCCGGATCGACTGCAAGCACACACAGTTACAAGATGAAATACCAAGAATACAAAGGTCTTTATTATAACGCTTGATCCACAAATAACATAGTTCTTTTACAACTTGAAAGGCACAATGCCAAAATCCTATTACAACTCTAGAAAAGACTAAGTAAATGAACTACAAGTCTTCTTCTCTTCATAGCTCCACAGGCAGACGTGTTGGACGAAGATTCGTGACTGTAGCGCAGCAACCTTCAATCTTCTTAGTAGCCACCTGCAACATGATACGTTGTAGCCACGGAGGGTCAATACTTTGAATGTATTGGCAAGATGTCACTTTGGTGGACTCAATGGCACCTACACATATATGCTATTTGGCCAGGTGGAGTTTAACTTAGCAAAAGCAAGCTTTTCTTATCTTTGTAAAACTCAAATTTTCCTTAGCAAAATTTTGTCAAGAAGGAACTTTTACTACCCAAGTTTACCCATCAAGTTTTTAACTTAGCAAAATTGGGATGAGGAGATTCTTGAACAGCTTCAACATCATATCACTCAAAATTGTCCGTAACCGGGGACACGGCTAAGTACTTAGTTCTAAACACTCTGCAGAGGTGGTGCACTTTTCCCATAAGACTTAGTTAACCCATTTTGCCATGAGACTCATTTTGCCTCAAATGGCCAAGTGAAAACTAAGACGAGGCCTTTCAGAAGCATTCCCTCAGACCAAACGGATGCGTTCCAACCTACCAACATCTACCACCCTCTATCCGCCTGGCTTGAGTTCTTGCAGCTTAGTTGACCAAGACAGAGCCCATATGTCTTGTGGCTGCACTAGAAGCTTCATGACTTGAATGTCTCCACTCTCTTTGCTCCTGGGTGGCCGTCCACAAGTGAGATACACCTAGTGGTTTAGAGGTTCGATGACATGACCCCAGAGAACCACTCAACATAACCCAAACAAAGCCACATCCACCCAGGTGATTCATTAAGTTAGTTGTTTTCTTAGTTTTTTTGCAAAACAAGGTTTTTAACACTTAGCCAAAAATATGTGTTAACCCTTCCCACAACAAGTGTAAAACAAAGTCTTATAGCAGCAGCAATTCTACTAGGAGATGCAAAGCTAGGCAAAAGACTTAGCACAGAAAAATCTAGCAAGCTAAGACATAAACTCATAAAAAACACCTATACATGCATCTTCTACTAGAGGAGCTACTAGTAACAAAAACTTTCAGTGGGACAAGGGAACATGGTGACACTTGCCTTGATTATTATTCCCGCTAAAACACTCCTCGCAATCACAGGGTTCGCAGTCTGGACAATCTATCATAACAAACAATTTCCAATCAATACACAATAGTACAAAACATAACAATGCAATATGCATGCATGACAGAAACAAAAATAAGTATTAAATCCTTTATGAATTATTTTCTATAATAGAAAAGAGACATATACATGCATTAATGCATTCTGCAAACTTTCAGTATGAAAATAGTTTATAAAATCATGAAACAGGTGTCCATGGTTAGACAAAGTAATTAGCTTTCAAATGCCGTTGGAATCATAATTTTATAAGTTACAGAAATTAAAATATGCGCAAAATACACTTTATAAGAGTTTTAAATTAGATAAAAAATTTGTACTGTAACAAATAAAACTAATGGTAAGGAAAAATAGCCTAAATTTTTCTGAATCCAACGGTATATTATTTAGAAAAATCCGAGTTGTGAAACTCGAGATATGAATTTTGCAAGTTTCGTACGTAATCTGACTATAAAACGAAAATTCGGAAAATAACTGGAAAAGTCAGCGCGACGTGGCGAGATCTAATTGGCCGATACCCCTTCGCGCGGATCAACGTTATAAGCCGTTAGATCTAAATGAAATCTGCGGTCGGGATTTCATCTTCCTGGAAGCTCACCGGAAAAAGAAGATGGCGACGGCTCGACGGCGACGACGGTCTCCGGCGGCTTCTGCGGAGGCGAGGCGGTGGACGGCGGGCGGCAGGGCGCGACGGTCACGGTGGCGTCCTCGGTGACGTCACCTTCCTCCTCTATCAGCGGCTATTGGCGGATGGAGACGACAACAGTGCGCAAACTCCGGCGAAGAATTGCTCCGTCTATGCGGCCCTGCGAGAGAGGAGAAGAGGTGAGGGGGGCGCGGTAGAGAGAGGGGAAGGGAATAGAGGAAAAGGGGCGGCTCGGGGTGGTCTGTAGCGGGCGGCTCAAGCTCATACCGAGCGGCATGGCGGTGGCGGCTGCGAGCTCCGTGGGGCGGCTAGGGTTTGCGAAAAAAAGCAGAGAAGAACGACAAGGGGGTGCTAGGGGGCTTTATAGGGAGGAGGAGTGCAGGGATCGAACGAGAGTTCCCGATTCTCATGGAGATCAGGTCCGTTTTGGTTCCAGTAACGTGTTTCTGATAAACACGAACGAGCCGAGCTAAGAGATAACACATGGGGCCCGCCAGTTAGGTAGAAAAAAAATAAAAGAAAGAAATAGGGAAAGGAAGCAGATGCGCGGCTGCTGGCTGATGCGCTCGCTCACGGGCTCGCGTGCGCGGAGGCGCTCGGGCGTGATCAGCGGCCGGCTGGGCCGGTTTTGGCCCAGTTCGGTCCACCCCCCTATTTTTAACTGTTTTAAAAACTGTTCTAGTTTTAGGCCTCTAAAACAGCCAATAAAAATACGGAAAAATTTGTAAAAAAAATCTGTAGTTTTGCAAAGCATTTAGGAACCTAATTCTTTGTTTGAAACCAAAATGAAAAATGTTTTTAAGACAACTTAGTCTATTGGCTATAGAAAGAATATAAGGGAGTAATAGAAACTTTAATGGAAACAAGACAAATCTCTTTTGAAATGCAAGAATATATGAATGGTGACATGATGCACATCAGAAATTCAATGCTGAAAAAAATCTGGGATGTTACAATGTCGTGCTTCATGTCTTTTTGATAGCATGCTTAGTGGTTTTGCTGTAGCATGACTTGTCTCAAATGACTGAGATTGCTTAATGAGCCTTTGAAAAAATCATGCGTTGTTTTAATTATTTGGAAGCATTATTTTGGTTTTCTCCTTTGATGCTTTATTTGGGTTGACTTGGCGCATGCTCACACATGTTTGACTCATACAAAGTCGTCATTGCCTCTATGATCATTTAGTTTTTGACTTTTGATGACATCTTATGCTTCTTTTAATATCGCTTTGTCGCTATGCATGATTATGGCCATTATTGCTCTCTTAGTTGGTCGCTCTCAGTCTTTTGCTAGCCTTCATTTTGTACTGAGTATGAGCTCTACTCGTGCATCCAATTCCTAAAAACCAAGTTTTTCCAATGTGTCCACCATACATACCTATTAGCAATTTGCTATTTCAAAGTACATTTGACTTGCTTTTATCTATCCTTCAAATTAAACTCTCTTTTGGTGTTATGCGAAAATTGGTCAGTAAAGCTCTCACGAACCTGATGGCATACTTTACTTTTCTCGTTTTAAAATTTTAACATTGTGGCTCTCTTATGTTGAGTTGTTATGCTTGCAAGTTGTAAGTTGGAAATTAGCCCAGCCATGCCATCATGGGGCAAGCTTTCAACATTTCACTTTCTTTCATTTGAGTTGATATCGTGATCTTTTGTTTATGGATACTCGCGATGTGAAATAAGTTGGGAATCTTGCGGGATCATGGAGTTTTTATATGTGTTAGGGAAACTCCTGGGCTGCTAATCTAAGCCATGCATTATTCATGATAGAAATTTACAGCATGCCTATAGTGAACATTCGATGACGCATCTCACAATAAAAAGCTATACCAATGGTAAATAAAAGAGATGTCGAGGTGTTCATTGTCAGTTTGTCCTGTCATTTTGATGTGGGCTTGTTCCATGTCATCGCGCAGGAGGTACCCCGTTGGCGGTTCTCGATAATATGCATATATTTACAATGACAAGAGCTTGCTTGGGACTCTAAGTCGAGTAGCATGAGGTTTGGGTATTCGTATTTCATGGGACACGAGGTTTTCAACTTATGATTTGTCAAGCATATGCAGCATAAGTGTATTCACATTAACTTTAACCATTCAAGATGCTTATGATGGGGGCAATGGGAGCTCAAAGCCGGTAAGTACCATAATTTTTGAAGGTTTATAAAACTTGCAATCACTGCTTCCCTCCGCGAAGGGACTTTCTTTTACTTTTATGTTGAGTCACCACCTTCTACCTTTATGCACCGTCTAAGAGAGCATAGTTGTAATTCTGAGTATAATGTGCATTGTCCCAAAGTTTTCATTGATTGATTCATGATGTTGGTTTCACTTATTCTTAAATTACTTGTATCTAGTCGCCCTCTTAAACTTAAAGGTATCCTATGCATTTATGTTTTGCTCTCTCATGAAGGACAAGCTGAAAACCATTTGTACATTTTTCCATATGATTTGAACACACGTTTGACTTTCATTGTTTCATTTTTGTGATCTTTCATTTGTGTTCATTTTCATGTTATAACATGGTTGCTAAGTTTCTTCTATCAAGATTATATCTTTCATGCCCATGTTTTAAGTTCTTTTAATCCCAGCGCACAACGCTTACATATTTGATCAAGATTGTGTAGGTGCATGTCACCTCAAAAATTATTTCTTTCGTTATCACTTACCTACACGAGGAGGAGCAGGAGTTAAGCTTGGGGATGCTGATACGTCTCCAACGTATCCATAATTTTTGATGCTCCATGCTTGTTTTTACATCATTTGCTTAGTGTTTCGTTACACTTCGTGGCATTTTTATGCATTTTCCGGAACTAACCTATTAACGAGATGCCACAGTGCTAGTTCCCTGTTTTCTGCTGTTTTTGTGCTTCAGAAAAGTTACACAGGAAATATTCTCGGAATTGGACGAAACAAAAGCCAGACGTCCAGAAATTTACCGAAGCTTCCAGAGAACCAAAGAGGAGATGGAGAGGGGCCACAGGGCGCCCACACCACAGGGCGGTGCGGCCTAGGGCTGGCCCGCGCACCCTGGTGGTGAGGCCACCCTGGCCCACTTATGATGACGCCCCTTCGCCTATAAAGACCCCCCGACGGGAAAAACCTAAATACCCGATCACTTTTCCAGAATACATCGCGATCCGCTGCCGCCGTCGACCCAAAGATCGGGAGGGTCCAGAAGCTCTTCCCGGCACCCTTCCGAAGAGAGAAATCGCCGCCGGAGGTCTTCTTCATCGCCATGCTTGCCTCCGGCGCGATGAGTGAGTAGTCTACCTTGGACTATGGGTCCATAGCAGTAGCTAGATGGTTGTCTTCTCCACCATGTGCTTCATGTTTAGATCTCGTGAGCTGCCTTATATGATTGAGATCACCGTTATGTAATTCTATATGTTGTGTTTGTTGGGATCCGATGAATATTGGTGTTATGATTGAGTTGATGTACTGAATTTTATCTTATGTTATCTCTATGTTGTTTATGATCTTGCATGCTCTCCGTTGTTAGTAGCTATCTTGGCCGAGTAGTTGCTAGTGACTCCAAGAGGGGGTATTTATACTCGATAGTGGGTTCATGCCTCTATTTAATCTGGGGGAGTGACAGAAACCTCTAAGGTTGTAGATGTGTTGTTGCTACTAGGGGGAAAACAACATTCATATGCTCAAGGGCATATGCTTTGTTTACATTACACAATTTGCTTAATGCAGTTATCTGTTGTTCGCAACTTAATACTTGTGGAGTTCTCGGATTGATTCGCCACAAGTGGATTATTAGTCATAGATGCAGTTGGATGGCGGTCTATGTATCTTGTTGTAATGCCCAGAGTAAATCTCATAGTGATCCTCTCGACATATCACGTTGTCTTTATTCTATCAATTGCCCAACTGTAATTTGTTTACCCAGCATGTGTTATTTTATCTTATGGAGAGACACCACTAGTGAACTGTGGACCCCAGTCCTATTTCCTTTACATTGCTATCACCTGTTTACTTTACTCGCACTATTTACTTTACTCGCATACTACTATTATTTTCCACTCGATACGCTCATACCCTTTGTTTCAAGCAAACCGGTGAGATTGACAACCTCATCGTAAGTTGGGAACAAAGTATTTGGTTGTGTTGTGTGCAGGTTCCACGTTGCTACTGGTTGAAGACGCGCTAACAAGATATCGTTAACAGCGCCCTTGTTAGAGTGCCACGCAGCTGGTGGGCATCACCTTCAGTCGTTTGGCTTTTTCCTACTGGATTGACTACCTTGGTTTCATAACTGAGGGAAAACTTGCTGCTATATTCATCAAACCTTCTATTGGGGTTTCCAACTGGCCGGTCATTAACTACACATTCCCACGTCAACTTGGCAACAGAAGTTTCTATCGCTGTTGCCGATATTTAAGAAGAAGCTTCCACATCATCATCACCGCGCCATCAAGGTTTATTCCTGGCGACTACAAACGAGAAAGAAACAAGGAAGACTAAACTAAACTACAACTAATACATTTGGCTTACTACTCAAATATAGAGTTACTCTAACTACTTAGGTTCTAGGATTAGGAAACTGGTTCCTTTCTAACCCTATTCTAGTTTTCCACCAAGCTTCGCACAACTGTAGACTCCGCTGATAATCATGACGTTGGTAGAATGCTTCATCTTTAATGTCTTGAGGTTGCATCCTTGAGTTGCCTTCAATCTAAGCAAGGGTTACGAGGGAGTGGGGTGAGTAACGAGCGTTACCCAGCAAGTTCATATAGAGTATAAGGTGTTTGATGCACTAACTACAGCCTTAGACCCAAGAGTCATTGGCAATGCAGGTTTTTGTAAACATTTCTTCAGGAGGTTGTTTTTATTCTGAAAACTATGTGAAAGGATCGTATGAGCGACTAGAGGGGGGGTGAATAGGAGCTACCCAATAATTTTAATTCTTTTCAAGTTAGGGCTAGACAAGAAGGTAAATTCTCTAGATGTGATACTAAGTGAATTTACCTAGAGTGACAAGCAAGCTAGCAATAACAATATAAGTAAAGGCACAAGTAAAGGATAGAGGTCACCGCAATGGAGACACGAAGACACGAGGATGTATTCCCGTAGTTCCTTCCTTGTTACGGGAAGTACGTCTACGTTGGAGAGGTGTGGTGCCACAAAGGCCACCAACGCCACAAAGGCTCACCCTATTCTCCGGTGAACAAGCCACAAAGGCGAGTTCACGCTCCACTAAGCGATGCCCTTGAAGGCGGCACGACACCTTTACACAAAGTATTGGGGCAAGCTCCACAACTCAATTGGAGGCTCCCAATAGGCCCACCAAGCTCTTACACACAAAGTCAAGCTTGGGGGACGGCTTCTTCCGGCTATAAATCCGATGAATCACACAAGTAACAAGCCCCTCAACAAAGAGAGGGGGGAAATCAAATCGCCTTGGTGGAAGTGTAGATCTAGGTCTTCTCCCTCAAATCCCAAAAGGGCTTTGAGTTCTATTGACTAGGGAGAGAGATCTTGAGCTTTGAAGCTTTGGAACAATGGTGGAGAGAGAGTGGAAGCCGCAGCCTTCTCTTGAGGAAGAAGAAGGCTTTATATACTCCTCCTCGAAATGTAGCCGTTGCTGGTCGACTAGGGCCGGAGTCTCCGGCCAGGAGGGCCGGAGTCTCCGCCCTAAGTGACTCCAGGGCCGGAGTCTCCGGCCAGAGACAGAAGTCTCCGGCCCAACTCCGGCCTGGTCACTGCATAGACCACCTCCTTAGCAAACCCTAACCCAGCCAGAGAGACCGGAGTCTCCGGCCACTGGGACCGGAGTCTCCGCCCCACCCGGAGTCTCCGGCCAGAGACAAAAGTCTCCGGCCCAACTCCGGGCAGGTCTCTGCTTAGACCAACTGGGAGGATTGCTAGGGCGATACTCCTAGGCCGGAGTCTCCGGCCACCAGGGCCGGAGTCTCCGCCCTAGAAGTAGCAATAGCAGTACTTCGAGGATCCCCTCTCCACCAATTCCACCTTCGCGAAGCACCCTATAAGACCACTAAGCCCTAACTCCACTACTGGACTACGGGCTTCGATCTTTTCTTCCCTTTTTGGGTGAACCTCCGCGAGATTCTGAATTAACCTAGAAAATCTGCAGAACTTAAATAGAATGGTTAATTCACCAAATGTTGTTAACAAACACCAAAATACATTTATTAGGGAAATGCCCTTTCAATCTCCCCCTTTTTGGTGTTTGATGACAACATAAGGATTTGCAAGATATAAACACAATAAAATGAAATATATAGCAAAAGCTCCCCCTACTTGTGTGCACAACACCATTTGCATTTGAACATGAGCCACACAAGTAAGAATCATCACTCCCCCTATATATTTCACAATTATACCAATTGCAAGAAATAATATATGAGACTAACCAATAAGCATATAAGTAAGACTAACAATATAGCACACATTTTAATAGTCTTACTAAGCAACATAAGAACTTAAGTCTCACACACATAACATACCACACACATTTAAACGGTTCAACACTAAGATAGATGAGACACAACATGAAAGTCCATGAAGTTGTGTCTCGACCAAAGCAAAGCAAACGAAGTGCAAATCCAAATAACCACCCCATGCAAATCCCAACGAAGACATCCTAGTAGAGCTACTTCTCCCCCTATGGCATCGAGACACCAAAAAGGGAAAAGAGCGATGCTACATGCCCATGAGATCACTAGTCGTCTTCATCCTCGGGCTCGTCCTCGGAACCGGCATTGAAGTCCTCATCTCCTTCTTCAATATCATCAGAAGCCATGGGCTTCTTGCCATGACCACATTGGAGGTGCCAGAGGTGACCTCCTCAAATGCCTGCCAGTCAGTCAGACCCTTGCTCCACTTGCCATAGCTGTGAGTACCGGATGAAGAAGAAGAAGGAGGTGATTCCACATAGCCCGGTTGAGATTTCCGAAAGGCCTTGTGAAGAACAGCTTGATTGTCATTGATGTGCTTCTGAGAGATGTAGCTCTCATATTGCTTGTGACGGATGTCCACATTCATGCAAAGCACATTTCTTTGGAACCAATTGAGCTTCTTGTACTCTTGAGAAAACTCATTGGTGGAGCTAGAGCCGGCATTGCTAGCATGCTTCATCCTTGGGCCCCTTCTAGTGGACACACCCTCGGCAAAGGCATCATCATCTTCACCTCTCATTGGAGCAAAAGGTTCCTTGGAGTGACCGGTGGGTTCTTTGCGTTGAAGCTTCACAACCTTGTGATCCACAAGGTTTGCATCGAGAAGAGGAAGGTTGAGTCCTTGAGCACGAATGAGCCTCATGATAAATGGGGCATAGAGAGGAGTCTTCTTGCTGAGAATGCAATCGTTGATTTCCTTGTGAATGAAATCCATCACATCAAGCGGCTCAATATGTGCGGTCTCTCCTTGGCAATAGACTTCATGAGAGTAGGCCAAGAGATTCACCAAGGCCTTGCGAATAGCATCAAAGTTGCCGGCTTGAGGGGCAATGGAGGCCCGGAATATGCGGAGCAAGATGTTGGACCGTTTGGACAGCCCAAGAGTGCCCCCAATGACAATCTTCTTGTCATCCCCGGTGTAGAGAGGAGCAAGCTTCTTCTTCTCATAGTACTCCCCATCAACATGCATCCTCATGCCACTAGGAGTAGTAGCACCACGGAACTCATACCCAAGGAGAGCAGCAAAGTCCATGAAGTTGGAATGACAAACCTCTTCTCCGGTCATCCAAGTCATGGGGATCTCCTCACCCTCTCCAAACACCAAGGTAGCAAAGAACTGTTGGACCAATGTGATGTTGTAGGACTCTTGTATCTTCATGAGTGGATGGAGCCGAAGCTTGCGAGTGATCCACATAGCCTCTCCGAAGTATGCACTGTACTTGGCAAAGTGAGAGAAATCCATCACCGTCTGAGGGCAAACCGGATACTTCTTGAGGGAAGCATAAAATTCCTTCATGATCAGCTCTTGCTCTTTGCGGAAAAAGCAACGGTCACGGGAGTTCCGCGCGAGAGTGTACATATCCCTCTTCCTCATTTCAACAAACTCAGATGCTGATAGCCCTTCCAGAGTCACAAGACTATCAAACTTGACCTTCTTAGCTGCCTCAGCTCGTTCCTCTTCGGCCATCCTTGTCTTGAGCCTCTTAGCATCTCTAGCTTGCTGAGCAATGACCGATCTCTGAGAAAGCTCCCCTGTGGCGGGATTCACAACCAACTTGTCCTTGCTATGGGCTGCCGGCTTCCGAGAACCACCTGCACCTGTGAAAGAGTGAGGAAGATAGCAAGGTTGAGGTGACATGTCCTAGAATCCAAATATAAGCAACTATGCTGTGAAAGAGTGCACATTGGTCTGATCTAGCCGGAGTCTCCGGGGACTCGGGCCGGAGTCTCCGGCCAAAACCGGAGACTTTGCGTCCAGGCCGGAGTCTCCGGCCACAGGGGCCGGAGTCTCCGGCCGGATGCAGGAGCCCGAGCCTAGGAGACCACTTAGACCAAATCGAGTGCAATAACCACAATAAAGTTGCTAAGAAGATGATTGATAGCCACTAGAATGTAGTACACCAATTCAAACTATGGGAAACATGCACATCTCATAGATCTAGATGGAACTAGATGGAGAAGATGAAGAGCACATTTACCGGAGTCCATTGGCGAAAATCGGTCGGTGGGGAGGTTCCCACACCCTCAAGGGAAAGATTGGCCGGTGGCACGGCGGATCCCGGGGCTTGGGAGAGCTCCGGGCAGCGATCTTCGAAGAGGGGGCGGCAGGGGGCGAGTGTAGGGCACGGGGGCGAGTGGGGAAGAATGAACCGTTCTTCCCCACCCCGTGCCCTAAGTGATTTTTGAAACTGCCCGGGCCGGAGTCTCCGGTACTTACCCCGGAGTCTCCGGCCCACCGGAGTCTCCGGGCTGTAAGCCCCGGAGTCTCCGGCCCCCCTCGACCAGATCAATATTTATGGTGTGAAGGACATGTCATTTAGAGATTAGGTTTGTTTTAGGATGAGATGGGCTTGGGATGGACACATTGTCACTGTGTGGTACAACATGCTCATGCTTGCAAACATGCAAACAAAATCAAATAAGACCAAACATGAGCATCTTCCCATAAAAATAAGGCAATAAAGTCAAATGGGAAACTCCTCCACTAGGGAGGTTGGTGACCAAAGGGCCACCATGTATGAGTACAAAGGTATGGCACCGCGAAGATATATCTTGGGCCCAAAACCTAGACTCATCGATTAAGCTCAAAAGTGTCACCACTGACAAGATAGAACAATACGCTTACTATCGGCATTATGGGGGGAGGGATAGCCCAATCAATTAGGACCGCACTCCCCCTATATCCATGCCCACATCTAGAACAACACACACGTTAGAGTATGGGAGTAAATGCACCTAGCTCAAGCCACATTGCTTGAATCAATGATATTTAGTTCATGCCTCAATTCCCGGAATCTTGCTTCATCAAGAGGCTTTGTGAATATATCGGCAAGTTGCTCATGAGTGCCAACATAAGATAGATCAATTTCTCCTCAGTTGACATGATCCCGAATGAAATGATGACGAATCTCAATATGCTTCGTCTTATTGTGTTGCACCGGGTTGTGAGCGATCTTGATTGCACTTTCATTATCACACAAAAGAGGCACTTTGTCAAAAATGACACCGTAATCCTTCAAAGTTTGCCTCATCCATAAGAGTTGTGCACAACAACTAGCCGCGGCTACATATTCGGCTTCGGTGGTAGAGAGAGACACACAATTTTGTTTCTTAGATGACCAACACACCAAAGACCTACCAAGAAATTGGCAAGCCCCGGAGGTTGATTTCCGTTCCACTTTGTCTCCCGCCCAATCCGAATCCGAGTAACCTATAAGATCAAAACTTGCTCCTTTTGGATACCAAAGACCAAAGTTAGGGGTATTCACCAAATATCGAAAGATTCTCTTGACCGCCACTAAGTGGCTTTCCTTTGGTGCGGCTTGAAAACGTGCACAAACTCCCACACTTAACATAATGTCCGGTCTAGATGCACAAAGGTAAAGCAAGGAACCAATCATAGATCTATAGAGTTTTTGATCCACTTCTTTACCATTAGGATCGAGATCAAGATTAACCTTTGTTGGCATGGGAGTCTTTGCACCTTTGACTCCTATCATCTCGAACCTCTTGAGCATGTCTTGGGTATATTTGGCTTGGTTCACAAAAGTCCCTCCCTTCAATTGTTTAACTTCAAATCCAAGGAAGAACTCCAACTCCCCCATCATAGACATCTCAAACTTGTTGGTCATGAGCTTGGCAAACTCATTATTGAAAGCTTTGTTAGTAGAACCAAATATAATATCATCAACATATATTTGGCAAATGAAAAGCTCCCCATTGACCTTCTTAGTAAAAAGAGTGGGATCGATCACCCCAATTTCAAAACCACGATCAACCAACAACTCTTTAAGGTGCTCATACCACGCACGTGGGGCTTGTTTGAGGCCATAGAGTGCCTTATCAAGTTTGTAAACGTGGTTAGGAAACTTAGGGTTTTCGAAGCCCGGGGGTTGCTTCACAAAAACCAATTCATTTAAGGGACCGTTGAGAAATGCACTTTTAACATCCATTTGTTGAAGTTTAAAGTTATGATGTGATGCATATGCAAGTAAGATGCGAATGGATTCAAGACGGGCAACGGGAGCGAAAGTTTCACCAAAGTCAATACCCTCAACTTGGGAGAAACCTTGAGCCACCAATCTTGCCTTATTACGAATGACTATGCCATTTGCATCTTGCTTGTTCTTGAAGATCCACTTGGTCCCAATGACATTACGGCAATCTTTAGGCCTTTCTACTAGAGTCCACACATTGTTGCGCTCGAAGTTGTTGAGTTCATCATGCATGGCATCAAGCCAATCCGGATCCTCAAGCGCCTCATAAACTTTCTTGGGTTCTATACAAGAGACAAAAGCATGATGAGAGCAAAAGTTAGAAAGTTGCCTCCTAGTGGAGACACCTTTACGAACACTACCAACCACATTTTCCAAGGATATGCTTCTTCGTCGTAGAATGGACTCAAGCTTCTTCTCACGGCGAGTGCGAGCCTCAAGAGGAGATTCTTGAGAGACTACTTGATCATCTTCATGATCACTGTTCTGGTCCTCGCCTTGACCATTAAGTGGATTGCCTTGATCATCAAGTGGACCATAGCCACGGAATTCCGAAGGATCTTCATCAAAGGCTTGATCACCCCCGGAGACTCCGGTATCCATACCCGGAGACTCCGGTATAGGCCGGAGAGTCCGGACCACAGGGGCCGGAGACTCCGGGCAAGATTGCTCGGTGGGATGATCTTGAGGTTGAGGGTGTGCAGCTTGTCTTTGGTCAATGTCCTGTGTGTGTTCAGCAGGTGAAGGCTCCACATGTGTAGAGCATTGTCCTTCTCCTTCGGCCAAAAGGTGTCCCTCAATGGGCCGGAAGAATCCGACACCCATTCTTCTTATGGCTTGGGGAGGAATTTCGTCACCTACATCACGAACACAACTTTGTCCTACAAAGGAACCATTATCCTCATCGAACCTCACATTACAAGTCTCTATAACATGCCCGGTGGACTTGCTATAGATCCTATAGGAGTGTGAGTCCGTGGAGTAACCAACAAAGATACCCTCTAATGCTTTAGAATCAAATTTTGACAAACGAACACCTTTCTTGAGATAGAAACACTTACAACCAAATACCCGGAAGTACTTGATGTTGGGCTTTTGCCCGGTAAGAATTTCATATGGAGTCTTGTTCAAGTTCTTGCGGAGATAGAGCCGGTTGGTGGCATGGCATGCGGTATTGATAGCTTCGGCCCAAAAGTTGTATGGAGACTTGAACTCCGCCAACATAGTTCTTGCCGCATCCATAAGAGTCCGGTTTTTCCTCTCGGCAACTCCATTTTGTTGCGGGGTATATGCAGCGGAATATTGATGTTTGATACCCGCATCACTAAGAAACTCATTTAAGGAGTAGTTCTTGAACTCGGTGCCATTGTCACTTCTTATAGTCAATATGGTGGTATTGAATTGACGCTCAACTTCGGTGGCAAAGTCTTTGACGGTTTGTTGGGTCTCACTTTTGAACTCAAAGAAATAAACCCAAGTGTATCTTGAGTAGTCATCAACAATCACCAAGCAATATTTCTTGCCACCAAGACTTGCATAAGTGGGAGGTCCAAAGAGATCCATGTGAAGGAGCTCCAAGCACCTCTTGGAAGAGATAATGGTCTTGCTTGGATGACTTGTTTCATGCATCTTTCCTTCAATACATGCCCTACAAACACGATCTTTGGCAAAAGAAACATCTTTTAGTCCGAGTATGTGGCCTTCGGTGTAGAGATTTTGCAAAGCTCTCATATTGACGTGGGCTAACCGGCGATGCCAAAGCCATCCCACGTCGGCCTTAGCAATTAGGCATATCGCGGCCGTAGTGGGTTTCTCCGAAAAGTCCACCACATACAAGCCGTTTTCGACATACCCAACAAAGGCAACCTTGAGAGACTTACTCCACATGACGACCACAATATCAACATCAAAATATGTGGCATAGCCCATAGTAGCAAGTTGATGAACGGAAAGTAGATTATAACCAATGGTTTCGACAAGCATGACATTCACTAGGGACACGTCCGGAGTGATCACCACCTTACCGAAACCAAGTACCTTAGAGGATGAATTATCACCATATGAGACCGTGACATTTGAAGTATTGGGCTTTAGATCTTCCACAATATTTTTGCTTCCGGTCATGTGGCTTGTGGCACCACTATCAATAATCCATTTTACTCCTCCGGAAGCAATGTCCTACAAGAGATTAATTCTTGGTTTTAGGTCCCCATCTTTGAATGGGTCCTCTTTTGTTAGTCACAAGAATCTTAGGTACCCAAATAGCATATTCAATGAAACCATTATAGGGACCAACATATTTAGCATAGACATCACCATAATAGTCCCTAAGAAGAACATAATGAGGATTATATTTTCCTGCAAAATTATTATGAGAAGGGCCGGAGACTCCGGTCTTTGGGGGCGGAGACTCCGGGGTAGATGAACTAACCGGAGACTCCGGAGCCTTTGACCCAGAGACTCCGGTCTCCTCGATTTTCTTCTTTCCATTCAGCTCCTCCCACTCCTCCTCGGTGTAACAAATATCAAAGGGGACATGAGGAGTAGGAGCAGCAGCAAGCTTTGTCTTCTTCTTGTTCTTCTTGTTCTTCTTCTTCTTTGAGGACCCGGCCACCAAACAAAGATCCCCTTTCTTTGAGGACTTGGCAACAAAACTGAGGCCTTCCTTTCCCTTGAACAATCTTTGATTGTTCAGGAGATCATTTAGATTCTTCTCTCCTTGAATGCAAGTGGCAAGGCCCTTAGCAAGATCGGCCTTCAACCTATTGTTCTCCTCAATGATATCACTATGATCACAAATAGAGTTAGAAGAACAAGGAACTTCAATAACTTGCATTGGGGGGACTTTAGATTGTTCAATAGTTAGTTGAATTTGAAGTTGTTCACGAATCTTGGTGAGATGAGAGAATTTGCCCTCCAAAGCCTTGTGAGCTTCTTCAAGCTTCTCAAACTTCTCACGAAGATCATTATGACCAACGTCAAATTCAACTTTCTCCTTTTTAAGCAACTTGACCATGGCGAGAGCATGGTCACGTTCTTTAGTGAGTTTTGACAAGATTAGATTATGAGACTCTTCTAGTCCCAACAATTTCTCCTCTAAAGAGACTCTCAAGTTTTGCTCTTCTTCGAGCTCAATTGATAGAGAGCCAATATCATCGGCGGCTAATCTTTCCAACTCTTCCTTCTCCTTGATGGTGTCATGGGCATCACCAAGTTCACACATTAGTGTCTCAACATATATCTTGGTTGGCCCCTTCATGTTAGCAAGAAAATCATCACAAGAAACTAGTTCTTTCTTAATCTTAAGACTACTCACATCATCCAAAGAGGTAGTATTGGAATGAGATGATGAAGGAGTAGGTGATGAGGTTACCTCCGAGGCCTTAGCCATAAGACACTTGTGAGTGGTGATGATGGCGTTCTCATTTAGTGAGTTGAAGAGGGATGTAGGTGGTGTGGAGACAATAGCAATGGCGGCCACTTCTCCATTCTCTTCATCAACGGAGTCATCATCATCGGACTCGGAGTCATACTCCTCATGAACCACCAATACCCTTTCTCCTTTCTTCTTGTTGTCCTTGTTCCCATGTTTCTTGGATGGGTAGAACTTTGATGACCGGCGTTTGGGGACGAGCCGGCCCTCATTGTCCTCCTTGTTCTCATAAGGACATTCGGCGATGAAGTGCTTGATTCCTCCACAATTGTAGCAATGCCTCACTTTAGAGTCACCACCTTTTCTTGGAAAGGATTTGAACTTGGATCCCTTTGTCTTGTGCTTGTTGGCATCCCAAAAGGCATTTGCATTGAGAGCCAAGTGTTCATGAAGTGCAAACTTGAGATCTTCTGGAGACCAACACTCTTCTTCATATATTTCTTCTACTCCTTCTCCTTGCTTGGACACCACCTTGGCCTTGAGAGCAAGATTGTGAACTCCTTGTCCGGCAAGAACACGGGCTCTAGTTTCTTCCGCGTTCTTCTTCAAGATAGACAAGGCGGTGAACTCACAAAGAACTTCATTTGAGGTCATACTCCCAAAATCCGGTCTTGAACGGATTATCTCGGATCGCATTGGTTCTCTTGGGTTGATGGAGGTGATGAACATACGCTTGATATAGTCATCACCATTGTCTTTGCACCCAAACCCGGTCAAGGCCGTTGCAAGAGCCAAGATCCTTTGGTACATCTCATCGGGAGTCTCATTATCACGCATAATGAAATCCCTTTCTTCACTTTTGAGCTCATCAAACTTGGAGGACCGAATACTTTCATTCCCAATGAAGAGCATAGTGAGATAGTCCCATACTTCCTTGGCGGTGTTCAAGTTGTTGATGTGTACCGCATGAGTATCCGGTACGGCCTGTTGAAGGAGATGCTTGGCGGTGGCATTGAGTTGCTCATCAACTTCTTCCCTTCCGGTCAAATTGAGAGGATCATGAGGTGCAAAGCCATTTTGTATGACCCTCCACAAATGAGTAGAAGAGCTAGAAATATGAGATTTCATTAGTCCTTGCCATTTAATAAAATTGCGAGAATCAAGCTTAGGAGGAGATCCCATGTTGTTAATGTGTGGCATAGGATAATGGACCGGCGGAGGAGAGTAAGTGTTAGGGGGTGGAATGTTAGCACCCTTTGCCGGACCATCATTTTCCTTAGGAGAGTCACCTTTATTCTCGGCGGAGGTGGAGCCATTGTTAGGTGGCTTCACCTTAGCCAAGGAGAGTTCCACACTAGGAGTGGTGTTTGGGTCGGTGGGCCCGGAAGGTTTTCTTCCAAAGTATTCCTCAAACATAGCCTTCATCTCCAATCTCATAGTGGTTTGCATTGTGTCCAAGGACGCCAAATGCTCTTCACGTGAGATTGAAGAGGAAGAGATAGATGGAGGAGTACTTTCGGGAGGAGTTTCATTACCCTTATCCCCTTCCATAGTTGCTCAAACTCTTAGGCGGTTAAGCCCGAATAAGAGACCACGCTCTGATACCAATTGAAAGGATCATATGAGCGACTAGAGGGGGGGGGTGAATAGGAGCTACCCAATAATTTTAATTCTTTTCAAGTTAGGGCTAGACAAGAAGGTAAATTCTCTAGATGTGATACTAAGTGAATTTACCTAGAGTGACAAGCAATTTAGCAATAACAATATAAGTAAAGGCACAAGTAAAGGATAGAGGTCACCGCAATGGAGACACGAAGACACGAGGATGTATTCCCGTAGTTCCTTCCTTGTTACGGGAAGTACGTCTACGTTGGAGAGGTGTGGTGCCACAAAGGCCACCAACGCCACAAAGGCTCACCCTATTCTCCGGTGAACAAGCCACAAAGGCGAGTTCACGCTCCACTAAGCGATGCCCTTGAAGGCGGCACGACACCTTTACACAAAGTATTGGGGCAAGCTCCACAACTCAATTGGAGGCTCCCAATAGGCCCACCAAGCTCTTACACACAAAGTCAAGCTTGGGGGACGGCTTCTTCCGGCTATAAATCCGATGAATCACACAAGTAACAAGCCCCTCAACAAAGAGAGGGGGGAAATCAAATCGCCTTGGTGGAAGTGTAGATCTAGGTCTTCTCCCTCAAATCCCAAAAGGGCTTTGAGTTCTATTGACTAGGGAGAGAGATCTTGAGCTTTGAAGCTTTGGAACAATGGTGGAGAGAGAGTGGAAGCCGCAGCCTTCTCTTGAGGAAGAAGAAGGCTTTATATACTCCTCCTCGAAATGTAGCCGTTGCTGGTCGACTAGGGCCGGAGTCTCCGGCCAGGAGGGCCGGAGTCTCCGCCCTAAGTGACTCCAGGGCCGGAGTCTCCGGCCAGAGACAGAAGTCTCCGGCCCAACTCCGGCCTGGTCACTGCATAGACCACCTCCTTAGCAAACCCTAACCCAGCCAGAGAGACCGGAGTCTCCGGCCACTGGGACCGGAGTCTCCACCCCACCCGGAGTCTCCGGCCAGAGACAAAAGTCTCCGGCCCAACTCCGGGCAGGTCTCTGCTTAGACCAACTGGGAGGATTGCTAGGGCGATACTCCTAGGCCGGAGTCTCCGGCCACCAGGGCCGGAGTCTCCGCCCTAGAAGTAGCAATAGCAGTACTTCGAGGATCCCCTCTCCACCAATTCCACCTTCGCGAAGCACCCTATAAGACCACTAAGCCCTAACTCCACTACTGGACTACGGGCTTCGATCTTTTCTTCCCTTTTTGGGTGAACCTCCGCGAGATTCTGAATTAACCTAGAAAATCTGCAGAACTTAAATAGAATGGTTAATTCACCAAATGTTGTTAACAAACACCAAAATACATTTATTAGGGAAATGCCCTTTCACTATGCCCGACAGCCAACACAGGGTATTAGTGCCTTGAGAGCACCTTTCCTGCAGCGTTCGCAGCTCCTTTCCGGAACAAGGGGTAACATGTCACATCCTTTTACACTCTGTAGAGGTGTGTCCTTCCAAAAGAGATCAAAGCCTTGCTGCACAACTGGGCGATCTTTCCTGTCCACACTTCCTTGGTGTGGGGCCCAGTAATTGATCAAAGCCATTCACTGTCCTCTCCGCACAACGCATGCCCGCCCAATTCATGCAAGCATGTTTAGGCCCTGATATTCACCCCCAACGATGAAGTACCTAGGCGCCCCTTGCAGACCATCATAGACACCAGTGGTCATGGGCACTAAGGGGTCCCACCCATGTGCACGTATTCTCACAAGACATACGGCAAACGGTAGCTGAAGTGTCCGTTGACATGCGAACGAGAGAAGGTACAGATGACTTTCCCATCCCATTCCAAGTCTCTTGGACGACACAGTTTTTACGGCACAAGAATAACTGCGGCATTGGTTATTACTCCTAGGGTTTACTTTCCCATGTAAGTGGAACCTCCACCACAATAATCTTACCGTGGTTCCACCTGCCAGCCATCCTAGGTTATCACCACTCGGGTCGATAACCACTAGTCATATTAATTATAAAAGAAGAACCTTTTGCTTTTTATGCAGTACTAATACCACAGGTATATTTGCAAGTAATTTGATAAAGATAATCAAAAGATATGAGCAAGAGTGAACTTGCCTTTTTGACTGCAAGATTATGCTAGTCAAGATCTTCGATACGTAAGAAATCCAAATACTGAAATAGCACCATCATATGGTAAAGATGATGTTAAAACAACTGCAGCATGATATGCATCATATATGTTATGCATCATTCTAAGCGTAACCTAACCCCGATGATTTGCTAAATTTAAGTTGTGGTGAATTCTTGTGATGTGTTGCACTTTTAAGTTCAAATACACCCACAAGGTTGTTAAGGATTTTAGGTTAACTGACAATTCTTCAAAAGCAGTAGAATAAAGCTTCAAACTAGAGTTATTGCAAAAGATAGGTATATCAATAGGTGAAGACTTGAAAGTAACACTTTTAAGTGGTAGCTTATTATTAGCAATCAAGTAGTTGGTTATGGACAAGCAAAGCTGAAGTAATTCTTATTTGATAAGAATATCCAGTTAGTCTTAGGGTTGACAACAATCTTAGCACCTAAATAAAATTATTTGTTAAGGCTTACATGAATGGTTGATATTTACTTTCAAGATATATTGAAAGAATAACTTTTGAAGAACATATTTCTTGGTGAAAAGAACTATTACACCTAAGGTCTAGTGTTCTAGGTTTAGCATAATTTGCCATTACTCCTGGAGTAGGTATTAGGTAAGCATAACAAGGAAACAAACTATGATCCATCTAGTTCTTGTACAAATTGCTTGAATAAGATCATTCAAAGCAGTTGACATTGCTGTTTAGCATGTATAGTTATTTCTATAGTCGGCACAACATTTTTATCATGCATAGGTAGTTACTTATACCAAGGCATAAGAATTGGTGTGATGTTTATTTGATATGTTCTTTAAAAGAATTACTTTTAAAGAACAAATACCTTAATGGATATTTTTATTACTTAAAGTGATGGTGATTAGGTGATGTCAGGAAGGTAACAGTTTTTAAGTTGTTTCGAAGGTGTTGCAAATATTTAGTTGACTAAGGTATACCATGTTGAAAATAGAATATCAAACTAACCACCCATGGTTGAATTAGGAAGTATGGCTAGACTAGCACACTAAGGTAGTTATTGGTTTTAGTACTAAAAGAAATGGTAGGTGCTTAAGTTATATGTACTTCAAAAGAATAACTTTTGAAGAACATGTACTTCAATAAGTTTTAGTAATAGAATTTTATTTTAATTTTCAATTCTTATTCAAAAATAATTAGGAAAGCCTGGTTATTTATGTTCCTAGGGATTCAGGGTTGGAATCCAAATTTTAAGTGATTAAAGATTTTTTAACTTACCTCTTAATAAAACAATGGCTGAAAATAACTTAGAATTAAGTAATAACTCTAATACACAAGTTTTTATATATTCAAGATTTTTCTAAAGTTTAGTACTAAAAAATTATTTAGGAAAATAGATTTAAGATTTTAATTTGCTAATAGAAATTTTTTAATTTTAACTTTTAACGAAATAATAGTTGAAATAACAATATTGGAGTTAAGAAATAAGTCTGATACAAGTTTATGATTTTTCCCCAAATTTTACTATATTAATTTTGTTTTAGGAAAATCATTTTAGGGATTAAGATCCTAATAGTAAAGTTTTAGGATTAATGTTTAATAATAACAAAATATTAATTGGGATAACATTATTTAAGTTGCCAAATTTTTATTTGGTATTTGAAAACTTGGTTTGAATTGTTATGGTTGGGTTTGAATTCATAATTCCAATAGTACTTAAACAAGTTTCTAAATTTGGTTCAAAATAAAATCACACAAGCATGCAAGATTATAATTTAAATAAATAGCTTATGTTTTTGTGATTATTTTGATATATCATTTGTATTTTTCTGATTTGAAATGAATTAGTTATGAATTTATCAAGTTATAACTATTTTCAGGAATTTCTTATTTAGATAACTAAGCACCTTTTGTACCGGTTCAGAATTAGACCAACACACTGACTAGTGGGGTCTGAGCCTAGTCAGCTGCCACGCCGGCAATGACCAAGTCAAACCATGTTGACTGACGTAAGCTCGCCGCCGGCGAGGTGGGGAACTATGACGACGGCGCTCCTGGCTTCTGTAGGTTCTACGTATTAAGCGGTCAAAGCAAGATGCTACGGTGAGTCGTATGGTGGCGGTGAGGTGACCAAATGGTCACAGGAGCACTGCCGGCGAGCACGCCCGCGGCGGTGACTTCCGGCCAAGTGATGAAAATGAACTTCAGATGATGAAACAACAAAGTAAGGGTTTCCAGAGATGCTAAATCTCACCACGAATCAAATGGCGTGATCGATTTAGACCTTGGCGATTGGAGGTGAGCTCACGGTTGCGGATTCTAGCGATGTCCGGCGAAAGGGAACTTGCCGATTCATGCTCCCAGATGTTCATATAGACGAGGCGCATCTCAGAAGCTACTCCATGCCTTCCGGGGTGGCCTCCTTCGATGGTGCCTTGCCGAACTCCGGCGAGGTCTATGGGTGGTGTTGCAGATGTCTAAGAGAGATAGAGAGAGACTGCGGCCAGAGAGGGAGTGGATGAGTGCTAGGGTTCCCTGCCGGGGCTTCCAGAGGCTTTGCAGGAGACGGCGAGGTCGTTCTCGTCACTCCTCCACCGGCAATGGCCGGGATAAGGTGGCGGTGATGGTTACATTTCGGGCACGAATCTTACAGGGAAAACTTCCAGAGACTCAGAGAAGATAGGAACATCAACATGGAGGTCAACGGTGATGAGGTGGTCTCGGAAGGCGGCGTGCCAAGGTGGCTTCCCCGGTGATGCTCTGTCGAGCATGCGGGAAGGCGAGGAAGAAGATGACGCATTCCCACAGTCTCATACCCGAAGCGGTATCGGGCTGGTGGGCTGGTGGCTGGCCGAGCTGCTGGGCCGGGCAGGTAACTCTCCTCTCTTCTATTTTTTTCTATTTAATTCTTTTCTATTTTCTTTTTCTGTTTTCATTTCTAACTCAAATTTTCTACTTTGTTTTGTAGGTATTGAACTAGGGTTTTCTCCTAAATTATATTTAGGTGTTCAGCAATACCAAACAGTGTAACAAGATGTGTTTTGTATGTATTAGCACCTAAACACTTTATATTCAATTAAGGTTTGGGTAGGAATTATAAATAAAGGTGAATTTGAATGTCATATTCTTCTTGTTGGAATTACCTTACTGGGAATTGTTTACCCCAAATTGTTAATAAAAACTAATATTAGATTCATGGATGGGAGTAGAATAGGTATCTAAGCATTTTTTTTACTTAATTAAACTTCATACTGGAGTAAGTGCCCTAATGAACATACAAGGTTCCATGTTCATCCCAAGTTTTACTCCAGATGACTGGGTAGGTCCCATGGACTATCCCAAGATCACTAGTTGTTTGGTAATTGAATCAAAAGACCTATTAATATGTGAATTGACCACTAGGAAAAATACTTGGTTGTCTTATCTTATAAGAATAGTGGTTGGAACATAATTCTTAAATTTAAGGTTATGTCATGTGAATAGTTATATTTTATGATCACATAGTGATGTATAAGTTGGAATGGTGCTTGGGTATGAATCCCCAAGTAAATAAATAAGAGGTTATGGAATTGGATAGAATGCTATCACACTCATCAAGGAAATAATGTTCCCTCTAAAAAGTGGTTAATGCAACAAAGGTTCTATAGACTAACTAAGTTTCTAGGTCAAGGTTTAGGCTCTGCTCAACCTATATCTAGATGATTCACTTAATGGAAACTTGTACATAGATCAAGGTTTCACATCCAACTTTAGCAAGATGGTTATCTCCTAATTGAGATGTGCTTAAGTTGGACTCCTACTCCACACTTGGTTTTAGGATGATATCTGCTTATCAAACTAGGTTTTATAACTAACCTAATTATCTTCATCAGCAAGCATAATCATGTACTTGACATGATTATACTATTTTTTTCATCAACTCCCTCTATCAAGGGTTTATTCTAGGTTGTATCAACCTTATGAGATTAAGGATATAATCTCCCCTTTGTGTGATTCATATAGGATCTACTCCACTTCATAACTTCATAAGTCCATGTATTGTTTATACTTTCTAAGGATGGTTCTAGTCTATACTAGAATTATGGTTTATGATGTGATCACCCCCTATATCAAATGACTAATCCTAATTAGAATTTGAGTAATGTATAAAGTCTCCTAGTTGGCCTTTATAGGAATGGCGCTAATGTTCTTAAGTTATCTCACCTATAGGTAAGGAAAATCTAATAATCAAACTGACATTGAGTTAACCTTTCCACTACTCATATTTGTACTCACTAGATTAGGACATACGAATATATAATAGATCATGATTTAAGAATAAGACTTGTGTTGACTTCTTTAGCATGAAAGAAGTAGGGTTTAAAAGAATACCATGATGATCTTGGTGTCCTTAGATATTTGGTTCTAAAATGGTGTGTCAAGCATTTTAATTTTACCTCACTTAACTCTCTTTTAGTTGTTGTGACTATCACTACCCAAAACAAAGATTTTAACAAAGGTCATATTGAAGTTTATCGCGCTCTAATTGATGAGCTACTTCAATTCCATCAACTCAAGTGAAACTCCAATCTCTTTGATATGTTTTATTTAAATGCGTGAAAATTAACCGGATTTTCTTATGCATGAATGCAATGCACACATCTGTTGCCTCTATTTTATAACATCTAATCCTGGGATATTACAGTCTCTCCCCCTTAAACTAAACTTCGTCCCGAAGTTTTCGCTCTCGTACGTTGAGGAATGAACTTGTTGTTGATAACATCTGTCTTGCAATTCCTTCCCAACTAATTGGGATATAGATGGTATCCTTTGTCCAGTGTGTTCCTCGAATCTTCTATTGTCTAACTCCAAACAATAGTCACTTGAATTCCATTCAACCTTTTCTCATTGTGGTCATTCTCTTGAATTATCCATGTTTTCAACACCTACTATGACTGTTAGGGTCCTACTAATTGTTCCAACAAATCTTCCTAATTGGCTCTTAGTTTTACCAACTAAGAATGGATTAAACACATGTAGTGTGTCCATTCTAGTTTTATGATCCATCTCTATAGATCTTATTTGGTCTTCTAGGTTCAAGATTATGGTTAACTCTAATCTCAATCTTCTCCTGCTGTGGTTCATGATACTAGCTGCGGTTCATACTTGGTGTGATTATGGTCAAAATCATCTCACTCCTTTGCCGAACTCCATAAGATTACGAAAAATCTTGGAAAGAATTTACTTCCGACATACTTCACCCAACTTTAAATACTTTTGACTTTCCTAAACTCTCCCCCTTAGGAGTATTGAATATTCCACTTTCTCAATTTAAGGTCTAACTCGCTTCCAACTCATTGCTTAACTCTCCCCCTTAGACTTTTCCTAATGGTTTCTAAATTCCTTATCTTCTAATCATTTGGGGTCCATGGTCAAACTATAAATCTTAGTTAGTCATAGTACTACATCTTTCTAATAGTTTTTCAAAGAAATCTACTATGTACCCACACAATTGTGGATATCCGGTACGAATTCTTCGATTATGAATTTAGGTAGGTGCTATATTCCACTTTTGGTTGCATGTTCTTACCCAAAAATTCTAAACGTTGATGAGAATTGGTTTTTCCCATCCTTATCTATCCTAATTCTGATGGTAGAATATATACAAAGCCACGAGAGAAATTCGGCAGAGTTTCTCTTGTACCGGAGGACATCCACGACAGGCAATTGTATAATTTGAACAAAACATGAAGTAACAGGGCTATAAACGAACCAATGGATTCAACCGATCATTGTTAACATGAATCCTTACGAGTCTTAGTCCTTTGACAAAGACTATATCTCTCAGATAAGGAAAAGTATTGCTGAAGACTTAACCACCAATCTACGATTCAAGATTTCAGGACTAGGGATCAAAATTATACAGAGATGTTATGTGTCTTAGTCACGCTATCAACGAGGGTTACTAGGGTTACCACTCCCAGGCTGAATAAAGTAGCAAGCAATACCGGAATGGATCATCGGTATCACAACACCTCAATCAACCCGTGATTACTAAGCATAACCAAGGCTGCATAACAACGAGCTCAAGTACCTTAAACTCAACTGTGGTTACCTAATTAGTGGTTCTACTTAATAACCTAGAGTTACCTCTAGTGTTTTAAGACCTAGAGTACTACTACTAAATTACAATACTTCATCTTACTACCACTTCATGATGCATCCACGAAGTTATATCTTGCTAACTTTCTCCACTTTACTATGTTAATTTTGGATCCTACTAATCTTTCTTTGAAGTATCACTAGAGCTTCCTTCTTTTTGCTTCCTTTATCTGGTGATCCTTCATCTTCTAGCTTGATTGCCTTTAGGATTCGTCTCTCCCTCACACGAATACCTTAACCCTCTAGAACTATAACATCAAGTAAGAACTCGATGATGCAACATGCACTTGCACATCAAAGTCCAACTTCATGCATAGATCTAGTCACACAATAAAATCCAAGGAAATCCAAATTTGTGCTGGCAACATACATCATCATAAGCCTGTGAGATAGTAATGAGTAAAATATCTCTAGAATTCAGGCTTACATGTGTTCCTTATAGCACCAAATAATATAGGTTTATATTGTGCTATATTGCACGTAGTGGTGGACTACTACTCTTTGTCTCAATACTTACCTCAATTGCCCAATTGCAATCGAATAAATTTGAGCAAAGGGTTTGGAAACCATTCTAACAGATTTAGATTCCTTTAAGACTTCTACTAACTTACCTTCCATTCTATTGAAGACTAATCTCATGTGATCTCACAAAACTTCTGGCATTCCTATACCTCGTACACACTTCACTAAAAATGATTCACCCAACTCCATTGTGCTTTGGTAATATTCTCTAACTAAAGACCATGGTTTTTGTACATTTGCCATGATTTGACATTTCAGTCACCATTTCTCATTGAGTATCTACCTCCTCAGCTTGAAATTGTTGGTCTACTACAAAGTTCCACCCCTTCATGTGAAGATTCTCAGGTGAATCCTACATGATTAAAGTGTTTAAACTATCGGTACATCTTAATTGTATATGGCATTCTTGAGTATCCATATACAGGACTAAAACCTAAGGTCCTACTACCTCATATTACTTCATCACTTAACATCACCCTACTATAGTTTCGGATGACTCAAGTTTAACATAATGCCCTTGGTATACTTCTTTCAATAGGATAGTTTTCATTCCGGTTGTATCCTCTCTTTGGACTACCATGTATTGTATACCAAATATAATCTACTTCCATCATTTATGTAAGGCTCTAATGAGGTCTGGTGGCGCGGTATTGAATAGTGCCAGAGAACTTGTTGGCGTGTAGTTGATGAAGTAGATGACCGGCCAGTTAGAAACCCCAAGAGAAGGTTTGATGAATATAGCAGCAAGTTTTCCCTCTGTTACGAAACCAAGGTATGTCAATCCAGTAGGAAAAAGCCAAACTCCAGAAGGTGATGCTTGCTAGCCTAGTGACACTCCAACAAGGGCGCCGTTAACGATATCTTGTTAGCGTCTCTTCAACTAGTAGCAACGTGGAACCTGCACACAACACAACCAAATACTTTGTTCCCAACTTACGATGAGGTTGTCAATCTCACCGGTTTGCTGTAAACAAAGGAATAAGCATATCGAGTGGAAAGCAATAGTAATATGCGAGTAAAGTAAATAGTAAGAGTAAAGTAAACAGGTGATAGCAATATAAAGGAAATAGGACCGGGGTCCACAGTTCACTAGTGGTGTCTCTCCATAAGATAAAATAACACATGCTGGGTAAACAAATTACAGTTGGGCAATTGATAGAATAAAAATAACATGCATATGTCGAGAGGATCACTATGAGATTTACTCTGGGCATTACAACAAGATACATAGACCGCCATCCAACTGCATCTATGACTAGTAATCCACTTGTGGCGAATCAATCCGAGAACTCCACAAGTATTAAGTTGCGAACAACAGATAACTGCATTAAGCAAAGTGTGTAATGTAAACAAAGCATATGCCCTTGGACATAAGAATGTTGTTTTCTCCCTAGTGGCAACAGCACATCTACAACCTTAGAGGTTTTTGTCACTCCCCCATATTAAATAGAGGCATGAACCCAACTATCGAGCATAAATACCCCCTCTTGGAGTCACTAGTATCTACTCGGCCAAGATAGCTACTAACAACGGAGAGCATGCAAGATCATAAACAACATAGAGATAACATACGATAATATTCAGCACATCAACTCAATCATAACACCAATATTCATCGGATCCCAATAAACACAACATGTAGAATTACATAATGGTGATCTCGATCATGTAAAGCAGCTCACAAGATCTAAACATGAAGCACATGGTGGAGAAGACAACCATCTAGCTACTGCTATGGACCCATAGTCCAAGGTAGACTACTCACTCATCATGCCGGAGGCAAGCATGGCGATGAAGAAGACCTCCGGTGCTGATTCCCCTCTCTGGCAGGGTGCCGGGAAGAGCTTCTGGACCCTCCTGATCTCGGGTCGACGACGGTGGCTGATCGTGATGTATTCTGGAAAAGTGATCGGGTGTTTAGGTTTTTCCCGTTGGGGGGAGGGATCTTTATAGGCGAAGGGGCAGCGTCAAAAGTGAACCAGGTGGGGCTCACCACAGGGCGGCGCGGCCAGGCCCTGGGCCGCGCCCCCTGGTGGTGAGGCCGCCTCCGGGCTCCTTTCCATCTCCTCTTCGGTTCTCTGGAAGCTTCGGTAAATTTCTGGATGTTTGGCTTTTGATTCATCCAATTCCGAGAATATTTCCTGTGTAACTTTCTGAAGCACAAAAACAGCAGAAAATAGGGAACTAGCACTGTGGCATCTCGTTAATAGGTTAGTTTCGGAAAATGCATAAAAATGCCACGAAGTGTAACGAAACACTAAGCAAATGGTGTAAAAACAAGCATGGAGCATCAAAAATTATAGATACGTTTGAGACGTATCAGCATCCCCAAGCTTAACTCCTGCTCGTCCTCGAGTAGGTAAGTGATAACAAAAGAATAATTTTTGAGGTGACATGCACCTACACAATCTTGATCATCTATGTAAGCATTGTGCGCTGGGATCAAAAGAACTTAAAACATGGGCATGAAAGATATAATCTTGATAGAAGAAACTTAGCAACCATGTTATAACATGAAAAAGAACACAAACGAAAGATCATGAAAATGAAACAATGAAAGTCAAATGTGTGTTCAAATCATATGGAAAAACATACAAATGGTTTTCAGCTTGTCCTTCATGAGAGAGCAAAACATAAATGCATAGGACACCTTCAAGTTTAAGAGGGCGACTAGATACAAATAATTTAAGAACAAGTGAAACCAACATCATGAATCAATCAATGAAAACTTTGGGACAATGCACATTATACTCAGAATGACAACTATGCTCTCTTAGACGGTGCATAAAGATAGAAGGTGGTGACTCAACATAAAAGTAAAATAAAGGCCCCTTCGCGGAGGGAAGCAGTGATTGCGAGTTTTATAAACCTTCAAAAATTATGGTACTTACTAGCTTTGAGCTCTCATTGCCCACATCATAGGCATCTTGAATGGTTAAAGTTAATGCGAAAACAATTATGAAGCATATGGTTGACAAATCATAAGTTGAAAACCTCGTGTCCCGTGAAGTACGAATACCCAAACCTCATGCTACTTTACTTAGAGTCCCAAGCAAGCTCTTGTCATTGTAAGTATACACGTATCATCAAGAACCGCCAACGGGGTACCTCCGTGCCCGATGACATGGAACAAGCCCACATCAAAATGATAGGACAAACAGACAATGAACACCTCGGCCTCTCTTTTATTTACCAATGGTATAACTTTTTATTGTGAGATGCGTCATCGAATGCTCACTATGGGCATGCTGTAAATTTCCACCATGAATTATGCATGGCTTAGATTAGCGGCCCAGGCGTTTCTCTAACACATATACAAACTCCATGATCCCACAAGATTCCCAATTTATTTCACATCGCGAGTATCCATAAACAAAAGATCACGATATCAAATCGAATAAGAAGTGCAATGTTGAAAGCTTGCCCCATGATGGCATGGCTGGGCTAATTACCAACTTACAACTTGCAAGCATAACAACTCAACATAAGAGAGCCACAATGTCAAAATTTTAAAACGAGAAAAGTAAAGTGTGCCATCAGGTTTGTGAGAGCTTTACTGACTAATTTTCGCATAACACCAAAAAGAGTTTAATTTGAAGGATAGATAAAAGCAAGTCAAATATACTTTGGAATAGAAAATTGCTAATAGGTATGTATGGTGGACACATTGGAACAACTTGGTTTTTAGGAGTTGGATGCACGAGTAGAGCTCATACTCAGTACAAAATGAGGGCTAGCAAAAGACTGGGAGCGACCAACTAAGAGAGCAATAACGGCCATAATCATGCAAAGCGACAAAGCAACATTAAAAGAAGCATAAGATGGCATCAAAAGTCAAAAACTAAATGATCATAGAGGCTTATGACGACTTTGTATGACTCTAACATGTGTGAGCATGCGCCAAGTCAACCCAAATAAAGCATCAAGGAGAAAACCAAAATAATGCTTCCAAATAATTAAAACAACGCATGATTTTTTCAAAGGCTCATTAAGCAATCTCAGGCATTTGAGACAAGTCATACTATAGAAAAACCACTAAGCATACTATCAAAAAGACATCAAGCATGACATGCAAAAGCCTAGGCCGCGGTCTACACAAGCTCCTTTTTGTACCACTTTTTTGCATAAAGCTTTTTCTCTTTTCCAACACCATTCAAACTTTTTTGAAACAACTCTTTTGATGAAAATCAACATGGACCAGAGGTCAAAATACACCTCAAATTTGAGTTGCAATTCAACTTTGTTTTGTTAAGTTATTTTACTCTGCTTCAACATAAGATAGATGGAATCACGCTCTGTAGGATTTGAACCTACGACATCGGGTTTTGGAGACCCGCGTTCTACCGAACTGAACTAAGAGCGCTTTCATTCATTCAAAAATAAAATATTTTTCTATCATATCAACTCTTTCCTGGGGAATCAGGTCAATACGTTGGCTATGGAAAAGCAAGCTATAGCAGATCGTTGAGTATAGATAAAAAGGAATGGAGTTTCATTAGCTCTCTGCACACATCCAGTATAATACCTTTGCGAGCCCCTACGGAAAGGGGTGCCATGTTCTCTTTACAATGGGGTGATCCAGGTTTCCAAAAGACAAGGTTGGTTGTATCTTTTTCTATTAGCAATCCCCAATTCGTTGCTTGTTCGCTACGAACAAAAGAAGCCGATACCAGAAGAGGTGTTTATCCAGCGGAGGTTCGTATCTCTTCCATGTGAGACCAGCGACCTCAGATCATCCCGGACTTATGTGCTGGAATAGCTTCGTTATGAGTTGAAGCAGCCTCAGCTACTATTCCTACTAAGGAGGAGTCGCCTTTTCAATTCCCTCCCTTTTGCAATCCCATGTTGATGTAACGACTATATAGTATTGGCAAGGCTGTAACATTACATGCAGGTCCTAGCCTACGTTCGTTGGTGGTTGACTACCGGGAAAGGGCAGAATAGCAACAGTGAGGAAGCATACCACCCAAAGCAAGACGTGAACAAATATTAACCTGAGCTAACAAAGCTTCAGAGTCCAGATCATACCAGCCTGAACCTGAGGTGAAGATGTTGATACCAGTCTATCTTAAATGCGTTTTGACATATTTTTGATTACCACAAATCAGGTGATTGTAGCTTACCTTCTCCGTGGCTTCAAGATTATGTATGCTATCTCTTTTGCTTTTTTCTATCTAATACTATCTACAACCGATGAAAAAGCGGGTCGCTTCTTATAGACTCGCTCAGAATGATTCTTTTATATCTATGGAAAGGGGATGACATTATCGCCATTGATTGAATTCGTACGTCTATCGCTATCCTGGGCCGAGGAGAGGGGGTTTCGGAAGCCGTGCCCTTGTTGGTAAAGGAAGTAGGTTTTGCTTTTGAAGGTAGGTATTTCTGGAAGCAAGGAAAATAAAGAAGGAAGCAGGTACCGGTCTAGGGGTTGCCGAGGATACGGATAGTTGAAAAGATAGGATTGCAAAACTGGAAAGACCCAGAAGCAAGGATAAGAAAACAAGGAAGTTGGTTCTCGGTTGGTTGGCAAGCAAAGGGGGAAAGCTGGTTAAACAAAACTAGGGATAGCTAGCAGGTATTTTCTAAAGGTTAAAAAAGAAGGTATTTCAAAAGGGCTTTGGCAAAGGAGGTTCACCTTGCCTGCTTTCCTTGTCCTCCGTTCATCGATATCCTATATTGGATACCTTTGCCTTTTCCGAGTGGAGGCAGTAGGCTATATTCTCGTTCTTAGCTTTATACGCCGAAATATGCCATTGCGTAGGCTCGTAGGCGTAATTCGTATTCGTATTTGTTATTGGCATACGTAATTTCCTTACTACGTCTATCGCTCATAGGAATATCTCTAAATAGGAATCGTAGTCCTTGTATGTACATCTTCCGTATTGTGATAAAGCACCTATGTCGCTAGAAATAGTAGCGCCTTAAATAAGGCGTTATTTAAAAGATGGAATAGTGCTACGTCATAAGCAGAAAGACCACAAGCCATAAATGGGTTACCTAGCCACATAATTACAGACAGGGACCCAACTCTTAGGCCAGTCCGAAGGGCATTGATGGAACAAACAAAGGTAGAAGATCTTGATTCTCTGCAATTCGGCTTCAACCCGATGGAGCTCTCTTCAAAACATATCTTTCGGCGTCAGTCTTTCCTGCCTTACCCTAACCCCGCTTTCACTTGGCGATTCGGTATGAGGTTTCTCTGATCTGTTGACGGTATTCTTGAAGCTTTCTTTCTTGGTCACCGGACAGAGTGAGAACTGCTCAGCTTGCTTTCTTTCCATCCCTAGCACACAACTTAGTAGATAGTAGGCACACAACTCCGCTAAGAGCTCATCGAACTTGAGTTGTAGATTAAGACCACAGCTCGATATGGTTCATTTCAGTACTCATTCACTCGATATGGTTCACCACATGCCTGTGATCGATCTCAAGCTAGGTTTGGTATCGGTATCGGAGAAGTCCGTCATTGAAGTGGTAAGTGGGCGTAAGGCCTATGTATTTCTTATCAGTGGGATTTTTTATTACCTTGAATTCGATTGATGCGGTTCTAGCTCATTTTAAAGAGCTTATAGAGCTAGTTTTGCTTGACCCCTCTTGACGTTGCTGGTCATCCCAACTCGTATTAGCTATCGAAATCCGTACTTACTTGACATTCCCGCATGCCATAAGTCATCCCTACAGAAAGCACCACATGCACAGTAACCGGAAGATGGTCTTTTCTCACTCTCCCTGTAGTCAAGACATAGGGAGTATTATGACCTGTTTCACTGACATCAGCATTTTTCTCTCGTCCTTCGCCCGCTATCCATCCTAACTGCTCTTACTGCTTCTTCTTCTTATTCACTGGCTTCTTCTTATCTGCTTTCTTCTTCTTTGTCTGATGAGATTCTCTCTTCTTATAATCTTTGATCTTCTTATCATCATCAGATTTATGATCTTTTAGATTGCATTTTTTCATTAGATTATTCATTTTGCCTAATATGCCGGTTATGACTTTATGGGCAGTAGGATGGATACTATCAATAGAATCCTCTCCTGTGTTCGATAGTCGGTTACGAGTTCCCATATCTTACGGAACCTTACCTTTTCTTACTATGGGCCAAATTGCGGAGGAAAGCAGAATCACTGTTTTTTGTAGAACTCACTTTTGCTACTGGAGAGTACCTTCCACCAGGTTAGAGCCATGGATCCAAAGCCTACTAGTTAGCTTTGAAGGTTTAGGCTTGAGAGAAATCTTGAACTGAACAGAGCACTCCCGCCTATTGATCTTACGGCACCCTTATCTTTTGTTGGACTCTCAGGTTCACGCCAACCTAAAACGAAAACAGGGGAAAGAAGGTAAATAAGAAAATCCTAGAGTTCATAGGGATCCACCACATAGTAACGAGGCCACGGTTCAAGCAAGTACTAATGTCGAGTCAAGACACAAGCGGCTAACTTCCTCCAATTTGGAGAAATGACCATAGATCGAACCTACCTATTCCGAAGTAAGTTTAGGATCAATAACCAAGCTAGCTGTCTATTGAAAAGAGACCCGATCCTTTTGGTTGACTGAATGAAGAAGAGGAAATTGAGAAAAAGTACTACTTTGCCACTAGGGGAGATCAAAAAGCGATCATCATTTGAACACGCCGCGTTTTACTGCGAAGGATCGAACCATGGGAACGAATGAACAGGGCTATCACCTTCTTTGGCCAGATCTTCCAATCTTTTTAGAAAACCAGTTCACTGCGCGCCCCACCCCGTCATCAGTCCTGTGTTGCCTATGCTTGCGCCCCAAAACGGTTGCTGACTTTGTACAAGTCCGTAGGGCGCACTACGGCAACACAGCCTACGCTTGCTGCTTGCTGGTTTTTCCATCATCCAATCCACAACAAATCGAATGAAACCGCTTCGGATTTCTTTTGATGAAAACCCTTGTTCCGCTCTCGCTCGCCGCTACTAACGGGGTCTTGGTTGATTTTCCTTCCTTTAGCTACTCAGATGTTTCAGTTTGCTAAGTTTGAAAAGTCCAAAGAGCGCAGACTAGCCACGGAGCTTGGATACGGTTTCCCGATCGGAGATCCATGGATCACAGACGCTCTCTCTCCCCATGGCCTTTCACCTCTGAAAGCGTCCTTCCTTCTCAATGCCCGGGCATCCATCCAATGCATGATTTTCGATAGCGTCGAACATGAGCGGTAGACTGAACACCCACACAATCTCGATTTGACACTTAGACACTTTCCACCTCTCTTCCTTCCCTTGGATCAGATAGGAAATCCTCACTTTTCCAAGACAGAAGAGAAGCAAGCAACTAGCGTGAAAGCCGTTGCGCTAACACGCATCCGTTTTCTTGCTTGATTTTTATACGATTTTCTAAAGACGGATTGAGCAACTAGCGCAAAAGCCGTTGCGCTAACGCGCATCCGTTTTCTTGCTTGATTTTTATACGATTTTCTGAAGTGATCTGTCCAACTCCTTCCTGAACTTCAAAGTACGATAGAAACTGACTTATATCTCGTAGGAAAACTAGAGAATGAGCCATATCCATCTCATAGAGAAACTAGAGAGGTGCTGGGCGCAGCTGAAAGGAAATCCAAGAAGAGTCCATGAAAGGCTACCACGATTAGGATCCTTTGTAGGGTTTATCTCGGAAGAGAAGGCTATGAAGCAAACATCTCTTCTTTGGGAGAGAGGGGAAGATCTATGCAATGCTCTTAATAATTGTTCAGACTGAACATAAAAATCATTCTTAGTGTAGCTATAATCACAACTGAAATAATGACAGATGTCAACCTTATCGAGTTTGATCTCAGACTCAGGGTCGACAACCATAAATGAAGCAGCATATGGAAAATGCTGTTTCTTAGGAATTTTACAACTTTTGGAAATGCTTCCCTCCATATAGTCTCGAGGATACAACTGGATTGTTTCAATATCAGCTACCATAATAAGGTTTTTCTAGGCTTCGCACCTTTCCAATTAGGATCAATCGCGATTTGCTCAGAGTGATCATGATTCGGCCATGTTCGTATCAGTTTATCCTCAAGGACGTGCTATTCTGTTGTTGTATGTTGATGATATCAAACTGACTGGTGATTACTCCGTTACCATATCGCTGATCAAGTGTCGCCTTCATCAATTATTGATGAAAAGATATAACAAGATCTGAACACAAATTAAGGCGCAAATAGGAAGCTAAACGCAGTAGCAGAAAAAGAAAACACTCGTTGAACAATAAGAGTGAAAAACGGAGTGTTCTTGGCAAATGAAAAGCAAGGCAACTTCTCCAAAAGAAATTTGTTGGGGTCCAACCATTTATTGCAGCAAACAAAACTAAACAAAACTGAAAACTAAAACAACTGACGCTCCAAGAAAAATGCATAATGCATAAAGCAATAAAAATATAGTGTGTTGAAAGGTGACCTGATTTTTGCCGATGAAGAAGGGGTGCCTCGGGGGCATCCCCAAGCTTTGACGCTTGTACCTCTTGGATATTTCTTGGGGTACATGGGCATCCCCAAGCTTGAGCTTTTGTCTAGTCTTTAACTCATCTCATCATTCTCCGATCCCTACACTTGAAAACTTCCTTCATACAAAACTCAACACAATTCTATTAGCAACATTAGTGTAAGCATAGCAATGAATCAACCCTTTTTGCTTCAGGTTTCAACTCAAAACCACCACATATAAAGCATATACTACTGCAGCAACTTCCCCAAAAGTTCCGTGATCAAAAGAACTCAAAAAGAAAGCGATAAAGAGGCAAACACAAATAGTGGCAGAAATCTGTCAAAACAGAACAGCTGACAAAGGTCGAATTTTTAGAGGGTTTTCTGTTAATCAAATCAAAAAGTGTATAACTAATGAAAGTTTGGATATAACCTGGGGCATATGCACAAGAAATCGCAGGTCAAAAAGATATTCTGAGAATCTTCATGAATTTTTACGGTGCAGCACCGAAAACTGTTTCAGGACAGCAACATCCCCAAATCTTACCTCACTCAAATTAGAGGCTTCTCTTGGCACAAAAACGAAATAAAAATGATAAGGAGAGGTCATTACAGTAGTAATAACTTCCAAGACTCAAATAAAAGAAAAAGAACTGAAAGTAAAAACATTGGGTTATCTCCCAAGAGTACTTTTTTTTAACGGTTTTGAGCTAGGCGCAGAAAGTGCGAATCAAGTAATATCGAAAGAAGCATTAAGATCAATCGTAGGAGTCTTTTCAACAATGAATTGAATTGTGTCGAAATGAGTTTTTGAGTATCCCTTGTAATCACGCTTTGGTACACTACTTTCATCAAAAAGATTTTCGGGACAAATCCAACTAAAATTCTTTTCCAAAGCATCATGAATTCCTACAAGTTTACAAGGTATTGGTACTCTAAAATCTTCATTGGTTGTACCAACAACCTCTACAGGCGAGCCAAGCTTATTAAATCTCTTAAAAACTTTCCTAGCTTCAATGGCCACATCTCTAAATTCTATGCGCAAAGTTTCCAAGATAAAAGCTTTCTTTTCATGGTCTTCAATATCATGAAGCTTAAGAAACATGTGTTGCATAAAAGGATTAAGGCTAGCAAACCTAGCTTCCAACATGTGAACTAAATAAGCGGAAGCAACTTCATAACTAGGAGCAAGCTCAGCCAAAGATTTTTCCTCAACATCATCATGCATACTAATATGATTAAGGAACTCCTCAATGTTACTTTTCCCAATAATAGAACCACTACCTACTGAGAGGTCCTCCAAAACGTACTTAGGGAACAACATAATGAACTAAAGTAAAGAAATAACAACTATAAAGGAAACTAATTTTTTTGTGTATTTGATAAAATGATGCAAGTAAAAATAAAGTAAAGCAAAATTTAAAACAAAGTAAAGGATGTGCGTGCAAAACTCCCCTTGCAGAAGTCTTCTTTTTCCCCGGCAACGGCGCCAGAAAACTTGTTGGAGGCGCGGTATTGAATAGTGCCAGAGAACTTGTTGGCGTGTAGTTGATGAAGTAGATGACCGGCCAGTTGGAAACCCCAAGGGAAGGTTTGATGAATATAGCAGCAAGTTTTCCCTCAGTTTGATGAATATAATCCAGTAGGAAAAAGCCAAACTCTAGAAGGTGATGCTTGCTAGCCTAGTGACACTCCAACAAGGGCGCCGTTAACGATATCTTGTTAGCGTCTCTTCAACTAGTAGCAATGTGGAACCTGCACACAACACAACCAAATACTTTGTTCCCAACTTACGATGAGGTTGTCAATCTCACCGGTTTGCTGTAAACAAAGGAATAAGCATATCGAGTGGAAAGCAATAGTAATATGCGAGTAAAGTAAATAGTAAGAGTAAAGTAAACAAGTGATAGCAATATAAAGGAAATAGGACCGGGGTCCACAGTTCACTAGTGGTGTCTCTCCATAAGATAAAATAACACATGCTAGGTAAACAAATTACAGTTGGGCAATTGATAGAATAAAGACAACATGCATATATCGAGAGGATCACTATGAGATTTACTCTGGGCATTACAACAAGATACATAGACCGCCATCCAACTACATCTATGACTAGTAATCCACTTGTGGCGAATCAATCCGAGAACTCCACAAGTATTAAGTTGCGAACAACAGATAACTGCATTAAGCAAAGTGTGTAATGTAAACAAAGCATATGCCCTTGGACATAAGAATGTTGTTTTCTCCCTAGTGGAAACATCACATCTACAACCTTAGAGGTTTCTGTCACCCCCCATATTAAATAGAGGCATGAACCCAACTATCGAGCATAAATACCCCCTCTTGGAGTCACTAGTATCTACTCGGCCAAGATAGCTACTAACAACGGAGAGCATGCAAGATCATAAACAACATAGAGATAACATAAGATAATATTCAGCACATCAACTCAATCATAACACCAATATTCATCAGATCCCAACAAACACAACATGTAGAATTACATAATGGTGATCTCGATCATGTAAAACAGCTCACGGGATCTAAACATGAAGCACATGGTGGAGAAGACAACCATCTAGCTACTGCTATGGACCCATAGTCCAAGGTAGACTACTAACTCATCGCGCTGGAGGCAAGCATGGCGATGAAGAAGACCTCCAGTGGCGATTCCCCTCTCCGGCAGGGTGCCGGAAAGAGCTTCTGGACCCTCCCGATCTCGGGTCGACGACGGTGGCGGATCGCGATGTATTCTGGAAAAGTGATCGGGTGTTTAGGTTTTTCCCATTAGGGGGGTCTTTATAGGCGAAGGGGCAGCGTCAGAAGTGGACCAGGTGGGGCTCACCACAGGGTGGCACGGCCAGGCCCTAGGCCGCGCCCCCTGGTGGTGAGGCCGCCTCCTGGCTCCTTTCCGTCTCCTCTTCGGTTCTCTGGAAGCTTTGGTAAATTTCTGGATGTTCGACTTTTGTTTCATCCAATTCCGAGAATATTTCCTGTGTAACTTTCTGAAACACAAAAATAGCAGAATATAGGGAACTGGCACTATGGCATCTCGTTAATAGGTTAGTTCCGGAAAATGCATAAAAATGCCACAAAGTGTAACGAAACACTAAGCAAATGGTGTAAAAACAAGCATGGAGCATCAAAAATTACAGATACATTTGAGACGTATCAAGGTCATTCTACTTGGGACTGAACAAGATATCTAACTTCACTTAAGAAGAACAAGTAAGAAATTTGACTCGAGTGTGTCAGGATTATTCTTTTATTGAATATCCATCCCAAGTCATGAGAAGAATTGGTTTAGATAAGATGGCTTTCTATAGTCACTACCCAACCTATAGGTCTCCTATTAAAGGGTTTTAATCCTAAGGTGAAAGCGTTTGCTCTGATACCAGCTGTGGAGACCCAACATACCACTGCATGTGTAGTATGCAAGTCGTTGACATAACACCAATGAAACACCTTCTCACTAGTATTACATCCATCAAAGTGGTACAACAGAAACATCGCAGGTCCATGGTATGTCTAAAGGATTACAATTTTCAGCATACAGAAGATCTTCTGAACCTCCTCAACAGGTAGAGGTTTAGTCCTGGCGACTACAAACGAGAAAGAAACAAGGAAGACTAAACTAAACTACAACTAATGCATTAGGCTTACTACTCAAATATAAAGTTACTCTAACTACTTAGGTTTTAGGATTAGGAAACTGGTTCCTTTCTAACCCTATTCTAGTTTTCCACCAAGCTTCGCACAATTGTAGACTCCGCTGATAATCATGACGTTGGTAGAATGCTTCATCTTTAATGTCTTGAGGTTGCATCCTTGAGTTGCCTTCAATCTAAGCAAGGGTTACGAGGGAGTGGGGTGAGTAACGAGCGTTACCCAGCAAGTTCATATAGAGTATAAGGTGTTTGATGCACTAACTACAACCTTAGACCCAAGAGTCATTTGGCAATGCAGGTTTTTGTAAACATTTCTTCAGGAGGTTGTTTTTATTCTGAAAACTATGCTCGGCAGCCAACACAGGATATTAGTGCCTTGAGAGCACCTTTCCTGCAGCATTCGCAGCTCCTTCCCAGAACAAGGGGTAACCATGTCACATCCTTTTACACTCTGCAGAGGTGTGTCCTTCCAAAAGAGATCAAAGCCTCGCTGCACAACTGGGCGATCTTTCCCGTCCACACTTCCTTGATGTGGGACCCAGTCATTGATCCAAGCCATTCATTGTCCTCTCTGCACAATGCATGCCCACCCAATTCATGCAAGAAGGTTTAGCCCCTGATATTCATCCCCAACGATGAAGTACCTAGGCGCGCCTTGGAGACCATCATAGACACCAGTGGCCGTGGGCACTAAGGGGTCCCACCCATATGCACGTATTCTCGCAAGACATACAGCGAACGATAGATGAAGTGTCCGTTGACATGCGAATGAGAGAAGGTACAGATGACTTTCCCGTCCCATTCCAAGTCTCTTAGACGACACGGTTTTTACGGCACAAGAATAACTGTGGCATTGGTTATTACTCCTAGGGTTTACTTTCCCGTGCAAGTGGAACCTCCACCACAACAATCTTACTGTGGTTCCACCTGCCAGCCATCCTAGGTTATCACCACTCGGGTCGATAACCACTAGTCATATTAATTATAAAAGAAGAACCTTTTGCTTTTTATGCAGTAGTAATACCACAGGTATATTTTCAAGTAATTTGATAAAGATAATCAAAAGATATGAGCAAGAGTGAACTTGCCTTTTTGACTGCAAGATTACGCTAGTCAAGATCTTCGATACGTAAGAAATCCAAATACTGAAATAGCACCATCATCTGGTAAAGATGATGTTAAAAGAACTGCAGCATGATATGCATCATATATGTTATGCATCGTTCTAAGCGTAACCTAACCCCGATGATTTGCTAAATTTAAGTTGTGGTGAATTCTTGTGATGTGTTGCACTTTTAAGTTCAAATACACCCACAAGGTTGTTAAGGATTTTAGGTTAACTGACAATTCCTCAAAAGCAGTAGAATAAAGCTTCAAACTAGAGTTATTGCAAAAGATAGGTATAGCAATAGGTGAAGACTTTAAAGTAACACTTTTAAGTGGTAACTTATTATTAGCAATCAAGTAGTTGGTTATGGACAAGCAAAGCTGAAGTAATTCTTATTTGATAAGAATATCCAGTTAGTCTTAGGGTTGACAACAATCTTAGCACCTAAATAAAATTATTTGTTAAGGCTTACAGGAATGGTTGATATTTACTTTCAAGATATATTGAAAGAATAACTTTTGAAGAACATATTTCTTGGTGAAAAGAACTATTACACCTAAGGTCTAGTGTTCTAGGTTTAGCATAATTTGCCATTACTCTTGGAGTAGGTATGAGGTAAGCATAACAAGGAAACAAACAATGATCCATCTAGTTCTTGTACAAATTGCTTGAATAAGATCATTCAAAGCAGTTGACATTGCTGTTTAGCATGTATAGTTATTTTTATAGTTGGCACAACATTTTTATCAAGCATAGGTAGCAACTTATACCAAGACATAAGAATTGGTGTGATGTTTATTTGATGTGTTCTTTAAAAGAATTACTTTTAAAGAACAAATACCTTAATGAATATTTTTATTACTTAAAGTGATGGTGATTAGGTGATGTCAGGAAGGTAACAGTTTTTAAGTTGTTTCGAAGGTGTTGCAAATATTTAGTTGACTAAGGTATACCATGTTGAAAATAGAATATCAAACTAACCACCCATGGTTGAATTAGGAAGTATGGCTAGACTAGCACACTAAGGTAGTTATTGGTTTTAGTACTAAAAGAAATGGTAGGTGCTTAAGTTATATGTACTTCAAAAGAATAACTTTTGAAGAACATGTACTTTAATGAGTTTTAGTAATAGAATTTCATTTTAAGTTTCAATTCTTATTCAGAAATAATTAGGAAAGCCTAGTTATTTATATTCCTAGGGTTTCAGGGTAGGAATCCAAATTTTAAGTGATTAAAGATTTTTTAACTTACCTCTTAATAAAACAATAGATGAAAATAACTTAGAATTAAGTAATAACTCTAATACACAAGTTTTTATATATTCAAGATTTTTCCTAAAGTTTAGTACTCAAAAATTATTTAGGAAAATAGATTTAAGATTTTAATTTGCTAATAGAAAAGTTTTAAATTTAACTTTTAATGAAACAATAGTTGAAATAACAATATTAGAGTTAAGAAATAAGTTTGATACAAGTTTATGATTTTTCCCCAAATTTTACTATATTAAATTTGTTTTAGGAAAATCATTTTAGGGATTAAGATCCTAATAGTAAAGTTTTAGGATTAATGTTTAATAATAACAAAATATTAATTGGGATAACATTATTTAAGTTGCCAAATTTTTATTTGGTATTTGAAAACTTGGTTTGAATTGTTATGGTTGGGTTTGAATTCATAATTCCAATAGTACTTAAACAAGTTTCTAAATTTGGTTCAAAATAAAATCACACAAGCATGCAAGATTATAATTTAAATAAATAGCTTATGTTTTCTGATTATTTTGATATATCATTTGTATTTTTCTGATTTGAAATGAATTAGTTATGAATTTATCAAGTTATAACTATTTTCAGGAATTTCTTATTTAGATAACTAAGCACCTTTTGTACCGGTTCAGAATTAGATCCACACACTGACTAGTGGGGTCTGAGCCTAGTCAGCTGCCACGCCGGCGATACGTCTCAAATGTATCTATAATTTTTGATGCTCCATGCTTGTTCTTACACCATTTGCTTAATATTTTGTTACACTTCGTGGCATTTTTATGCATTTTCCAGAACTAACCTATTAACAAGATGCCACAGTGCCAGTTCCCTATTTTTTGCTATTTTTGTGTTTCAGAAAAGTTACACAGGAAATATTCTCGGAATTGGACGAAACAAAAGCCAAACATCCAGATATTTAATGAAGCTTCCAAAATTCCGAAGAGAAGACGGAGGGGAGCCACAGCGTGGCCACACCACCAGGGGGCGCGGCCTACCCCTGGCCCACGCCGCCCTGTGGTGAGGGCCCCCTGGCCCACCTCTGGCGCCGCCCCTTCACCAATAAAGACCCCCCGATGGGAAAAACCTAAATACCCGATCAATTTTCTAGAAACACATTGCGATCCGCCGTCGTTGTCGACCCGAGATCGGGAGGGTCCAGAAGCTCTTCCTGGCACCCTGCCGGAGAGGGGAATCACCACCGGAGGTCTTCTTCATCGCCATGCTTGCCTCCGGCATGATGAGTGAGTAGTCTACCTTGGACTATGGGTCCATATCTGTAGCTAGATGGTTGTCTTCTCCACCATGTGCTTCATGTTTAGATCTCGTGAGCTGTCTTACATGATTGAGATCATCTTTTTGTAATTCTACATGTTGTGTTTGTTGGGATCCGATGAATATTGGTGTTATTTTAAGTTGATGTGCTGAATATTATCTTATGTTATCTCTATGTTGTTTATGATCTTGCATGCTCTCCGTTGTTAGTAGCTATCTTGGCTAAGTAGATACTAGTGACTCCAAGAGGGGGTATTTATGCTCGATAGTTGGGTTCATGCCTCTATTTAATCTGGGGGAGTGACAGAAACCTCTAAGGTTGTAGATGTGTTGTTGCCACTAGGGAGAAAACAACATTCTTGTGTCCAAGGACATTCATTTTGTTTACATTACACACTTTGCTTAATGCAGTTATCCGTTGTTCACAACTTAATACTTTCGAGGTCCTCGGATGATTCCCCGCGAGTGGATTATTAGTCATGGATGTAGTTGGATGGCGGTCTATGTATTTTGTTGTAATGCCCAGAGTAAATCTCATAGTGATCCTCGTGACATATGCACGTTATCTTTATTCCATCAATTGCCCAACTGTAATTTGTTTACCCAGCATGTTGTTATTTATTTTATGGAGAGACACCACTAGTGAACTGTGGACCCCGGTCCAATTTCCTTTACATTGTTACACCGTGTTACTATTACTCGCACTGTTTACTTTCTCGCATACTACTACTATTTTCCACTCGATACGCTTATACCTTTGTTTACAGCAAACCGGTGAGATTGACAACCTCATCATAAGTTGGGAGCAAAGTACTTGGTTGTGTTGTGTGTAGGTTCCGCGTTGCTACTAGTTGAAGACGCACCAACAAGTGTCGTAAACGGCGCCCTTGCTAGAGTGTCACGAAGCTAGCAAGCATCACCTTCTTAAGTTTGGCTTTTTCCTACTAGAGCAATAAACCTCGGTTTCGTACTGAGGGAAAACTTGCTACTGTGCTCATCATACCTTCCTCTTGTGATTCCCAACTAGCTGGTCATCCTATCCGCATCAAGCTAATTTTCTGGCGCCGTTGCTGGGGAAAAAGAAGACTTCTGCAAGGGGAGTTTCGCACGCACATCCTTTACTTTGTTTTAGTTTTGCTTTACTTTATTTTTGCTTGCATTATTTTTATCAAAAACACAAAAAAATTAGTTTCCTTTATAGTTGTTACTTTATTACTCTTAGTTCATTATGTTGTTCCCTAAGTATGCTTTGGAGGACCTCTCAGTAGATAGTAGTTTTATTATTGGGAAAAGTAACATTGAGGAGTTCTTTAATCATATTAGCATGCATAAAGATGTTGAGGATAAATCTTTGGCTGAGCTTGCTCCTAGTTATGAAGTTGCTTCTGCTTATTTAGTTCACATGTTGGAAGCTAGGTTTGCTAGCCTTAATCCTTTTATGCAACACATGTTTCTTAAGCTTCATGATATTGAAGACTCCAAAAAGAAAGATTTTATCTTGGAGACTTTGCGTAGAGAATTTAGAGATGTTGCCATTGAAGCTAGGAAAGTTTTTAAGCATTTTAATAATCTTGGTTCGCATGTATAAGTTGTTGGTACAACCAAAGAAGATTTCAAAGTACCAATACCTTGCAAACTTGTAGGAATGCATGAAGCTTTGGAAAAGAATTTTAATTGGATTTGCCCTGAAAATATTTTTGATGAAAGTAGTGTACCAAAGCGTGATCACAAGGGATCCTCAAAAATTCATTTGGACACAATTCAATTTATTGTTGAAAAGACTTCTGCAATTGATCTTAATGCCTCATTTGATATTACTTGATTTGCACTTTCTACGTCTAGCTCAAAGGCGTTAAAGAAAAACACTCTTGGAAGATAACCCATTGTTTTACTTTCAGTTATTTTTATTTTATTTGAGTCTTGAAAGTTATTACTACTGTAATAACCCCTCCTTATCATTTTTATTTCGTTGTTGTGCCAAGAAAAACCTCTAATTTGAGTGAGGTAAGATTTGGGGATATTGCTGTCCTGAAACAGATTTCGGTGCTGCACCGTAAAAATTCGTGAACATTCTCAGAATATCTTTTTGACCTGCGATTTCTTGTGCATATGCCCCAGGTTATATCCAAACTTTCATTAGTTATACATTTTTTATTTGAGCAACAGAAAACCCTCTAAAAATTCGACCTTTGTCAGCTGTTCTGTTTTGACAGATTTCTGCCACTATTTGTGTTTGCCTCTCGATCGCTTTCTTTTTGAGTTCTTTTGATCACGGAACTTTTGGGGAAGTTGCTACAGTAGTATATGCTTTATATGTGGTGGTTTTGAGTTGAAATCTGAAGCAAAAAGGGGTTGATTCATTATTATGCTTACACTAATGTTGCTAATAGAATTGTGTTTAGTTTTGTATGAAGGAAGTTTTTAAGAGTAGGGATTGGAGAATGATGATATAAGTTGAAGAATGGACAAAAGCTCAAGCTTGGGGATACCCACGCACCCCAATAAATATCCAAGAGGTACAAGTGTCAAAGCTTTCAAAAATCAGGTACAAGTGTCAAATATCAGGTACAAGAGGTACAAGCTTTCAAAAATCCAAGAGGTACAAGTGTCAAATATCCGAGGCACCCCTTCTTCATCGGCAAAAATCAGGTCACCTTTCAACACATTATATTTTTATTGCTTCATGCACTATGCGTTTTTCTTGGAGCGTCTTGTCTTTAGTTTTAAGTTTTGTTTAGTTTTGTTTGCTGCAATAAATGGTTGGACCCTAACAAATTTCTTTTGGAGAAGTTGCCTTGCTTTTCATTTGCCAAGAACACTCCGTTTTTCACTCTTATCGTTCAACGAGTGTTCTCTTTTTCTAGAACTGCGTTTAGCTTTCATTTTTTGCCTTGATTTTTGTTCAGATCTTGTTATATCTTTATATCAAGGTGTATTTTGACCTCTCGTCCATGTTGGTTTTCATCAAAAGAGTTGCTTCAAAAAGGTTTGAATGGTGTTGGAAAAGAGAAAAAAAATTATGCAAAAAGTGGTACAAAAAGGAGCTTGTTTAGACTGCGGCTTAGACTTTTGCATGTTGTGTTTGATGTTGTTTTGATAGTATGCTTAGTGGTTTTGCTGTAGCATGACTTGTCTCAAATGAGTGAGATTGCTTAATGAGCCTTTGAAAAAATCATGCGTTGTTTTTATTATTTGGAAGCATTAATTTGGTTTTGTCCTTGATGCTTTATTTGGGTTGAATTGGCGCATGCTTACAACATGTTTGACTCATACAAAGTCGCCATAAGCGTCTATAATCATTTAGTTTTTGACTTTTGATGCCATCTTATGCTTCTCTTAATGATGTTTTGTCGCTATGCATGATTATGGCCGTTATTGCTCTCTTAGTTGGTCGCTCCCAGTCTTTTGCTAGCCCTCATTTTGTACTGAGTATGAACTCTACTCGTGCATCCAACTCCCAAAAACCAAGTTGTTCCAATGTGCCCACCATACATACCTATTAGCAATTTGCTATTCCAAAGTACATTTGACTTGCTTTTATCTATCCTTCAAATTAAACTCTTTTTAGTGTTATGCGAAAATTGGTCAGTAAAGCTCTCACGAACCTGATGGCACACTTTAATTTTCTCGTTCTAATTTTTTTGACATTGTGGCTCTCTTATGTTGAGTTGTTATGCTTGCAAGTTGTAAGTTGGAAATTAGCCAAACCATGCCGTCATGGGGTAAGCTTTCAACATTGCACTTCTTATTTGAGTTGATATCGTGATCTTTTGTTTATGGATACTCGTTATGTGAAATAAGTTGGGAATCTTGCGGGATCATGGAGTTTGTATACGTGTTAGAGAAACGCCTGGGCCGCCAATCTAAGACATGCATAATTCATGGTGGAAATTTACAGCATGCCCATAGTGAACATTCGACGACGCATCTCAAAATAAAAAGCTATACCAATGGTAAATAAAAGAGATGTCGAGGTGTTCATTGTCTGTTTGTCCTGTCATTTTGATGTGGGCTTATTCCATGTCATCGGGCACGGAGGTACCCCGTTGGAGGTTCTCGATGATACGTGTATACTTACAATGACAAGAGCTTGCTTGGGACTCTAAGTCGAGTAGCATGAGGTTTGGGTATTCGTACTTCACGGGACACGAGGTTTTCAACTTATGATTTGTCAAGCATATGCTTCATAATTTTACTCGCATTAACTTTAACCATTTCAAGATGCCTATGATGGGGGCAATGAGAGCTCAAAGCTTCTAAGTACCATAATTTTTGCAGGTTTATAAAACTTGCAATCACTGCTTCCCTCTGCGAAGGGCCTTTCTTTTACTTTTATGTTGAGTCACCATCTTCTATCTTTATGCACCGTCCAAGAGAGCATAGTTGTCATTCTGAGTTTAATGTGCATAGTCCCAAAGTTTATCATTGATTGATTCATGATTTTGGTTTCACTTGTTCTTAAATTATTTGTATCTAGTCGCCCTCTTAAACTTGAAGGTGTCCTATGCATTTATATTTTGCTCTCTCATGAAGGACAAGCTGCAAACCATTTGCTATATTTTTCCGTATGATTTGAACACACATTTGACTTTCATTGTTTCATTTTCATGATCTTTTGTTTGTGTTCTTTTTCATGTTATAACATGGTTGCTAAGTTTCTTCTATCAAGATTATATCTTTCATGCCCATGTTTTAAGTTCTTTTGATCCTAGCACTCAATGCTTTACATAGATGATCAAGATTGTGTTGGTGCATGTCACCTCAAAAATTATTCTTTTGTTATCACTTACCTACTCGAGGACGAGCAGGAGTTAAGCTTGGGATGCTGATACGTCTCAAACGTATCTATAATTGTTGATGCTCCATGCTTGTTCTTACACCATTTGCTTAATGTTTTGTTACACTTCGTGGCATTTTTATGCATTTTCCGGAACTAACCTATTAACAAGATGCCACAGTGCCAGTTTCCTGTTTTCTGCTATTTTTGTGTTTCAGAAAAGTTACACAGGAAATATTCTCGGAATTAGACGAAACAAAAGCCGAACATCAAGATATTTAACGAAGCTTCTAGAAGTCCGAAGAGGAGACGGAGGGGGGCCACAGGGTGGCCACACCACCAGGGGGCGCGGCCTACCCCTGGCCCGCGCCAACCTGTGGTGAGGGCCCCCTAGCCCACCTCTAGCGCCGCCCCTTCGCCTATAAAGACCCCCCAACGGGAAAAACCTAAATACCCGATCAATTTTCCAGAAACACATCGTGATCCGCCGTCATCGTCGACCCGATATCGGGAGGGTCCAGAAGCTCTTCCCGACACTCTGCCGGAGAGGGGAATCGCCACCGGAGGTCTTCTTCATCGCCATGCTTGCGTCCGGCGCGATGAGTGAGTGGTCTACCTTGGGCTATGGGTCCATAGTAGTAGCTAGATGGTTGTCTTCTCCACCATGTGCTTCACGTTTAGATCTCGTGAGCTGCCTTACATGATCGAGATCATCTTTTTGTAATTCTACATGTTGTGTTTGTTGGGATCCGATGAATATTGGTGTTATGTTAAGTTGATATGCTGAATATTATCTTATGTTATCTCTATGTTGTTTATGATCTTGCATGCTCTCCGTTGTTAGTAGCTATCTTGGCCAAGTAGATACTAGTGACTTCAAGAGGGGGTATTTATGCTCGATAGTTGGGTTCATGCCTCTATTTAATCTGCGGGAGTGACAGAAACCTCTAAGGTTGTAGATGTGCTGTTGCCACTAGGGAGAAAACAACATTCTTGTATCCAAGGACATTCGTTTTGTTTACATTACACACTTTGCTTAATGCAGTTATCTGTTGTTCGCAACTTAATAGTTTCGGGGTCCTCGGATGATTCCCCGTGAGTGGATTATTAGTCATAGATGCAGTTGGATGGCGGTCTATGTATTTTGTTGTAATGCCCAGAGTAAATCTCATAGTGATCCTCGTGACATATGCACGTTATTTTTATTCTATCAATTGCCCACCTGTAATTTATTTACCCAGCATATTGTTATTTATTTTATGGAGAGACACCACTAGTGAACTGTGGACCCCGGTCCAATTTCCTTTATATTGTTATACTATTTTACTATTACTCGCACTGTTTACTTTCTCGCATACTACTACTATTTTTCACTCGATACGCTCATACCTTTGTTTACAGCAAACCAGTGAGATTGACAACCTCATCATAAGTTGGGAGCAAAGTACTAGGTTGTGTTGTGTGCAGGTTCCGCGTTGCTACTAGTTGAAGACGCACCAACAAGTGTCGTAAACGGCGCCCTTGCTGGAGTGTCACAAAACTAGCAAGCATCACCTTCTTAAGTTTGCCTTTTTCCAACTGGAGCGATAAACCTCGGTTTCTTACTGAGGGAAAACTTGCTACTATGCTCATCATACCTTCCACTTGGGGTTCCCAACTGGGTGGTCATCCTGCCCGCATCAGCCAGCAATGACTAAGTCAAACCATGTTGACTGACGTAAGCTCGCCGCCGGCGAGGTGGGGAACTACGACGACGACGCTCCTGGCTTCTGTAGGTTCTACATATTACGCGGTCGAAGCAAGATGCTACGGTGAGTCGTATGGTGGCGGTGAGGTGACAAAACGGTCACAGGAGCACTGCCGGCGAGCACGCCCGCGGTGGTGACTTCCGGCCATGTAACATCCCAAGATTTTATCAAATTTTGGGGAATTTTTTTTTGCTTTTGTTTTGCTTGTGTTGATTGAAAATTCACAAGGATTTAAAACTTTGAAGTTTATTAAAAGTTTTATTAGAAAACTATTTAAAACTTTGTAGTAATCCTTGAAGAACTCTTTTGAGAAAATAGAATTTCCAAATACTACTTTGCATTCATTCAAACCTATGCAAGCATATTTGCACAGGAAGTATTTATAAAATGATTTATTTTATATAAAGTTTGAATTTTGAAAACTATATTTGAAAATGATTTTCAAATATTATTTCATAAAAAAAATTCTCTAATTTTAAAGGATTATTTTTCAAACCATATTGCTATTTTTGCATTATGCAAATAAAGCCCTTTTTGACCAATTTCTAAATTTTTATTTGAAAATTAAATTTATTATGAAAATTTAGTTTTTATTGTTTTAAAATGTTGTGTTGATTTTTAGAAAAATTTAGAAATTAGTTTGAGCTCATTTGGAGCTAAAATATAAAAGTTATGAAAGAAATAAAAAAACAGAAAAAAAGAAATTCGAGCCGACCGGACCGAACCAGCCCAGCCGGCCCGTCGTCCGCGCCGCGCCGTGCAGCAAATAGTAAGCGTCGCTCGGTCCGCGGTAAGCCAGCGCGCCCGAGCCCGACTTCCCCGATTTTCCTTTATTTTCCCGATTTTTTAGAACCTATCTCCACTCAAACTCGAATATCTCAAGATCTACAACATCTTTTTCGGATCCGTTTTTTTCTACACGTTCCTAACTCGAAACCCTAGCTCCCCAACTGATCTACCGCTCTATATATAGCCCCCACCTCTGTACATCTATGTTTTTTTCCTAAAATTCCGAAATCCTCTCTCCCGAAACTTTGTTTTGAATCTTTGAGCCTCTAAACTTTGTTATTTGCCTTTGGCATCTATTGTAGATCTCGTCGAGACGCTTTAATCCCGACCAACCTCATCTCTTTTCGTCCACCGTAGCTCGAGTTATCCGGCCCTAAAGATTTCAGATCTGATCTACAAGATCGAGTCTTGAGGCTAGCTCGTTGCTCGAAATTCAAATTCCTTTGGTGAGTAGATTCATCTTTCAATTCTTTACAACGTACTTATGGTGAGTTTTTTGTTTTGAGGTACAGATCTATGTTTTTTAAACAGATCTAATTTTGAGTCAATCGGAGACAAATCGACCTTGAAGACGATCCCGAATGCCCGTGTGTTCAACACGGAAGTTGTTCCTCGCCGCAAGTCTCACCTCGTTTCGTTTAGCGACCTAGGAGCACGGGCTGGTCAAAGTTTTAGATCTCGTTAGATATAATCCAGATCTAGTCAACCTTGTTGTCCCGATTGCAAAATTAGTTTGTAGGGTAGATAGATCTAGTAATTCTCTACAAGTTTATATAAAAAAATTTCTCAGAATAATGAACTTTTTCTGTTGACTTTTCTGATGTTATCAGTCAACTCAGTCAACTGATCAAAGTCAATTCCGGTCAATTCCCGAATTTAAAATTTCAGAAAATAAGACAAACTTAAAAAATTCATAGAAATTGTTTCGTAACTCGAAATCTTACAAATAAGATGTCTCTGGAAAGCTAAGAAAGCGTAGAATCCAATAGTACAATAATATTCCATAGTTTCAGTAATTAATTTGAAATCATTTTTAAATTTAATTAAATCCTTCTATTACACTAATTAATTCATATCTTTTGTTCTACACATCAAAATTACAAATTTGTAGTTTTTGGAATCCTCTAATCATGTAGAACATCATATAATCAAGAAACATCAAACTTGATACATGCATACACTTTGTGCATTCGAATCTATCTAAATCACTATTCTGATCATAACTTGAGTTTTAAAATTTATTTTAGAATGATTCCAATTGCATTAGCTTTGTTTTACTGCAAGCTATCCAGTAGCATCACTTCCTAATTTTATTGAACCACTTCACAATCATTCAAGTTCTAATATGAGAATTTAAGTATTTCCTGTATCAATTAATCCTATTTCTTTTCAACTAATATTTCTTCCTACATTAGTAAATCTTATGGTCATAGCTATCTATCAAATATTATTTTGAAATTATCTAGACAACATCTTGGCCTATGCCCTGTCTACCAAGGATCATCTTGAGACCACCTTGACACATATTAAGTCTATCTTGTCGAGTTCACATTTATTCAAATTGCAACTGGGCTACTTGAGTAAAATGTGAATTCATCCCAACCAAATGCTCAACCTTTGCTAATGTGGAGTTGTTATAACCTACACCATAGCATATGATCATACTTCATATTGTTCAATGAATCCTTGAATCATATTCTCAAATGTCATTCACTCATACCCAATCATTGTTCACTTAATCTTGTACACATGCATTGAACTATTCAATTAGCAAATGAGTTAATTGAGTACTTCAATGCTTCATAGAATCTTTATCCATTGCCTAAGTGCAATAGATGCTATTTAAGAGTAATTGTTGTCACATTTACTCAATAGTATTGTAGTTGCACAATTTGCCACTTATGTAAACTAATTCACATGAGCTATTCCCAAATTCATTCATGCTTTAATAAAGCATAAAGACTTCATCAATTTTATCTTGCTTAGTCCAATTCTCTCCAATCATATTGATCTTTTCCCAACTAAGATCTAAAATCCATATCTCACAATCCATAATTCTTTTATCATATCTATTCTTTCATAGTATCTCAAGAAATCTAAAATGTTGAACAAACTCTATTTAATTGTTTGTTATGCTTGATTGTGATTGTATGGTGTGTTTATGTTGTGCTATTTTTTGTGCTATACTTTGTACGGAGAGCTACGTGCTTAGTTGAGAGGATTGAAAAGATTGTGATCTTTAAAAAGGCAAGTGACACACATTCTTCTACCTATTTTTACTACTGCATTAGTGTTTTTCAGTAGTATGCATGATAGGTTGATTTTCAAAGAAGTTTATGAAATGCTTAGATCCTAGTAGTGTGTAGCCATCCTTTAAACCCCACTTGCTAGGATTGCAAACTTAAGTTGGAAAATGATGCTATGCTTTATTGATGAATTGTTCTAAAGTTTTAACTACAACTTCAATGAACTACCTGGGTGGATTGGTGTGGCTTTGGGTGTGTTGAGTGTCTGCTTAGGAGTCCCATATCTTGGAAGTGAAAAACATGGTATGTGGTTAGTGGCCTAAGTAGTACACTTGTGGATTGCCACTCAGGATTCAAGAGATTAATATGGCTTCCATGCTTAGATGTACTTCCAGTGCAACCTTATGACATTATGGGCTCTGTCTTGATTGAGTATGATTAAGGGTTCAACCATGGGTACTGACAGAGGGTGGTAGCATAATATAGGGGGTACGGTCAGATCCGTTTGGTTGAATGCTTTTTCTGAAAGGTCTTGTATTATTTTATTCTTCGGGGTAAAATAATTTTTAAGGTGAAAGTGCACAAGCCTTGCAAGGTGTTAAAACCTAATCGATTAGCTGCGTCCTCGAAATGGACATTTGAGTCTCTAGTCATGGAATGTACGGAAGAATCTCATCACCTTTTGAAATAATTAAAACTTGTGTAGAAAGAGGGGATGCCTCAGGGCTACATGCCTGGCAGTGAAAACCATGGTATTGTAGTAACTTGAGAGATTAACCTAGTTTTGTAGAGTGACTACCCGGGGCTACATACTGGCAGTGAAAACCATGTATGTGGAGGTGACCTAGGAGTTATCTTGACCTTAAAGAAAAATATAAAGTCTTAAAATGTTTTGATTTGAAAAATATAGGTTAAAACTTGCTTTATGCAAATTAGCCAAAAGATCCACTAGCCAAATATCATGTAGAATAGTCTTTTTCACAAATGCCACCAATATGTGTCATTTGCCAGTACGTTGTCGTACTGACCCCTCTGGGGCTGCATATTCAAACGTGCAGGTTTTTATTTTGAATAAGGAACCAGGAGTAGGATCTCGAGCTTACATTCCAACATGTCTGCATGTGGCACTTGATGAAGATGGAGGCTCATTGCAACTATGCTTTATGCTGTGTACTCATAAGGTTGAAGACCTTTGTAACTGGATTTGCGTGGTAATGTTGATGCTATTGCAATGATTACTATATTTTGTACTGTGGTGCTATCTACTGATCCAGCAAATGGCATAGTAACACAGGAGTTCTGCCTTTAGGTAAAGGTAGGGCGCTACAGGCCAAGTGATGTAAATGAACTTCAGATGATGAAACAACAAAGTAAGGGTTTCCAGAGATGCGAAATCTCACCACGAATCGAATGGCGTGATCGATTTAGACCTTGGCGACCGGAGGTGAGCTCACGGTTGCGGATTCCGGTGATGTCCGGTGAAAGGGAACTTGCCGATTCATGCTGCCCCTTGCTCCCCTACTCGATTCCTTCCTCCCAGATGTTCATATAGACAAGGCGCATCTCAGAAGCTACTCCATGCCCTCCGGGGTGGCCTCCTTCGACGGTGCCTTGCCAAACTCCGGTGAGGTCTATGGGTGGTGTTGCAGATGTCTAAGAGAGATAGAGAGAGACTGCAGCCAGAGAGGGAGTGGATGAGCGCTAGGGTTCCCTGCCGGGGCTTCTGGAGGCTTTACAGGAGACGACAAGGTCGTTCTCGTCCCTCCACCGCCGGCAATGGCCGGGATAAGGCGGCGGTTATGGTTACGTTTCGGGCATGAATCTTACAGGGAAAACCTCCAGAGACTCGGAGAAGATAGAAACGTCGACATGGAGGTCAACGGTGACGAGGTGGTCTCGGAAGGCGGCGCGCCGAGGTGGCTTCGCCGGTGATGCTCTGTCGAGCATGCGGGAAGGCGAGGAAGAAGATGACGCCTTCCCACTGTCTCATACCTGAAGCGATATCGGGCTGGTGGGCTGGTCGCTGGCCGAGCTGCTAGGGCGGGCAGGTAACTCTCCTCTCTTCTATTTTTTTCTATTTAATTCTTTTCTATTTTTCTTATTCTGTTTTCATTTCTAACTCAAATTTTCTACTTTGTTTTGTAGGTATTGAACTAGGGTTTTCTCCTAAATTATATTTAGGTGTTCAGCAATACCAAACAGTGTAACAAGATGTGTTTTGTATGTATTAGCACCTAAACACTTTATATTCAATTAAGGTTTGGGTAGGAATTATAAATAAAGGTGAATTTGAATGTCATATTCTTCTTGTTTGGATTACCTTACTGGGAATTGTTTACCCCAAATTGTTAATAAAAACTAATATTAGATTCATGGATGGGAGTAGAATAGGTATCTAAGCATTTTTTACTTAATTAAACTTCATACTGGAGTAAGTGCCCTAATGAACTTACAAGGTTCCATGTTCATCCCAAGTTTTACTCCAGATGACTGGGTAGGTCCCATGGACTATCCCAAGATCACTAGTGGTTTGGTAATTGAATCAAAAGACCTATTAATATGTGAATTGGCCACTAGGAAAAATACTTGGTTGTCTTATCTTATAAGAATAGTGGTTGGAACATAATTCTTAAATTTAAGGTTATGTCATGTGAATAGTTATATCTTATGATCACATAGTGATGCATAAGTTGGAATGGTGCTTGGGTATGAATCCCCAAGTAAATGAATAAGAGGTTATGGAATTGGATAGAATGCTATCACACTCATCAAGAAAATAATGTTTCCTCTAAAAAGTGGTTAATGCAACAAAGGTTCTATGGACTAACTAAGTTTCTAGGTCAAGGTTTACGCTCTACTCAACCTATATCTAGATGATTCACTCAATGGAAACTTGTGCACAGATCAAGGTTTCACATCTAACTTTAGCAAGATGGTTATCTCCTAATTGAGATGTGCTTAAGTTGGACTCCTACTCCACACTTGGTTTTAGGATGATATCTGCTTATCAAACTAGGTTTTATAACTAACCTAATTATCTTCATCAGCAAGCATAATTATGTACTTGACATGATCATACTATTTCCTTCATCAACTCCCGCTATCAAGGGTTTATTCTAGGTTGTATCAACCTTATGAGATTAAGGATATAATCTCCCCTTTGTGTGATTCATATAGGATCTACTCCACTTCATAACTTCATAAGTCCAGGTATTGTTTATACTTCCTAAGGATGGTTCTAGTCTAGACCAGAATTATGGTTTATGATATGATCACCCCCTATATCAAATGACTAATCCTAATTAGAATTTGAGTAATGTATAAAGTCTCCTAGTTGGCCTTTATAGGAATGGCTCTAATGTTCTTAAGTTATCTCACCTATAGCTAAGGAAAATCTAATAATCAAACTGACATTGAGTTAACCTTTCCACTACTCATATTTGGACTCACTAGATTATGACATAAGAATATATAATAGATCATGATTTAAGAATAAGACTTGTGTTGACTTCTTTAGCATGAAAGAAGTAGGGTTTAAAAGAATACCATGATGATCTTGGTGTCATTAGATATTTGGTTCTAAAATGGTGTGTCAAGCATTTTAATTTTACCTCACTTAATTCTCTTTTAGTTGTTGTGACTATCACTACCCAAAACAAAGATTTTAACAAAGGTCATATTAAAGTTTATCGCGCTCTAGTTGATGAGCTATTTCAATTCCATCAACTCAGGTGAAACTCCAATCTCTTTGATATGTTTTATTTAAATACGCGAAAATTAACCGGATTTTCTTATGCATGAATGCAATACACACATCTGTTGTCTCTATTTTATAACATCTAATCCTAGGATATTACAATTGGCCATTCAAGTTATCTAGTGATCCGTTGCTATTGCTACATAAAAAAATGGAAACAAATTCCAATCTTGGGCCCAATGCGTCTGTAGGCACCATGTCGCTTAGATCAATTTAGAATACGCTCTGAATTTGGGGAATCTAAAATCATTTTCCAGGCTCAACAGTTGGCATGCAAGAGTAGCTCATGTCGTCTGTCCCTGCTTCTTGCATAAGCTATGAGCAGAGTTTTTACATGAACTATGCTAGCCAGAATCATCCAAAATACATCGTAAGTGCACATCTAACTTCTTAGATGTTTAGAGGTTTCCGTGTTAACGAGATATATTTTGGTGTGTTAGTAGTGTACGAGATGCAAGCCAGCAAAAGTGAAGAACTAAACACACTAGCTAAATGCCCGCGCGATGCTATGGAATAAAAAAAATATGGCATATCATTCGTTCTCCATAGTTATGGAAAAACATTGTATGATATAACTTACTAAATGGATGGTTTAACATAGTGGACATTGCTGACCACCATTGCGTTCTCAAATCCTAACGGATTTAGAGTTTGGTTTCTAGGCAAACGGTGCTGAACATAAACATTATACTACCTTAATATAACCAATGAAGGGAGAATAAATGGACTGGCATACACTCTCACACGTCCCGCAGTAATGGACAGAGGAAAAAAAGCTCAAACCTGAATGGGAAACAAGCAGCTCAAAATCGAAGTAGTAGTATTCATGCTCCAGGTTAGTGGTATTTTCTTTTTGGATCGACTAATTTATTAGTAAGAATTACGGCTGGAGTTAATTTGGCGTGATAGCTGGCCTGATTTGATTAGCAAATCACTGTGATTTCCCTGATTGGTGTGTGTGTACATTCTGTCAAGTGGTGGCTATTCATTAGTATTTCTTTCCGTGATTTAGGGTTAATTGGCTAATTGCTTTCCATGCTATTTAGGAATCATGTAATTGAAATACCGCTTAACGGTTTTGATGCACCTAATTTTTTGTGGGAGTTTTTTAGGGCGATTGGATGGTTGAGATGGCTCCGAAGTTTGATGTCTAAAAATTTTGAGGACGACGTACACTCAAGGACTTCCATTTAATAGCATAGATAACTACAATGTACATTAGCTACAGATAACTACAATGTCAGCAGGTAACATAACTACTCGCTGCCCCTCCTTTCCAATTCCCCAATGTATTTCCTTCAATCTGACTCGTAATAATTCCTCAATTATATTTGGTTTGTGATTTGAAAGTTGATTACAGATAATTGAGAAAGAGAGACATTTCTCTTTTTGATGTGCAAGGGAACCAGAGAAAAGAGAGCCAACTTATATGGCTTTGTATCAGTTTTTTAGTGAAACATTGTGATTTAAAATCAACTTGTGTGTTTTAGTTCAATCATATGTGCTAATAGTTGAAATACTGAGTCAAATGTGCTAATCTTCTAATTATGTGGCATCAATCAAGGTTCTGCAAGGCTTGAACTTAATAGTTAAATATGTGCTAAATTTGTTCCATCAATTCAAGATTGTGCAAGCTTGAATTGCTAAACTATTTTCTGTTTATATGACAAGCTAGAAACCTGATGGTGTAAATGATAAAAAGAAAACCTTTTAGTTTGTTCAATAACATTAAGATATTGAGGTGTATGGATCTCTTAATTAAACCTAGTTATTTTGGAGGTAATGATATGTAAAAGTATGTTACCTTGATGTTATAAGAAAAAACGAACAACCTTCAATTAGTATGTACTCCCACGACAAATATTTTGGACTGGAGGGAGTATAAGATATGCGATGTTAGCTACATATTCTAAAGAAATATAATGTATTTTCTGGTATGCAACTACTATATTAATTTCTTTAGTTATTTAAGAAAAGGGGAACAAAGCCCATACGTCTGCATCGAGAGAGATGCACATAAACTTTTTATTCAAAATGCAAAACCTAGCAGCCAAATATGTTTGACCTGGAAAAGAAAAATCTGAGGCCATGTGCCTTGCGACAGTAACTCCTCCACCTCCACATAACCATGAACCCTATGGTAAAGGATGGAAACAAACAAAAAATGCATAGCTTCTAAGCTAAGCCTTTAAGAAGAAAATACCGCATGTGATGGTGATGATTCTAACCATAGGTCAATCTCGGAATTTACACCCCAAAGCCGGCCTTTAGTCCACCATCTTCAGGAAGGACACAACGTAGGCGTGCATCGACATAGATTGGTCGTAGATCTTGTGTTTCCACAAGCGTGCACATACTCACCGATAAATCCATCTCTACCATCATCTCTTGTCTGGATCCACAAAATTTGAAAGCCTAATATAGCTGTAGGAGATGCCAAAAGGCGAAGATGTCCCATACTGCCTTGCTACCCATCACTATCGCACCACCATCGATCCAGCAACAACATGCATGACTTGATGCGTCTATAGGAGCCACTGTCTGTAGCACCTACCTGGAGCAGGCATGACTTGGCGCCTTGATAGGGCAAAGGTGTCCGATCTTTCAATGAGATGAGGATAGTTCGATTTGTTGGTGGAGTTCATGCTTGATGATCTGACTACACGTGCAAAGCTCGTGCGCCAATGCAATCGCTAGGATAATCTTCGGGAGTTACCGATCTTGCGGATGCACGATCAGCCTGACCAGCGAGGGTCTTAATTCCTACCTGAAATCGAGAACAAGTAAAAACTAATATTGCAATCAAGATATTGCGGATGAAAGATGTAAGCTTTATTCAAGAGGTGGGATTCTGAATAGGCGGTCTTCTTCTAGGCATTGGCCTCAAAAGTCAAGTTCGTAGTTGCAGCAATGGCTAACTTTTAATCTAAGCAAAATCCAAGTCTAAAGTGACGGCTATGGGGGGTATTTGAGGAGGAAAATGTAGGGGTGTGGCCAGCCATGGGTATGGCGGTCGAACCAAACCCTAACAGGCCTTTTCTCCTCAAATTTGGACTCCTAAAAATGTCTGACTTAATTGCTGCCAAAATTATATGGGCCTGTCCCAAAAATAAAGGTGTCGCAACATCATATCTCTCTAGGGACGAAATTATGAAGTAAATCTTTGTATATTTTGTCCAAGTCTTCACTCATCATTATGGTGGCTTCAAAGTTCTGAAATATCCACTTGTGGCTGTTAAGCTTCATGCACTAGCCAACGCAACCAAAAGTCTGAACTGATGGAAAGGGCTTGGCAATTCACTTATACACTTCAACACCCCCACTCACGTGTGACGAATCAAGGGAGAAGAGCAGCAGCGGCCAGGATGGGAACCGGCGAAACAGAGGCCGGGGCGAACTGGCGGCGACGGTCACGGGAAAAGTCAACACGTGGACACACAAAGGGAGGCAACAACAATTTTTATAATAAATTGTGAAAACCAGGACTCGAACTCGAGACCCTGGGCTCTGATACCATGTTAAGCTTCATGCACTAGCCAACGCAACCAAAAGTCTGAACTGATGGAAAGGGCTAGGCAATTCACTTATACACTTCAACAGTGGCATCTTCTTCAATCCTCAAATGCTTGCTGCAATATCCATGCATGATCATGTTCTAATGCTTGTCCCTCTCATCTATGCTAGGTCCATCATTTCTAAGAGTAACAAACATATCTGATTTAGGCAGCATCATATTCTCATGTATGTGAGAAAGAGTTCCAAGAAATGAAAGTGTCTGATAGTTAAGTTGCTTGGCATGAGCTCGAGTGATTGGTCCTTGTATTTGCTCCGCTGTAGGTGCAGCGGGTGTATCAATAGATGGGATGTCCTCATCATGCTCCCCTTCTTGAGTTGAAGTCATCCTCGACGCAATCTCATCTTCTTCACCAAAATAAGGCTTCAAATATGCAATGTTAAATGTAGGACTAACCGTACCAAAATCTGTAGGAAGCTCAAGTTTATATGCATTATCATTAATTTTCTCTAACACCCTAAAAGGACCATCAGCATGTGGCATTAACTTAGACTTGCGCAAATCAGGAAAATGATCATTGTGCAAATGCAACCAAACAAGATCACCAACCTCAAACACAACATGCTTTCTTCCTCTATTCCCAGCAACTTTATATTTAACATTCATGTGTTCTATGTTATCCTTAGTAGTTGCATGCAATTTTAATATCAATTCAGCATGTTGTGTGGCATCTAAATTATTTTGCACCAACGATGGTAAAGGCAACAAATCAATAGGTGCACGAGGAATAAAATGATACGCAATCTGAAAAGGGCACATCTTTGTGGTAGAATGCAGCGAACGACTGTAAGCAAATTCAATATGAGGCAAACATTCTTCCCACAATTTTAAGTTCTTCTTTAAAACATCCCATAGCATAGTAGATAAAGTCATATTACCTACTTCAGTTTGTCCATCTGTTTGGGGGTGACAGGTAGTACTAAACAGCAATTTAGTCCCCAACTTAGCCCATAAACATCTCCAAAAGTGGCTAAGAAATTTAGTATCACGATCAGAAACAATAGTATTTGGCACACTATACAAACAAACGACATCACGAAAGAACAAATCAGCAATATGCGCAGCATCATTGGTCTTGTGACAAGGAATAAAGTGTGACATCTTAGAAAACCGATCCACAACAACAAAAATACTATCCCTCCCCTTCTGAGTACGAGGCAATCCCAAAACAAAATCCATCGAAATATCCTCTCAAGGAACACTAGGAACAGGAAGAGGCATATATAAACCATGTTGATTAAGGTGAGACTTAGCTTTATGACAAGTAGTGCAGTGTGCCACGAATCTCTCAACATCTCACCGCATGCGTGGCCAAAAGAAATGTGTAGCAAGTACATCCTCCATCTTCTTGACACCGAAGTGTCCCATCAATCCTCCTCCATGCGCCTCCTGTAACAACAAAAGACAAACAGAACTATCTGGAATGCATAGTTTGTTAGCACGGAACACAAATCCATCATCGAGGACAAATTTGTTCCATGTTCTAACATCTCTACAATTCTGTAACACATCTTTAAATTTAGCATCATGCAAATATTTGATTGCTATAGATGGCACGATGGTGATGAAGTAAATGACTGGCCAGTTGGGAATCCCCAAGAGGAAGGTATGATGAATATAGCAGCAAATTTTTCCCTCAGTAAGAAACCAAGGTTTAATCGAACCAGTAGGAAAAAGCCAATACTCCTGAAGGTGATGCTAGCTAGCTTCGCGACAGCTTCAGACAATTTATAGGATAGCTCGTCCAAGCTTTGCTTTGCCAGCTGCAACGTGGAACCTGCATACAACACAACCAAATACTTTGTTCCCAACTTATGATGAGGTTGTCAATCTCATCGGTTTGCTTGAAACAAAGGGTATGAGCGTATCGAGTGGAAAGCAATAGTAGTATGCGAGTAAAGTAAATAGTGCAAGTAAAGTAAACAGGTGATAGCAATATAATGGAAATAGGACCGGGGTCCACAATTCACTAGTGGTGTCTCTCCATAAGATAAAATAACACATGCTGGGTAAACAAATTACAGTTGGGCAATTGATAGAATAAAGACAACGTGCATATGTCGAGAGGATCACTATGAGATTTATTCTGGGCATTACAACAAGATACATAGACCGTCATCCAACTGCATCTATGACTAATAATCCACTTGTGGCGAATCAATCCGAGAACTCCACAAGTATTAAGTTGCGAACAACAGATAACTGCATTAAGCAAAGTGTGTAATGTAAACAAAGCATATGCCCTTGAGCATATGAATGTTGTTTTCTCCCTAGTGGCAACAGCACATCTACAACCTTAGAGGTTTCTGTCACTCCCCCAGATTAAATAGAGGCATAAACCCAACTATCGAGCATAAATACCCCCTCTTGGAGTCACTAGCAACTACTCGGCCAAGATAGCTACTAACAACAGAGAGCATGCAAGATCATAAACAACATAGAGATAACATAAGATAATATTCAGGACATCAACTCAATCATAACACCAATATTTATCGGATCCCAACAAACACAACATATAGAATTACATAATGGTGATCTCGATCATGTAAAGCAGCTCACGAGATCTAAACATGAAGCACATGGTGGAGAAGACAACCAACTAGCTACTGCTATGGACCCATAGTCCAAGGTAGACTAATCACTCATCGCGCCGGAGGCAAGCATGGTGATACGTCCATTTTGCATCACTATTTTGTATCATAATTTACTGTTATTCACTGATATATTTCACATTTAGAGATGATACTTATGTTATTTCCTCAGTTTTTACATGTTTGATGATCATTGGAGGATTTGCTGCCGGAGTCAGGATTCTCCTGGAAAAAGGACCATCAAGACACCATATTTCGAAGATCAAGAAAATTCCAGAAAAATACCAGAAAATTATATTTTATCAGAAGACTGAAGAAGCCAGAAGGAGAAGGCGAGAGGGGCCACAGGGCAGCCTCACCACCAGGGGGCGCGGCCCAGCCCCTAGCCGCGCCGCCCTATGGTGAGGCCACCCAGGCCCACTTCTGCCATCGCCCCTTCGCGTATTTCATCGTCCCCGAAAACCTAAGTCAAGGGGGGGCTCAGAGATAGACACTGCCGCCTCTGCGGGGCAGAAAATACCAGAGAGAGAAAAGCTCTCCGGCAGGCAGAAATCTGCCGGGGAAATTCCTTCCCAGAGAGGGGAGATCGTTGCCATCATCATCATCATCGCGCTGGACTTCATCAGGATCATCATCATCATCTCCATCACTAGAACCTTCATCTCCACCATCACCATGCCATCTCGATGTAACATCTTGAGTTGAATCTTGTCAAATTCTTAGGGCAAACTTTCCCGGTGTTGATTACTCTTGTGGTTGATGCTATTGAGTGGAACCGTTGAATTAAGGTTTATGTTCAGATTGTTATTTACCATTATTTCACCTCTGATCATGATCCATATGATGTCTTGTGAGTAGTTCGTTTAGTTCTTGAGGACATGGGAGAAGTCAAGTCGTTAGTAGTGGAATTATGTTGAGTAATATTTAATAGTTTGATATTTATTTGTTGTGGTGCTATTTCACTAGTGGTGTCATGTGAACGTCGACTACATGATACTTCACCATTTATGGGCCTAGTGAGATGCATTGTGTATTTGGCTACCAATTGTGGGGTTACTAGAGTGATAGAAACCTAAACCTCCGTTGGGAAACCATTGCACCAGGGAGCGTAGGATCTTAGAGTTTAAGGCTGTGGTTAGATTTATCTTAATTACTTTCTTGTATTTGTGGATGCTTGCAAGGGGTATAATCACAAGTGTGTATTTATCCTAGTAAGGGTAGTGCGCTAGCACAGATTCACCCCCATAACACTTATCAAACCAGTAAAGATTATTTAGCGGTATGAAGCGAAAGCACTTGACAGAAACTCCTGTGTGTCCTCGAGAACGTTTGTTCATCATAAGTTACACAACCGGCTTGTCCTTTGTCTAGAAAGGATTGGGCCACTTGCTACAATTATTACTATTGTCTTTTATTTACTCATACTTTATTTACTTGCATTACCAAATACTCCTGAAAACCCGTTTGCTAGTATTTACAGTGAATCCTTGATCAAAACCACTTGTCAACACATTCTGCTCCTCGTTGGGTTCGACACTCTTATTTATCGAAAGTACTACGATGCACCCCCTATAATTGTGGGTCATCAATATTATTTTCTGGCGCCGTTGCCGGGGCGTGAAACGCTATTGAAGAGTGGAATTGGTAAAGGTAACCGTCACTGTGAGTATTGTTTTTATTTTTGTCTTTTATTTTTATTTTATCTTGCTATGGAGAATTCTCCATTTAGTTTCCTATTTGGGAGCACTACTACCACTGCTGCACGTGTGGATGAACCACCACCACCTGCTCAATTAGATCCTTTTAAAATACCTATGAAAATTGTTGAGCATGTTATGGATAACTGCTATTCAGGAGATGGAACTGTCCATCCGGGTGATCACTTACTTTTTATACATGAATTATGCGAGTTGTTCAAGTGTGCAGGTATTTCACCGAGCCAGGTCAAGAGGAAGCTATTCTCTTTATCACTGAAAGGCAGGGCTGAGGAGTAGTATCGGCTGCTTAAAGATGGTCCATCTATTGCATGGGAGGAAATTGTGCCTCTCTTTTATTCCAAGTTTTATCCTCCAAGTGAAATTCATAAAGATTGTAATCGAATATATAACTTTTGGCCTCATGATGGAGAGAGTATTGCCCAAGCGTGGGGGAGATTGAAGTTACTAATGCTCAAATATCCCATTCATGAGCTCCCCAATAATATTGTTATTGATAATTTTTATGCGCGGCTTGCTCTTCATGATAAGGATTATTTGGATGCCTCATGTTTTGGATCATTTACTCATATGAAAGAAGATGCTAAGCGGAATCTCCTTGACCGTATTCAAGAAAATGCTGAAGGATGGGAAAATGACAAAGGTAGGAGGTCAGGTATAAATTATGATTATGAATGCATTAAAACTTTTATGGGAAACGATGACTTTCATAATGTTAATACTGCTTATGGTCTTGATTCTCAAATACTTGCTAATTGTCTTAAGGCTTTTGCCTCTTATCTTGATCATCCAAAGAAAGATTGGAACAAATATCATGTGCCTTACAAAGATTCTATTAGTCATATTCCTGCTGCAGCTACTGAAGTCTGTACTATTGCTAGCATTGTGCCTGAACCTTATTTTGAGAAGACACATTTCCCTGCTAAGGTAAAAGAGCATTCTACTTTGGTAAGTGTGTCTAATAAAAGTACTAAGAAAGCTGTAGAGCCTGATGAGCAAATTACTATTAAGTCTCCTGTGGCTATATTGAAGGACCTTGTTACTAAAGATGTAGGGGATGAATATATTCTCTTTTGTGAAGATGCTTCTAACATTATCTCACATCCTAATAGGCGTAGGAAAACAAGTGTTCCTGTTATTTCTGTCAGGATTGGCGATCATTGCTATTATGGTTTATGCGACATTGGTGCTAGTTCAAGTGCCATTCCTTTAGAGCTCTACAGAGAAATTATGCATGAGATTGGCGCTTGTCAACTTGAAGATATTGATGTGGTTGTTCAGCTTGCTAACAGAGAGACTGTTTGGCCTCTGGGTATTGTTCGAGATGTGGAAGTTCTTTGCGGTAAGACCAAATATCCCACTGATTTCCTAGTACTTGGTAAGGAAGCTAGTAAAACTTGTCCTATTATTTTTGGTAGACCCTTTTTGAATACTTGTGGTGCTATGATAGACTGTAAGAAGGAGAAAATTTTCACTAAGTTTAATGGAGAATCTTATGAGTTTAATTTTTCCAAGTTTGCTAAGACTTCTTATGAAAATGACATGCCTAATGAAAATTTTCGAGTTGAACAACTTGCTTCTATTGCTCTTGCACCTAATAATGCTTTGCAGCAATTCATGGAGGACCATGAAAGTTATATTTACAGGAAGGAAAGAGAAGGGATTGATGATATTTTCTTTCGTCAACCACCATTGATCAAGCACAATTTACCTGTGGAGGATCTTGGTACCACTTTGCCACCTAAGGAAGATCCTGTTTTTGAATTAAAACCTTTACTTGATGATCTTAAATATGCTTATATAGATGATAAGAAAATATATCCTATTATTATCAGTTCTAAACTTTTAGGAAAGGAATAAGAAAGGTTATTAGAGATATTGAGGAAACATCGAGGAGCTATGGGATATACTCTTGATGATTTAAAAGGGATTTCTCCAACTCTATGTCAGCATGCTATTAATATGGAGGAAGACGCAAAGCCAGTTGTCGAACATCAATGCCGCTTAATTCCCAAGATGAAGGAAGTGGTAAGAAATGAGGTATTGAAGCTCCTTGATGCTGGTATTATTTATCCTATTGCTGATAGTAGATGGGTTAGTCCTGTTCATTGTGTTCCTAAGAAAGGAGGTATGACTGTTGTGCCTAATGAGAATAACGAGCGTATTCCTCAAAGGGTAGTAGTTGGTTATAGAATGTGCATTGATTTTAGGAAGGTAAACAAAGTTACCAAGAAAGATCATTATCCTTTACCATTTATAATTCAAATGCTAGAGAGGTTGTCTAAGAAGACGCACTTTTGTTTTCTTGATGGTTATTCCGGTTTTTCTCAGATTGCTGTTAAACTGGAAGATCAAGAGAAAACCACTTTTACTTGTCCTTATGGAACTTATGCTTATAGACGTATGCCGTTTGGTTTATGCAATGCTCCTGCTACTTTTCAAAGATGCATGTCTGCTATTTTTCATGGTTTTTGTGAAGAAATTGTGGAGGTTTTCATGGACGATTTCTCCGTCTATGGAACTTCTTTCGATAATTGTTTGCACAATCTTGATAAAGTTTTGCAGAGGTGTGAAGAAACTAATCTTGTTCTTAATTGGGAGAAATGCCACTTTATGGTAAATGAAGAAATTGTCCTTGGACATAAAATTTCTGAAAGAGGTATTGAAGTTGACAGAGCAAAAGTTGAGGCAATTAAGAAAATGCCTTGTCCCAGAGATGTTAAAGGTATTCGTAGTGTTCTTGGTCATGCTGGTTTCTATAGGAGGTTTATTAAAGATTTCTCTAAGATTTCAAAGCCTCTTACTAAGCTTCTTCAAAAAGATGTACCATTTGTCTTTGATGATGATTGTAAGGAAGCTTTTGAAACTCTTAAGAAGGCTTTAACTACTGCTCCTATTGTTCAACCACCTGATTGGAATTTACCCTTTGAAATTATGTGTGATGCTAGTGATTTTGCTGTTGGTGCTGTTCTTGGACAGCGCATAGATAGTAAGTTGAATGTTATTCATTATGCCAGTAAGACTCTTGATGCTGCTCAGAAGAATTATGCTACCACTGAGAAAGAGTTTCTTGCCATTGTTTTTTGCATGTGATAAGTTTAGACCTTACATTATTGATTCTAAAGTTACTATTCATACTGATCACGCTGCTATTAGATATCTTATGACTAAGAAGGACGTTAAGCCTAGGCTTATTAGATGGGTGTTGCTTTTAGAAGAGTTTTATTTGCATATTGTAGATAGGAAAGGTGCTGAAAATCCTGTGGCTGACAACTTGTCTAGATTGGAAAACATTTCTTTTGATCCTATTCCTGTTAATGATAGTTTTCCAAATGAATAGTTGGCTTCAATAAATGTAACTTCGCGAGACCTTCCTTGGTATGCTGATTATGCTAACTTTATTGTTTCCAAGTATTTGCCTACAACTTTTATAGCTCAGCAAAGAAGAAAATTCTTTTATGATTTGATGCATTACTTTTGGGATGACCCACACTTATATAAAGAAGGAGTTGATGGTATTATGCGAAGATGTGTACCAGAGTATGAGCAACAAGAAATATTGAGGAAATGCCATGGAAGCGCTTATGGAGGACATCATGCTGGAGATAGAACCGCACAAAAGGTTCTACAATCAGGCTTTTATTGGCCAACCCTCTTTAAAGATGCTAGAAGGTATATTTTATCTTGCGATGAATGTCAAAGAGTTGGTAATATTTTTAGACGTAATGAAATGCCTATGAGTTACACTCTTGTTATTGAACCATTTGATTGTTGGGGATTTGACTTTATGGGTCCTTTTCCTCCTTCAAAAGGCTATACTCACATACTTGTTGCTGTTGATTATGTTACTAAGTGGGTAGAAGCCATACCTACAAAGAGTGCCGATGGTGAGACTTTGTTAAAAATGCTTAAGGATGTTATTTTTCCTAGGCTTGGTGTGCCTAGATATCTTATGACTGACGGAGGTTCTCATTTTATTCGTGGTGGTTTTAGAAAAACTCTTGCTAGATATGATGTTAATCATAGAATTGCTTCTGCTTATCATCCCCAAACTAGTGGGCAGGTAGAGCTTTCAAATAAAGAGATCAAGTCTATCTTGCAGAAGACTGTTAATAGATCTAGGAAAAACTGGGCTAGCAAGTTAAACGATGCTTTATGGGCTTATAGAACTGCTTATAAGAACCCCATGGGCATGTCTCCTTACAAAATGGTTTACGGAAAAGCTTGTCACTTGCCTTTAGAATTAGAACACAAAGCTTTTTGGGCAGTGAAAGAGCTTAATAGGGATTTCAAACTTGCCGGTAAGAAAAGGTTGTTAGATTTGAGTTCTCTAGATGAGTGGAGAAACGAAGCCTATGAGAATGCCAGACTTTTCAAAGAGAAAGTCAAGCAATGGCATGATAAGAGAATTCTTAAAAGAGAGTTTCATGTTGGTGAGAAAGTTCTATTGTATAGGTCTCGTCTCAGATTTTTTGCAGGGAAATTACTCTCTAAATGGGAAGGACCATATGTTATTGTGGAAGTGTACCGCTCAGGTGCGATAAAGATTGCTTCCTTGAAAGATGACACTACACAAGTGGTGAATGGGCAAAGACTCAAACATTATATTGCTGGAGATTCTTATAATGAAGATGTTGATGTTATTCAAACAGTGTCTCCGGAAGAATTCATCCAGGACAATTTGCAGGAACCTGCAGAGTTCGTTTTCGAATAGGTAACAGTTCTAGTCAGAAAAGGTTCATGAAAAACTTTTCCATTAATATTTTTGTTGTTTTTATTAAATATGAAAAATCACGAGACGAAAGCGGGCAGGAGACGGAGTCCGGTGGCTCCTCACCACCAGGGGGCACGGGCCCACCCCAGGCCGCGCCGCCCTGTGGTGAGACCACCCCAGAGCTCGTTTCTGTCCCGGTTTCCTCCTGTGATTTCGTCTCAATGTATAATTTTCGCCTAAATATCCCCCCGAGTTACCCGAGGTCTGTATATCGTTTTCTCGTCGTGTTTTGTTTCGAGCTGTTTCTGTCAGGAGTTGATCTTAAGTTTCAAGAGCACCATGGCTTCTTCAAGCGACGACAAGGGAAAGAGGCCTAGGGAAGAAGACCCCAAGCTGAAGGAGGAACAGGAGGCTGGAAAATCAAGGGTGAGAAACTCTACTTTTGTAGGGTCAATGAACGCTAGACGTGCCTTTTCTCATGATATGCGGGGACCAACTTTTCCAGTCTTGGATCTAAATTTCATGCCTATAATAAAAGAGGTATGCTGGTCACTGACGAGCTTTGTGCTCAATACCGAGTTCTGGAGAGGGAGATACAGATACTTCAAGAAGAGAATCTCGGGCTTCGCAGGATGCTTGAACATCTCATTAACCCAAGGATGATCCCACCACCGCCAAAGGAGTAATTCATCATGGTATAGGCATCCCCTTGGCTTGTCCCAAGCTTGGGGGAGTGCCACGGTATCACATCATCACCTTTTACTCATTTACTTTTCAAGTAGAGTCATATCATGAATAGAGAAGTTATCTTACAGAATAGTTTGCAGTGTGGAAGTATCCTCCTTAGTTGGTTATCTATGTATCCCTTGGTGTGAGTTGCAGTAATGAAATATTAATGAGAAGTTTTATCGTTTACTTTCTGCACACTTTATTTTAGTTTGCAATGTTTCTTATATGATTAGTCTTGTTGATTAGTATTGGTATCACTTTGGGAGCATGAGTAAATTTAGTTGGTTTTGGCAAACTTAGCTTGGTCAGTAGCAACATTACCTTGAGGTTTGAGTAGAAAAAGAAGAAAGAAGTGCTTGTAGTTACATCACTTCAGTTTTCCTTCATGTTTGGCTTGTAAGCAATATTATTCTCAAAGTTAAAATCATTGTACCTTCAAGGAAGTTTGCATGATTGTTCTTATTATATGTATGTTTGTTTGTTTCATGCAACTCTTATGCTTGCTACCCAGCCTTGCTAGCCAAAAACCTGTACTGAGAGGGAATACTTCTCGTGCATCCAACTCCCAAAAACCAAGTTACTTCCAAAGAGTCCACTATAAATTCCTATGCATAGTATTTCAAGCCATTCCAAGTAAATTTTCATGTGCTACCTTTCAAAAACCTTCAAATACTTCTCATTTTGTGCCACTATTTTTAGCTCATGAGGACGTAGTGGATGGGTTTGTTATCTTCCATACTAAATTAAGTACCCCTCGACTAGGCAGCTCCATCTGCTCATCATTAATTTTGCAAGCGAGCTGGTCAGACCATTGTAATCTCAAAAAGAAAAGAAAAAGCACTCCTCCATGGTATGTGAAAGTTGGTTGGCACCCGATGGAATCGGTTAGCCATGGTTTGAGAAAGGAAAAGGTGGGGAGGAGTGCCAAGCTATAAAAGATCACTAATGTGCCAATTAATCAAACATCTCGGAACCGCTCTCACTTGTTTAGTATGGAAGATATCAAGAACTCCGTTGCTAGTCATTGACAAAAGCAACCACCTCTCAAAACAATTTTTACCTCTGTTTTACAAATGAAAAGCTCTAGCACATGTTTAATCCCTGCTTCCCTCTGCGAAGGGCCTTTCTCTTTACTTTTATGTTGAGTCAACCTATTCCCTTCTATCTCAAGCAAGCATTTGAGTTGTTATGTTTCACTCATCCATATGTTGATTCATTTAATCATGTTTAATAACTTCTTTTGTTAGTACAATGCTTTTGTCTGAAGGAATATATCTTTGAAAGCTTTCTATGAATGCAAAAGTTTGTTTCATTGAGCATATGGTTTTTGCTATATTAGCTCTATTTTAAAAAAGGCTCCATTCAAAAGCTAGTATAGTTTGTTCATTGTTCTCTGACCAAGAACTAAGGTTTGCCACCACCAATTATAGTTTACCTTGTGCATCTTTATTTGTGATTCCCTTTTACTTATTGCAAGCCTATATCATATAAAGGGAAGTTGCTATCTATTATAACTTGTGCCCTGGTGAATGTGATGCTTCTTGTCCGTATTTTGATTATCGACACTTCACTCCATAAACCTGTGGTCACGTTTACCGAGTTTAGTTTTCGCTTGGGGACAAGCGAGGCCTAAGCTTGGGGGGGTTGTTACGTCCATTTTGCATCACTATTTTGTATCATAATTTACTGTTATTCATTGATATATTTCACATTTAGAGATGATACTTATGTTATTTCCTCTGTTTTTACATGTTTGATGATCATTGGAGGATTTGCTTCCGGAGTCAGGATTCTGCTGGAAAAAGGACCATCAAGACATCATATTTCGAAGATCAGGAAAATTCCAGAAAAATACCAGAAAATTATATTTTATCAGAAGACTGAAGAAGCCAGAAGGAGAAGGCGAGAGGGGCCACAGGGCAGCCTCACCACCAGGGGGCGCGACCCAGCCCCTGGCCATGCCGCCCTGTGGTGAGGCCACCCAGGCCCACTTCTGCCATTGCCCCTTCGCATATTTCATCGTCCCCAAAAACCTAAGTCAAGGGGGGGCTCAGAGATAGACACCACCGCCTCTGTGGGGCAGAAAACACCAGAGAGAGAAAAGCTCTCCGGCAGGCAGAAATCTGCCGGGGAAATTCCTTCCCGGAGAGGGGAGATCGTCGCCATCGTCATCATCATCGCGCTGGACTTCATTGGGATCATCATCATCTCCATCACCAGCACCTTCATCTCCACCATCACCACGCCATCCCGCTATAACATCTTGAGTTGAATCTTGTCAAATTCTTAGGGGAAACTTTCCCGGTGTTGATTACTCTTGTGGTTGATGCTATTGAGTGGAACCGTTGAATTAAGGTTTATGTTCAGATTGTTATTTACCATTATTTCACCTCTGATCATGATCCATATGATGTCTTGTGAGTAGTTCGTTTAGTTCTTGAGGACATGGGATAAGTCAAGTCATTAGTAGTGGAATTATGTTGAGTAATATTTAATGGTTTGATATTTATTTGTTTTGGTGCTATTTCACTAGTGGTGTCATGTGAACGTCGACTACATGATACTTCACCATTTATGGGCCTAGTGAGATGCATTGTGTATTTGGCTACCAATTGTGGGGTTGCTGGAGTGACAGAAACCTAAACCTCCGTTGGGAAACCATTGCACCAGGGAGCGTAGGATTTTAGAGTTTAAGGCTGTGGTTAGATTTATCTTAATTACTTTCTTGTATTTGCGGATGCTTGCAAGGGGTATAATCACAAGTGTGTATTTATCCTAGTAAGGGTTGTGCGCTAGCACAGATTCACCCCCATAACACTTATCAAACCAGTAAAGATTATTTAGCGATATGAAGTGAAAGCACTTGACAGAAACTCCCGTGTGTCCTCAAGAACGTTTGGTCATCATAAGTTACACAACCGGCTTGTCCTTTGCTCTAGAAAGGATTGGGCCACTTGCTGCAATTATTACTATTGTCTTTTATTTACTCATACTTTATTTACTTGCATTACCAAATACCCCTGAAAACCCGTTTGCTAGTATTTACAGTGAATCCTTGATCAAAACCACTTGTCAACACATTCTGCTCCTCATTGGGTTCGACACTCTTATTTATCAAAAGTACTACAATACACCTCCTATACTTGTGGGTTATCACATGGCGATGAAGAAGACCTCCGGTGGTGATTCCCCTCTCCGGCAGGGTGCTGGGAAGAGCTTCTGGACCCTCCTGATCTCGGGTCGACGGCGGCGGCGGATCGCGATGTATTCTAGAAAGTCTTTAGGTTTTTCCCGTCGGGGGGTCTTTATAGGCGAAGGGGCGGTGTCAGAAGTGGACCAGGGGGCCCTCACCATAGGGCAGCGCAGCCAGGCCCTGGGCCGCGCCCCCTGGTGGTGAGGCCGCCTCCTGGCTCCTTCCGTCTCCTCTTCGGTTCTCTGGAAGCTTCGGTAAATTTCTGGATGTTCGGCTTTTGTTTCATCCAATTCCGAGAATATTTCCCGTGTAACTTTTCTGAAACACAAAAACATCAGAAAATAGGGAACTGGGACTGTGGCATCTCGTTAATAGGTTAGTTCCGGAAAATGCATAAAAATGCCACGAAGTGTAACGAAACACTAAGCAAATGGTGTAAAAACAAGCATGGAGCATCAAAAATTATAGATACGTTAGAGACGTATCAGCATCCCCAAGCTTAACACCTGCTCGTCCTCGAGTAGGTAAGTGATAACAAAAGAAATAATTTTTGAGGTGACATGCACCTACACAATCTTGATCATCTATGTAAGCATTGAGTGCTGGGATCAAAAGAACTGAAAACATGGACATGAAAGATATAATCTTGATAGAAGAAACTTAGCAACCATGTTATAACATGAAAAAGAACACAAACAAAAGATCATGAAAATGAAACAATGAAAGTCAAATGTGTGTTCAAATCATATGGAAAAACATAGCAAATGGTTTTCAGCTTGTCCATCATGAGAGAGCAAAACATAAATGCATAGGACACCTTCAAGTTTAAGAGGGCAACTAGATACAAATAATTTAAGAACAAGTGAAACCAACATCATGAATCAATCAATGAAAACTTTGGGACAATGCATATTATACTCAGAATGACAACTATGCTCTCTTAGACGGTGCATAAAGATAGAAGGTGGTGACTCAACATAAAAGTAAAAGAAAGGCCCTTCGCAGAGGGAAGCAGTGATTGCAAGTTTTATAAACCTTCAAAAATTATGGTACTTACTAGCTTTGAGATCTCATTGCCCCCATCATAGGCATCTTGAATGGTTAAAGTTAATGTGAATACACTTATGCTGCATATGCTTGACAAATCATAAGTTGAAAACCTTGTGTCCCGTGAAGTACGAATACCCAAACCTCATGCTACTTTACTTAGAGTCCCAAGCAAGCTCTTGTCATTGTAAGTATACATGTATCATCGAGAACCGCCAACGGGGTACCTCCGTGCCCGATGACATGGAACAAGCCCACATCAAAATGATAGGACAAACAGACAATGAACACCTTGGCATCTCTTTTATTTACCATTGGTATAGCTTTTTATTGTGAGATGCGTCGTCGAATGTTCACTATGGCATGCTGTAAATTTCCACCATGAATTATGCATGGCTTAGATTAGCAGCCCAGGCGTTTCTCTAACACGTATACAAACTCCATGATCCCGCAAGATTCCCAATTCATTTCACATCGCGAGTATCCATAAACAAAAGATCACGATATCAACTCAAATGAAAGAAAGTGCAATGTTGAAAGCTTGCCCCATGACGGCATGGCTGGGCTAATTTCCAACTCACAACTTGCAAGCATAACAACTCAACATAAGAGAGCCACAATGTCAAAATTATAAAACGAGAAAAGTAAAGTGTGCCATCCGGTTCGTGAGAGCTTTACTGACCAATTTTCGCATAACACCAAATGAGTTTAATTTGAAGGATAGATAAAAGCAAGTCAAATGTACTTGGAATAGCAAATTGCTAATAGGTATGTATGGTGGAAACTTTTGGAACAACTTGGTTTTTAGGAGTTGGATGCACGAGTAGAGCTCATACTCAGTACAAAATGAGGGCTAGCAAAAGACTGGGAGCGACCAACTAAGAGAGCAATAACGGCCATAATCATGCATAGCGACAAAGCGACATTAAAAGAAGCATAAGATGGCATCAAAAGTCAAAAACTAAATGATCATAGAGGCTTATGGTGACTTTGTATGAGTCAAACATGTGTGAGCATGCGCCAAGTCAACCCAAATAAAGCATCAAAGGAGAAAACCAAAATAATGCTTCCAAATAATTAAAACAACGCATGATTTTTTCAAAGGCTTATTAAGCAATCTCAGTCATTTGAGACAAGTCATGCTACAGAAAAACCACTAAGCATACTATCAAAAAGACATCAAGCACGACATGCAAAAGCCTAGGCCGCAGTCTACACAAGCTCCTTCTTGTATCACTTTTTTGCATAAAGCTTTTTCTCTTTTCCAACACCATTCAAACTTTTTATAAACAACTCTTTTGATGAAAACCAACATGGACCAGAGGTAAAAATACACCTTGATGCAAAGATATAACAAGATCTGAACACAAATCAAGGCGAAAAACAAAAGCTAAACGCAGTTCTAGAAAAAGAGAACACTCGTTGAAACAATAAGAGTGAAAAACCGAGTGTTCTTGGCAAATGAAAAGCAAGGCAACTTCTCCAAAAGGAATTTGTTGGGGTGCAACCATTTATTGAAGCAAACAAAACTAAACAAAACTGAAAACTAAAAACAACTGACGCTGCAAGAAAAACGCATAATCCATGAAGCAATAAAAATATAGTGTGTTGAAAGGTGACCTGATTTTTGCCGATGAAGAAGGGGTGCCTCGGGGGCATCCCCAAGCTTTGACGCTTGTACCTCTTGGATATTTATTGGGGTGCGTGGGCATCCCCAAGCTTGATCTTTTGTCCATTCTTCAACTCATCTCATCATTCTCCAATCCCTACACTTGAAATCTTCCTTCATACAAAACTAAACACTATTCTATTAGCAACATTAGTGTAAGCATAACATTGTATCAACCCTTTTTGCTTCAGGTTTCAACTCAAAACCACCACATATAAAGCATATAGTACTATAGCAACTTCCTCAAAAGTTCCGTGATCAAAAGAACTCAAAAAGAAAGCAATAAAGCGGCAAACACAAATATTGGCAGAAATCTGTCAAAACAGAATAACTAACAAAGGTCGAATTTTTAGAGGGTTTTCTGTTGCTCAAATCAAAAAGTGTTCAACTAATGAAAGTTTGGATATAACCTGGGGAATAAGCACAAGAAATCGCAGGTCCAAAAGATATACAGAGAATTTTTACGATTTTTTACGGTGCAGCACCGAAAACTGTTTCAGGACAGCAACATCCCCAAATCTTACCTCACTCAAATTAGAGGCTTCTCTTGGCACAAAAACGAAATAAAAAGGATAAGGAGCGGTTATTACAGTAGTAATAACTTCCAAGACTCAAATAAAAGAAAAAGTACTGAAAGTAAAAACATTGGGTTATCTCCCAACAGTGCTTTTCTTTAACGCCTTTGAGCTAGGCGCGAAAGTACGAATCAAGTATTATCAAGAGATGAAGCATCAAGCTCATAATTTGCTCTAAGAATAGAGTCAAAAAGTAATTTTTTCTCTTTCTAGGGAAGTGTTCCATACCTTTCTTGAGTGGAAATTGATATTTGATGGTGCCTTCCCTCATATCATTGATGGCACCTATAGTTCGAAGAAAGGGTCTTCCCAAAATAATAGGACATGAAGCATTGCATTCAACATCCATGACAAGAAAATCAACGGGAACAAGGTTATTGTTAACCATAATAAGAACATCATTAATCCTTCCCAAAGGTTTCTTCTTAGGAACATCAGCAATACGAACATCATAATAACACTTTTCAAGCGGTGGTAAATCAAGCATATCATAAATCTTTCTAGGCATGATAGAAATACTAGCACCTAGATCACATAAAGCATGGCAATCAAAACCATTAACATGCATATCAATGATGGGTTCCCAACCATCTTCTAACTTCTTGGGAATAGAAGCTTTCTGCTTCAACTTTTCATTCCTAATTTTCATAAGAGCATTGGTAATATGCTTAGTAAAAGCAACATTTAAAGAACTAGCATTGGGAGTCAAAGCAAGCTTTTGCAAGAACAAAATAACTTCAGATATATTGCAGCCATCAACATCAAAATCATTAAAGGAAATAGAGCTATCATTTTCTACACTCCAAAAAATTTCAGCACTCTTTTTGCTGTTTTAGGCTTTTTAACACAAGGAGTGGGAGTTTTCTCTACACCAATCAAAGTAAGAGGATTGCTAGCATTAGGAATAACATCATTAGAGGTAGTAATGGTACATACCTTCGTCTTTCTAGCCATCTCATCTTCTCTTTCCCACCTGGCATGCAATTCTGCTAGCATCCTAACATTTTCATCAATTCTAACTTGGATAGCGTTAGCAGTGGCAAAAGGATTGTTCTCCTTCACATCATTAGGCAACACTTTTAATTTCAGAAGTTCAACATCATGAGCAAGGCTATCAACTTTAGAAGCAAGAATATCAAGTTTGCCTAACTTTTCCTCAACAGACTTGTTAAAAGCATTTTGCTTACCGATGAAGTCCTTGAGCATTACCTCAAGCTCGGAGGGCGCGGCCCTAGTGTTGTTGGAGGAATTACCATAAGAATTACCATAACCATTACCATTGGTAGAAGGATACGACCTATAATTGTTACTAGCAAAATTGTTCCTATAAGCATTATTGTTGAAATTATTATTTCTAATGAAGTTTACATCAACATGCTCTTCTTGAGCAACCAAAGAGGCCAAAGGAACATTATTAGGATCTACATGAGTCCTATCATTAGAAAGCATAAGCATAATAGCATCAATCTTATCACTCAAGGAAGAGGTTTTCTCAACAGAATTTACCTTCTTACCTTGTGGAGCTCTCTCGGTGTGCCATTCAGAGTAATTTACCATCATATTGTCGAGAAGCTTCGTTGCGGCGCCCAAGGTAAGGGACATAAAAGTGCCTCCAGCAGCTAAATCAAGTAGGTTCCTTGAAGAAAAATTCAGTCCTGCATAAAAAGTTTGAACAATCATCCAAGTAGTCAGTCCATGAGTGGGGCAATTCTTTATCATAGATTTCATTCTTTCCCAAGCCTGAGCAACATGTTCATTATCAAACTGACTAAACTTCATAATATTGCTATGCAAAGCTATAATCTTAGCAGGAGGATAGTATCTACCAATAAAAGCATCCTTACACTTAGCCCATGAATCAATACTATTTTTAGGCAAAGACAGCAACCAATCCTTAGCTTTTCCTCTCAAAGAAAAAGGAAACAACTTAAGCTTAATAATATCATCATCAACATTCTCATACTTTTGCATCTCACACAACTCAACAAAATTGTTGAGATGAGCTGTGATGCATGGTTGATGACCAGCCCGTTGGGAACCCCAAGAGGAAGGTGTGATGAATATAGCAGCAAGATTTTCCCTCAGTTAAGAAACCAAGGTTATCGTTCAGGAGAGGAGAGACAAACGACTGAAGGTGACGCTTGCAAGCTTCACGACAGCTTCGGACAATTTATATATGGCGCCTCGTCCAAGCTTTGCTCTGCGAGCAGCAACGTGGAACCTGCACACAACACAACCAAATACTTTGTTCCCAACTTGCGATGAGGTTGTCAATCTCACCGGTTTGCTTGAAACAAAGGGTATGAGCGTATCGAGGGGAAAGCAGTGAAAGTATGCAAGTAAAGTAAACAGTGCAAGTAAAGTAAACAGGTGATAGCAATATGTTGGAAATAGGACCGGGGTCCACAGTTCACTAGTGGTGTCTCTCCATAAGATAAATAACACATGCTGGGTAAACAAATTACAGTTGGGCAATTGATAGAATAAAGATAAACGTGATATGTCAAGAAGATCACTATGCGATTTACTCTGGGCATTACAACAAAATACATAGACCGCCATCCAACTGCATCTATGACTAATAATCCACTCACGGGGATATCATCCGAACACCCCATGAGTATTAAGTTACGAACAACAGATAATTGCATTAAGCAAAGTGTGTAATGTAAACAAAGCATATGCCCTTGAGAATATGAATGTTGTTTTCTCCCTAGTAGCAACAGCACATCTACAACCTTAGAGGTTTCTGTCACCCCCCCAGGTTAAATAGAGGCATGAACCCACTATCGAGCATAAATACCCCCTCTTGGAGTCACTAGCAACTAGTCGGCCAAGATAGCTACTAACAACGGAGAGCATGCAAGATCATAAACAACATAGAGATAACATAAGATATATTTCAGTATAGCAACTCAATCATAACACCAATATTCATCGGATCCCAACAAACCAAACATGTAGAATTACATAACGGTGATCTCAATCATGTAGGGAAGCTCATGAGATCTAAACATGAAGCACATGGTGGAGGAGACAACCATCTAGCTACTGCTATGGACCCATAGTCCAAGGTAGACTACTCACTCATCATTCTGGAGGCAAGCATGGCGATGAAGAAGACCTCCGGTGGCGATTCCCCTCTCCGGTAGGGTGCCGGGAAGAGCTTCTGGACCCTCCCGATCACGGGTCGACGACGGTGGTGGATCACGATGTGTTTCTGGAAAATTGATCGGGTCCTTAGGTTTTTTCCGTCGGGGGATCTTTATAGGAAAAGGGGCATCGTCAGAGGTGGACCGAGGTGTCCTCACACATAGGGGGCGTGGCCAGGGGCTGGGCCGCGCCGCCCTGGTGTGTGGGGCCCTCGTGGCCCCCCTCCAACTCCTCTTCGGATCTCTGGAAGCTTCTGGGAAAAATAAGACTTCAAGAACTTGTTTCGTCCAATTCCGAGAATATTTCATGTGTAGCACTTCTGAAACAAAAAAATAGCAGAAAACAGGGAACTGGCACTGTGGTGACTTGTTAATAGGTTAGTTCCGGAAAATGCATAAAAGTACCACGAAGTGTAACAAAACAGTAGGCAAATGGTGTAAAAACAAGCATGGAGCATAAAAAATTATAGATACATTGGAGACGTATCAAGCATCCCCAAGCTTAACTCCTGCTCGTCCTCGAGTAGGTAAGTGATAACAAAAGAAATAATTTTTGTGGTGACATGCACCTACACAATCTTGATCATATATGTAAGCATTTGTGAGCTGGGATCAAAAGAATTTCAAACATGGGCATGAAAGATATAATCTTGACAATAGAAACTTAGCAACCATGTTATAACATGCAAATGAACAAAAATAAAAGATCATGAAAATGAAACAATGAAAGTCAAATGTGTGTTCAAATCATAAGGAAAAACATACAAATGGTTTTCAGCTTGTCCTTCATGGAGAGCAAAACATAAATGCATAGGACACCTTCAAGTTTAAGAGGGCGACTAGATACAAATAATTTAAGAACAAGTGAAACCAACAATATGAATCAATCAATGAAAACTTTGGGACAATGCACATTATACTAAGAATGATAACTATGCTCTCTTAATGGTGCATAAAGATAGAAGGTGGTGACTCAACATGAAAGTAAAAGAAAGGCCCTTCGCGGAGGGAAGCAGTGATTGCAAGTTTTATAACCTTCAAAAATTATGGTACTTACCGGCTTTGAGGTCTCATTGCCCCCATCATAAGCATCTTGAATGGTTAGAGTTAATGCGAGAACAATTATGATGCATATGCTTGACAAATCATAAGTTGAAAACCTCGTGTCCCGTGAATACGAGTACCCAAACCTCATGCTACTCAACTTAGAGTCCCAAGCAAGGCTCTTGTCATTGTAAGTATCTATGTATCATTGAGAACCGCCAACGGGGTACCTCCGTGCCCGATGACATGGAACAAGCCCACATCAAAATGACAGGACAAGCAGACAATGAACACCTCGACATCTCTTTTATTTACCATTTGTTTAGCTTTTTATTGTGAGATGCGTCGTCGAATGTCCACCATGGGTATGCTGCAAATTTCCACCATGAATTATGCATGGCTTAGATTGGCGGCCCAGGCGTTTCCCTAACACATATACAAACTCCATGATCCCCGCAAGATTCCTAATTCATTTCACACCGCGGGCATCCATAAACAAAAGATCACGATATCAACTCAAAAGAGAAGTGCAATGTTGAAAGCTTGCCCCAAGACTGCATGGCTGGGCTAGTCTCCAACTTACAACTTGTAAGCATAACAACTCAACATAAGAGACCACAATGTCAAATTTTTAAGAACAGGATAAAGTAAAGTGTGCCTTCCGGTTTGTGAGAGCTTTACTGACCAATTTTCGCATAACACTGGTAAGAGTTTAATTTGAAGAGAAGATAAAAGCAAGTCAAATTTACTTGGAATAGCAAATTGCTAGTAGGTTTGTATGGTGGACACTTTGACAAACTTGGTTTTTAGGAGTTGGATGCACGAGTAGAGCTCATACTCAGTACAAGGCGAGGGCTAGCAAAAGACTGGGAGCGACCAACTAAGAGAGCAATAATGGCCATAATCATGTAAAGCGACAAAGCGACATTAAAAGAAGCATAAGATGGCATCAAAAGTAAAAAACTAAATGATCATAGAGGCTATTGGGAACTTTGTAAGAGTCTAACATGTGTGAGCATGCACCAAGTCAACCCAAATAAAGCATCAAGGAGAAAACCAAAATAATGCTTCCATACAATAAAAACAACGCATGATTTTTTCAAAGGCTCATTAAGCAATCTCAGTTATTTGAGACAAGTCATGCTACATCAAAACCACTAAGCATACTATCAAAAAGACATCAAGCATGACATAAAAAAGCCTAAGCCGCAGTCTACACAAGCTCCTTCTTGTACCACTTTTTTGCATAAAGCTTTTTCTATTTTCCAACACCATTTGAAAAAATTTAAGACACCTCTTTTGATGAAAACCAATAAAGATCAGAGGCAAAAATACACCTTGATGAAAAGATATGATAAGGTCTGAACGCAAATCAAGGCAAAAATGAAAACCAAAAGCAGTAGCAGAAAAAGAAGAACACTCGATTTTTGATAAGAATGAAAACTAGAGCGTTCTTGGCAAATGAAAAGCAAGGCAACTTCTCCAAAAGAAATTTATTGGGGTCCAACATTTATTACAGCAAACAAAACTAAACTAACTAAGAAAACTAAAACTACTGACGCTCCAAGAAAAACACATAGTGCATGAAGCAATAAAAATATAGTGTTTTGAAAGGTGACCTGATTTTTGCCGATGAAGAAGGGGTGCCTCGGGGGCATCCCCAAGCTTTGACGCGTGTAATTCTTGGATATTTCTTGGGGTGATGCATGGGCATCCCCAAGCTTGAGCTTTTGTCCATTCTTCAACTCATCTCATCATTCTCCAATCCCTACACTTGAAAACTTCCTTCATACAAAACTGAACACAAATCTATTAGCAACATTAGTGTAGCATAACATATAATCAACCTCTTTTTGCTTCAGGTTTCAACCTAAAACCACCACATATAAAGTATATACTACTGTAGCAACTTCCCCAAAAGTTCCGTGATAAAAAAAACTCAAAAGAAATCGATAAAGCGGCAAACACAAATATTGGCAGAAATCTGTCAAAACAAAACAGCTGACAAAGGCCGAATTTTTGAGGGGTTTTCTGTTGCTCAAATCAAAAAGTGTTCAACTAATGAAAGTTTGGATATAACCTGGGGCATATGCAAAAGAAATCGCAGGTCCAAAAGATATACAGAGAATTTATACGAATTTTTACGGTGCAGCACCAAAAACAGTTTCAGGACAGCAACATCCCCAAATACTTTGCTCTGCGAGGAGCAACGTGGAACCTGCACACAACACAACCAAATACTTTGTTCCCAACTTGCGATAAGGTTGTCAATCTCACCGGTTTGCTTGAAACAAAGGGTATGAGCGTATCGAGTGGAAAGCAGTTAAAGTATGCGAGTAAAGTAAACAGTGCAAGTAAAGTAAACAGGTGATAGCAATATGTTGGAAATAGGACCGGGGTCCACAGTTCACTAGTGGTGTCTCTCCATAAGATAAATAACACATGCTGGGTAAACAAATTAAAGTTGGGTAATTGATAGAATAAAGATAAACGTGATATGTCAAGAAGATCACTATGCGATTTACTCTGGGCATTACAACAAAATACATAGACCGCCATCCAACTGCATCTATGACTAATAATCCACTCACGGGGATATCATCCAAACACCCCATGAGTATTAAGTTGCGAACAACAGATAATTGCATTAAGCAAAGTGTGTAATGTAAATAAAGCATATGCCCTTGAGCATATGAATGTTGTTTTCTCCCTAGTAGCAACATCACATCTATAACCTTAGAGGTTTTTGTCACTCCCCCAGGTTAAATAGAGGCATGAACCGACTATCGAGCATAAATATCCCCTCTTGGAGTCACTAGCAACTACTCGACCAAGATAGCTACTAACAACAGAGAGCATGCAAGATCATAAACAACATAGAGATAACATAAGATATATTTTAGTATAGCAACTCAATCATAACACCAATAGTCATCGGATCCCAACAAACCAAACATGTAGAATTACATAACGGTGATCTCAATCATGTAGGGCAGCTCATGAGATCTAAACATGAAGCACATGGTGGAGGAGACAACCATCTAGCTACTGCTATGGACCCATAGTCCAAGGTAGACTACTCACTCATCGCTCCGGAGGCAAGCATGGCGATGAAGAAGACCTTCGGTGGCGATTCCCCTCTCTGGCAGTGTGGCGGGAAGAGCTTCTGGACCCTCCCGATCTTGGGTCGACGACGGCGGCAGATCGCGATGTGTTTCTGGAAAATTGATCGGGTCCTTAGGTTTTTTCCGTCGGGGGATCTTTATAGGCGAAGGGGCATCGTCAGAGGTGGACCGAGGTGTCCTCACACATAGGGGGCGCGGCCAGGGGCTGGGCCGCGCCGCCCTGGTGTGTGGGTCCCTCGTGGCCCCCCTCCAACTCCTCTTCGGATCTCTGGAAGCTTCTGGGAAAAATAAGACTTCGGGAACTTGTTTCGTCCAATTCTGAGAATATTTCCTATGTAGCACTTCTGAAACACAAAACAGCAGAAAACAGGGAACTGGCACTGTGGCGACTTATTAATAGGTTAGTTCCGGAAAATGCATAAAAGTGCCACAAAGTGTAACAAAACAGTAGGCAAATGGTGTAAAAACATGCATGGAGCATCAAAAATTATAGATACGTTGGAGACGTATCAAGCTGCAGCATCATCAGAACTAGCACCAGAAAATTGATCTTTCATAACAAGATTTATCAAAGCGGGTTTGATCTCATAAAAATTTGCAGCAGGAGCAGGTGGCGCAATAGGAGTGCATATGAAATCACTATTATTCGTGCTAGTGAAGTCACACAACTTGGTGTTTTCAGGAGTAACCATTCTAGCAAAACTAAAAGTAGACAAGTAAAAACATCTATAAAGGATACTAATTTTTGTGTGTTTTTAATAAAATGATGCAAGTAAAAATAAAGTAAAAACAAAACTTAAAACAAAGTAAATGATGTGCGTGCAAAACTCCCCTTGCAGAAGTCTTCTTTTTTCCCCGGCAACGGCACCAGAAAAAGTCTTGATTGCTATAGATGGCACGGTGGTCATGAAGTAAATGACCGACCAGTTGGAAAACCCCAAGAGGAAGGTATGATGAATATAGCAGCAAGTTTTTCCCTCAGTAAGAAACCAAGGTTTAATCGAACCAGTAGGAAAAAGCCAATACTCCTGAAGGTGATGCTTGCTAGCTTCATGACAGCTCCAGACAATTTATAGGGCACCTCGTCCAAGCTTTGCTTTGCCAGCTGCAATGTGGAACCTGCACACAACACAACCAAATACTTTTTCCCAACTTACGATGAGGTTGTCAATCTCACCGGTTTGCTTGAAACAAAGGGTATGAGCGTATCGAGTGGAAAGCAATAGTAGTATGCGAGTAAAGTAAACAGTGCGGGTAATGTAAACAGGTGTTAGCAATATAATGAAAATAGGACCGGGGTCCACAATTCACTAGTGGTGTCTCTCCATAAGATAAAATAACACATGCTGGGTAAACAAATTACAGTTGGGCAATTGATAGAATAAAGACAACATGCATATGTCGAGAGGATCACTATGAGATTTACTCTGGGCATTACAACAAGATACAAGACCGTCATCCAACTGCATCTATAACTAATAATCCACTTGTGGCGAATCAATCCGAGAACTCCACAAGTATTAAGTTGCGAACAACAGATAACTGCATTAAGCAAAGTGTGTAATGTAAACAAAGCATATGCCCTTGAGCATCTGAATGTTGTTTTCTCCCTAGTGGCAATAGCACATCTACAACCTTAGAGGTTTCTGTCACTTCCCCAGATTAAATTGAGGCATGAACCCAACTATCGAGCATAAATACCCCCTCTTGGAGTCACTAGCAACTACTCGGCCAAGATAGCTACTAACAACGGAGAGCATGCAAGATCATAAACAACATAGAGATAACATAAGATAATATTCAGCACATCAACTCAATCATAACACCAATATTCATCGGATCCCAACAAACACAACATGTAGAATTACATAACGGTGATCTCGATCATGTAAAGCAGCTCACGAGATCTAAACATGAAGCACATGGTGGAGAAGACAACCAACTAGCTACTGCTATGGACCCATAGTCCAAGGTAGACTACTCACTCATCACGCCGGAGGCAAGCATGGTGATGAAGAAGACCTCTAGTGGCGATTTCCCTCTCCGGCAGGGTGCCGGGAAGAGCTTCTGGACCCTTCCGATCTCGGGTCGACGGCGGCATTGGATCGCGATGTATTCTAGAAAAGTGATCGGGTCTTTAGGTTTTTTTCGTCGAGGGATCTTTATAGGCGAAGGGGCGGCGTCAGAAGTGGACCAGGGGGCCCTCACCATAGGGCGGCGCGGCCAGGCCCTAGGCCGCGCCCCCTAGTGGTGAGGCCGCCTCCTGGCTCCTTTTCGTCTCCTCTTCGGTTCTCTGGAAGCTTCGGTAAATTTCTGGATGTTCGGCTTTTGTTTTGTCCAATTTTGAGAATATTTCCTGTGTAACTTTTCTGAAACACAAAAACAGCAGAAAACAGGGAACTAGCACTATGGCATCTCGTTAATAGGTTAGTTCCGGAAAATGCATAAAAATGCCACAAAGTGTAACGAAACACTAAGCAAATGGTGTAAAAACAAGCATGGAGCATCAAAAATTATAGATACGTTAGAGACGTATCAGTATTGTTCCTTTATACTTTCCAAACCAAAAAATTTGAAGTCAAGCTAAGATAGCATAGTATAACGGCGCGACAAAGCATCATCAATAACATTATCTTTACCTTTTTGTGTTTGATAACATAAGGAAAAGATTCAATAAATTTAATCCACTTTGCATGGCGACGATTCAGCTTTTCTTGACTACAAATATGCTTCAAAGATTCATGATCAGAATGTATAACAAATTCTTTAGGCCATAAATAATGTTGCCAAGTTTCTAATGTCCGAACCAGCGCATATAATTTTTTATCATAAGTAGAATAGTTCAAACTAGGCTCACTCAATGTTTCACTAAAATATATTACAGGTTTGCCCTCTTGTAATAACATACCTCCCAAAGCAATTCCACTAGCATCACATTCAAGTTCAAACGTCTTATTAAAATTAGGAAGTTGGAGTAATGGAGCATGTGTTTACTTATCTTTTAGTATGATGAAGGCTTCTTGTTGTGCATCTTTCTAAACAAAGGGCACATCCTTCTTTGTGAGCTCATTCAATGGCGCAACAATAAAGCCAAAATCTTTGACAAAGCGCCTATAAAACCCAGCGGGGCTAAGAAAACTCCTCACTTGTGCGACCGTTTTGGGCTGCGGCCAATTCTCAATTGCTTCAATCTTGGCTGGATCAACTTCAATTCCCTATTATGTAACAAAATAGCCAAGAAAAGCAACTCTATTTATGCAAAAGGTGCACTTCTCAAGATTACCATACAAACGTGCATCACGTAAAGCATTGAAAATAACACGTAAATGATCTAAATGGTCCTCTAAAGATTTGATATATATGAGAATGTCATCAAAATATACCACCACAAAATGACCAATAAAAGCACGTAAGGTACTAGGTGCATTAGTTAAACCAAACGACATTACTAACCACTCATATAAACCAAACTTAGTTTTAAAAGATGTTTTCCATTCATCTCCTAATTGCATACGAATCTGGTGGTAACCACTATGCAAATTAACTTTACAGAACATAATACAACCACTCAACTCATCAAGCATGTCATCCAAATGAGGTATAGGATGACGATATCGAATGGTAATATTATTAATAGCTCTACAATCAGTACACATGCGCAAATAACCATCTTTCTTAGGAACCAAAATAATAGGAACAGCGCATGGACTAAGAGACTCACGAATATAACCTTTGTCCAATAAACTCTGAATTTGTCATTGGATATCTTTTGTTTCTTCAGGATTTGTGCGGTATTGCACACAGTTGGGCAGCGAATCTCCTGGAATCAAATCAATTTGGTGTTCTATCCCACGAATAGGTGGTAGGCCAGGTGGAACATCTTGTGGGAAAACGTCCATGTATTCCTGCAAAAGGTTAGCAACTGCATGTGGCAAAGAAGGAGACATATCCTCAAATAAAAACATAACTTCTTTACAAACAATGGCATAGCATGGAGTAATGTTCACATCAATTTCAGCAATATCAGATTTGCTAGCAAGTAAACAAGGATTCTTCAAACGAATTTCATAGCATGGTTAGAATCAAATTTAGAAGTATGCTTAGGTGGTACAAAATCTGCAGCAATAATCTGATTCTCACTCTTATGTTTCTCCTTTTTAAAATCTACTAGCTCTAGCAAGATCATCTTTCAAAATTTGTTCCAGAGTCATGGGTTTAAGTCCAATTTTCTTTCCATCATGTATAAGAGAATATTGATTAGTTTTACCTTTATGCATAGATTCTCTATCAAATTACCATGGCCTACCAAGTAACAAAGAACAAGCTTGCATAGGTACAACATCACAATCAACAAAATCTGAATAGGTACCAATAGTAAAATGCACGCGTATAGTTCTTGTTACCTTGAGCTTACGAGAGCTCTCAAACCATTGAATGTAATATGGATGAGGTCGTTGTTGTGTGGGTAGAGCAAGCTTCTCCACCATGTCAATGCTAGCCAGATTGTTACAACTCCCTCCATCAATGATGATCCGGATAGCTCTATCTTTAACAACGCCTCTTGTTTAAAACAAATTGTGGCATTGATCATGCTTAGCTTTGCTCAATGCACACTCAAGACGTGTTGTGCAACTAAACTCTTGTATTGATCATCAGTTTCAGCTCCCATTACCTCCATCTCCTTGTCAGAATCAGAACTGGTGCCATCACGTGTAGCAATAGGGGCCAATGTATCATCATCAAAAACACTCGCAGAATAATATTCGCCATCTTCAAGCACCATCATCACACGTTTGGTCCTGCATTCTTTTTCTTTGTGACCAAACAAAGCATTTGCAACATCGAATATCGCGAGCCTTCCCCGTGGAGGCCATGGAAGATGAACTCCGTGTAGGACCAGCAGATGGTGATGGAGCAGGAGCAGGTGGTGTTCGTGATGTGGGTGTGGTGTACTTGGAGTTGGGAGGCACTGGTGCATCCCCACGAGAAGGTGGAGCTGATTGGCGTGCAGACCATGAGGAAGTACAACCTACATAATTATTAGCTCTTCTTTATGATGGTTGACGATCCCGCACTTGAAGTTCAGCTTTGCAAGTAAGATGAAATAAATGAGTAATAGTGCTGTACTCCTTATAGTCTAAAATATGCTGGATCTCTTTATTCAAACCACCAAAGAAATGTGCAAGCATAGCTTCATTACCCTCTACAATACCACAACGAATCATGCCCATTTGTAACTCTTGATAATATTCTTGTACATAATTTTTACCTTGTTCTAAACGAGCCAATTTTTAAGCAAATCACGTTGATAATGTCGAGGTACAAAACGAGTACACATGGCATGTTTTAACCCAAGACAAGTAGCAGGAATATTAGCATGATTCACTCTACAATGTTCAGACTACCAAATAGAAGCAAAATCAGTAAACTCACAAGTAGCAGCACTAACACGCAAATGCTTAGGATATCGTAAACATGCAAAACATTGCTCTACTTCCAATTCCCAAGTGAGATATGCATCATGATTATGTCTACCCTCAAATGGCAGAATATTTAATTTCTATTTTGCAACAAGTTCATCATCACGTACCGGTCGTGGAGGTGGGCGAGTGTTGCGGTCGTATTGCCGTGGACATCCAGGTGCAGGCTGTTGGACCTCGCCCTCCTCTAGATTGTTTTTGTCTTCAAACTCGTCCTCCCCTTCGTTAGCAGCATATCCATCCTGGGTGGCCGCCTCCGTTGCGGCCACCACAGCTGTAATGGTACCTACAAGTGGCGGTGCGAGAGGAACATGGCGTGCACGTGGCACGTGGGCGCCCGGCTGTGGTGGTAACCGGGCCAAGACTTCCTGGAACTTGGCGTCGAGCTTGGCGTTGAAAGCTTCCTTGAGGCCATCAATCTTCTCCATTGCATAAGATAGCTTGGAATCAACATCCCCCAAGCATGTATCCACTTCGTGTGCACGCCCCACCAACAGCTGGGTGAAGTGGGCATGCAACTCTGCATTTGTCATCTTCTCCAAATCAACATAATCTTTCGTTGTTCCTGTCATGATTAGCACAGAAGCAAGCACAAATGTATAGACCTACAACTACAGAATATGGTGGAATCACGCGTAATCCGTCAAGCAGTATACAAAGCTCTTACAAGTTCTTACCAAACAAGAGGAAGGCGATGTGCAACCAGCAAGGATCAGCGACTCCCAAAATTGCACAAAGCGATTACCAGGTGTCGATACAAAGCACATGCAGAAATATGTGGAGCTGTAGGAAGACTTATATAGTAGCAAAATAGTAAATATCAAAACAGTGATGCAATGTTGAAAGAATGCTCAACAACAGTACTGTGCTGGTCCTATGCTAGACCGTGCTAGAGATGCGAGCGTAGAATACTAAGGAGGTCACGACACTGCACAACAAGCACTGAGCAGCAATGAGGTGGCGAAAAACAACGAACCGAGATGCCAAAAATTACTATGATGGCGAGTGTCTCAAAAGAATTCCTGAGGTCTAAAAACATTATAGCCTAAAAAATGTTTCTGGAAATTTCTGGAAAGTGCTCCTGAAAGCACGCAGTCGCAACAAAATGTCACTAAAACGGCCAGTGGAGAAAAGTGATCCCCAAGATCGAAAACTAGTGTAGCCATAAATTTTTTATGGAAGGGTTTCCAGACTTTTTTTTTGCTCTTCTTCCTCTTGACTGGCGACCAAAACTGATATGGGCACGAAGGACGAGGTGAAGCCCAATTTCAAGACTCTACCAAGATGAGGGAAGCTCGTTGCAGATTGGCACGCCAGGACGACCTACGATATGTAATAATTAGTCTAAGGTTGTGTCAGCAAGTTATATTCATGTTTATGTTATTTCGTAGCTAGGTCAAGTTGTGGGCCACTTAGGGTTATTTATGTTTTGGGTTTGGGCCTGTCCAAGCCCAACAGTTTTCTAGCCATCTATATAAGGAGGCCAACAGTCTAGGATTTAGGGAGTTCAGTTGTTTAGTCGAATACTATCGTGTGCTCCACCGTGTATCATCCCTTCGGGGAAACGGTGCCGCCGTGTAATCAAATAGAGATTGCTCCGAGGGTTCTTGCATCATCAAGGATTATCGAGCTGTGGTTTGAGGCGTGGTGATCTTCATCACGTTGCTTGCTGGATTCATTCCTCTTCTTCAAGTGACGTTCTTCGCGTTATTGGAAGACTTCTATCCGGGTAGACTCGCTGTGAAAGATCGGGACAAAACTCCAAGGATCACCAGCGTGATCCTTATCATGTGGTAACTCACAAACTCTGGCAACAACACGGATGAAAACTAAAGTGAAGAACAAAACCTAATTCTACTCGGACGGGAACCGCGGTAGAGAAAAAACAACAACTTGTGTCACGACAGGGATGGCGGTGGCAGAAGTATACATCGTGGTGGCGGAAATATGTGGTGGAGCGGTGGTGCAAGCGTGCGGCGGTGGCGTGACTAAGGTGAGTCGAACTCGAAACTCTAATGGAACTAGACACTAAGACTAGCAACTCGACAAGCAGATGCAGACACAAATTCAACGATGCAAACTGAAAAGACAATGCAAAGGCTCGGGTGGTTTATGGGACGAGGTGATCTAAACCCTAACAATATTTTTGGCTTTTTTGTGGTTTATGGGTATGAACATAGATGCAATCTAAACTATGAAAACAATAAATGTCACCAAGCAACCTAAAATCTGATACCACTTGATAGGGCAAAGGTGTCCGATCTTTCGATGAAATGAGGATAGTTTGATTTGTTGGTGGAGTTCGTGCTTGATGATCCGACTACACGTGCAAAGCTTGTGCGCCAATGCAATCTCTAGGACAATCTCCGGGAGTTACCGACCTTGCGGATGCACGATCAGCCTGACCAGCGAGGGTCTTAATTCCTATCTGAAATCAAGAACAAGTAAGAACTAATATTGCAATCAAGATATTGCGAATAAAAGATGTAAGCTTTATTCAAGAGGTGGGATTTTGAATAGGCGGTCTTCTTCTGGGCGTTGGCCTCAAAAATCGAGCTCGTAGTTGCAGCAATGGATCACTTTTAATCTAAGCAAAATCCAAGTCTAAAGTGATGGCTATGGGCGGTATTTGAGGAGGAAAAGGTAGGGGTGCGGCCAGCCATGGGTATGGCGGTCGAACTAAGCCCTAACATGCCTTTTCTCCTCAAATTCAGACTCCCATAAGTGTCTGACTTAATTGCTGCGAAAATTACATGGGCCTGGTCCAAAAATAAAGGTGTCGCAGCACCATATCTCTCTAGGGATGAAACTATGAAGTAAATCTTTGTATATTTCGTCCAAGTCTTCACTCATCATTATGGTGGCTTCAATGTTCTGAAATCTCCACTTGTGGCATCTCCTTCAATCCTCAAACACTTGCTGCAATCTCCATGCACAATCATGCTCCAATGCTTGTCCCTCTCATTCATGCTAGGTCCATCATTCCTAAGAGTAACAAACACATCTGATTTAGGTAGCATCATATTCTCATGTATGTGAGAAAGAGTTCCAAGAAACGAAAGTATCTAATAGTTAAGTTGCTTGGCATGAGCTCGAGTGATTGGTCCTTGTATTTGCTCCGCTGTAGGTGCAGCAGGTGTATCAATAGATGGGATGTCCTCATCGCGCCTCCATTGAGTCTCCGGGAATAGCACCTGCCGGTGAGATGCATGACTTGGCGCATCTGCATGTATCATTGTACGTAGCACCTGATGATCCAGATCAAACAATAAATCTGAAGGAGGAGGGGGCATCCCATAGCAACGATGGCCTCGAAAGGCCATCACCAACTAGAGGCTTAGCTGTCGCGTCGTCCACATGACCACGGAGGTCGTCGTCGAAGAACCATGGCCTCTGCCTCTATTTCCAAACTCTCATGATGCCATTTGTGACGTAGCAAGGTGATTGTATCTAGACCGCTGCCATTGACCGATTGCTAGCTACCATGCTGCCACAAAGCAACATCCTTCGGTAGTCACCACCTTGTTGCCGCAAGCTGCTCGAGATCCTGCTCCGTAGGCCCGTTGGCCCAAAGAGACGAGGTCGTCGCCTCAGCGCCACCTCTAGGCTGTTGCCATCGCAACTACCAACAGCTCGAGCACCACCATCCTAGGGCAGCCACCCGAGAATCCATGCTCCGCCTCACACGGAGCCGATGTCCAAGGCTACCGCTGTGATCTAGGTCGGAGATCTCCTGCCGCGGGAGCAGACGAGGAGACCTGCCATGTTGTAATTTCTTTATGGTTCCAAGTTATGATCTTATCTCTAAGATCACCGAAGTTCATTCCTTTAGTACATGGATTCATAGAACCATTGTTTTGTGATTGCCCACATATATATATACTTCACATGGCATCTTATAGCACATTGTAAGTTAGTAGGGTGCCATTGCTTTTAGTTAATCTTCTCGATCAACATTGATGTGCAGATATAATCGCAAACCAACGGATACGTTCTCAGGCGCTCATGTGACTTGAAAAAGGGCGGCGATCCAGGGGTTTGCCCTAGCCGCGCCATCTACTCTGCCTTCACGTTGTCTCTGCCCGAAAATTGACGATCCCCGCCTCCTCTACATGTCACTCCGGGGCGATGGGAGGGGGTGCGGATCTTGAAATTGCACTTGGCGTTGTAAAAAGGTCCCTAAATGTAGATTTTTTGGTCAATTGGCAGCGTTGTTATGATGGCTATGGCGGTGATGTGTCTAAGAAGAATAAGGTATACCCGCCTCCTCTTCTACCTTGTCGGCGATGATCTCCCTGCTGGCGTTGAGGAGGGGGAGAATCTTCTGGTCGTTGTTCCCATGGAGTGGTGGATCTCGTTCAGTTTACGTACGTGCGTTACATGTTTGGTGTCAGAAGATTCAGATAAATTCAAGAGTTCTATGTCGATGACTGCACCTTTGGGTCGCTGGTCCTTAGGGGCATGTACACCAACACTTCCTAACTATCATCAACGATGTTAGCCGTGGTATGTTCTAAAGAATCGAGCTAGAATTAATTATTTTTTCCTTTGCTACACGAAGGACATCAAAACAGAATTACAGACATGCATGTATACTGACGTGCACCCGAATAAATCAGTTTTGATTTGCATCTGAATTGACAGTAGTAACTCACAACTGACGGGCGGGTGGATCGTATACATATACATATATGTTGTCTGACGAACAGAACGGAAATGATGTGTACGTCCTCGATTAATCGCTAATTAAGAATGCTTAATTAGCTGCCGATGTACTTGTCGATGATGGTGCAGAGGCTGGTCTTGGGGACGGCGCCGATTACGCTCTCCTTCTTCTCGCCGTCCTTGAACATGAGCACGGTGGGGATGCTCCGGATGCCGTAGGTGGACGCGATGTTTGGGCAGTCGTCCGTGTTCACCTTGCAGCACTTGATCTTCCCCACGTAGTCCTTGGCAAGCTCGTCGATCACCGGCGCAATCATCCGGCACGGCCCGCACCACGGCGCCCAGAACTCCACCAGCACCGGCGACTCGGAGGCGATCACCATGCTGTCCCAGTTCTTCTCGTCCGCCACAATCACTGCGCCATTATTAAGACTAGCAATTCTCAAGATCTTCTTCTCTACATTTCACCTAGCCTAGCAAGATTGATAAGGGCAGTGCGGTACCTTCGTCGACGACGTTCTTGCACTGGCAGACGAAGCGAGACGGCCGCCGCGGCGCCACCAGGGCGGACGGCGACGGGGACGGCGTGACGATGGCAGGGGCGGCGGTCCTTGGCCTGGACGGAGCGTAGCTGCTGCTGCTAAGCCGCTCCCTGCTTCCGGCCTGGGGCGCGTGCAGGGCCCAGGCTCTGAGGCATGTCTCCAACGCCATTGCCGGTCACGGAGAAGGAGGGAGAAAGAAAGAGAAAAATGGAGGAGCTGCCAGTATCCTGGAGAGGAGAATAGAGGGAAAAAGATGTGAATGGTGCAGTGTGGGAGGGAGGAGGATAGGATTTGTTTGCCTCTGCCATTGGATGATAGGGAAGAGGTTTTGGGGAGCATTGTGAGGTGGCCAGAGACCCACTGCTGTGCATGTGGATGAGGTGATTTTGCTCTTCCGATCTTTTTTCCTTGGGTTCGTGTGTCCGGCTCCGGACCGGGGATACAATTGGACTACCAGTAGAAGGTTCTAAATCGCTTATGAGTATAACACGGATGTGCTAACATTTATCTGTTTTTTCACATTGGCCCACCTTCACCAGGCGTCTTTACAGTTTCTTTGATGATTACTCGTATTGCGTCTTTTTTTTATTTGTGCGGCTGTGAAACATCCTAATTATGTAGAGGGCGGGTGTAATGCTTAAAATTTCTAATTGATAAATTACCCTTTGTCGAAAAAACCTGTTTTCAATTTACACACTGTTGATTTTCATTGTGTAGAATTCAATGTCCTCTCCTTTCTTCCATGCTTGGCGTCGACAAGCAGGAGGCGGCGGTGCCAATGAGATGAGGTTGCGCGCAAGCCAGAGGAAGCGATGAGATGGTTGCAGAAATGCGCCAGATAGAAGGCTATCATGTTAGCTTTGTAGTTTAAGTTCGGGGGGGGGGGGGGGGGGGGGGGGGGAGATGTTAGAGCCATGGCCTTATTGGGCGATGACAACTGCTAGAAATGGCGCCAAGGGAGGTGAAAAGAAAAGTAGGGCAATAACAGCGGTCCCCTCGAACACGACAGTGAGAGAGGTGGAGGGGTTTTCCTAATGAAGCCTTGTTGGCATCGACGAGAACGAAATGGGGGATATGAGGTATGGTAGTAGGCATTTGGGGTAATGATTGATCCTAGCCATTGAATGCCGAGACGAGGGGATATGGGGTGCAACAATATGCAATTTGGGTGGTGTTTAAACCTAACCATGGAATTAGATAAATAACTTATGTTACCAAAACTGAATGGGTGGTGGTTAAACCTAACAAATGCAATCTCATATATTACTCATAGAAAGATCCACCACAAAAGTGATACAAAGATGGTCATAATCATGTTATGCAGCTCATATGGCGCTAAAACGATGAAGAACAAGAGAGAGATACGATTAGCTACTGCCACAAACCCGTAGTCTAGAGGTGGGCTACTCCCTCTTCATCATGGTGACGAAGGTAGAGTCGTCGGAGGGGATAGAGATCACACCGGCAGCGCCCCGCCGGAGTTTCCCCCTCCGATCTTTGATCTCCCTGGCTCCTGTTTCGTGTTTCTGTGTTTCAGCGGTACTCTCTTTCGCGACCCGCAGGGGGACCCTTTTTATAGACGGTTTTAGGTCAAGATGAATCTAACGAGACGAAGATCGACGACATCGAAGCAACGAGGTGAGAATGAGCAGGCCCCACGCGGCCCAAGCATCTGGCTACGTGGGCCATGCCCGTTTCTCCCTCGGACCTCCTCTGTTGCACTTCCTTCTCTCTGAAGTCTTGTTTCGTGAAAAAACTGGCTCCCGCAAAGTTTCAAGTAATTTGGACTCCGTTTGGGTCCCTGAAAGTTAAAAACATAGAAAAAGAGGTTTTCTGGTTTTCCCAGGTTAATCCGATAAAATTAGGGAACATGTGAATTATTCCCAATAATCATTAAAAAGCATAAATATAACCAATATATGATGCAAATAAGGTAGAATATCAAGTGGTAAAGTGCAAAGATCATATATGCATTTTACATGCATCAGCGTGACATCAACTTATGTTTCAATTTTGCGATAATTTCTAGATCTATATCAAACACAGACTTGTAGCCACATAACGTGGGATGGTCTGTGTGGTTATAGCATGGCATCAATCAGTGTTGGCAAATTTGTCACTAAATCACAATTTATTACATGTTTTGAACTATAGTGTGGTACTCACCGTCCCTCACAGAAAACCGAAGGATGGGGTGATTTGTAAAGCGTCACACAAAAAACCATATGGAGTGACTGCTCTCCGCAAACCACCACATGGATGAGTATGTGATCCCCGTGACGGCCAAAATACGTCACGAGGCATGTTTGGAGCTATCCCCTGAAAATTTGAAATGTAGGTTGAAAATGTTGTACTAGTTCCTAAAGAGTTCTACGAGTACAATCCAATTGTATACACCTTTTTTGCAATAAGTAATTCACTTCATGACCTCTGCATATTGCACAGGTACAAAAAAAAGTCCAACAAAAAGAGCCCAAAGATGAGATGGCCAAAATTCGTCTAAGACAGGAATCAAACTCTGGCCGGCATGGAACACCAAATTAATATTAAAAATTAACATTAAGAAGAAAGGTAGGATGACCATAATTCGTCTAAGATAGAAATTGAATTCTGGCTAGCTGGGTGTGGCATCGTATGCCCGACCACTTAGGGCGCGATTGGTTGCCTGCAAAAGGTGGAACTAGGCTTCGGGGAGCCAAAAGCCCATTGATTGGATTCTTGGTCGAAGGCTGCATTGTGGCCAGCGCGCCGCGTAAAGCACCCTCTACCAAGGCCCTGTGGAAATGACCGAATCGAGCGTATCCCCAGAGGCACCATAGTCTCTGGCTCCAGTGAGCCAAAAGTGATCAACACCTGCAGGTAGACTTGCTTACCCTCACCTTAGTTTAACTTTCTCTCATCTCGTTTAAACAGCTCCTTCATAAGCCCTTCATAGTACCACACCCATGGTTCATTGAAACATGTGTCCTACATAAAAAAGATGCACCTCGACACGGTGAATCCATTCTGACTATCCGTTTCGAGTTTTGTTTGGTGTAACTTTCAATTTTGTTTGAAAGCAATTTGACCAAATTTTGTCAAATTCGTCGCGGTTTGCCGTTTAAAATTTCCTCTAGCGAGTAGCTTCACCACACTGTTCCACATAACTTTTGTGTTGGAAGTTTTTTGTTCCGGTGGTCACAGAAAACATGGTCTGTATCTCTCTTGTATACTGCTATGGTGTATGTATGTCCATATGTTGTGGTATTTTAGTTAGTATTACCATGGTTCGTTTAATCATGTGCTCTACACGAAAAAGATGCATCTCGACGACATGAATCCATTTCGACTATCGCTTTTGAGTTTCCTTTGGTATACATCTTCAATTTCGTTTGAAAGCGTTTTGAACGAATTTGTCAAATTCATCGCACACGGTCTGTCGTTTTAAATTTCCTTTCACGAGTAGCTTCAGCTCATCGTTTCACACAACTTTTGTGTAGGTATGTCTGTTTCTCTGTCTTCATGCTCGTCGTTATCGCCTAAATCAACCGGGCATGGCGCAAGGCTACTGACTCACCGTCTTTGGCGGCTACCAGCGGTGAGCGGCGACGCCGCGCGATGGACTCCTCGGCTTCGACGGCTACCGGCGGCGAGCAGCGACATGATGGCTGCGTCAGACCTCTGTTTGACAGTGACGAGAGGAAGAAGAAGTAACTATAGTGGTGTGTGTAGTAAGTACACCATGGTGAGACTACAAATGAATCTGTAGACATCCAAACAACTAGACCAAAATGGCTCCAGAAATACAGCTAAATTTATTATGGGCAACCAAACGAAACACCCAAGTTGATTTTTGCATCGCACGATGCAACACGAGTCCAAAAAGAACTGTAGGATGCCAATCGCGCCCTTGGCTAGTGCCGAGTTCTCTGTTTGCACAGGTACACATAACACATTCATTATGTATTTCAAACACTGAACCGAGCAACGAATAAAAACAAACTAAACCCTACGAAGAAGAAAACAACACCACAAGATAAACTGGATTGTAGTACTCCCTCCGACCCATATTACTTTTTACTAATATAGATGTATCTACCACTCAGATATATCTAGATACATCACATTAACGAAGAGTATTATAGGTCGAAGGAAATGTGAACTTCAGCCCCGCTCAGCCCACTGCTTTCAACATAACAATCACACGGACTGAAAAGTCGATATGGTACACACGACTCAAATTGCTGCTCCAAGCCACAACATAAACTGGCCAAAGGGTATTTTCAGACCATAATTCTTTTCCTCCAGCAGTGGCGCACATCAGAATGGTGTATTTACAGAAAAGCCCTCAAGGTAGTAGTGCTAGTGCCACAGCCACATTAAGTCCGAAGAAGATCGCACAGTTAGGGCGTTCGGTAAGACCTAAACTATTCAGAGGGCCTTCGTGCATAAGCCTGTCATCATCAGAGCGCCAAAGCCCTAGAGGCGTGACTCCCCCGGCGGCGCCCACCATGTCGACGCCCTCCGGCTCCGGCGAAGTGGACGGAGCGACTCCCGCCGCCCCCACTTACTACGACGTGTACGGCCCCGACGTACGTGCTTTCTTCCCGTCTCTTATATTCTCCTCTTTTGGGGGTAAATGAAGGTTTCACTGTTTTAGGGTGGTATAACCGGGGAAGTTCTTAATCACCTCGTGGTGTATCAATCTGTTGCTAGGAAAGTCCGTATTTTCTCCTCGGGTTTGGTATTGGCTCGTGGATGGAAAATACTGTAGCTTTTAATTTCCCTGCGGGGAAGTGTGACGGAACTGGTGTTTAGGAGTTTTACTTTCTTATTAAGATCGGAGTAGAGGGTCATGGAACTGCAACATTAGATTGTAATGTGATTCCCTGTTCATGTAATTCTTGATTCACGGTGAAGACGACAGTTTTCTGTGGGCGTTGCTAGTGGAGCTGGGCCAAACCGTACAGATATGTGTGTGAAGCTTCATGGGTGTTCCACTGAACTTTTGTGAGGCAAATACCTAGGCTGATTACTCGTTTGGCAGAGGAGTGTGTTTTGCCTTTCAAATAAAAGAAATGCACTCCACTTGAAATTGTCGAGTACTGTGTGTATTTTGTTATCAGAGTTTGCTCTTTGCTCTATGCTGGCTCTGTTACCAAATGTTTGAATTGAATACAAGATATAAATTGACTATAAGATGCAATAGTGTTGTAAGTTTTGTTTAATTTTCGATAATTTTATCATAGATATTTATGTAGTTTCACATCTGGATATTTGCCCATTGGTTATTAGTAAAGAGTAATCTTGTGCGGCTGATTTTACTTATTTTATTACACATTTTCTGCTCCAAGCTACACCTTATTTCTCAGTGAACTAACTCTCGTACTGTTGTTTTCTTAATCTATCCAGGCCAAACCTGATGTTGTTTTTAAGGAGGCCACTTCAAATTCTACTTTAAACTTGCAGGTTTTTTCCATAACAGAAACACCATTCAAATTGACCTCCGATTTTTTTTCTCTTCTAACACGCCATTTATTTGTAACTCAGGATGTCCAGGGGTTAGTGACCTGGGTTCTTGGTGAAGGCATGCTGCCATCTTGGGTGTTTGTTAAAGTAAACTATCTTTCCTTGTCCTTGTTACTTCGTGGAGCACACGATTTTCTTTTCTGCCTTTCCACTGTGTTATACCGATGATGAATAACTGAGGTTTTTCCTGTTCATATATTTATTCATTACTGCACTTTGGACTGAGAACAATCTGTTCTTCGATTACTAAATTCTATCGAGGAAACATGTGCCTCATCTGTTAGCAGTAGTAGACAGCCATAAAAAAGTTATTTGTAAATCGTGATGATAATAAGTGAATTTTATAAGACGTTGATTTGTAGTAAGCATTGATACTTGATTTGTATATGTAATAAGGGCTTTGCTAGTTTTTTTATTATTTTATACGTCATAAATCTTACCTCTTCTTAGCACTAAACGTATGCTTGTCTTTAATCTTCAGAACAAGCCTCTTATCCCAAAAGTTATCCTTTTGTATGTTCCTGGCCTCGATGCAGCTTTATATATGACGCAGTCCCGCCTCCTTTCTTCTTTGAAAGAATTGTTTGGCAATCCAAAACCTGTTCTAGCTTCAAGGTTTGTGCATTGCACAGAAGTTTTTGTATTGGGGTGTATTAGTAACATATAATTGTGGCACCATTATTTCTTACTTGATCTTTTCTGGCAGTTGCATACCAGATGAAAGGCACACCATTGATGCACTCCTAACATGCAGAGTAAAGCGAAAGCGCCATGCGCAAACATCAAACCATTCATATGAATCTGCTGGAGGTATGAGGCCATGACTCCTGAGATTGTATTTCTACTTGTGTTCAGCCCATACTATGTGATTTGCTCTGCTATTATGATAATATGCCGCTGAAAATATCTGAGGTTTGCTTGATTGATGGTTAAGATTCTAGTTTGGAAGCATGTTATTTATTTAACTACCACCATCCTTTCTGCTGCCGTTACTTCACAAGATTGTCATTTTATAACTTGTAATAGGAACAGTTGCTACTTTTTTACGAACACAATTTTACTTCTATACTTGTACATTTCTCAGTCATGTTTGCATCTTGCATTATAATTTGAAGTAATGATCACATCATAAGCATTCTCATCAGCCCAGAGTTGAGAGTATGGCCAGTTAATCGGAATCTGATCTATTTGTCGAGCATCTGTTATTTGTTTCTCTTATCTCATGATGTCTTCCCTAACTCACTAAGCTCAAAATGTTCTTCTCTATTCTCTCTAGTTTCAAGGTGTGTTCTAAAATTCTATCCAATTGTTTCTTCTCTGTTTATGCTGGCTCTTATGGTTATTAGGTGTTTATGCACTTATACTGAAATTAGATTCTTATTTCCTTGTTTGTGATAAATTGAGCACTCTTGATTCCTTAATAAATTGAATTTTAATTTTGGGCAATTGGTTACCTTTTTTAGGTAAAATATCAAGTCTAGATGACCTAAAAGATTTACCATTTCCTGTAAAATATTACACACTTACTGCGAAAGACTTAGAAGATAATGGCTACCCATCCAGTTTGCCAGGTTGGTTTTTGTTTTCTGTCTCCGTCTTCCACTTTATGCTCTGATGTTAACTTTTGTTATTCTTGCCAAAATTGCCAGGTTTTGTCCTTACTGTTCCAGCTCCTTCAGGCTCTTCTCCATATGATATTCTAGCACTTGATTGTGAGATGGTAATACAATTTTCTGTTTCTTGAATGTCTGTCAATGTACATTTTGAGTCCCTTATTTGATTTGTCCATGCAAGAAAATTTGAGATGATAGATATGTCTAGTTGATAGGTACATTTATGCTACTTTCTTATTTGTTATTCTAATACTACTCAAAAATATATCTCATGCTACTTTTCAGTGTGTAACGGCTGCTGGATTTGAACTTACAAGAGTGACATTAGTCGATATTAAAGGAGAGGTATGGGCATCCCTTTCCCAAGCTTGGTTAAAGCATCTTGCACATTGCTTTTATGAAGTTCCTTTGAAGAACTGTCCTCCTTATCACTTATGAGAAAAGTCCACATTGCCCTTCCTCTTGGGCTGAGCAGCCCCCACTCCTCACGAAATAGTGTTGCTGAAAACATAAAAAACAACATGGTACACACATGTATGAAAATAGGTCATATCTAGAATAAAGCTTCAATCAAATCCATCGGAACACACAAAAGTAGCCATGGTATATATATAAAAAAACTACCACATGTCCACACATAAAGCTGCCACATGTCCATAATTTGACTATCGGAAAGCAATTTTAGGCCCCATGAGCTCTGTTTTGCCCACTCTGCCTCTTGAGGGAGCTGACGATTCCAACGACCGTGCCCCTGCCCTTTATCCAAAAGAGAAGTGCTGCCGACTGCCCAATCGAAGTAATTCTACATCACAGCAAGCTCTCTGTCAGGTCTGAGAGAGAGGTTAGATATTGAGCAGTGACGGGATGAAGAAGGGAGATTTGGCTGCTGCGGTGAGTGATGCGCTGGGCGGTGCGTGTCCCCTAGAACTAGGGGGTTCGGTCTAGGGTTTGGCTAGGGGTGAGCCTCTGGACTAGGCAGCAGGGAGGGTAGGAGGGTGAGACGTAGGCTGTTCTGCCGCCCGTGTCGTGTCTCTGTTGTCTGGCATCAGAGAGGAGCAAAGGGGCCAGGGGAGGGAAGGTTCGGTTGGGACAGAACATGTTGGCAAAGAGATAGGAGAAGGGGGGAGAGGGGGGGGGGGGGGGGGGGTATGTGAAATGGTTACTGGACAGATAACATGGCGGGATAAAGAGGTGACGTTGCATGCCTGACTAGGCCTAAATCAGTCAATTGGTATGTGAAAAGATTACTGGACAGATAACATGGCATGATAAAGAGGTGATGTTAGGGGTGGGCGTTCGGTTCCCCCAAACCGATCGGGTCGGTTACTCGGTTTTGGAGAATTTTTGGTGCCAAGAAAAGAAGCACGATCGGTGCATGAAAATCCGATTAATCGGTCGGTACTCGGTTCTCGACCGAGGAGACCGAAAGCGCACATGGCATGCTGCCGCGTTGGGCTTGGGCGCTTGCCTGGGTGCCCGCGACTAAGTTTTGGAGCGAGTCCAGCGACGCATCGGTGCTGGGATCTTGCCTCTGCTCATATAAGGAACTGGGGAGGGAAGAGATGAATCAATTTTGGAAAGTAGAAGATCATGCTCCCGCGAGACTTGGGGAGGGCAAAAAATCACTCAGACCCGCGATTCTGGAGTGGAGATTCATGAGGGGTTCGCTGATTTTGGGGAGGGCAGGGAGTCCATGCGGATGCGGCCGCCTCGTCTCTGGGATTGGTCGCTACGGAGTTGGTGTCGGTTTCTCGGTCAGTTCGGTGGACCGAGGGGTTGGACCGAAATCACCGAAACTAATTCGGTTTTCCAGACATGCTAACCGAGAGTAGTATTGAACAAATCGGTTTCGGTCATTTTGGCTTCGGTCCGAGTTAAATCGGTTCGGTAATTCGGTTTTTGGTTTATATGCCCACCCCTAGGTGACGTTGCATGGCGGACTAGGCCTAAATCAGTCAATTGGTGAGAGGTGGGTATTTTAAACGGTTTCGTTAGTTTGAGTGGGTATCTGAACCAAACTTACGGTAAGGGTTGTAATCTGAACTTTGGGACAAGTTCAGGGGGTGTAACATGGACTTCTCTTCTCTCATCACTGTAATTCTTGACTGGAATTTTTATCTCCTGATTGAAAGTGACCTTAATATGACAAAATAAATATTTCTTCTTTATCTATTTTTGCATGGGTGCATGGCCCATTGTTTTCTTCATACTGCACTGCCCATGTGCGCATATTAACTTTGTTGCAATCTCTTCAGGTGGTACTGGATAAACTAGTTAAGCCTGCCAATCCAATCACTGATTACAATACAAGGTAATATGGTGCCTTTGCTTTCCTTTTTTGTGGGTCTACTAGGAACATGTTGAGTGTTTTAGTCAAATTTTCCTCAACGCTGAACTGAGTTAATATATTCGAAGATGGTTTGAATTGTTTCCTCTCTTTGAAGGACATGTATTGTGCTATCAAATTCTTATTTATCAATTGAAATTCCATTGACCTAATTTGTGCCTTTGTATTTCTCTTGCTCTGAGTGATAGATTTGAGTATAGTTATTCTTAATAGTACAGGTTCAGTGGAATCACTGCTGAGATGCTATCCGATGTGACCACAACCCTCCAGGAGATCCAAGTAACGTGTTTCTAATTTTCTCACGATCTTTGCACGTGTGCCATAAATTCATCATTCTTTGGCTGATACTACCATTTTCCTCTTTCCAGGAAGAGTTTGTTGGACTTGTATACAAAGAAACCATTCTTGCTGGGCATTCTTTGGAAAATGACCTTATGGCATTACAGATATCTCATGATTTGATAATTGATACTGCTGTTTTGTACAAATATAATCGTGGCCCTCGCTGTAAAATTGCTTTACGTGTCCTGGCAAACAAATATCTTAGCCGGGAGATCCAGAACACAGGGTCTGGGCATGATAGCGCGGAAGATGCAAGAGCTGCTCTGGATCTTGCCCTTCTGAAAATCAAATACGGTAGTATATAGTTTTGAGTACTGTTTTTATTGCTTGCCCAGCTGTCATTTCTTTAAATTGCTTACCTGGGCATGGACAGGACACGAATAGCATATGTTGTCGGTATTCAGTTGTTTTTTTGGTTTGTTGCCTTTTCTTTAGTAATGCCTATCATCTGATATCTTGTTCACCAGGTCCTGATTTTGGCTGTCCACCATCGTTTTCGAGGCGAAAGTTGGCTTCTGTTCTGTATGAAAGTGGGAAAAAATGTTCCCTCATTGATGATGTTGGTGTTCTTGATCGCTATTCAGATGCTTCTAGTAATTCAATTGCAGTTTTCTCAGATGATGATGCCCTCTCTAGATCAATGAAAGAGGTAGTACTACATATTTCTAGTGGCAGCATTGCTTCTCTATTTTTGTGCAAGTTCTCATTAGTTGGTGAAATCCTACTGCAGGTAAAGAATGATAAAATCAGCTTTGTCTGGACTCAGTTCTCTGGATTGATCTCTTATTTACTTAAAAGAGCTCAAGATCCTGAGAAATTGAAATCCTGTGTTGCAGAGGCTATAGCATTGAAAACATGCGACAGAAAAACTGCTCGCAAAAGAGCAAAGGATCAAACTTGCCCAGAGTTAAAGGAAATTTTGAGTGAATTGGACAGGAAAATTAGAAAATTATATGGTACACTGCCTGAAAATGCTATGTTTATTATATGTACTGGTCATGGGGATACTCCTTTGGTACAAAGGTGAATATGTTCAAAAAATTGTACTTCTTGAGCTGCAAAACTACTGCACCGTGTTGAGTATTTACCTCTAGTAACCCTGGTATGACATGCAGATTAAAGAAAATGCTTAACCATGGAGAAGAAACAAGCGAAAGCCGGCAAAATATTATTGAAGCACTGGAAGATTTACAAGCTCAAGCAGAAGTTGCTCTATGCTTCTGTTGTGTGAAGAATTAGCTGTAAGCAACTTGTCCCTTTTTTCCCGCATTCTGAGTTTGCATTGTTGAGAACCTTGAATATTGATGTACAAAATGGCTGCAAGTATTTTTTAGGAAGGATGGAGTCAACTAGTAGCATTTTCTTAGCTTGATGTACTTATACATGACTTTGGTAGTTCTAGGATGGGAGTCCTGTATGGATCCTAACCGCCAGACATATCAAACTTCTGGCTAGGAGGGACTCACTTCCAACATATGACTTCGAAGTTCCAGATGTGCTTTATTTCGAATTTGGTGGTGTGGGATGATAAGTTGTAGATTTTTGCATACCAAAATGTTCCAAGATCCCAGCCAAAGTACTAACATTTCGAACAAGTTGCATGCATCAATGGCCAGCTATAGAGCAGCTATTAGCATATAATATTCTTTTTCTCTTGAATATAGGGAAAGCGTGGATAACAAATGTATAGGTATCTGTTCGTCTTGGAGGGCTTAATGCATTTAGGTGTTTGAGCAAAATCTACAACATTTATTTGTAAATGTGCACCTGGGTGAAATCTAATGACGCCATATACAAATCTCAAATTATCCGCAAGCTAAAATTTACACTATCTTTTATCTGGTAATGTTAAAATACTTTTGGTGCAATTCTTGGTGATGCCCATTACGTAAATGACCACATGACATTTTGTGTTTTGAACGGTAGCGTTGTCTTCAAAGTAGCTTTGGCCATCAATTTCATCTTGTTTTGGCAAACTTTGCTATACTGATGACGACCAAATTTTTTTTAGGGAAAAGTCTTGAGCTTTATTAATTTATTGCAAACCAGGTAAAATCAGCACGAAGGCTGTTTAAGAGGAAGTTGGTCGGCGCTCTCAACCAGGACCCGGCCATTTGTGCAAGCAGAGTTGGCACAATAGTGGGCAGCATTGTTAGCTGTACGCCGGAACATGAAACTAGGAAACCCATAAGCGAGCTCATCAACCTTGTGCAGCAACACCGGTTTTGCAGCTGTCGACGACGACCTGAGCATCACCAATCGGAGGAAACGACACCATCTCACATAGCAAGGGCTAATTAGCATACTGACATGTAGTATTGAAGGAAAAAACAAGCGAGGGAAATTCATGACAAAAGATTGTTTAAGACTAGTTAAGAGATGAGGACAAAGCTGATTCAACTTTAGACTCTAAATCGTTTGATTTGTTTCCCTGGACATTTTAAACGACAGTTCTAAACCTCAGTGGTTTTAACACTTTGCTTGGGTGTAACACGTATTGGTTGTAACCGAAAGCACAAGAAGGATAGATCTTTGGTCTTGAAGAGTCAGGCCAATCCAACCGCTTGCTCCTGCCCAACTCAGTCTCAGTCGTACCATAATGTGATCCGTTGGTGCTGATGGGCTAACACGTCATTGCCATTCCTACCACAATTGCATCTAGGATCCCGTTATTTCAAAGATGGCATTTAAAGCTTCAAGAAATTCTTTCCAAAAGTCTAAAATGTACATACGAGATGTATTCTGCAAGTGTTTAAAATTTCAACAGAAAATAAGTGATACTCTAGGCAACACAGAAAATGCAAATTCTGATAACCTGTTGATCCAAATTAGTATGTACCATTCACATTCTTTAGATTCCCTTTTGGTGTACGCCAGACGATAAATTTTTGGGAAGTAGGGTATGTTTCGCGGGCCGCAGCAGGCATGTCTTTGTATATCTGTTTAGGATTGCCTCGCCTTGTTTGTCCTTTTGAGTCTGGATGCACACACCGTAAGCGTGTTGCCTAGACATGTATTTGGGGAACTTCGAAGATGTGCTTCCGAAAATTTCATCTGGAATTGGACTAGAGCATGGAAACGATTCAGATTACACATACTCGGGTAGGATTATGAACTAATTAATAAAACACCTTCCCTCTCTTATCCACAAATTTCTCGTTCTAACTTCTGTTTATCGCTCATTCTTAGTCTCTTGTCCACAAAGCCAAGGATTCATTTTCTCTTTATTGCATGTTGTCCCTCTCTTATGCTCAAACCTCTCGTATTAACTTCTATTCACCGCATGCCATGTCTGCGAATATTTGCGAGAGCTCTGGCACCGGTGATTCTATCGATGCACCTTCCACAGCACCACATGGTAGGAGGTCAAAATTGTGACAACAATTTGAGCAAGATCTTGTATTGGTGGGTGATGTTCCGAAGGCTGTCTGCAAGTAATGCAAACTGAAGCTGACTTGCACGAATTAGTAGCATTTGGAAGGAAAGGAACTCAATGGTCTTCAATAACAAATACCCACTACCATCAGTGCATACCCATAAAATCAAGGACGACAGCAAGGAGTGGAATATGGTCGGTGCGGAATACCTAACTGAAATTATGAGTTGATCAGTCTCTTGTTTCCTTTTCAGTTGGTTTAGACCTCTCTATCTTTGTTCATGCTATATATATATATATCAATATAAAAGGAAAACCTTTTGCCTCGTTATAAAAAATCTTTTTGGGGATTATTCTGAATAGCTAGGAGAGTATTTTACTTGCATCATCTCTTAGGAATTAAAGTTTTTTCGCAGGTGACTTAGAAATTTCTAGTGTTCCTCTTTGTTCCTGTAAATATTGATTAGATTCTAATTTTCGCTATGAGCTCCTAACTAGCTGCTATGTTCTCCTAATTAGCCACTATGAGCTCCTAATTAGTCATTTTGGGCTGTTTTCTGCCTTTTGCAGCTAATTAGCTATATGTACTACAACTGTTAATTAGTTGAGGCTTTTTTGGGTTGAGTCCGTCCGCCATTCTCGGATGGAGTCGAATCTTTTTTTGAGCGGGCAATAGCAACGACAAGGCACTTAGTGACAAGACTCAGAGTATCTGTCATTTTTTTTATTATCTTTCCAGCATGCATGCCGTGTAGTAACCGTTAGTTAGCTGTTAGTCATGAGAAGAATCCAACGGTGCTCAAAAGCATCCAACGATGATGAATGGGTGAGTAGGTACCCAGGTGAGCACCAAATCCACTCTCTATCGGCATACGTAGACTTGACAGAAAAAGAACCTGTGGCCGTGAGGTGCCATTTAAATCTATCCGGTTCATCATTAAGATGTACTAGATGGTCCTGGCGCGCTCTGCTGCGCCGAACTCCGCTTCTGTTGATGATTATTTGCGACTTGTTTTCCGCTTTGTTCATAGCAGCGTCGTTTCCTGATGTTTGCATTTTTTTCACATGTAGTGGGTGCAATTTGACTTTATATGAGAGGTTCCAACCGCCCTCCAAGCGCCACGATCACACACAGAGAAAGAAAAAGAAACAAATTTTTGATGATATGCATGGGAAGGAGAATAGCGCAAGAAGATAGTTGTGCAAGATGTGTACTGCTGGCGGGCTGAAGTGGCCCCAGCCCTAGCGGTCCACGAAATAGGTCAGTGCACGAACAGGGGAAGAGAAGGAGAATTTTGCATATGCTAGAGAAAACAACACTGCCACCTACAGTTGCGCTGAACCCCCGAAGCAATATCATCTCCCCACTGCTAGAGGCCGACAGGTCTTAGAAAATTACTATAAATTATATCGTATAATTTATCAAATAAAGAGCTATTGCAAAAAATTAATCATACTAATTAAAAAGAACTCGCAATGTGCTTATCAGAAATGTGCCGATAATGGCCCGGATCTGAGACATGTATGCTTTGCAAAGTCAAACTCCAAAACAAAACATAGTGTTTATGAGATTATCTACTGACATCTACAGTTGCAGTTTTTTTCTCCCTTAAAAAAACTGCAAACTATAGATGAAAAAGTCAGCAATCAGTAACAAAGCTTGAATCTTGGTAAGGAAAAAAAGCAGCGCGGTGAAAAAGTGTGCTGAATAGAAAAGTGTTATGTATTATATATCCAATGAGTGCCCACGTATGTACTAAACATATCTTTTTGGTACATAATGGCAAAATAAAAACGAATGCACTTAATGACATAGTGACTATAATTTTCACTTCAGCTGAGACTCAAATAATAATTTTCCTCGCCAAGAAACTCATCACAGGCCAAGCCATCACAAAAAATCATAGCTTAGTAAAAAAAAATATAAAAATATATCTTATTTGCAAAATAGTCCACATCAGTTCAAGCGAGAACATTTATGGAGCTTGAGGCTGGCACATTTCCATACACACCGAACATTATATTCCAGTACAACACATCCCAATATTGTGGACCTCAAGCACTAGCAAATGGAATTTGCTCAACTCAATCTCCATTCCACCGCAATGTGCATTCTGATCGAATACCAAAGGATAATCGATGCCATGTCAAATAACCTAAAATGGGAGCAGGTGTACCATGCTTTTGAGATATGCATTCATTATATAAGCCTGAAGCATAAAAGAATTATTTCCTGTAAGTCACAGCTACCTGTGATCAGCATAAAAATAAGAAAATACAAAGAATAGCAAAGGTTATGACATACACATGTTTTCAGTAAGAATAAATAAAAAGCATATATATAGTAGTAGGATATTATACATTGTATCTGTTGGTTCCATATACAAAGGCTTAGTTTCTAGATTTCTATGAAAGTTAATACTAACAATGTAAGTATTCGAGAGAGGTCACTGTAAAACCAAGACACTATCAAATAGAACTAAAACTGCACAGTACCAAAAGACCTTAGCACTTATTTTGCTGAAGAAGGATTCCAGGATAAAGATAAAAAGTACTTGCTTTTGCAATCAGAACTCACAAGAGAAAATGAAAAATCCAGGAAGTGCGCACTCTCCCCATCTTTTGCATTACCCTCTGATCCCAGCTTGTTGCATGCCTCTATATATGTCAACATTAATTAATAACAAATAGTTTATGAATCCAGCAGTCTTGTCCATTTCTTAAACCATCTGCTTAGCAACATCACACCATCTTTCTACTGAATTGACTATCAACAGCTACAATAAGCACTGTAGTTGTACGTGCACACATACATCGAATATTACAAGCGTAAATTGGCCAATGAATGGAGAAAAATAAATTCTGAATGAAACAGCGGGGAAATCAGCCATGGGTATAGCTGTTTCATGCAAGAGTGGAACACAAATTAGGCAAAAGATGGAAAACTCACGAATTCCCATTTCATAGAATATACTCAAACTTTTCCGAATAAAGGATAAAATGGAGAAATATCATTGTTATAATGAAAGGAGGCATGTGTGCGAACCTTGTAAGATAGATGGCTGTTTATTAGGACCTGATATTAGATCACAAATGATTGTTGTTTCCAGACAAAGAGCATGTGCTCTCTTTCTGCGAATTAGCTTACACTTGACTGTTATTATGTAGAGCCCAGGGTTATATTCCCCTTTCAGAAAAAAGTTTGACCATTATTTTCAGAAAAAAAGGAACTGTTACTTGTTAGAAAACTCTAATGTAAATTGCCCATTAATTTCAAAGAAGCATGTTTAGCAGAGTAGTATATCATATGGTCAAGGCAGCAAAACAAGGATCCAGAAAACCATCAGGTTACGGTTACGACAAATACACGAGCATGTCTCATGCTTAAGATCTGGCTTTGACAGTTCTATTTTGGCATGCTAGTTACAGATGCATTTTTTGGTACCATATAGTGTTATATGAAACATTTAGGCAAATCGAAATGATCATTTGGGGAACTCACTGAACTGGCAACATGGTCTTGCAGAAGGACCACTAATCACAAGAATCTGAGCCATTTAGTTAAGCATAGCAGAACCTAGAAAAACCTCACTGTTTAAAACCGTTCCTTTGCTTTCAAGCCCTAATCTTTACAGCTAGACTATTCATACCAGACTTAGTATCTCGAGGGATTCCAAGTAGCACCATAGGTAAAATTAGTACGTAGAGGACCTGAGGAAGGGAAAAGAAGACCACGGAGACATAATTGTAGGAAACATATTAACGGACTCAAGTTGTAACTGAAGATTTTCTTAAAAAAAAGCACATCACAGTTATATCCAAAGTATACTTGTTGGAAATCTGCAAGAGAAAATTTAGACAACCGTGAGAGGACCTAAGGAAGGGAAAAGAAGACCACGGAGACATAATTGTAGGAAACATATTAACAGACTCAAGTTGTAACTGAAGATTTTCTTTAAAAAAAGCACATCACAGTAATATCCAAAGTATATTTGTTTGAAATCTGCAAGAAAAAATATAGACAACTGTGAGAAAGTTCAATTGGTCCGGCTTCATCAGTAATATATATACACTCAAATGTGAGTACATGCAATACATTTTTTCACACCAGGCTTTAGATAGTTTGAGAACTAAACTGAATTTACTTACAGTCCTAAGTATTGTCACCTTGGTAACTCAATCCAAAAAGTACAAAGCTGAAAACGTACCATGTAATCTCCCTTTCAATCTTCTGTCAAGGAAATGTTGGGTCTTTCTGGTTCTCATTCAACAAGCAAGAATGCATGACAATCAAGGAAATGTTGGGTCTTTCTGGTTCTCATTCAACAAGCAAGAATGCATGACAACCAATGTTCTGATTAACTTGTCTCCGAGGACAGCGGGGGGTGCCAAGTTAAGGAGAACAGGAGGTGGCCTGGGTGGGCATAGGATATTGACAATGGGTATTCAAGGTACTCCTAAAACCCTCTAATGCAAAACAGAAAAGGTTCACAATTTGTTACATGACCCTACACGCTAGCTAATTTTAATTGAACGAGCAATTACTGGTTTGCTAGTTTGGAAACTGGAAATAAATCAGTTTGGATTCAGACTTCGACGCTACCTTGCCGTGAGCAAATTCAGTGACTTCGCTCGCTTCTACGACTCTTCCTCTTGCCTCCAGCGGTGCAGCCCCACGCCATCCGCGATGCCCCTGACGATGGCATCACGCTGCCCCCAGTGCCCCCGCCGGCCGCCTCCCCATGCTTCCCTCTACCGACAGCGTCGCTGAGCCAGCCGGTTCCTCTGCTGCCACTGAATCATTGATCGCTAGTGCCAGGACTGGAGCGAGCCTGAATCATGAGCCTGCATGGTACTTGTGACACCTGTTATGTAAACCCGTGTGAATAAGTGGATCAAACTTGTAACAGGAGCCTGCACGGTACTTATTACATTCTGCAGAAAAACAAGAGTAGGCATTTTCTGGGAAGTTCTAGACTTTGTTATGTAAACCACAAATCCAGACATGCCTTTCCAATTCCAGTCAAATTCACAATTATGAAAAACATCAAGCTATCCTAGAAGAATGAAGAAAGCAATTTATGATCAATAAATAAATTCATTATGGCTGATTAAACAGAGGGTGGTGTACATTATTCCTGTATAGATTTTAGGACATGCTTATGTGAGCATGACTGATTGAACCAAACGGGCATAAAAGGTTATCAAAAGTTTTGACACCACCCGGTTTAATCTTAGATGGTACCATCCAATCAAAGAAACCATAGTGTAAAACAAAGTTCAAAAGTCACCAATATCTGCACGCGCTGAAGCTTATCAATACCCAAATCTGACATAGCCTAACAAATAAATAGAGGAATATGTAACAAACGTAGAGATCTCTGTAGCATGTACTACCTTGGGCATCAGGTCGTTCCACCTCCTAGGTGCTAGTCTGCTAGAACAGCACATCCAAATTTTTACGGCGAAGCAGCACCATCCGTCACAAAGGTGCAAGGAAGCGCTGTACATCCCACCAATATTTAAGCACGACATGGATTACCTTGTGCATGTAGAGGAATTTGAGCATCAGCATCACCATAGGCTACCTCTAGCAAGGCAGCATCTCTTCTATCTTCTGAGGCAAGCAAATGGGCGCTGACGGCAACTTCCATATTGTAGATCTGCAGACCTCGGAGATTCGTCGCTGGATTATAGAAAGAAGCTGATGGGCAAAGGTATACACGGGGAAAACGACGGCGCAGTTGACCATGAAGCAACAGGATGTGGGGGATGGAGTCATTGCTAAGCTCTGGGGCATGGGATCAGGGAGGCGGCACAGATTGTTGGGGTTTGGCCGTTTGGGGATCGGCATCCTAGAGAAGCGGCGGCGGATTGTGGCGGCGCAAGAGACGACGACCGCGTCCTTCCCACCGGCATCGGCATCGGCACCAGGTATAACACCCCAGTTCTGGTATGCCTGGCGATGCTACCACACTCTCTTAATTAACACCAAGTATAGGAAAACTCTAAAATCAGGCATCACCTCCTTTGTTTACAAGGACATCCATATGCAATTTAGAAAGATAATCTACTAATAGCATGAATAAAGATCTCATTAACTAGAACGTAATTTATAGTTCACAACTCAGCTAGCACGCATAAAATTAAGATATGAGCGACCAAAAGCTCGCAGTAAGATATTCTTGAATACACAAATTGATCTAAAGCTAAATGGAAAGAATTATTATTGTTCACTAAGCATTATCTAGAAACAGGTGATGTGATTAAGTGAGGTGGTTGTGCTACGTCCGCTTCTCATGCATGTCGCTTATTTAGTACCCGAAAACCAAAAGAAATGCAAGAATGAGTATAGAAATACTCAGCAAGTACAATAGAAGCTATAAGAACAACAACGGAATAAATAACCATGGAGGAGTTCTGATAACCACATTGTCAACATGAAGACTGAAATTGTACGTGAATATGTCGCCCGGACTAGCCCACGAGCTAACAGTATTCACCGAACTTAATTCGGAACTAGCCGCTCGGAACAGTCTCTCACTGGACTAACACACAAGAATAGCCATCGGACTAGCTCACAAGCAAACAGTTCTCACCGAACTTTATTCGGACTAGCCGCTTGTGAACAGTTTCTCACCGAGTTAGCTTTGAAATTTAGAAGTTGCGATATGACTTAATACGAATAGGAAAACATAACAAACAAGTTTGGATTCAACAATCAAATAAATGAATCTCAAACAAAAGAAGAACAAACAACCACACATTCACACAACTGACAATCATAGAAGAAAAACTGAAGTTCGTCATGCACTTGCCTACATTCCGCTCGACGAAGAATGACTCTTAGCTCTTGAAGGTCCTTTGGACCTGCGTAATTAAATCCTCTCAGATAGTGTCTAGTTCGGCAATAGCGTAAGAATCCTCAGCTGTTACTAAAGAACCTGAAATTCTTAATCACTGTTTACTAGTACGGTAGCCTCAGCTAGATATATGTTCAATCATTATCATGCAAACACTGAACCATAACCAAAAGGAGCAAGTAGCTAACCGACTATCTTAGTCCTTTAATTTGCAGGTACCACCAAAATAATAGTAATTCCAGTCTCCTTTATTCACCTTCTACCAGCAGCGAAACCAAAACTCCATGGTGCAAATCTCAGAGAAATCAGTCACAAAAAAAGCAGCTAGCAATTCCAACGAGAACATGCTGGTCGTTTTGTTTTGTTCTTGCGGGTATCCTTGATTACAACCATCTCTCTTAATTCTATCTGATTAGGATGCATGTGTTCTGAATCCGAAAAGAATATGCACCACATCTGATAGTCCTGACATCGACCAATCTAGTACCAGTACTAAGCATCCAGCAGTATTTAACTAGCTACTCCATAATACGATCTAATTGACAGGAATTTGATGGATAGGTGTTTGGATTGGTAGGGAACAAACAGGTCAACCGCGAGATCGCTGGCACGTACCTGCACATTGGCTACACGAGTTGGTGCTCGGCTGGAGTCAACCTTCCGCCTAGATCAGATGATGTCTTCAAGACGGGAGTCCTCATCGTTGGCGCAGGCGAAATCCATCTATGGGCATGGACTCCGACAACAGATCTTGCAACGGGGGATAGTAGCCTGGCACGAGCAAAACCGCCGGATGCTGGTTGCGAAACGGCGACTGCCAACAAAGGCAGCGGGTAGGTGTGGAGGCGGCGCTGGCGGCGGGTGAGCTAGGGCAGGACGTCGGTGAGGATAGGGAACCGATTAGGCTAGGCTTGGTATATATTTGTCCTTTAATTTATTTTCCAATTATGTTTAGACTGTAACACTAAGGGAAAAATCTATAAGGTCTAGATTTATCGAATTTTCCACGACACGTAGGAACTCGGAATTGATCAAACTTATAGTCATTTTTGGTCAGCTCAACAAGACGACCTTAATCGAAGTCCTAGATTTCTCATATGATCTACGCTTTAAAAACTCAACTCTGATCAACCCTCTTTCATTATTATTATTTAAAAAAAAATTATGCTATCAAAATTCCGGGATATTACATTCTCCCCCTGTTCAATGGAATTCACCCTCGAATTCTAGACTTTTAACTTCGGGTGTTTTGAACAAACCGACTCATCCATTAATGAAGATGCCACATGTATTACTGGTTTTCCTCCATTTAAAGCTTGAATTGTGAACTTAGCACACTCTCAAAGATGTTTGAAGCAAGCATCGTGATGCCCTTGTCTTTGGTAAATCTTGAAATCCATGTTAAGAAGGTAGATGTCACAGGTCCACTCAATGCTCCACATTCTTCAACTTCGGAACAGAACTATGAACACCGAGTAAACCATCGGGAGCTCTCATGGAGGGATATTATGATATGACTCGTAAGTTAACCTGAAGACACCGGATTGGTTTATCCTCACCGCAAGTCCTACGCTTGGCAGCGGTTGCCTCTTCTAAAGGTGGAACGCCATACCATTCTATGGTGTAGGCTAAATCGTTGACTCTCTACTACCTAAAGGAAAAAGTCCCACATTGATTCACCAATCCAACATAAGAAGAGCGAATAATAAGAGTAGTCGGTATGGGGGTCAATCCATCCGCACCCAAATTATTAACTCTATACGTAAATAGATGATTCGCGCAATCTAACTCTCGGGCATCCTCACATGCACTGCAAAAAGGTTCCATGGGCACAAACCAAAATTTGGGGTGATTCCCATTTATCCATGATGCAAATCCTAAGAGACCACTCTAGCGATCTTTCAAGAACTCTATAGGTTGCGCATGATCCTACGAAGCATCCACGAGAGACTCAAAACAAGAATTGCATAACTTAGAGAGGATAAGAATGGACACTCTTCTCATAAAGGATAGAAAAAGCATATAGAGTAGACTAGACGATGGAGAATGTTTGAAGTAGACTTAGAATGACCGCTTCAACATTGGAAAAAAATAGATTGGAAGATGGTCTTCGCATCAGAGAAGTGGATGAGGTGGACTAGAAAGAAAAAGGTGAAGTGGGCTAACAAAGCTAAGCGAAATTTTAGGCTACGGCCTGGGACATGGATAGAGGAAAGAAGTTCTCATACTGATTTGGTCTCACAAGAGTCTTGATAATACTACTTTATCATCTCCACTGCTACAAGTTGCATCATTAAGAGAAACCTACACCGGCTACAGCTGGTCAAGATTAGAAACAGTTTTCCTCAAATTTCTTTCGCATAAACTTCACTCATAACTTATAATATGGATACTTCATGAACTACCGATGAACTCAGCTTTATTCACCAATAGCAAGCATATTATCTTGATCTCCAAATGCTCATGCTTCGGTACCAAAATCATGCCAATATCTAAATGCAAAATTTCATACCATTTCTTCTCGGTACTCACAACTTGAAGGGAATCTGTAAATAACCACACTTTTTCTATCCAGTGCTTACTTCATTAACCATGAAAAGAACATCGGGCCAACTAATGACTACTAAAATGGAAGTGACAATCAAACAAATATCTGAAGTAAGGCACTACAAGCCTCCCACGGCAATGGCCTGCTCACGGGCACCACACCAGTTCCATTAGAGAAATCAGAATTAACACATAACAAAAGCGTATATGCAATGCATGGCCCAAAACCCACGTATTGTGCACAAGTGTGTCAAAATTTTATTTGTTATTAACCTAAGTCAAGTATTGAGTTGTTTAGGAAAAGCACAAATTTTAGTATTTTAATCTTAACAAGTTTTAAATTATTATATCATAACTAAATAATAACCTACTCGAGAGATCTAAAACCTAGGCTCTGATACCAACTGTAACACCCCAGTTCTGGTATGCCTGGCGATGCTACCACACTCTCTTAATTAACACCAAGTATAGGAAAACTCTAAAATCAGGCATCACCTCCTTTGTTTACAAGGACATCCATATGCAATTTAGAAAGATAATCTACTAATAGCATGAATAAAGATCTCATTAACTAGAACGTAATTTATAGTTCACAACTCAGCTAGCACGCATAAAATTAAGATATGAGCGACCAAAAGCTCGCAGTAAGATATTCTTGAATACACAAATTGATCTGAAGCTAAATGGAAAGATTTATTATTGTTCACTAAGCATTATCTAGAAACAGGTGATGTGATTAAGTGAGGTGGTTGTGCTACGCCCGCTTCCCATGCATGTCGCTTATTTAGTACCTGAAAACCAAAAGAAATGCAAGAATAAGTATAGAAATACTCAGCAAGTACAATAGGAGCTATAAGAACAACAACGGAATAAATAACCATGGAGGAGTTCTGATAACCACATTGTCAACATGAAGACTGAAATTGTACGTGAATATGTCGCCCGGACTAGCCCACGAGCTAACAGTACTCACCGAACTTAATTCGGAACTAGCCGCTCGGAACAGTCTCTCACTGGACTACAGAATAGCCATCGGACTAGCTCACAAGCAAACAGTTCTCACCGAACTTTATTCGGACTAGCCGCTTGTGAACAGTTTCTCACCGAGTTAGCTTTGAAATGTAGAAGTTGCGATATGACTTAATACGAATAGGAAAACATAACAAACAAGTTTGGATTCAACAATCAAATAAATGAATCTCAAACCAAAGAAGAACAAACAACCACACATTCACACAACTGACAATCATAGAAGAAAAACTGAAGTTCGTCATGCACTTGCCTACATTCCGCTCGACGAAGAATGACTCTTAGCTCTTGAAGGTCCTTTGGACCTGCGTAATTAAATCCTCTCAGATAGTGTCTAGTTCGGCAATAGCGTAAGAATCCTCAGCTGTTACTAAAGAACCTGAAATTCTTAATCACTGTTTACTAGTACGGTAGCCTCAGCTAGATATATGTTCAATCATTATCATGCAAACACTGAACCGTAACCAAAAGGAGCAAGTAGCTAACCGACTATCTTAGTCCTTTAATTTGCAGGTACCACCAAAATAATAGTAATTCCAGTCTCCTTTATTCACCTTCTACCAGCAGCGAAACCAAAACTCCATGGTGCAAATCTCAGAGAAATCAGTCACAAAAAAAGCAGCTAGCAATTCCAACGAGAACATGCTGGTCGTTTTGTTTTGTTCTTGCGGGTATCCTTGATTACAACCATCTCTCTTAATTCTATATGATTAGGATGCATGTGTTCTGAATCCGAAAAGAATACGCACCACATCTGATAGTCCTGACATCGACCAATCTAGTACCAGTACTAAGCATCCAGCAGTATTTAACTAGCTACTCCATAATACGATCTAATTGACAGGAATTTGATGGATAGGTGTTTGGATTGGTAGGGAACAAACAGGTCAACCGCGAGATCGCTGGCACGTACCTGCACATTGGCTACACGAGTTGGTGCTCGGCTGGAGTCAACCTTCCGCCTAGATCAGATGATGTCTTCAAGACGGGAGTCCTCATCGTTGGCGCAGGCGAAATCCATCTATGGGCATGGACTCCGACAACAGATCTTGCAACGGGGGATAGTAGCCTGGCACGAGCAAAACCGCCGGATGCTGGTTGCGAAACGGCGACTGCCAACAAAGGCAGCGGGTAGGTGTGGAGGCGGCGCTGGCGGCGGGTGAGCTAGGGCAGGACGTCGGTGAGGATAGGGAACCGATTAGGCTAGGCTTGGTATATATTTGTCCTTTAATTTCTTTTCCAATTATGTTTAGACGGTAACGCTAAGGGAAAAATCTATAAGGTCTAGATTTATCGAATTTTCCACGACACGTAGGAACTCGGAATTGATCAAACTTATAGTCATTTTTGGTCAGCTCAACAAGACGACCTTAATCAAAGTCCTAGATTTCTCATATGATCTACGCTTTAAAAACTCAACTCTGATCAACCCTCTTTCATTATTATTATTATTTTAAAAAATTGTGCTATTAAAATTCCGGGATATTACACCAGGATGCGGAGGCAGCAGGTCGAAGGAGCCGGCGAACCTGGCCGCGCTGTGTGAAAGGTTGAGGCGGCAGAGGGAAATTGCCAGAGAAGATAGAGGCGCGATTGGTCGGTGGCGCATAGCGGCGGCGAATATGTCGGGTGTGAATGTTTGCAGCGAACCGACCCCGGCCTCCAGAGGACTCGGCACAACGCCACGCACGCACAACGCAAAACGTCATGTGGGCCCAATGAAAACGATAGCCTGATCAACCAGACGCGCTCAATTACAGGGAGCTTAGAGCTCCTACTATATGTTCATTAGTCTTGACAGAAGTTGTATCCCAAACGTCCCACTTCTCTCCTACGGGCGCTCTGTTAAACCTTATGTTCAACGGACTTTTGAAAATAGATGACAACGGCACTTACTTTGCTGGTACAACCATGTAAGGCCTTAAATGCTTTTATCCAGAAGATGCATCCACTCGGCCTATTTCTGGTGCTTTTCTTCGCGAAGTATTTTAAGAACATCATGTGGTTGAAACTTCTAGTTTTGAACCAGGATAGGTTGTGTTTGATGAGATGTGTGAGAGGAGAGGTCATTGGCCAATGGCCAAACACGCAAGTTGGTGAGGCGATCAATTGAAAGATGCTCATTGGCAGCCCTCTTGTCATGTGAAACTAAACAAGAGTGGGCCTCTCGTCCAAACCCTAAACGAACATGTTTGCACATATAAATCACCATCATCCTAGCAAACCCTCTCTCCCATTCCATACACCCTTATTGGTTGACTCGTCCTTGCTTGCTAATCAGAAGTCCTGCACAAGCGAGCAAGGTGAGCAAGTTTCTCCTATGAGAGATTGAGACATGGTGTCGTCCACAACGGCGAACACGTCGGACAGTGAGAACTCCATGTCCTCTTCATGCCCGAGGGGCCACTGGCGGCCTGGCGAGGGTGAGAAGCTCAGGCAGGTCGTCGAGCAGCATGGCCCACAGAACTGGAACTCCTTTGCTGATAAGCTGCAAGGGCGATCAGGTTGGTTCTCAACATTTTGTGCTGCACCTTTTTCAGTTTTGTTTTACTTTGCTGCTACTTTTATTTTTTTCTGAAGGAGTTTGAATTCTGTTAATTCTTTGTTGTTAGATCTAACTATTGGAAAAAATTAACAAGGGTTTATTCTATAGTCATTCGTCCGTATACATCTGCACTCCCATTTGTGTATGTGGGAGGGTGACCCATACATACTTCATTTGTGTCCCCTAGCCTACTACCTGTGACGCTCCAAAACCGGCACCTTGCAGATTATAGCGATCAAGCCACAATCTATATGATGTCGCTTTGGAAACGCACCACCAAGCGCCTCGCGCACGCCGCAACATGCACGCGATGCGGGTGGAATCAAGGTAGCAACAGTTACATAAGTTCACGATGGAACCCATAAAAGAATATATAATATAACCACGAAGACTCCACGAGTCAAAATATCCAAGTTTACAATACAAAGATCCAAATCATACATAAAGCAAATAGCATCCGAGTACGGACAAGAATACAAATGGGCCTAAGAGGCCTGAAGATAAACGATGGCATCCATAACCCTGCCCAGGCCAAGCCGGAAGGGTAACCTTGCTAACATCGTCGCTCCCATACCTGTGAAGATCGGGCCATCGGTTGCCAAAAAAGGAGGGAGAAAGAGAAAGGAAAAAGAGAGAAAAACGAGGGTGAGTACCAAGGCACGTACTCGCGAGACTAGAATTCAGCTGTGCTCGCCTACAGGCTATATGGTGGACTTAGCGGTAACAAAAGTACTATACTACAGAGACACACTACAACTTTCGTCTATTGAGATAAGGTAAGAGAGCGCATAATAGTAACCAACTAGAAAACTAACAACAAACATAACCCAACCGATGAATCACCTCATCGCGCCCGCACGAAGAAGTAATTGCAAAGGTACTCACACAGTTAACAAGTTTTATTGCAGGTTTATTATTGTAGGTGTGCTAACTTACTATACAAGTATATTAGTATTGAAATAGCAGGTGCAAGTTGTTCTATGATCGAGTAGTGCAGCTCCAAGTCATCCATAACCGCAGACACGGCTTTTCGAAAAGATTTAACCCTGCAGGGGTGCCCAAATGTACCCATACGCTCGAACAATCCTTCAGGCAAGTCTCGCACCCTTAATAAAAATAGGTGCGCCATTAGGATAGTCACGACTCGCACTCTCCTTCACTACAAACAAGTCCAGGAAGCCACCTAACTAAGTTGAACCCGTATCGAGAGTCCGGCCGAATCTCCGAGACGGACCTAGCTGTTTGAGCCTACGGTTAAGTCGGATCCTATGAGATGCACACTGGATCGGAGCTCCTCATGGAAGATGACCAGTGACCTCACTCTTTCGGAACTCGCTTAACCGCATCCCACCTATATGGACATGCAGAAACAAGGGGTTACAAGGCACACTCGGCTTCCCCCAAAATAAATCGGACCAAAAGATGCAAGAGCTGCATGCCCGACAAGAACCAAATAGAAACACCGCGAACTAGTTGTGGCCACTGGACAAGTATGTAGATTCCGGCAGTGATCGAGGGGAGGCCCGTAAACGTACCCACGTATGGTTAGAGCGCTCAGTCTCAGAACAGTTCATGCGATCTCGGGGTCCTAGGGGACATAAGTGAGCCGTCGGAAAACTGGCAAAATGACTCACCGATGCCTCTGCTTAATTCAATTATTAACATTAAAGTAAGCCATGATTATCTTCAACAACATATATCCATAAAGTATAGCATGTGATAACTTTTCAACCCAATAAGACAAAACAACTCCAACAACCTGAAGATGCCTACGACTCGCAAGGCCAACTCGAACAACAAGCACACGGGTAATAGGATATATGGAAGGTTCTATGGCTTTGCTTTGGATAAACAGGTGAATAGGACACGTGACTCGAACAAAGCATCGCGACACAAGGCTAGAATATAGAGCTAGCGAGAGCAAAAGTATTAAATGGGTAGAGAGAAAAGGGCTCGCCTAAAAAGATTGTCGAAGAACACCCGAAGAACTTGTCGTTGCTCACAGCACCACGAATCGGCCTATCCGAGAAGAAGCAAAACACTACAACAATCAACAGATGCAACACTTACTACTACGGCAAAAGAATCAACATGATCATGTGAAGCATGTATGCATGACATGGCAAGTATGATGCAATGCAACTTATCCAAATTAAGCGGAATCGGAATTCCGACACACACATATATGGTTCAAGTTGTTTTACTACACGACAATTTAAATGTTCATTAACATTTCAAGAACAAGATATGGGTGATCTACACAAAATTAAATGAAGCGGGAAACATTATAAGCATTTCCCAAAATACTTCATATGTTACTTATTAAGTGGGGTGCAAATTACCACGGCACTATATGATGCGAGATGCAAACATGTATACGGATGGCATATTCAGATTGTACACATTTTTCTGATAAACTTTCATATAAAATACTTTTTATTTTGAATTACGGTTTGGAAGATATGATTTAAACAAGATTTGAACAGTTGCAGCAATTTTCAGAAAAAGCAGAGAAAAGAGGGTGAGACTTTTCTCACCGAGGCTGGAACTAGCCCGGGTCACTGACCAACGGGGTCGGGAGGATGACTGTGCGCTGATGATGCAGAGAAGCTGAAGTGGCCTCCGGATGAGGCTGACGGGCGGGCTCCGCGTGTCAGCTGCGCAGGAAAATAGAACAAAAAGGTTGAGAAATTTGCCTCTGATGGAATTCGAACTAAGGATCTGTCAAGCTGCACCAAAGAAACGAACCAGCTGAGCACAGAACGGATCTTGCTACTAAGTAGATGCGCCTGCTTTAGAATGCAATAAGACGGGATCTGGAAGCGGTCCACGGAGACGAGATTGCTCGGTGCTGCGGACAAGCACGCGAACGGCGTTCGAGCGGAACTTGGCGCATGTTGTTCTGAAGGAGGACGTCGGGAAGCAACAAGATGCTGAAAATATGGGCGTTGGGCGTGCCTGAAGAGGAACAACAGAGGAGTATTTTGGTTAGCAGGCTCGCAGGACGAGATCGACACGAGGTCGTTAATGGCGGAGGCGCTCGGGATCGAGCGGACCGGCGGCCGCAGTGCACGAAACTGAAAGGAAACGAGGGGGAACGGATGCGTGGCTCACCGGGAGGTCAGAGGCGAAACATAAGGGCTCGAAGAATACTAGAATGTCGAGGGGAAGGAGGCAAGCGCGCGGTGACCACAACACGCGCGCAGCGAAGACAGAGACCATGACGACGATACAAACGATCCGGCTCGGGGGATCTTGACGTGAGGATTCCGAAGACCTCCAGGTGCGCTATACTTCGCGGGGCGGCGCGAGTTTGGACGAGGGCGAGCATGCGTCAACGAGGATGAACAAAGGAGGCCGATCAGGCTTGGTCGACGGAGAGACGCCGGGGCTTGCAGAGACGAGCTCGAGAGCGGACACACACGCGAGAAACACGGGCTGGCGGCGGCGCTAGGAGAGTAGGAGCTAGGGTTTCCAGGGCTAGGGGATTTAAAGGAAGAGAAAGAGACGCTCACGGCCATCCCATCGAGGATTTGGCAACGTGGAGCGTGGGGATGAGCTCCGTACAGCAGGAGGAAGATGACAGAACGAGAGGAGCCCCTTCGCTCTTCGCTCAGGAGTAGATGGGCCGTTTCGGTTCGATGGACGGACCTGACTGGATTCTTCCTTCATCTTGTAATTTCTTCTTCTTTTTCTTACAACATTTTTTTTAGGGAAAAACAAAAGAGCGGAGAAAAGATCAAACCAACTTCTGAAAACTTTATTTTGATTCCAAGCAAATTTTGAGGTTTTCAAATAATATAGTTTTAGCTTTTAATTCCAAAATAAGAAAAGGAGGGGAGGGTTTAATAAACCATACAAGCAAAATAATAAATAGTTTTTTTTAAGAAAAATAAATTTGTTCGACAAAACATGCAAGGTGAAAGATGCATAATGATGCATGACGTCACGAAGACGTGAAAAGAAAATAACAAACAATTATCTAATTGGGGAATTTTCTGGGTCGTTACAATCGACAGCACTAACAAGGGATCTCGCCCCGAGATCCACGCTAGTGTAGGGGAAAGAGTTGGTTAAACTATCGGGTCTTCTTGCACCGTGCTGATTGTCGCGACACCACTAACAAGAGGTTCCTTCTTGACACCACCAACAAGGAATTCTTGCTCACGTTGACGATGGTGAACTTCCGACGATCGGACCTATTAGGATAAAGGCAAGAAATCGTCCACCCACGTAGGAACCTAAACTCAGAGAAGTAGGCAAGAGAGAAAACTAAAAAATCGCAAAGGTAAGAGGAGAGAAGCAAAGTGGGAAGGAGAAAAATGCAGACCTATTGAGAACTATCCAACGCATTTTTAACAAAAATAGTTTTGACACTAGACTCAACTCGTCCGTTGGCAAGGTTAACCTACAGGCAGACTGGACCCATGGGTATCGACAAAACCTGGGCTCTGGTACCAAGTCTGTCGGCCCCAGGAGTGGGAGTAAGTCACGCAAGGTGGAGATTTTGCATGCGTACTCTTGACCCGGGTACCTCCCTTCTTGTGCACTTTAATAGAACATACACGCATGGTGCACAAGACGGGTTGAAACAGATATGACACCACAACATCACACTAAGACACAAAAAGAGGAACAAATATATATAGCAACGCTCATAGAGCAAAATAGCAAATATAGCACTCAGAGGACACATGTCCCAACATATCATCAATACATCATGCGGAAGCAAATAGCATCTGAGTACAGACAATATACAAATGGGCCTAAGAGGCCAAGAACATAAGCAAATGGATCCCACATCCCTCAAGCCTTAGGATCCTGCCCTAGTGGAACTCCCCGCTACTCGTCGTGCTCCTCGTCAACGTGATCCACGTGGTAATCTGGATACGCACATCCAAACGAACCTGCAAATATCGGGCCAACGATTGCCGAACAAGGAGGGAGAAAGAGAGAAAAACAAGGGTGAGTACCAAGGCACGTACTCGCGAGACTAGAATTCAGCTGTGCTCGCCTACAGGCTATATGGTGGACTTAGCGGCAACAAAAGTACTATACTACAGAGACACACTACAACTTTCGTCTATTGAGACAAGGTAAGAGAGCGCATAATAGTAACCAACTAGAAAACTAACAACAAACATAACCCAGCCGATGAATCACCTCATCGCGCCCGCACGAAGAAGTAATTGCAAAGATACTCACATAGTTAACAAGTTTTATTGCAGGTTTATTGTTGTAGGTGTGCTAACTTACTATACAAGTATATTAGTATTGAAATAGCAGGTGCAAGTTTGTTCTATGATCGAGTAGTGCAGCTCCAAGTCGTCCATAACCGCGGACACGGCTTTTCGAAAAGATTTAACCCTGCAGGGGTGCCCAATATACCCATACGCTCGAACAATCCTTCAGGCAAGTCTCGCACCCTTAATAAAAACAAGTGCGCCATTAGGATAGTCAAGACTCGCACTCTCCTTCACTACAAACAAGTCCAGGAAGCCACCTAACTAAGTTGAACCCGTATCGAGAGTCCGGCCGAATCTCCGAGACGGACCTAGCTGTTTGAGCCTACGGTTAAGTCGGATCCTATGAGATGCACACTGGATCGGAGCTCCTCATGGAAGATGACCAGTGACCTCACTCTTTCGGAACTCGCTTAACCGCATCCCACCTATACGGACATGCAGAAACAAGGGGTTACAAGGCACACTCGGCTTCCCCCAAAATAAATCGGACCAAAAGATGCAAGAGCTGCATGCCCGACAAGAACCAAATGGAAACACCGCGAACTAGTTGTGGCCACTGGACAAGTATGTAGATTCCGGCAGTGATCGAGGGGAGGCCCGTAAACGTACCCACGTATGGTTAGAGCGCTCAGTCTCAGAACAGTTCATGCGATCTCGGGGTCCTAGGGGACACAAGTGAGCCATCGAAAAACTGGCAAAATGACTCACCGATGCCTCTGCTTAATTCAATTATTAACATTAAAGTAAGCCATGATTATCTTCAACAACATATATCCATAAAGTACAGCATGTGATAACTTTCCTACCCAATAAGACAAAACAACTCCAACAACCTGAAGATGCCTACGACTCGCAAGGCCAACTCGAACAACAAGCACACGGGTAATAGGATGTATGGAAGGTTCTATGGCTTTGCTTTGGATAAATAGGTGAATTGGACACGTGACTCGAACAAAGCATCGCGACACAAGGCTAGAATATAGAGCTAGCGAGAGCAAAAGTATTAAATGGGTAGAGAGAAAAGGGCTCGCCTGAAAAGATTGTCGAAGAACACCCGAAGAACTTGTCGTTGCTCACAGCACCACGAATCGGCCTATCCGAGAAGAAGCAAAACACTACAACAATCAACAAATACAACACTTACTACTACGGCAAAAGAATCGGCATGATCATGTGAAGCATGTATGCATGACATGGCAAGTATGATGCAATGCAACTTATCCAAATTAAGCGGAATCGGAATTCCGACACACACATATATGGTTCAAGTTGTTTTACTACACGACAATTTAAATGTTCATTAACATTTCAAGAACAAGATATGGGTGATCTACACAAAATTAAATGAAGCGGGAAACATTATAAGCATTTCCCAAAATACTTCATATGTTACTTATTAAGTGGGGTGCAAATTACCACGGCACTATATGATGCGAGATGCAAACATGTATATGGATGGCATATTCAGATTGTACACATTTTTCTGATAAACTTTCATATAAAATACTTTTTATTTTGAATTACGGTTTGGAAGATATGATTTAAACAAGATTTGAACAGTTGCAGCAATTTTCAGAAAAAGCAGAGAAAAGAGGGTGAGACTTTTCTCACCGAGGCTGGAACTAGCCCGGGTCACTGACCAACGGGGCCGGGAGGCTGACTGTGCGCTGATGATGCAGAGAAGCTGAAGTGGCCTCCGGATGAGGCTGACGGGCGGGCTCCGCGTGTCAGCTGCGCAGGAAAATAGAACAAAAAGGTTGAGACTTTTCTCACCGAGGCTGGAACTAGCCCGGGTCACTGACCAACGGGGCCGGGAGGCTGACTGTGCGCTGATGATGCAGAGAAGCTGAAGTGGCCTCCGGATGAGGCTGACGGGCGGGCTCCGCGTGTCAGCTGCGCAGGAAAATAGAACAAGAAGGTTGAGACTTTTGCCTCTGATGGAATTCGAACTAAAGATCTGTCAAGCAATAAACTAAAATCACATAGCTATGGACGTCCGGGGCTTATCTGGTCCGTCCAATTCGTGCGTGGAGATTCGAACTGTTGACTTTTTGGAGAGACAGCCCCCTCGCTTACCGCAGTATTAGTTTCTCGCCTAGGATTTGCCTCACCCCTGCCAAGCATGCCGTCCTTGACTCCCTCACAATCTAGGTCTCCAAATTCCCCAACACAGAGCACATCCTCCGCCCTCTGCCGCCCGCGCATCGGCGCCCTCTACCGTCTGCGCATCGCCGCCATCTGCCGCCCGCACTGCGCCGCCATACACCGTTGTGATTCACCGCCTTCCCAGCGCCCCCGATTCGCTGGCTTCCCAGCGCCCTCGATTCGCCGTACACCGCCCATCCTCTTCCATTCACCGCCCGCGCTTGACCGCCTTCCAGCTTGAGGAAGATGACAAGCAGTGCGTCCTATTCAAAATCCCCTCCTTCTTCTCAGCCCAGCCAGGCCTGGCTCCCCCGCTCCCCACTCTCCAGTGTGCTTGTCAGAGCGATGGGAAAAGATTTCACAGATGACATGATGCTGCAAGCAAGAAAAAGTTGCCATTCTCTGACCGTGCAGATGACATGATGCTGCAAGCAAGAAAAGATTTCACAGATGACATGATGCTGCAAGCAAGAAAAGATTTCATTTGTATCCTAAGTAAACTCCACCACTGGAGCTTTCTTGTGAGCTGTAACTTTTTTTATCTGTGGACAACATTAGCAATTTGTATTACAATAAACTCCACCACTGGAGCTTTCTTGTGAGCTGTAACTTTTTTATGGTACCGGAAGAAGGTGAAAACCAAGGTTCCCATAATTTTTTGGGCTGTGTACTTTATATCATCTTTGAACAAAGTTAGGTCTTTGGCAGATGATGAACTGTTTGTTTTCATTTTGGAACAAAGTTACTTTATATCCTCCCGTGTTTCACATGTACAACTAGACGATTCCGGACAGTTCATTTTCCCAAAAGTGTGCAAAATAAACAATCAGATGATGAGCATGTGAATTTTGGTACTGCCCATAGAAGGGATGAAGTCTGAAATAATTGCTAAGATAGTACCCCAAATAAAGTTGTACATATTTTTTTAAACGAAAGCTAGCACCAAACAATGTTTTATGACTTTGCCCTCAGTGGTTGTAACAAGAAATGCATCAGGCATATCTCAAAAATTACAAGCTCCAGAACATGTAGGCCGAGCTCTGTTTCAGCCTTCAGAACATGACGAGCTTATGAACATGACTATCCTCCCGCATCACCACTGGTTTTTGGCTCAACTAACAAATGGTTGCTCAAGTCTGCCATCATGCCCATCTTTTCAAGATGCATTCGTCTCTGATTAATAGGTGCATCAAGCGCATCAAACATACATGCCATCATGCTTGCTGTAACCGGCCATCATGACATCTATTTTCAAGACGCATTCAGCTTGATTTAAAGGTGCATCAAGCACTAGAACATAACTGAATTTTTTCAAACTAGATTAACAATTCAAACTAGTAACAAAACATTTGATTTTAAATTTTATTTGGTTCAACAACATACAAAACACTTGATAATAAGCTACACAAAATTTCTCAATGCCCCGGTACAGAAACAACTTGGACAGCTAGCTGCCATCGACCAAAACAGAACAGTTTCAGCTAACTGCCATCCTCGAAAACAGAACAATATGATTGTAAGCTACAACTGCTACTCGGATTTTAATTTTAATCCCATCTGATTAACAAAAGAAACTTGCAAATTGCTAGCTAACAGATAACTTTGATGATAGGTGAAGGCTGAAACAGGATCAACTCAGCCGAGCGCGGACGCGCCGCTGCATGAGGTTCCGAACACCGTCGTCTCCGTTGCGTCTCCCGCGGCTCAGCATCTTGTCATTGCTTTCGTCGACGTCCTGGTAGCCAGCATCCGAGGTGGACTCACCAGCATCTAGCTCAGCCTCCATGGCTACGAGCTGGACGCGCCGATGTTGTCAGCCACATGCTCCGCCTCATCGCCGTTGAGAGCATCACGCTGCAGTTTTCAAAATTTTCAATATGTTAAGCACTGGTTATTCTGTGCTCGGGGAGTCAACCGTGTGAAACCATGGCATCAAACATAACTCACCTCAACATGACCAACTGAACTCCGCCTCCATGCACCGCCCGGCCATGGTAGACACTGCCACCGTCTCCAACACCCACGACGTCGTCTGCGTCGTAGCCTGAATCACCCTGCGCCACCTGAAGCAGAACAGAAACAAAACAAGCGTCAAAATATCTTGCGGTACAGAATGACACCTACCAGTAGATATACTACTCAGATCATTCCAGCTCCCACAACCATTTCCCTACAGTTTAGTTCCAATGCATACCAACATGCCATCTATTTTTCTTGGAAAATATTACAGACTGATTGGTTCATTTAAACTAATGAGCCAGAAAAGCATACGAGTAACTTTATGGAACTTAAATTTTAAACAGTCTGGGCTCACAGTCTCATCCTACATATCTGTAAATGGTGGCAGTGTAACTACAAAGTTTGTCAAATATATAGAACTGACACAATATGTCAATACCAAATGTACAAGTCTCTTTTTATAGCTAAAATAATAAACAACCGTGGGATACATTTTCTGCAGCTTAGAGCAGTGTTTCAAAGAAGAAGTATTGGAGCACAATAATTTCTTACTAGAGAACTAGCCTTGCAGAAGTTTGTGTGCTGGCGAGTACAGTAATATGAGCTCGTAGGAAACAAATAATTTCTTAGTAGAGAACTAGCTAACAGTTCTGGAAGGCAAATTGGCAGAGTATGCAAGTACAGAACATCCAACTGACATACAGATTCTTACCTCTGAAGAAACATCAGGATTTTAGCTAGGAGAGAAGTGCGTACCGTTTGACGTAAAGAGATGGAGGGAAGTAAATCTTTGGTGCTTCAGGAGCAGCAGCGTTGTGCATCTCTTCGGCAAAAGATTCTGCGGCTGCAGCATACACCTCACCATCAATCTGTCGTCGTTAACTGGAATTGGTTCCAGGCCGCCATCAGAAGAAAATTCTGGCGGGCCGTCCTCAGCAGGAATTGGTGGCGCACCAGCCTCAGCAAGCTCGTCTTCCTGCTCCGAGGCATCATTCTCCTCGTCTGTCTTCTCCTGAACCAGATGCCCCTCCGATGACACAAGCAGCAACGGAACGCCCTCAACTGGATCTGATGGCGCACCGCCACCATCCTGTTCCTCTTGCTGGTCGGAGGCATCTTCCTCCTCGCCGTCTTCCTCCGGTCCAGCGCCCCCTCTATCAGAGGACGAGCCACCGGAGCCAGATTCGCCATCGTACACCACCCCTCCCAGACGATCGTGGAATCTATCAAGGTAGGAAGACAAGCAAATTGAAAGTTAATCTCCTCAGATCTCGATCTGGAACATGCTACGGGGAGGCGGCAGCTCAGAGGAGAGGGGGGTGCTGGGGAGGCGAGAATACCTCAGGAATGCCGGCTCGGAGACCCTTCCAAGAAGCTCAGCTTCCAATCCCGTCCATGGCAGATCTTGCCGCGCAGCTTTTTGCGGGAGAGAGAAGAGAGAGGCGAGGTGCGGGGAAGAAAGGGGTGTGCCCGTGTCGGCCTACAGCGTCCCCCGTAAATAATCTACTTAACGAACCGCTTGGGCAGTTTGCCCCGTTTAGCCTACGAGGAGAGTGGACGCCAGGCACAAAATGGCACGAATCTCCAATCATTCTAGGGCCAGGATAAGCCCCGCACGTCCATAAGGTGGTGCAAAAACCGCGTTCATCTGTCAAGATGTACCAAAGAAACGAACCAGCTGAGCACATAACGGATCTTGCTACTAAGTAGATGCGCCTGCTTTAGAATGCAATAAGACGGGATCTGGAAGCGGTCCACGGAGACGAGATTGCTCGGTGCTGCGGACAAGCACGCGAACGGCGTTCGAGCGGAACTTGGCGCATGTTGTTCTGAAGGAGGACGTCGGGAAGCAACAAGATGCTGAAAATATGGGCGTTGGGCGTGCCTGAAGAGGAACAACAGAGGAGTATTTTGGTTAGCAGGCTCGCAGGACGAGATCGACACGAGGTCGTTAATGGCGGAGGCGCTCGGGATCGAGCGGACCGGCGGCCGCAGTGCACGAAACTGAAAGGGAACGAGGGGGAACGGATGCGTGGCTCACCGGGAGGTCAGAGGCGAAACATAAGGGCTCGAAGAAGACTAGAATGTCGAGGAGAAGGAGGCAAGCGCGCGGTGACCACAACGCGCGTGCAGCGAAGACAGAGACCATGACGACGATACAAACGATCCGGCTCGGGGGATCTTGACGTGAGGATTCCGAAGACCTCCAGGTGCGCTATACTTCGCGGGGCGGCGCGAGTTTGGACGAGGGCGAGCATGCGTCAACGAGGATGAACAAAGGAGGCCGATCAGGCTTGGTCGACGGAGAGACGCCGGGGCTTGCAGAGACGAGCTCGAGAGCGGACACACACGCGAGAAACACGGGCTGGCGGTGGCGCTAGGAGAGTAGGAGCTAGGGTTTGCAGGGCTAGGGGATTTAAAGGAAGAGAAAGAGACGCCCACGGCCGTGCCATCGAGGACTTGGCAACGTGGAGCGTGGGGATGAGCTCCGTACAGCAGGAGGAAGATGACAGAACGAGAGGAGCCCCTTCGCTCTTCGCTCAGGAGTAGATGGGCCGTTTCGGTTCGATGGACGGACCTGACTGGATTCTTCCTTCATCTTGTAATTTCTTCTTCTTTTTCTTACAACATTTTTTTTAGGGAAAAACAAAAGAGCGGAGAAAAGATCAAACCAACTTCTGAAAACTTTATTTTGATTCCAAGCAAATTTTGAGGTTTTCAAATAATATAGTTTTAGCTTTTAATTCCAAAATAAGAAAAGGAGGGGAGGGTTTAATAAACCATACAAGCAAAATAATAAATAGTTTTTTTTTAAGAAAAATAAATTTGTTCGACAAAACATGCAAGGTGAAAGATGCATAATGATGCATGACGTCACGAAGACGTGAAAAGAAAATAACAAACAATTATTTAATTGGGGAATTTTCTGGGTCGTTACACTACCCTCTTGAGTTATGCCTTTGAGGAACAAACTATGATAGAAAAACAAGAAATGAATTTAAACGGATGTACGATTTACTGAAGAATCATCCAGAAACTATGATATATAATAATCGTGCATATAAAAATCACAAAGATTTTCCTGCATCTTATGTCGGTTTTTCATGCATATTATGCAATGAAATATATTTTGCCCTTCATTTCTCATCACATGTTCCAAATACTTAAACTTACCAAATATAAAAATCGAATCAAAAGGACGCATAAGTCACAACAAGGTTGATCTGCACATGGCGTGGTATAATTATGTTTCAGCAGTAGATCACCAGCACGGATCCATGAAACAATATTGTGGGATTGGTGCATGCAGGCAAGAGCTGCCGTCTCCGTTGGTTCAACCAACTGGACCCCCGGATCAACAAACAGCCTTTCACGGCGGCGGAGGAGGAGCGGCTTCTGGAGGTGCACGCCGTCCACGGCAACAGGTGGGCGCTCATCTCCCGCCTCTTCCCCGGCCGCACCGACAACGCTGTCAAGAACCACTGGCACGTCCTCACGGCGCGCCGCCACCGTCACCGCCATCACCGAGGCATCCTCGCCGAGGCCGCCGGTGCCAGCTTCCTCTTGCCTTCGTCATCGTCTTCCTCGTCGTCTCAGCAGCCGTTTCGGTACTTCCGCTTCGGCAGCAGTGGCACGTCGCCGGCAGCGCCCAGCTCGTTCTGCATCGCATTGTCCAAGCACGGCGGCCTCCGGGTCTCGACGACGACCTCTAGTTTGGAGGCCAAGTACTACAATAAGCAAGAAACAATGACGATGCCTTTCTCCTTTTCAAGCGAAGCAATGCCAGTTGGTCACCGGTTTTACAAGATCAAGGATCACGAGAAAGATCAGATCGACGTTGATCTTGGTCCGGCGTCCAAGAGGAAGGACGTGCCTTTCTTTGATTTCCTGGGCGTTGGAGTCTCATCGTGAACCTGATCGATCGATGAATTTTGCTTGTCGATCGGTGGTTTATCATGAACTGCGAAAATTAATTAAATCGGTACAAGCGAATAACTGGGAGGAATACTCCAGTTCGATGCAGGTAGGAATATGAATTGTGGCGGGCGGCTTGATAGGTTAGGTGCAAGTTGCTAGCTGACGGGTGACCGTTGGAACAATCACTTTTGGAGCACTACTACTCCATGTCCAACCGGCCAACCCCCCTGGTCGACATTGCGGGGGTGAACCACGGACGTAGGCATTGATATTCTTTGTTCGCATGGCTTCAGTATTATAAGCTCGTTTCAGAAAATAATGAATCATGTTCCAAAAAATGAATAATCAGTTCCAGATTTTTTTGGTGAGCTTTCACCAATTTTTGTATGACCTTTGAGAAAAATAAAGAATCAAATTTCAGAATATTTGGTGAACATTCGTATTTTGATGAACAATAAGGTTTCAAAAACCTACAAAGGACTTTTAGCTATTGTGTTGAACCTAAACAAAGTATTGCCAAATGTTATAGAAAAAATATCAAGGGGGTATGCCACCCAAAAATCACCGAATGAACGTTCTCCAACAGTACACCACCGCCACCCAATGAACTTCCGCCTCCTCATTGTGTGGATCTAGTCGAGAGAACTCACTGCCTCCCAGGGAACCACTAACCCCGCAATACCTCACCACTATGGCCATGTACAATCTCCTAGCCCAGTGGCGAAGGACGAAAATAACCTGAGGTAGGGCGAACCCTAAAATAATGTAAAGACAAAAACATTCCTAAAACATTAATGCTATATATGATTCTAGTCTAGGATAATACTCCCTCCGTTTCTTAATATAAGATGTTTTAGCTTTGTAAAGCTAGTGTATCTACACATCTTTTAGTGTATAGATTCGAGCGAATCTACACACTAAAATACATCTAGATACATTAGCTTCATAAAGCTAAACATCTTATATTTAAAAATGGAGGGAGTATATGTGTAGACGTTGTACATTATTCTCTTATGTGCGGTGATTTTTCTCATTCGTCGATTTAGAGGAGATGTTGGTTGATGGATTGCTCCCTCGCTGATGTCCTACCAATATCCACCTTTCATTTTTGGATTGTCATCTCACCTCTTATCCATTCTATAACTCGCCATCAACTCTCCTTTCCAACGACTCGATCTAGGTCATATTTTTTGTTTCGAAGGCGATTTTGCACAGTCTTTACTAAAACAGGCATAACTTTCTCATACGAAGTCCGTTTCTGACGTATGACCACTCAAATTGTTCAGAAAAAACATATACATCTGAACATATTCGCGAAAAATCAAGGTAGGGCGGCTGCCCTACCTTGACCTACTGGGAGCTTCGCCCCTGTCCTATCCACCTTCTCTGCCAGATCCTTGCGCTCAGGCTGTGGGCACCAACCCGCTGCTTCTTTGTTTTTTTGCCACTAGCTAAATACTCATGCTTAGGTATTGGTCGACATACTATATCGATTCAGCATGTCAATCAAATTGTAGTTGTGCTTCATGGCACATTGGCATCACCCCATCTCCCGTCTAAGTCATGTATCCGATGAGTTTAAACATATTTCTTTTTACAGATTTGGATTATGAGGATTGATGACTGATACGTTGCAAACGTATCTATAATTTTTGATGCTTCATGCTTGTTTTACACCAATTGTTATATGTTTTGTCTACACTTTGTGACACTTTTATGATTTATTTGGACTAACCTACTAATAGTTGCAAAAGTGCACAATGTTCTTGTTTTACACTTTGATGTGTAGGAATTACCAAGAATACAAGTGGAAATCCTGTTGGAGTCAAATTGGGACTTTCCAGAAATCTGTACCAGAATTTTTTTCGAAGATGGTCACGTTACGGGTCGAAGACGGCGTCAAACGGAAAACTCTTCAAATACAAAGTTGTAGGCAATTTCACGGCGAACGTTCTGGACATAAAATTTACCTGATTCCAAGTCCGGACGGCCGAGATAGGCCGCCCTCACGCAGGGCTGGCGCGGCCCAGGCCCTGGCCGCGCGAGCTATGCGTGAGGAGCCCCTGGCTTGCCTCTGACATCGTCCCTTCGCCTATATAAAGCCTCGGGATGGAAAACCCTAAGGAATTCGGCAATTTTCCAGAAACAGTTCCGCAGCTCCGCCGCCGTCGTCGACGAATTTCGGGGGACAGAAGTCTCTGTTCTGGCACCCTGCCGGGACGGGGAAGTGCCCCCGGAGCCATCTCCATCGGTCTCCATCGCCGTCTCCGCCGTCTCCATCGACTTCACCGCCATCTCCATCAACCTTGCTGTCTCCTATGATGAGGAGGGAGTAGTTCATCCCCGGGGCTAAGGGCTCTACCGGTAGCTATGTGGTTCACCTCTCTCTCCCATGATGTGATCTTTATGTGATCATGAGCTTTGTATCATGTTGAACAAGTACATGTTATTATTCAGATATTTTGTGTACTCTAGTGATATTATTAAAGTAATCTATTCCTCCTGCTATGGTGTAACGGTGACAGTGCGTGCATCATGGTGGTACTTGGTTTAGGCTATGATTGTGATCTCTTGTGGATTATGAGAATAATTATTGCTATGATAGTTTGAGTGATCTATTCCTCCTTTCATGGTGTAATGTTGACAGTGTGTGCACCGTGTTAGTACTTGGTTTAAGTTGCAATGATTTCTATCTTGAGTTGTGATCTGATTTGGGTATCGCTATGAGTGGTGTTTGTCAAGTACTTGATGAACTTTAATGGGTGCTTCTGTAGCCACTACACAATGATTAGTGTTATTCAATAGGAGAGTAATTCAGAGTACCTTAGCAAAGAGAAGTTACTTGTTCATTCATGTTATATTGTTGGGAGTGTGTCCACTAGTGAAAGTATGATCCCTAGGCCTTGTTTCCAAGCATTGCATACCGTTTACTTGCTATTTTGTTACTTGTTTGCTCGCAGCGATATTTATTTCACATCACGTTACTACTTATAATCATCTATACCACTTGTATTTCACTATCTCTTCGCCGAACTAGTGCACATATACATCTGACAAGTGTATTGGGTGTGTTGGGGACACAAGAGACTTTCTGTATCGTAATTGCAGGGTTGCTTGAGAGGGATAGCTTTGACCTCTAACCTCCCTGAGTTCGATAAACCTTGGGTGATCCACTTAAGGGAAACTTGCTGCTGTTCTACAAACCTCTGCACTTGGAGGCCCAACAAGTGTCTACAAGAATAGAAGTGCGTAGACATCAAGCTCTTTTCTGGCGCCGTTGCCGGGGAGGTAAGGTAAAAGCTACTCGCATCCTCCTGTGTGAGTGCTCGAAGTTATTTCCTTTAGATTCTGCAATTACATCTTTTTGTTTCTTGTTTTTATTTTCACTAGTTAGGCTTAATGGAAAACAAAGAGTTCTGTAGTCTTTTTCCTGAGTTTAGATTTGATGAGAAAATTGAAAATCCTTTGGAGCTTATTTCGCATAGCAATGTTATTAGTACGAATGCTTTGAATCCCGTTATTGCTAACGCTATGGAAATGTCTAAGCTTGGGGAAGCTGGTTTTGTTAAGCATGATATTTTTAGTTCCCCAGCTTTAGTGGAGAAAGTTTGTTCTGATAATATTTTATCTCCCATATATGATGTTCCTTCTTATGATGATATGTTTGAAGAATATGCTTTGCGAAATAGCTGTTCTTTAGCTTGTGATGATACTAAACCTCTAGTTTATGATGGTTATGATGATGGGTATAATATTTTCAGTTCACCTACTATTGAGGATAAAATTAGTTATGATTACAATATGCCTCCTATTTATGATAATTATGGTGATGAGAATAATTATTCTGTTGAATCTACTCCTACTACTATTGTTCCTGTGGTGAGTATTAATTCTTTTATTCATGTGGCTCATGATAGGGATGCTTTATGTGATAGTTATATTGTTAGTTCTATTCATGATGCTACTGAAAGTTATTATGAGAGAGGGAAACATGGTTTGATGGATCTAAACAATATTAAGTTTCCCCTCTTTATGTTGCAAATCTTGAAGTGGCACTTGTTTTATCTATCCATGCTTGCTACTATGTGCCTCGTTGATTTATTTTCTTACAAGATTCCTATGCATAGGAAGTGGTTCAGATATAAATGTCTTTCACATTTGCTTTTTGATGCTCTCTATTACTTTAAGTTCCTATATGGTGCCTTTGCCTCAAGCTCTTATATGGCGCCCACGTGAGCATCTTTGCAAATTACTGCGCCTAGCTCAAAGGCGTTAAAGAAAAGCACTCTTGGGAGATAACCCATTGTTTTATTTTCAGTAATTTTTCTTTTATTTGAGTCTTGGAAGTCATTACTACTGTAATGACTGCTCCTTATCCTTTTTATTTCGTTTTTGTGCCAAGAGAAGCCTCTAATTTGAGTGAGGTAAGATTTGGGGATGTTGCTGTCCTGAAACAGTTTTCGGTGCTGCACCGTAAAAATTCGTATAAATTCTCTGTATATCTTTTGGACCTGCGATTTCTTGTGCATATGACCCAGGTTATATCAAAACTTTCATTAGTTGAACACTTTTTGATTTGAGCAGCAGAAAACCCCTCAAAAATTCGACCTTTGTCAGCTGTTCTGTTTTGACAGATTTCTGCCAATATTTGTGTTTGCCGCTTTATCGCTTTCTTTTTGAGTTCTTTTGATCATGGAACTTTTGGGGAAGTTGCTACAGTAGTATATGCTATATATATGGTGGTTTTGTGTTGAAATCTGAAGCAAATAGAGGTTGATTATATGTTATGCTACACTAATGTTGCTAATAGAATTGTGTTTAGTTTTGTATGAAGGAAGTTTTCAAGTGTAGGGATTGGAGAATGATGAGATGAGTTGAAGAATGGACAAAAGCTCAAGCTTAGGGATGCCCATGCATCACCCCAAGAAATATCCAAGAAGTACAAGCGTCAAAGCTTGGGGATGCCCCCGAGGCACCCCTTCTTCATCGGCAAAAATCAGGTCACCTTTCAAGACACTATATTTTTATTGCTTCATGCATTATGCGTTTTTCTTGGAGCGTCAGTTGTTTTAGTTTTCATTATTAGTTTAGTTTAGTTTGCTGCAATAAATGGTTAGATCACATCATGTTTCTTTTGGAGGAGATGAACTCGTTTTTCATTTGCCAAGAACACTCTGTTTTTCACTCTTATCGTTTCAATGAGTGTTCTCTTTTTCTGCTTTTGGTTTCCGCTTCCGCCTTGATTTGCATTCAGACCTTGTCATATCTTTTTATCAAGGTGTATTTTTGCCTCTGATATTTATTGGTTTTCATCAAAAGAGGTGTCTTAAAAAATTTCAAATGGTGTTGGAAAAGAGAAAAAGCTTTGTGCAAAATAGTGGTACAAGAAGGAGCTTGTGTATACTGCGGCTTAGGCTTTTTCATGTCATGCTTGATGTCTTTTTGATAGTATGCTTAGTGGTTTTGATGTAGCATGACTTGTCTCAAATAACTGAGATTGCTTAATGAGTCTTTGAAAAAATCATGCGTTGTTTTTATTATATGGAAGCATTTATTTGGTTTTCTCCTTTGATGCTTTATTTGGGTTGACTTGGCACATGCTTACACCATGTTGACTACAAAATAAGTCGCCAATAGCCTCTATGATCATTTAGTTTTTGACTTTTGATGCCATCTTATGCTTCTTTTAATGTCACTTTGTCGCTTTGCATGATTATGGCCGTTATTGCTCTCTTAGTTGGTCGCTCCCAGTCTTTTGCTAGCCCTCGCCTTGTACTGAGTATGAGCTCTACTCGTGCACCCAACTCCCAAAAACCAAGTTTTCCATTGTGTCCACTATAAATTCCTATGCATGGTATTTGTAAGCCATTCCAAGTAAATTTTCATGTGCTACCTTTCAAAAACCATCAAAACACTTCTCGTTTTGTGACACTGTTTTCAGCTCATGGGGACGTAGTGGTCGGATTTGCTATCTTCCATATTGTCTTATTCCAAAAAGAAAAAAAAGAAAAAAAAGAAAGAAAAAAGGCACTCCTCCATGGAATGTGAATGTTGGTGGGCACCCGATGGAATCGGTTAGCCATGGTTTGAGAAAGGAAAAAGGTGGGGAGGAGTGCCAAGTTTATAAAAAGAGCACAAAAGTGCCAATCTCTCTCTCTCTCTCAAAAACTTGCTTCATTTTTGTATGGAAGATAGTAAGAACCCCATTGCCAGTCGTTGACAAAGACAACCACCTCTCAAAACCAATTTTTATCTCTCTGTTTAACAAATGAAAAGCTCTAGCACATGTTTAATCACTGCTTCCCTCCGCGAAGGGCCTTTCTTTTACTTTTATGTTGAGTCACCACCTTCTATCTTTATGCACCGTCTAAGAGAGCATAGTTGTCATTCTTAGTATAATGTGCATTGTCCCAAAGTTTTCATTGATTGATTCATGATCATGGTTTCACTTGTTCTTAAATTATTTGTATCTAGTCGCCCTCTTAAACTTGAAGGTGTCCTATGCATTTATGTTTTGCTCTCCATGAAGGACAAGCTGAAAATCATTTGTATGTTTTTCCTTATGATTTGAACACACGTTTGACTTTCATTGTTTCATTTTCATGATCTTTTGTTTGTGTTCATTTTCATGTTATAACATGGTTGCTAAGTTTCTTCTATCAAGATTATATCTTTCATGCCCATGTTTTAAGTTCTTTTGATCCCAGCTCACAAATGCTTACATATATGATTAAGATTGTGAAGGTGCATGCCACCTCAAAAATTATTCTTTTGTTATCACTTACCTACTCAAGGACGAGCATGAGTTAAGCTTGGGGATGTTGATACGTTGCAAACGTATCTATAATTTTTGATGCTCCATGCTTGTTTTACACCAATTGTTATATGTTTTGTCTACACTTTGTGACACTTTTATGATTTATTTGGACTAACCTACTAATAGTTGCAAAAGTGCACAATGTTCTTGTTTTACACTTTGATGTGTAGGAATTACCAAGAATACAAGTGGAAATCCTGTTGGAGTCAAATTGGGACTTTCCAGAAATCTGTACCAGAATTTTTTTCGAAGATGGTCACGTTACGGGTCGAAGACGGCGTCAAACGGAAAACTCTTCAAATACAAAGTTGTAGGCAATTTCACGGCGAACGTTCTGGACATAAAATTTACCTGATTCCGAGTCCGGACGGCCGAGATAGGCCGCCCTCACGCAGGGCTGGCGCGGCCCAGGCCCTGGCCGCGCGAGCTATGCGTGAGGAGCCCCTGGCTTGCCTCTGACATCGTCCCTTCGCCTATATAAAGCCTCGGGATGGAAAACCCTAAGGAATTCGGCAATTTTCCAGAAACAGTTCCGCAGCTCCGCCGCCGTCGTCGACGAATTTCGGGGGACAGAAGTCTCTGTTCCGGCACCCTGCCGGGACGGGGAAGTGCCCCCGGAGCCATCTCCATCGGTCTCCATCGCCGTCTCCGCCGTCTCCATCGACCTCACCGCCATCTCCATCAACCTTGCTGTCTCCTATGATGAGGAGGGAGTAGTTCATCCCCGGGGCTAAGGGCTCTACCGGTAGCTATGTGGTTCACCTCTCTCTCCCATGATGTGATCTTTATGTGATCGTGAGCTTTGTATCATGTTGAACAAGTACATGTTATTATTCAGATATTTTGTGTACTCTAGTGATATTATTAAAGTAATCTATTCCTCCTGCTATGGTGTAACGGTGACAGTGCGTGCATCATGGTGGTACTTGGTTTAGGCTATGATTGTGATCTCTTGTGGATTATGAGAATAATTATTGCTATGATAGTTTGAGTGATCTATTCCTCCTTTCATGGTGTAATGTTGACAGTGTGTGCACCGTGTTAGTACTTGGTTTAAGTTGCAATGATTTCTATCTTGAGTTGTGATCTGATTTGGGTATCGCTATGAGTGGTGTTTGTCAAGTACTTGATGAACTTTGAGGGGTGCTTCTGTAGCCACTACACAATGATTAGTGTTATTCAATAGGAGAGTAATTCAGAGTACCTTAGCAAAGAGAAGTTACTTGTTCATTCATGTTATATTGTTGGGAGTGTGTCCACTAGTGAAAGTATGATCCCTAGGCCTTGTTTCCAAGCATTGCATACCGTTTACTTGCTATTTTATTACTTGTTTGCTCGCAGCGATATTTATTTCACATCACGTTACTACTTATAATCATCTATACCACTTGTATTTCACTATCTCTTCGCCGAACTAGTGCACATATACATCTGACAAGTGTATTGGGTGTGTTGGGGACACAAGAGACTTTCTGTATCGTAATTGCAGGGTTGCTTGAGAGGGATAGCTTTGACCTCTAACCTCCCTGAGTTCGATAAACCTTGGGTGATCCACTTAAGGGAAACTTGCTGCTGTTCTACAAACCTCTGCACTTGGAGGCCCAACAAGTGTCTATAAGAATAGAAGTGCGTAGACATCAATGACACAAATATTTGTTGTTATATACTATACATTACTTAACTTTTTTTTTGAAATGGGGAACTCAGCCCCAGCCTCTGCATCAATCGATGCACACAGCCATTTTTTTTAAAGAGGTTCCAACGTATATAAAATAGCTTTCACATTTTTTACAAATTAGTTGTTACAACAATAGCTTTTTCACATTTTTTACAAAAATAGTTGTTACACAATAGCCTTTTGTTCGTTATCACCATTGTTGGGCTCCATTGAAAAAAAAATCATGATTATTATTAATGGGACAGTGAGAGGGATGGGGAAATGAATCGTGCATGCATTGGTTGTCTGTCTTGTGAAATAAAAAGAAGGAATTGGTTGTTCATATGATGGAAAAAAGCTTGAAGAAAATCATGAAAAAGCTATTGGATGACAATGATATTATTATGGTCGCGAGGACATGACTGAGCAATGGCTTTCTTGTAAAGTATGCATCAAGCCCAACAAGGATTAAACCCTAGGTTTATTATCAAGACAGATTATTATTACTCCCGTTTGATATCAAGATGTATGTGGTGTCTTCGTAATCTTCAAGCTCCACAACTCTAGTGTCCAACAAAGTGTTGTACGAGCGGTGTGTTGGTGTATGCGTCTGCAACATTACTAAAAAAAGGACAGAGGACACACTCTTGTATACACAACAATCTATTGTTACCCAATTTTTTTAATATTCAATCACCATGCCAGATAGGCAAGGAGTGTCCACCTCAAGATCCGCAGGGCCAAGGTGTTCCTACCACGTGTTACATGGGACCCACCTCATATGGATAATGAGAGCCACCGTGGCGCCAAGGCCAGCCAATGGAATCCAAGCAAGCCTCACCCTATCCACACGCACACCACAACCCAATTTCCCTCCACAACACTCACCTCCCACGATAAAAAACAAAACCATCACCGCACCCCCTCACATTGATGCCAATCAAACACACTCCACACACACACCAAATTAATCAAGAAACCTCAACAGGACCATGGCAGGTGTGAACTCCAGTGTGGTCGGCCTCAAGCCCGCCGCGGCGGTGCCGCAGTCTGCCAACGCCTCGGCCCCGGCGGCAAAGCGCGTGCAGGTCGCCCCGTCCAAGGACCGGCGATCGGCGCTTCTCGGCCTAGCGGCAGTCTTCGCCGTCACGGCTGCCGGCTCCGCAAATGCCAGCGTCTTCGACGAGTACCTCGAGAAGAGCAAGCTCAACAAGGCGTGTTCTCTTTCCTCCCGTCACCGATTGCCATTTTCTTGGCAACAAAGTGAAGGCCATTCTCACCGGAGTTTCACTAACCTTCTGATATTTGGCGTGTGATCAGGAGCTGAACGACAAGAAGAGGGCGGCCACCAGCGGCGCCAACTTCGCACGCGCTTACACCGTGCAGTTCGGCAGCTGCAAGTTCCCCTACAACTTCACCGGCTGCCAGGACCTCGCCAAGCAGAAGGTAACTCGTATTTCAGATCAGATCAGATCGTCATCACCAAAACTCTCTGTCACCCGGCGGATTCTGATTACTGATCGTGTCTTGTGTGGTTGCAGAAAGTCCCGTTCATCTCCGACGACCTCGAGATCGAGTGCGAGGGGAAGGAGAAGTTCAAGTGCGGATCCAACGTCTTCTGGAAATGGTGAAGCTGAACGACTGGGCAGGGAATATGGCGAGTGCTGATGTGATGTGTGTATCTCAGTGCGTGTACCTAGATGTTCAAACTGCAGAAGTATTTCGGGTGTAAAACTATTGTCATTGTATTTTCACAAACAAGTGGGAATTCTGTTTTCACTTGGATATATGTGTCTGTTGGCACAGCACGCACACAAACATTCTTCGGCAATCTAACCGCGGTATGTGCCCCACTTAGTCTTACTGTACCGTGGGACCATTCGTATGGAGCGTACGTTCTTTTTTAAGTGGTTCAGACTGTTTTCTTTTGGAAATTCAGCTGGGGACTTACCTCAAGTTGAACTGCAAGCATCCGGTTCTTTTTTCCTTCTTTCTTTACTTGAAAAATATCATTATCAATTTTCTGAACATGGAGGGCTTGGATACCGTTAATTTCCAAAGTGGCGGTTACATATTACAGAGACATCTGGAAGAAAAAAAAAATAGAAGGACAGTCCCTGACCTTTACAAATAAGGCCCTGAAAAAAACGCAATCATGTCGTCCTTCGCCACATATGAGGGAGAGAGAGCTCCATGGCCATCTTGACCGGCGCCGGAGACTACACCGCTTAGCTCAAAGATGATGAGGAGCGCCTGTAAACCGAACGGGGGAGAGATGTTTGGGGGGAAGCAACACACGTATAACGACTTGGGGTTCCGGTATTGATATTAGGCTCGGGGCCAATTAGGGTTAGTTAAGGTTACAAGACTTGTACACTAAGTATATACAAATCGACTAACACCCCCCGCAGTCACAGCAGGAGGTTCTTGGACGTAGAGACTGGACCGAAAGTCGGGGAACAGCTGACTCGGTAGTCCCTTGGTCATCACATCGGCGAACTGGAGAGAGGTCGGCATGTGAAGAACGCGGACTTTTCCTAGAAAAACCTTCTCTGGAACAAAAATGAATATCTATCTCGATGTGCTTGGTTTGACGATGTTGAACCGGATTGGTAGACATGTAGATCGCGGACACATTGCCACAGTAGACAAGTGTGGCAGAGCTGAGTGGTCTATGAAGCTCCTTAAGAAGCTGACGTAGCCAGCAGCACTCGGCAACAACATGGGCCACAACAGGGTACTCAGTTTCAGCACTGGAGCGAGACTGTAGTTTGTCGCTTGGAAGACCAAGAGATCAAGTTGTCTCCATAGTAGACATAGTACCCGGATGTGGAGCGACGGGAGTCCGAATAGCTAGCCCAATCAGCATCACACTAGGCTGCCAGTCGACGAAGAGGACCCGAGATGGAGACCAAACTCCAGTGTTCCTGAAGGTAACAGAGGACACGCTTGATGAAGAGCAAGATGAGGTTTGCGAGGAGCATGCATGTGAAGATATATTTGCTGGTCAACATACTGAATATCCGGTCATGTCAATGTGAGATACTGAAGAGCACCAGCAAGACTCCTGTACTCAGTAGCATTAGAAACGAGCTTACCATCTGTGTCAGAAAGCTGGGTCTGAGTATCAATGGGTGTCGAGGAAGAGTGATACTCAGCCATGCCGACATGCTAAAGAAGATCAGCGGCATACTGTCATTGGGAGAGGAACATGCCTTCCGAAGATTCATTGGGCTGGCACTTCATAGAAATTCATAACCGCCATTGTACGATACGAAAGACCCAAATCCGGGGTTTCTACTTTTTTTCGAAAAGGAGGCAAAGCCCCAGCCTCTGCATCGATTGATGCATACGACTTTCTTTATTATTTTATTCAACAAAGGTCTGATAAAGACCATACATCAATAAACCCGAAGCCACCATACAACACCTACAGATCAGACAATGAGTGAAGATCACACTAACAGGGCCTTGTGCCCTGATCACATGAAAGCCCCCATCAACTAGTAGCCAGGAACATCACATACCCCGAGACACCCTCTAGGAGAAACGAGAGCGCTCATCCGGTCTAGAAGACTATCAGCGAGCACCTCGTGCACACGCTATAGAAGTCGTCACCGCCATCAAACCATCGAGCAACCTTCAGGATAAATCTCCGCACGATCTTTGTCATTCCTACCATCGACGCCACCACGACGCCAGACAGCACCTCCCATCCTGCGCGCGTCCATCATCACGCATCCACCGCCGAGACCCTGATGCGCCATGCCGTCGGGTCTCACCGGAATCCATGCGCTAGAAACAAAACCTCTCCTCCTCAAAAACATCCACTGGTCCCTCGGAACAATGCACACCTCCAAGATTGATGCCCCCAAGGGGTAAATGATGTAGGAGCGCCATCATCATCCGATCACTGAGGATCTAGAGTTTCCCCCAGAGGTAACGAACATAGCTAAGAGATTCACCTTCAATGATGCCTTCAACAATGCATAAGACGTCGACATCACCGGTTCAGACCAACGGCCGGAACCTAAGGTTTTCACCCGGATCTGCCACACCAAAACTCCATCGTGTAGCCTGCGCATCAGACCGACCACCGTTAGAGGCACCTCCGGCGAAGGAGGATGCCACCACCTCCCTGCCCGAGTTCCTCATGCTGCAAACAAAGCTGAGGAGCAACCAGGGGTTGATGTGAGACAGCGAAAAATAGTAGGTCATGGCCCGTCTGAGCCCATCTGGGTCTGGCCCTAACCGCCGCCACCTCGCTGCTCAACACCGGCCGCCCACACGCCGTGCTCCTGCCCACTGTCATCCGTGCCAATGCCACGGGGAAGAGGCCAGGCGGGTGCCGCCGCTGGAACTTGTCCCGCAGCCGAGGAGAATCCAATGCCGCCGCCGCGCTACCAGGGCTTTGCCCGGCGATGACTCAGGCGGCGGCGGGAGGGGGGAGGAGCACATGAAGGGCTAGGTGAGCCACCGGTGGCCACCCAAACACGGCGTAGGCGCCACCGTGCGGGGCGAGAGGAGGGGTTGAAGCAACCGAAGAGATGAGATGATGACTATTAACAACACGTGCTTCCAACAAGGTAGTGGCACATAGACTTGCCATTATCCGCCATGATCGAAGTTGAATCTGGTTTTCACTGGCATTCCACCTCTCCAATCTCACAGCTGACTAGATTGCTAGCTTGCCACCGCCATCAACCGCCCACAGGAAGACGACGTCCACCGCCACCACTCGCCTGACCTTGCCGCCCAAGCACGTGCCGATGACCGCTGACAATCACAAAAGTACACCACCCGAGACCCATGATGTTACCGCAAGACTGCCCCGCTATCGTTGTCGGCTGCATGGGCTTCCCTAGACACTGTCCTCCTAGCGATGTAGGAGAGGAGGGAGACACGGCAGTGCTAGGATTTGGATGCTAGGGCTGCCCCTATGTCACCCTAGGTGGGAGAGAGGGGTCTCACAAGAGTACATGTCTTTTATCTGTTAGTTATGTAGATTATTGTGTCATACTATTGTTACCCATGTTCATGTGGCAAATGGTTTATGAACTATATGTTTTCATAGCCTCATACCATTGACAAGAATATGGTGAGATCAATGAGCCTTTTGGACAAAGTGTTTTGTATCTCTTTGTACTAGTGAGTCAACTAAACATGGCCATTTTCTACGACTACCTCCTAGCCATAATATAGTGTATATAAGTTCCTTGAAAAGTCAAATGTCATCTAATTTTACCAATTTCATCAAAAAAATTATATATATGTATACTATCAAATATATATAATAAGAAAATATCCTTCATGATGAATACAATGGTGTTGGTTTTGATATTTTAGTTGTTCTTATTTTCTCCTACATACATGGTAAAATTTCATGTTGGTTGACTTTTTGAAACCTTATATGCACTACATTTTGGTAAGGAGGGAATACTACCAGCATGTGTTCAAATATATTCTATAGCATATGCAATATCCTACACACACATCTTATACTCCCTCTGTTCCTTGATACAAGCATATAGTTTTTTCAGTAAAATTCAAAATATAGGATTCTAGGCAAATTTACCGCTTATGCAACTCCTAGATTTATGGGATTTATTAAGGTACTCAACAAAGATATTTGATCAGGAGAGAGAGGATCTGGACTTTCCTTATTATCCTCTACTTTCACGTCTAAAACCAATGTGAATTAACTTCCTAGCATGTGCGGTAATATTCGTGCGAAAAACTATATGGCGTATGTTGTCGGTGTTCTGGATACCGAGGTATCCCGGTCCACCTGCTCGTGGGCCACTTCAACGGCCCAGCTTTGGCCTAGGAGCAAAATGAAGACCGAAGCCCAGCAAGGAAGACCGTCATGAGGAGGCGCCTCACGAGGAGAACGACGACAAAACTGTTAAGGACCAGAAGACCTCCTCGCGAGGTGTTCCTCATGAGGAGAGGGACCAGATCTGCGCCAGCTCAGCACAATCTTGTGTTGAGCGAGAAGATAAGATCAGAAGATGGCGTACCGTCTACGCTACCCCGACAAGGGTCGACCAGCCTCTGCCGTGCCTGCATACAGTTGTGCGATGGTTGTTGACACCCCCCTAAAAATAGGGTGGACGGTGCAGGGCGCCAGAGGAGGACGTCAGCCTTCCTCCACCCACTCCCGTGGACCGGCGCCACTGCTCTACGAAGACAAAGTCCACCGAAGACTGAAGACAATAGCTGTCCTGCTCCTTGGCCGTATTGTGGCAACCCCTTCCCCAAGTTGATGAGGGGAAGGAGGACCTCGTCGCTATAAAAGGAGGGGAGGCTGCCCCTTAGAAGGGATCCCCAATTCTGAGCTCCTGGCTAGGCTAAGTTGGTTCTTCTACCTCCGGCTAGCTAGTGCTCTGTAACCAAGACCTTGTACTCCTCACGAGGTATCACGTCATAATACAAGAAAGCAGGAAGTAGGGGCTTTACCTCACCACGAGGGCCCGGAACCTGGGTAAAACTCGGTGTCCCTCTCTGTCGTGCATCGTGCTCTCCGGCGTCTTGAGTCTTCCATCACCGTGTTTCGTTGCGATCTAGATCTCACGCGTACAGCCCCCTGCGTTCGAATCTTTGGGTCCTTCGTGTGGTACCCCGTGTTCTTGCGACACGAAATCCACCGACATTTGATGCGCCAGGTAGGGGGCTATGGTGTGTTTCTTCTAGATCTGCTTTGCCATGGCCGACGCCAACGCAAGGCTCGAGCGTCTTCAACTCCGCAACGCTGTTCGAGGAAATACCGAGCCCATCATCCGTCGCCAACATATCTCGGTCGAGGAGGAAGAGAAGGAAGATCTCGAGTCCTCCTACATCCCGTCCAGGCATACAGAGCCTTCGCTCTCCTTCACCGCCACCGCTACTTCTCGCGCTCGTTCTGGGAGTTAGCTGACTCCTGCGCAGGCTCTCGCCATGGCGCAGGAGTTGCTGCACTATCAACCCACTGTGGACGGGCGTGAGGGGTGGCGCGCTCGAATTGCCGAGCTTGTCGCCATCGCCAATGAAGACCCAGCCTTGGGAGGTGCCCAGGGTGCGGGGAACCAGATCCGGCGGCAGGGCACCACGCCCCGGGCGCCGGGGATGGAAAGGCCGCTCGGGCCAAGAAGGTAGTTTCCCGTGCAGCATCTTCGCCGCGCGGGGAGCCTAGTTGCCAAATCGTCCAACGCGCTTCGGAAGACGCACGCATCTCACTCGAGCGCCGCCGCGAAAATCATGACTGTGCCATCAACGACATCAGCGTAGCTGGCAAGAACGTCAAGGTCATCGGGGAGCCCGTCTACAACCCCGGGTGCCTTGCTCTCACTCGCCAGCAATGCTACATGGTCTGGCCTGACAAGTTCAGGCCGGACATCGGTGCATGTTATGATGGGACCTCCAACCCCGTCGAGTTCATCCAGCTCTACGTGTCGCCATTCAGGCCACACGTGGAGATCAGCGTGTGATGGCCAATTGGTTTCCCATGGACCTCAAGGATGCGCTGGGAACTTGGCTCATGAACCTTCCGCACAAAATCTATGACTTCATGGAAGGATCGGTGCCGCCAGTTCGTCGCTAACTTCATGCCCACGTACGAGCGCCCCGCCACAAAGAACAATCTCAAGGCGGTGCATCAGTACAAGGGGGAAACGCTTCGCCAATACATCCAGCGCTTCCGCCAGATGAGGAACAAGATCCCGCGGATTTCCAATGAGGATGTCATCTCCACATTCTCCACGGGCATCGCCGACATCAAGATGAAGGAAAAGCTGTCTGTGAATGATGTGCTGACCTCCGTGGTCAGGCTCTTCGAGATCGCAGATAGATGCGCCAAGCCGAGGAGGGGAGGCTCTTCGTGCACAACCTGCCGGAGGCGCTTCCCCCAAAAGCCAAGCCAAAAGACCCCAAGCGTAAGGAGGCTGCTGCCCTTGCGGCGGAGCCCGATCATAAGCAACGCCGCGGGGACTGCTCCAAACATGATAAAGGTGGACGACGCCGCTACTGCATCCTCCACAAGAAGGACACCCACAATACCGATGATTGTTGGGTAGTCCGCAAATTCCATGAAGAGAATGGAGTCACCAAGCATCGTGGGAGTAGCCGTAGCTACGGCAAGAGTGGATCACGTGGTGACCGCCGCTCCGACGACCGGGACGAAGGTCGCCGCTCCGACGGTCCATCATGTGCAGACCCCGAGCCACTGCCGCTGCCTCCACCGACAAGTGATCATCGAGAAGAGAACCAGGGGGGCTATTAAGAGCCGCGAGGCTTCGCCACCTGCCTCCTGGGTGGAGCCCAAGCTCCTTTATCTAATAGTCACTTCAAGCAGCTGTCGTGAGAGATCGCGGCGGCACAATCAAGCGTAAATAGCCCCAGGCTGAGGTGGTCTTCCAACAAGATTGGCTTCGACAAGGACGATCATCTGATTTCCACCAGGGGCGTTGGCACAATTCCCCTCTTGTGCATGTCCACTATCAACAACAACGCCGTCAACCGCACTCTCATCGACGGAGGGGCGGGCCTCAACATCATCTCTATCGAAGTCTTTGAGAAGATGCAAGTGCCATATCATCGGCTCATGCCAACTCGGCCATACTTTGGAGTAACAGAGGGTTCTACAACGCCAATCGGGCAGGTCTGCCTGCCCGTCACCTTTGGCACCTGGGACAACTACAGGACGGAAACCTCGACTTCAACGTCGCTTACATCGTGCTGCCTTACAACGCCATCCTGGGCTACCCAGCCTTGGCGAGGTTCATGATGGCAACGCACCACGGCTTCAACATCCTCAAGATTCCTAGCGCCAACTGCACGATCACCGTGTGCTGCAATGAGAAGGATGCTCTTTGCTCTGTAGAGCACGTCTACCGTGAGGCTGCCACCATGTTCCCCACTGATGAGGATCTGCTGGAACACTCAGGTGACCTCACGAGGAAAAGGCAGCTCGTGTCACAGGAGTGAGCTGCCGCCAAGAAAGCTTCTGTCGAGCCCTTTCTGCCAAGCTTGTCAGGGAAGAAGCTTGCCGCATCTACGTCATCCATGCCAAGCGAGGACCTTGTCCATCCGATGCTAGACATGAGCATTGGGGAGGCTGCAGTACCCTCAGGAAGGAGGCCCCAGTTCACCCAAGAGTGTTCTGCTACAAAGAAGGTCCCGCTTCAGGCTGGGGGCTGCGAGAACTTCGTCACCATCGGGGCAGGGATTTCCCCCAAATAGGAAAGCGCGCTCATCACCTTCCTGCGGGCAAACTCTGACATGTTCGCTTGGACACCGTCAGATATGCCTGGTGTCCCCAGGGAGGTGATCGAGCACCACTTAGCTGTGTGCCCTCAGGCACACCCAGTGAAGCAGAAGACAAGGAAGCAAGCGCAAGAGAAACAAGACTTCATCGTCCAAGAAATTGAGAAGCTGAAGAAGGCCAAGTTGATACGCGAGGTAGCTCACCCCACATGGATTGCTAATCCGGTGGTCGTGCAAAAAGCTAATGGCAGTGGGCGCCTCTGCGTGGACTTTACTAGCCTCAACAAGGCCTGCCCCAAGGATCCTTACCCGCTCCCAAGGATAGATCAGATCGTCAACTCCACTGCAGGTTGTGACCTCCTTTGCTTCTTGGATGCATTCTCCAGCTATCATCAGATCAAAATGGCGAAGGAGGATGAGGAAAAGACTGCCTTTATCACACCTTGTGGGGTGTACTGCTACGTCTGCATGCCCTTCGGCCTGAAGAACGCGGGAGCAACTTTCCAGAGGCTCATGCGTAAGGCCTTGGGGGCTCAGATGGGAAGGAATGCGGAAGCCTACGTTGACAACATCGTTGTCAAGACCCGTGAGGGTCGTACCTTCATCGAAGACTTGGAAGAAACATTCTCCAACCTAAGAAAGGTAAACATCAACCCCGCCAAGTGCACCTTTGGCGTACCATCGGGCAAGTTGTTGGGATTCCTCGTGTCACATTGCGGGATAGAGGCGAACCCCGACATGGTCAAGGCCATCGAAGAAATGCGTCCTCCGTGCAAACTTAAAGAGATGCAACGCCTCGCAGGATGCATGGCGGCCCTGGGGCGCTTCATTGCGAGGAGCGGAGAAAAGGCCCTGCCTTTCTTCAAGCTCATGAAGCGCACTAGAAAATTCGAGTGGACTCTAGAAGCTGACAAGGCCTTCTCCGAGCTGAAGAGATACCTCACGAGCCCGCCGATCATGGTCGCCCCAACATTCCGCGAGCCCTTGCTGCTCTACATCGCGGTGACCCCAAGAACTTCAAGCGCCATCCTCATCGCAGAGCGGGATGCTCAAGTAATCGCCAAAGAGGAGGTCGATCCTCCATGCCCGAGGGCTCCTCCTGAGGAGGAGGCTATGATCTCCGCTTCCCCTCACGAGGAGCCACCTGCTACACCTTCGCCGACCGAGCTGTTCCCTCAAAGCGATGCTCCTGAGCTTCATGAGGAGGAGACTCCCGAAGGCACGACTAAAGTGCAAAAGCCCGTATACTTCGTCAGTACCATACTGCGCGACGCGCGGGAGCGTTACACTATGCAGCAGAAGCTGCTCTACACCCTGCTGATCACTTCAAGGAAACTACGTCACTACTTCCAAGGCCACCCGATCAAGGTGGTCACTGATCAGCCCTAGGAGACAATCCTACGCAACCCAAACGTCACCGGGAGGGTGGCAGAATGGGCTGTGGAGCTTCAGCCATTCGAGATCTCCTTTGAAACTACCAAGGTAATCAAGAACAAATCTTTAGCTGAGTTCACCGCCGAGTGGACTGATCCATTCGTCGATGAGCCTCCCGAGGTGGAATCTACGCTTCCCGGAGAGGAGGCCCCAGGTCTTTGGGTCATGCACTTCGACAGTGCCTTCAACCTTCCTGGCGCGAGGGCTGGGGCCGTCCTCACCTCTCCATCTGGGGAAAAGCTCTTCTACGCCATTTAGCTTTGTTTCAAGCCAGAGCACAAGGTCTCCAACAACATCGTGGAATACGAAGGACTCCTCGCCGGCCTAAGGGTTGCGAGCGCTTTGGGCATCAAACGCCTCATCGTCAAGGGAGATTCGCAGTTGGTCGTGAACTTCTCCAACAAGAGCTACACTCCAAAGGATGAGCATATGGCGGCTTATCTCGAAGAGCATCGAAAGATGGAGAAGCACTTCCAAGGACTGGAATTAAAACACATCCCTGAGGGGAGAACGTGGAGGCAGACGAAATCGCCAAGCGCGCTACTCATCGCCTAGCGCAGCCAGCCGGAGTCTCCGAGGAGCGCCTCTTCAAGCCATCTTCTTCTCCACCGTCAACGGGCAAGATTCCGCCTACTTTGCCACCGCCACTGGAGCAGGGGGCTTCGGACTGCGGGCCATATTCGGGCGACCGTGTTCTCCTAGCACTAGCAAGGCAGGAGAGAGTGGATTGGATCCTCGAGCTCAAGGCCTTCCTCGTCAGCGGCAAGCTTCCCGAGGAGGAATCGGAGGCTGAAAGAATAGTGCGCTAGGCCTCTGGATAATGCATCAAAGATGGTGACTTGTACCGGTGTCGCCCCAATGGCGTCGCTCTGAAATGCATCTCGACTCACCAAGGCCAAGAACTCCTCAGGGACATCCACGCCGGCGAATGTGGGCATCATGCTTCCGCTACTACCCTCTCCAGGAAAGCATATCGCAGCGGCTTCTACTATCCTTGGCGCTCTGGGACGCAGCTGAAATGATCAAGAGGTGCGAGGCGTGCCAATTCCACGCCAAGCAAATTCATCAACCAGCGCAGGAGCTACAGACCATCCCGCTCACTTGGCCCTTTGCCGTTTGGGGGTTGAACATTCTAGGTCTGTTCTCTCGAACGCAAGGGGGCTACCGCTACCTCAACATCGCCATCGACAAGTTTACCAAGTGGGCGGAGGTGGAGCCGGTGTGCACTATCCCGGCCAGGTCTGCAGTCAAGTTCATCCGTGGGCTGGTATGCCATTTTGGTGTGCCTAACCGCATCATTGATATGTCTCAAACGTATCTATAATTTTTGATGCTCCATGCTTGTTTATACACCATTTGCTTTGTATTTTGTTACACTTCATGGCATTTTTATGCATTTTCCAGAACTAACCTACTAATGAGATGCCACAGTGCCAGTTCCCTGTTTCTGCTATTTTTGTGTTTCAGAAAAGCTACACAGGAAATATTCTCAGAATTGGACAAAACAAAAGCCAAAATTCCTATTTTTCCCGAAGCATCACGGAGTCCAAAGCAGAGACGGAGGAGCACCAGGGGCTAGGCGCACCATAGGGTGGCGCGGCCCAGCCCCTAGCCGTGCCACCAGGTGGTGTGGCCGCCTAGCCCACCTTCTGACGCCGCCCTTCCGCCTATATATTCCCCTCAACAGGAAAACCTAAAAGACCTGATCAATTTTCCTCAAAACTTACTGCAAGCCGCCACTGTCGCCGACCGAGATCGGGAGGGTCCAGAAGCTCTTCCCGGCACCCTGCCGCAGAGGGGAAGGAGAGTGATGAGATGAGATGAAGTATGGACAAAAGCTCAAGCTTGGGGATGCCCATGTCACCCCAAGAAATATCCAAGAGGTACAAGCGTCAAAGCTTGGGGATGCCCCCGAGGCACCCCTTCTTCATCGGCAAAAATCAGGTCACCTTTCAAGACACTATATTTTTATTGCTTCATGTACTATGCGTTTTTCTTGGAGCATCTTTACTTTCGCTTTAAGTTTTCTTTTGTTTTATTTGATGCAATAAATGGTTGGACCCCAACAAATTTCTTTTGGAGAAGACACACTCTGTTTTTCATTGCCAAGAACACTCTAGTTTTCACTCTTATCATTCAACGAGTGTTCTCTTTTTCTAGAACTGCGTTTAGCTTTTGTTTTTCCCCTTGATTTTTGTTCAGATCTTGTTATATATTTGTATCAAGGTGTATTTAGACCACTAGTCTATGTTGGTTTTCATAAAAAAAGAGTTGTTTCAAAAAGGTTTGAATGGTGTTGGAAAAGAGAAAAAAGTTTCATGACTATAGTGGTACATATGGGAGTTTGTTTAGACTGCGGCTTAGACTTTTGCATGTCATGCTTGATGTCTTTTTGATAGTATGCTTAGTAGTTTTTTCTATGGCATGACTTGTCTCAAATGACTGAGATTGCTTAATAAGCCTTTGAAAAAATCATGCGTTGTTTTTATTATATGGGAGCATGTTATTGTGTTTTTCTCCTTCGATGCTTTATTTGGGTTGACTTGGCGCATGATTACATCATGTTTGACTTTAAAAAGTCGCCATATAGCCTCTATGATCATTTGGTTTTTGATTTGTGATACCACTTTATGCTTCGGTTAATGATGTTTTGTCGCTATGCATGATTATGGCCGTTATTGCTCTCTTCGTTAGTTGCTCCCAGTCTTTTGTTAGCCTTCATTTTGTACTGAGAGGGAATACTTCTGGTGCATCCAACTCCCAAAAACCAAGTTTATTCCAATGTGTCCACCATACATACCTATTAGCAATTTGCTATTCCAAGTACATTCGACTTGCTTTTATCTATCCTTCAAATTAAACTTTTTGGTGTTATATAAAAATTAGTCAGTAAAGCTCTCACGAACCTAACTGCACACTTTACTTTTCTCGCTTTTAATAATTTTGACCATTGTGGCTCTCTTATGTTGATGTTATGCTTGCAAGTTGTAAGTTGGAAATTAGCCCAACCATGCCGTCATGGGGCAAGCTTTTAACATTGCACTTTCTTTCATTTAGTTGATATCATAATATTTTGTTTATGGATACTCGCGATGTGAAATAAGTTGGAAACTTGTGAGCTCATAGAGCTTGTATATGTGTTAGAGAAATGCCTAGGCCGCTAATCTAAGCCATGCATCATTCATGGTGGAAATTTATAGCATGCTCATAGTGGACATTCGATGACGCATCTCACAATAAAAAGCTATACCAATGGTAAATAAAAGAGATGCCGAGGTGTTTATTGTCTGTTTGTCTTGTCATTTTGATGTGGGCTTGTTCCATATTATCGGGCAAGAGGTACCTCGTTGGCGTTCTCGATGATACATGTATGCTTACAATGACAAGAATTTGCTTGGGACCTAATAAGTCGAGTAGCATGAGGTTTGGGTATTCGTACTTCACAGGACACGAGATTTTCAACTTATGATTTGTTAAGCATATGCTTCATAATTGTATTCGCATTAACCTTAACCACTCAAGATGCCTATGATGGGGCAATGAGAGCTCAAAGCTACTAAGTATCATAATTTTTGGAGGTTTATAAAACATGCATTCCCTGCTTCCCTCTGCGAAGGGCCTTTCTTTTACTTTTATGTTGAGTCTCCACCTTCTACCTTTATGCACCGTCTAAGAGAGCATAGTAGTCATTCTGAGTTTAATGTGCATAGTCCCAAAATTTATCATTGATTGATTCATGATTATGGTTTTGCTTGTTCTTAAATTATTTGTATCTAGTGGCCCTCTTAAACTTGAAGGTGTCCTATGCATTTATGTTTTGCTATTCCATGAAGGACAATCTGAAAACCACTTTGCTATGTTTTTCTACATGATTGAGACACACACTTGACTTTTAATGCTTCATTATTCATGATCTTTTGTTTGTGTTACTTTTCATGTTATAACATGGTTGCTAAGTTTTTTTGTCAAGATTATGTCTCTTATGCCCATGTTTTAAGTACTTTGATCTCAGTACTCAATGCTTTACATCGTTGATCAAGATTATGATGGTGCATGTCACCTAAAAAATTATTGTTTTGTTATCACTTACCTACTCGAGGACGAGCAGGAGTTAAGCTTGGGGATGCTTGATACGTCTCAAACGTATCTATAATTTTTGATGCTCCATGCTTGTTTATACACCATTTGCTTTGTGTTTTGTTACACTTTCTGGCGTTTTTATATATTTTCCAGAACTAACCTGCTAATGAGATGCCACAGTGCTAGTTCCCTATTTCTGCTATTTTTGTGTTTCAGAAAAGCTACACAGGAAATATTCTCGAAATTGGACGAAACAAAAGCCAAAAATCCTATTTTTTTCGAAGCGTCACGGAGTCCAAAGCTGAGACGGAGGAGCACCAGGGGCTAGGCACAGCATAGGGTGGCGCGGCCTAGCCCCTGGCCGCACCACCAGGTGGTGTGGCCGCCTGGCCCACCTTCTGACGCCGCCCTTCCACCTATATATTCCCCTCGACGGGAAAAACCTAAAAGACCCGATCAATTTTCCTTGAAACATACTGCAAGCCGCCGCCATCGCCGATGCGAGATCGGGAGGGTCTAGAAGCTCTTCCCGGCATCCTGCCGGAGAGGGGAATCACCACGGGAGGCCTTCTTCATCACCATGCCTGCCTCCGGAGTGATGTGTGAGTAGTCTACCTTGGACTACGGGTCCATAGCAGTAGCTAGATGGTTGTCATCTCCTCCATGTGCTTCATGTTTAGATCTTGTGAGCTGCCTATCATGATCAAGATCATCGTTGTGCAATTCTATGTTTGTTGGGATCTGATGAATATTGATACTATGTCAAGTTGATGTGCTGAATTATTATCTTTATGTTATCTCTATGTTGTTTATGATCATGCATGCTCTCCGTTGCTAGTAGATATCTTGGCCGAGTAGATGCTAGTGACTCCAAGAGGGAGTATTTATGCTCGATAGTGGGTTCATGCCTCTAGTAATCTGGGGGAGTGATAGAAACCTCTAAGGTTGTAGATGTGTTGTTGCCACTAGGGAGAAAACAACAATCTTGTGTTCAAGGACATTTGCATTGTTTTCATTACGCACTTTGCTTAAGGCGATAATCTGTTGCTTGCAACTTAATACTCAATGGTTGCTCGGACGACATCCGAAGGGTGGATTATTAGTCATAGATGAAGTTGGATTATGGTCTATGTATTTTGTCGTAATGCCCATAGTGAATCTCATAGTGATCCTCATGACATTTGTATGCTAGTTTTATGATACGTCTCAAACTTATCTATAATTTTTGATGCTCCATGCTTGTTTTTACACCATTTGCTTAGTGTTTCGTTACACTTCGTGGCACTTTTATGCATTTTTCGAAACTAACCTATTAACAAGTCGCCACAGTGCCAGTTCCCTGTTTTCTGCTGTTTTTGTGTTTCAGAAAAGTTGCATAGGAAATATTCTCAGAATTGGACGAAACCAAAGCCAGTCGCCCAGAATTTCACCGAAGCTTCCAGAGAAACGAAGAGGAGACGGAGTGGGGCCATGAGGGCCCCACACAATAGGGCGGCACGGCCTGGCCCCTGGCCGCACCCCCTACGTGTGAGGTCGCCTTGATCCACTCTTGACGATGCCCCTTCGCCTATAAAGACCCCCGACGGGATAACCTAAAGACCCGATCACTTTTCTAGAACACATCGCGATCCGCCGCCGCCATCGACCTGAAGATCGGGAGGGTCCAGCAGCTCTTCCCGACACCCTACCAGAGAGGGGAATCGCCACCGGAAGTCTTCTTCATTGCCATGCTTGCCTCCGGCGCGATGAGTGAGTAGTCTACCTAGGACTATGGGTCCATAGCAGTAGCTAGATGGTTGTCTTCTCCACCATGTGCTTCATGTTTAGATCTCATGAGCTGCCTTACATGATTGAGATCACCGTTATGTAATTCTATATGTTTGGTTTGTTGGGATCCGATGAATATTGGTGTTATGATTGAGTTGATATACTGAAATTTATCTTATGTTATCTCTATGTTGTTTATGATCTTGCATGCTCTCCGTTGTTAGTAGCTATCTTGGTCGAGTAGTTGCTAGTGACTCCAAGAGGGGGTATTTATGCTCGATAGTGGGTTTATGCCTCTATTTAATCTGGGGGAGTGACAGAAACCTCTATGGTTGTAGATGTGCTGTTGCTACTAGGGGGAAAACAACATTCATATGCTCGAGGGCATATGCTTTGTTTACATTACACACTTTGCTTAATGCAATTATCTGTTGTTCGCAACTTAATACTTGTGGAGTTCTCGGATTGATTCGCCACAAGTGGATTATTAGTCATAGATGCAGTTGGATGGCGGTCTATGTATCTTGTTGTAATGCCCAGAGTAAATCTCATAGTGATCCTCTCATCATATGCATGTTGTCTTTATTCTATCAATTGCCCAACTGTAATTTGTTTACCCAACATGTGTTATTTTATCTTATAGAGAGACACCACTAGTGAACTGTGGACCCCGGTCCTATTTCCATTATATTGCTATCACCTGTTTACTTTACTCGCACTGTTTACTTTACTCACATACTATTACTGTTTTCCACTCGATACGCTCATTCCTTTGTTTACAGCAAACCGGTGAGATTGACAACCTCATCGTAAGTTGGGAGCAAAGTATTTGGTTGTGTTGTGTGCAGGTTCCGCGTTGCAGTTGGCAAAGCAAAGCTTGGACGAGGCGCCTTATAAATTTTCCGGAGCTATCGCAAGCTAGCAAGCATCACTTTCAGTCGTTTGGCTTCTTCCCCTTCGGATCGATAAACCTTGGTTTCTTACTGAGGGAAAACCTTGCTGCTATATTCATCATACCTTCCTCTTGGGGTTCCCAACTGGACGGTGAACATTAACCGTACCGCAAGCATCAAGAATTTTCTGGCGCCGTTGCCGGGGAGGAAAAAGAAGACTTCTGCGAGGGGAGTTTTCGCACGCACATCCTTTACTTTGTGTTAAGTTTTGCTTTACTTTATTTTTACTTGCATCGTTTTATTAAAAACCCAAAAAAAAAATTAGTATCCTTTATAGTTGTTATTTCTTTACTTTAGTTCATTATGTTGTTCCCTAAGTACATTCTAGAGGACCTCTCAGTGGTAGTGGTTCAATTATTGGGAAAGATAACATTGAGGAGTTCTTTAATCATATTAGTATGCATAAAGAAGTTGAGGAAAAGTCTTTGGCTGAGCTTGCTCCTAGTTATGAAGTTGCTTCCGCTTATTTAGTTCACATGTTAGAAGCTAGCTTTGCTAGCCTTAATCCTTTTATGCAATACATGTTCCGTAAGCTTCATGAAATTAAAGATCCTGAAAAGAAAGCTTTTATCTTGGAGACTTTGCACATAGAATTTAGAGATGTTGCCATTGAGGCTAGGAAAGTTTTTAAGAAATTCAATAAGCTTGGCTCACTTGTAGCGGTTGTTGGTACACCCAATGAAGATTTTAGAGTGCCAATACCTTATAAACTTGTAGGAATTCATGATGCTTGGGAAAAGAATTCTAGTTGGACTTGTCCTGAAAATCCTTTTGATTAAAGTAGTGTACCAAAGAGTGATCATAAAGGATCTTCAAAAACTCATTTGGACACAATTCCCTTCATTGTTGAAAAGACTCCTATAGTGGATCCTAATGCTTCTTTCATAATTACTTGATTCACACTTTCTGCGCCTAGCTCAAAGGCGTTAAAGAAAAGCACTCTTGGGAGATAACCCAATATTTTTACTTTCAATTCTTTTTCTTTTATTTGAGTCTTGGAAGTTATTACTACTGTAATGACCTCTCCTTATCCTTTTTATTTCGTTGTCGTGCCAAGAGAAGCCTCTGATTTGAGCGAGGTAAGATTTGGGGATGTTGCTGTCCTGAAACAGTTTTCGGTGCTGCACCGTAAAAATTCATGAAAATTCTCTGTATATCTTTTGGACCTGCGATTTCTTGTGCATATGCCCCAGGTTATATCCAAACTTTCATTAGTTGAACACTTTTTGATTTGAGCAACAGAAAACCCTCTAAAAATTTGACCTTTGTCAGCTGTTCTGTTTTGACAGATTTCTACCAATATTTGTGTTTGCCGCTTTATCGCTTTCTTTTTTAGTTCTTTTGATCACGGAACTTTTGGGGAAGTTGCTACAGTATTATATGCTTTATATGTGGTGGTTTTGAGTTGAAACCTGAAGCAAAAAGGGTTGATTCTATGTTATGCTTACACTAATGCTGCTAATAGATTTGTGTTTAGTTTTGTATGAAGGAAGTTTTCAAGTGTAGGGATCGAAGAGTGATGAGATGAGTTGAAGAATGGACAAAAGCTCAAACTTGGGGATGCCCATGCATCACCCCAAGAAATATCCAAGAAGTACAAGCGTCAAAGCTTGGGGATGCCCCCGAGGCACCCCTTCTTCATCGGCAAAAATCAGGTCACCTTTCAAGACACTATATTTTTATTGCTTCATGCATTATGCGTTTTTCTTGGAGTGTCAGTTGTTTTAGTTTTCAGTTTAGTTTAGTTTTGTTTGCTGCAATAAATGGTTGGACCCCAACAAATTTCTTTTGGAGAAGTTGCCTTGCTTTTCATTTGCCAAGAACACTCCATTTTTTCACTCTATTCGTTTCAACGAGTGTTCTCTTTTTCTAGAACTGCGTTTAGCTTTCGATTTTCGCCTTGATTTGTGTTCAGATCTTGTTATATGTTTTCATCAAGGTGTATTTTTGCCTCTGGTCTATATTGGTTTTCATCAAAAGAGGTGTTTATAAAAACTTTGAATGGTGTTGGAAAAGAGAAAAAGCTTTATGCAAAAAAGTGGTACAAGAAGGAGCTGGTGTAGACTGCGGCCTAGGCTTTTGCATGTCATGCTTGATGTCTATTTGATAGTATGCTTAGTGGTTTTGCTGTAGCATGACTTGTCTCAAATGACTGAGATTGCTTAATGAGCCTTTGAAAAAATCATGCGTTGTTTTTATTATTTGGAAGCATTATTTTGGTTTTCTCCTTGATGCTGTATTTGGGTTGACTTGGCGCATGCTCACACATGTTAGACTTATACAAAGTCGCCAATAGCCTCTATGATCATTTAGTTTTTGACTTTTGATGCCATCTTATGCTTCTTTTAATGTTGCTTTGTTGCTTTGCATGATTATGGCCGTTTTTGCTCTCTTAGTTGGTCGCTCCCAGTCTTTTGCTAGCCCTCGCCTTGTACTGAGTATGAGCTCTACTCGTGCATCCAACTCCTAAAAACCAAGTTGTTCCAAAGTGTCCACCATACATACCTATTAGCAATTTGCTATTCCAAAGTGCATTTGACTTGCTTTTATCTACTCTTCAAATTAAACTCTTACCAATGTTATGCGAAAATTTGTTAGTAAAGCTCTCACGAACCGGATGGCACACTTTACTTTTTCTCGTTCTTAAAAATTTGACATTGTGGTCTCTTATGTTGAGTTGTTATGCTTGCAAGTTGTAAGTTGGGAATTAGCCCAGCCATGCCGTCATGGGGCAAGCTTTCAATATTGCACTTCTTATTTGAGTTAATATCGTGATCTTTTGTTTATGGATACTCGCGGTGTGAAATGAATTGGGAATCTTGTGGGATCATGGAGTTTGTATATGTGTTAGAGAAACGCTTGGGCCGCCAATCTAAGCCATGCATAATTCATGGTGGAAATTTGCAGCATGCCCATAGTGGACATTCGACGACGCATCTCAAAATAAAAAGCTATACAAATGGTAAATAAAAGAGATGTCGAGGTGTTCATTGTCTGCTTGTCCTGTCATTTTGATGTGGGCTTGTTCCATGTCATCGGGCACAGAGGTACCCCGTTGGCGGTTCTCGATGATACGTGTATACTTACAATGACAAGAGCTTGCTTGGGACTCTAAGTAAAGTAGCATGAGGTTTGGGTACTCGTATTCACGGGACACGAGGTTTTAAACTTATGATTTGTCAAGCATATGCAGCATAAGTGTTCTCGCATTAACTTTAACCATTTAAGATGCTTATGATGGGGGCAATGAGAGCTCAAAGCCGGTAAGTACCATAATTTTTGAAGGTTTATAAAACTTGCAATCACTGCTTCCCTCTGCGAAGGGCCTTTCTTTTACTTTTATGTTGAGTCTCCACCTTCTACCTTTATGCACCATTAAGAGAGCATAGTTGTCATTCTGAGTATAATGTGCATTGTCCCAAAGTTTTCATTGATTGATTCATATTGTTGGTTTCACTTGTTCTTAAATTATTTGTATCTAGTCGCCCTCTTAAACTTGAAGGTGTCCTATGCATTTATGTTTTGCTCTCTCATGAAGGACAAGCTGAAAACCATTTGTATGTTTTTCCTTATGATTTGAACACACGTTTCACTTTCATTGTTTCATTTTCATGATCTTTTGTTTGTGTTCATTTTCATGTTATAACATGGTTGCTAAGTTTCTTCTATCAAGATTAGACAAACAGAGATGAAAGATTACATAGATCAATCTTTCCCTGCATCTTTCCCTACACGGTCAATCATATGCCAAAACTAGAACCAAATATGTGCAAAATCAACACCTTCATCTGCACCTCCTTTCTTGACAAATCATACAACAACCTGCACCAAATTGGTTCATCAGGAAGAAGGGGATCCAGAGAGAGAGAGAGAGAGAGAGAGAGAGAGAGAGAGAGAGAGAAAGGGAGGGCAAACCTGTAAAGGAGGGAACTGCTGGCCATCGGTGCTCTTGCTTGCATACTCCATCCCGGTGGTAAACCTTCCTGCTTTTGCTGTTACAACTTCCGGTCGGCGGCCGGTTGCCATCTCGTCACCACTGCCGTGGCCGTCCGCTCGTCGCCGCCATGGTCACCCGCCTGTCGCCGCCGTCCATCGCCATTGTGGCCGCTGCCATCGCCGCCCGTCGCCGTCATGGCCACTCACCGTCACCGCCCGCTCGTGGTCGCCTGCCTGCGCTACCAGCTCGCCGCCCACACCGCCTGCGTGTCGCCTGTGCACCATCCGCCTCGCACCGCCGCCCACGCTCCGCCCACCCATGCGCTGCTCGCAGCCGCTCCTCGCAGCCGCTCCTTGTCCCCTCACCGATGGCCTGGTGGCGGCTAAGGTATGGGAGGAGAGATAGAGAGGGGATTGGGGGGAGAGATACGGGAGGGGATTGGAGGAGGCGGCTGGGGGCACGAGCGAGGATTGGGCTAGGGTTTCTGAAGGTGGGAGAGTCTTTTATATGGATGCGGTGAAAACCAACGGACGATCTGGATTGCTCTGAGAAATGATCCAACGGCATCGGCCATGGTGGAGGCAAGTGGGCTGCCAGCTGGACGCGAGGTGGAGGCAAGTAGGCTACCAGCTGGACGCAAGTGGGCGCCGGCCAGCGCAAGTGGGAGAGCGTCTCGCCCTATGACCATTGGGCCTCTCTGAACGGTGGCCCACCCGCCATTGACCTTCAAGCAAAAATGCATGGTGCAAAAAGAAATACTGTGGCGCTCAGAAAAAAAAAAGCTCAAATGGACGGCCGAGATGCTCTCGGGATGCCGATCCAACGGTCCCGAACGACTAATCGTTGTGGAAGCCCATAGGGGGGCACCAATTATACCTTTAGATGTGATTAAAAAGGCATGTAGGTTTTCCTATTCTCACCAAAGATAACCCTGCAAAGCAGAATTGGCATGGCAGTAAGGAATGTGTTTTTTGTCATCAAGATGAGACAGTACAACATTTATTCTTCCAATGCCTATTTGCAAGATCTATATGTCATCCAATTAGCTTCAACCTTATATCAGCCTACTAGTGTTGCCAATATTTTTGGGAACTGGCTAAATGGTGTTGGTTGATAGGTTTAACAAGCATATTAGGGTGGGAGCGATTGCCATTATATGGTCGCTATGGCTATGTAGGAATGATGAAGTGTTTACTAATAAAACTTCCGCTCTGCTGCAGGTTATCTACCGGTGTACTGGTACTCTCCGTTTATGGTCATCTCTATAGAAGGTGGAGCATCGAGACCTATTTTTGAAGGTCTATTCACGGTATGAGGCTACGATGAGTGACAAGGGTATAGATAATAGAGCATGTTACTTGAGTACCCCTAAGGCCCGTTAAGCTAGGCCCAAGTGTAATCATAGTCGAAGTATGAGTCCATGTCGTATATTGATATTGTAATATGTATCAGACCCGACCGGTTCCTTGAGACCTGGCAACCTATATATAGGGGCCAGGAGAGGCCGGTCAGGGACAAAATGAGAGTAAGCCAAGTTGACCACCACGTTTATTCTCGATACACGCCTTGTTTGACTGACTTTTAACTTCGAGTTCATCTGAAGCCCTACTTCCCCCGATCCTAAGTCCTTCATCTAGGACATTTGTCGAGTTAACCCTCGTCAATTGGCGCCGACCGAGAGGACTCTGGGCGTTCGAATCATGAATTCCACGGCTTTTTCGCTCTTAGCCAACAGTAGTCCAGAAGTCGACAGAAACCAGATATCCTTCAGAACCGTCGATTTTCAGCATCATCCATCAAACTTCACTCCAATATTCAAGAGCCTGGATCAAGATATGAATTTGACGACCGGAAGCCTAAACTTTCGCGTCGGATCTTTAAGTTCGATTCGCCTTTCAGATCCAGCAAAACCGGATCTGTTGGCAAGCGAAGCCAAGACAATTGCAATGTCCGAATCATCGGTGGGCTCCTCCAGCGAGGCAAAGTCGCCGGTCAGCTTTGCAACAACAGAAGTTACAGGATATAAAATCATAGAACTCGACGAAACCATGGAGAATTTCGACTTAGGGGATCAACTCGAAGACCTCATGATATGCCATGACGACGATTCAGACAAATCAATAGACACCTGGAAGATAGGACTAGAGCTTCATGAGGATAACGAAACAATCTTCTCAAGCTTCAACAACAAGTTCGACAATCGGTATCAAGTACTCGCAATTGCAGGAGACAATTCAGAAGAATTCGATGAAAACAACAATCCAGTACTCAACCCAGCAAACGTAAATAGAGGAGCAAATCACTTAGCAGAAGGAGAAACTGCAGATTCTCTGGCGAGTAGGGAAAAAGTTCGACTATCAGCCGAGGAGTGGAAGATAATCAAAACAACCATAGAACGGGGGGTGCCCATACCAACAGATGCAAGCAAAAATATGCTTTTAGGGTATCATTATTCCCTAAGACAGCAATCAAAGCAACTATCGAGAGAAAGAAGCGAAATACAAAAAAGAAAAGATTCAGCCATTGCAGCAAGCGCAGCTCTTCATAAAGCACGCAGCGACGCATCGTACACGAACAGCAGAAGGCATCATCGACATGGATCAAGGGTTGAAACCCTCGAATACTCAGAAAGGCGAAGCCTCTCCAAAAACCTTGACTCGTCCTTCCTATCGGTCGACGAGCAAGGCAATATCATACCAAATACACCAGAAGCAGCACTTGTGGTAGCAAAAACATATCAGTACACAACATGGCCAAGTCCAGGAGACCCAAGGGAACATATGCACCGGGCATCACTGCAAGGATTAAGGATGGTACACAACAAATTAACAGCAAAAGAGGAGGAGGCATATCGCAATAAAGGAACACATAAACCAAGGTCACCACGCCGTCACAATAGTCCTCGGCACCGGAGTGGTAGTCGAAGATCTAGATCACCATCACCAAGACGACATAAAAGCCCGAAGCATGGAGGAACCCGAAGGTCCAGGACTCCCACCAAGGCATATGACTATGAAGATGACAAAAAAGAGATGGGGGCGTCGTGCTTTACTCATAGAGTTCGCACCACACCAGTACCCAAGGGTTTCAAACTGCCCCATGACCAACAAAAGTATGATGGATCCTAGGAGTCGCAATCATGGCTATCAGATTACTTGTAGGCAGTAAAAAAATTAGGAGGAACAAAGGAAACAACAATGCAAAGTTTGCAATTACACCTCACCGGCGCAGCCAGGTCATGGTTGAGCAAATTAGAAAGAGGAACAATCGGAAGCTGGGAGGAACTCACAAAGCAATTTACGAGTAACTTCAAGTCAACATACAAGCGGCCAGCATCGATAGAAGAAGTCAAAGCCTGTGTACAGCAACACAATGAGACACTAAGGTCGTATATTCAAAGGTGGAGCATTATCAAGAACTCCGCAGTTGAAGTTTCAGATGAGAGAGCAATAGATACCTTCACGCTCGGGTTGCGACGAGGAAACCTAGTCGAAGACATGGGTAGGATCAAGCCAAAGATAGTATCAGATCAAATGGATATAGCAAACAGATTTGCAGATGGCGAAGATGCATGCAACAACAAGCGAACACGATCACCAGAAGACGACAGGGGAAACAGATACAGTGGCCAAAGGAGGAGATCCCGCAATTACGACAACTACGGCTCTCACAGCCAAGTAGCCGTGGGATACAAAGACAATAATTATCAAGGAGATGACCGCAAAAACTCAGGATACCACGGCTATGGAAGAGAAGACTTTGGAAATAGCAAAATGTTTCAGTCAAGGGAACCTCGAAAATACAACCCATCACCAGATGATATGCTAAATGGACCGTGCCATATACACTCCGCGTTCGTTGATGGGAAAAGAGTGTCTAGACACGCAATGAAAGATTGCAAAACATTCTTGAAACTTCAGGAGGCAGCAATTAGCAAACAAGCCGAAGCAAAGAGGCAAGGATATGAAGGGAACAGAAACAACGCACCTACAACGACTCAACAGGCAAACAATGGAGCCTCACAAGGTCAAAACCAGACAATCCAAGGACACGGCAATGATGGAGGATATATCCCGTCCAAAGGGCCCATCACAGCAATGATACAACCAGTCCCAAAGTCGAACAAAGAGGAAAAGAGTATAACTCGACAAGTGAACCTAGCAGTAACATCACCTCCAGCAACCACAGAATATTTACACTGGTCAGAGAAACCCATAGAATTCAGCAGGAATGATCACCCTATAACAGTACCTCGGCCAGGAAAGGCGCCTTTGGTACTCAAAGCTCAAATTGGGACATACGATGTTGATAGAGTATTTATGGATGTAGGAAGCGGAATAAATCTGATATACGCAAAGACACTCCGGGCAATGCACATATCATTGGAGTTTCTGAAGCCAACAGATTGTTCTTTCAACGGGATCGTACTAGGGAGTGCTAACTAACCATTAGGTCGAATAACACTCAACGTTTGCTTCGGTAATTGCCAAAACTACAGAAGAGAAAATCTCGACTTTGAAGTCATGGACTGGCCATCTCAATATCACGCGATCCTCGGTCGACCCGCATTTTCGCGATTCATGGCAGTACCTCACTATACGTACCTAGTACTCAAGATGCTAGGACCAAACAGGATTATCACAGTAAAGGGAAGCTTCGAACTCTCAGATCTATGCGACAAGGAATTCCACAAAATGGCGCAAAATTTTGGCATGATAGCCAACTATGGAGAACCCAAGGGTAAGGCATCAAGCGCGACTACAGGCGTCACAAAACAACTCGGAGAAAACCCAATAGAGCCAGAGGCAAAGAAACTATGGTGTAACAACCCAAATTTTTGAGAAATAGAAATAAATGGATTTATTAAAATACCAAATTTTGGAGACAACAAAAACTTTTATTTTAAATACAAGATTAATTTCTTGTCTTTTAAAACTTGTGAATTTGAGCATTTGCTCCCATGCTTCAAATAAAAAGAGTATGAGAAGGGTTTTAAAACAAATCCTTTGAGTCCAAATCTTGAATCGTTTAGAAAGGAAATACTTGGAATAGAGGTAAAACCTTTATTCTCGAGAAACCTATCTTTGTTTTCAAAAGAGGAGAATAAAAATATCTCATTTCAAAAATTACTATTTCTCATTTCTCGAGTTGATATTTCCAAAAATATTGGAATCAACATTTTGAAAACGTATTGTTCAAAACCTTTGAAAACCTTCCCTGATTTCTTAGCCCAACTTGAAGACCAAAATAAGACCTGTGCTTCTTAAATGATTTAATCAAAATAGTCTTTCTACATACTTAAACCTTGCATAAGTGCAGGCCAAATCCATTTGGGAAACATAGTTCCAATAAACAAAATCATCCCATCCCATGCAACAAGGAAGAAAACATAAAGAAATGAGAAGAAACACAAAACCCTGAATCGAAAAGATAAGAAAAGCTATCTTCAAAATACTATTGCCGACACCACTTTGCCCTTCTATATTAAGAAATCTTTGGACTATACCATCATGCATCTCTCCACCACCACTAAGAACAAGTTACAAAGAATCAAATACAATAAAGTTTGAAACAAAAATCAACTTGGAACCCTATTCAAATTTCTACCAAAGTTTGAATTCAAATAAGAGGTCATTCCCAACTCCATGTCATCTACAAGAAAACCAACACCTTTGGACCAAGATTAAAACCTTTTGCACTTCATATTGCATGTATGCATAGAATTGCAATATAGGTCTTTTATGATTTCATGTGGGTTTTAATTTGTTGTGCAATGTTTAGTTAATTCAAACTTAACCAATAGAAGCATTAGAGAAGAACCACAAAGATCAAAAGAACCAGAAGCAAGAGAAATAAAGAAAAAGAGAAGAAAAGATGATCTAGAAAAAGTTAACCACTACCCTACTTTGGACACTTAGAATAAGAAATCTGTAACTCAAGCAAAGGTGTGGTCAGTTAGTTGAGCTTGACCATATCACATACTAACTCAACCAAGAAGTTTCCAGCAAAAACTCAAACCCTAACATCCTTCAAAATCTGTCCAAAGTTTGAATCTGAAACAGAAACCATACTTCAAAATTGAAATAAGATTTTTGCAAAACAATATATTTCTTCATAACAAAAATATGTTTGGAGTCCTTATCCAATATCTTGACCAACCCAAATTGAAAATTTCGAAAATTCAAACTTTGACTTCTTGCGGACTTTTCAACAAACACTTGGTGGGCGAAATCCAGGAAAAATCCAAGCTACTGTGGCCAACGCTGTTCACCCTTGCCCAAACCCTGTAGCCATGCTCGGGGACATCTCTTGGTCGAGCCCCAGCCTCCCCTGCCCCGACCACGGCCGTGAGACAGGGAAGATCAGAGAAGAACCACCGCCCGGACCCCTCACTTGCCCCCTCTGCACCAGACCACCCCGCCGCCTGCAAACGCGCCAGCAAGTTCCTGCAACCGTCCACAACACCCCACCAAAAGCCCCGACCGCCCCTCTCCTCCATTAGCCGACAGCGGCCGCGCTCTCTCCGCAGATCCCCTCACCCCGTACTCCCTCTCCCGCCTATATAAAGCCGCCATTTTTCCCTGAAAAGATCCGCGCCATCACCAGGAACCTCCCAGACATCCCCACGTCGTCCCTCTCCCTCTCGGTGGCCCAGGAGCTCGACGCCGTGCTCCCAGTACACGGCGGAGCGCCGCCGTTCCCGAACCCCGTCCGTGTCGCCGCCTGCTGGAGGTGGCCGAGGAGAACCTCCGCAGCCGCCCTGCACCCTCGCCGCCGCTCCCCGTCGTCGCCGGTGAGCCTCCCCGTCGCCGCCCTCCTCCCAGAGCTCGCTCTCGTTTCCGTCCAGTCGCGCCAGGGAGAAGAAGACCCTCGTACCGTTTCGGTCCAATAAGTCCTGACAGCTGGGCCCCACCCGTCAGATCTTTTTTTTTGTGCCCGCTTGGATGAGTTATTGGGCCAGCCTAACTGGTTTCCTTGGCCCGTTTAAATCCCGGTCCACCCAAGTTTTTTTTGGTTAGAGAAACCTTTAGTTATTGGTTTTAATTACTGCAACTTCCAATTCAAATTCCCAGAGTTTTAGGAATTCAAATTTAGCAAATAAGATGTCATTGGAAAGCTTATGACATGAACTATCTAATGGAAGTGTTTTCAACCCATTTAGACTCATATTTTTAATTGGGTAAAAATAACAAACCTACAGTTATGCAACCTTGCAAAATTCATAACAAATCAAATAAAATTCCTAAAAATATGATTCCAACTCTCAAAATCCTTAATTAGTCGTGTGTATCTGTTTATAAGATTAGATTCCTTATTTGAAGCCTTTTTAGTCAAATGCTGTTTGCTATTTGGAGTAAATAAGCATTCCAATCATAGAATTTGGTACACTCATTTCCTAATTGAAAAATCTTCTAAATCCATTGAGGATAAAACACATATCTAAGTATTGATCTATAACCTTTGATCCTATTCAATTACGATTAATAGATTGTACTTTTAGATTCAAACTTGATTACTAAATAGTGGCAAACTAGCAATGGCTTCAATAAAAGAAAAATACTCCAAATTCTATGAAGCCTCCTTGGTTGAACCATAATCTTAAATATCTACATTAGTCCATGACCTTGGTCAATAAGGACTTGCAGGAGATATTTTCATAATCCAAAATAAATAAACCCTACTTAGATACAACCACTCAATCATCTCATCCATCGAAACTCAATGATCGTCGAAACCACTCTCCATAGACTTCCTAGATCATTTCTCTTACCCAAGTATCCTTATAGTGAGTATGTGTTGTTTGTGAATTGTGTGGTGATTGTATGCTTATTTACCTTCCTACGATTAGACGACAACGAGAGTAAGGAGAATGGATCCCGAAGTCAACCAAGAAATGGAGATGGAGATCAATCAATCAAACATGAAGATGAAGACTATTTTGACTTTGCCAAGCCAGGCAAGCCATCTTTTGATTCATACTCCCAATGCCTAGTTTTAATAGTGCATTCTACTTGTTTTAAGTAAATTGCATGATTGAATTGCTAGAGTAGAATGATAGAAGAATAGTGATATCTTTCTTAACAAGAGCATCAAGTTGAGTTTATCCAACTCTATTTAGTAGTATCATCACTCAATGTAGTTGCTTAGTCGCTAATAAAAGTTGACACTATCTCTGGAGGAACCCCATTTGAAAGGTGGTGACTTGAACTTGAAACTTGAAATGGGAAATTGCTCCTACATAATGGCTTTATAAAAGAAATTAATCTTGACTAAGAACTATGAAAGATATTTCTCAAATGACAACGAGTGATGTACTATGGGAGCCAATTATACCGTACGACCACATTACCCCTATATGGGAAGGGGCTTAATCCGTAGCTTGTTTATCTTAGTATGGGAGGCCTTGTATCAAATCTTCATGGAAGGACACCGTGAGCGGTTACTTCTGGACCAGGTGGATTCCACTAACCCGGCACCCGGGATGGGCAGAACTAGAGGCGCCGGAGCGGGGATTCCGTATCCCGGGCTCTAGGGAAGGATCCTATACTAGGATGAGCAAGTGAAAGGTTTTGTTTGATTATCTGAAACCCGCATACTTGTGTATGACGAACCGTGGATTTCTCCCGGCAGATGTATCGAATCTTGTGGGTAAAGTGTACCCCTCTGCAGAGGTTTTCAAACTATTCGAATAGCCGCGTCCGCGGTCATGGACGGTTGGCAAGCTGTGCCTGGCTTTTGTCAATAATGAAAACAACTTATGGTGAACTTGGTGAATGACTTGACTTGACAATGATGTTGACACACTTGAAGTTCCTCTTTAGATTGAACTTAGAGAACTAAACCTCTTTTCTACCAATGAACATTCTTGGGAAACAAAACTAGCATTTCTGCAAATAAACTTAGTGCTTAGTCCACCATACCAACCATGCATATCTGTCTCATCACTTTGTTTATAAGATGGTTTGCGAGTGCATCCAATGTACTCATGGCTGTGTCCCTGGCTATTAACTTGGCCAGACTTGAAGGAGCAAGATCAAGAAGGAAAGACTCATTGACGGCTTTGCGAATTAGGCCCGTTTCCTACTGTCCGCTTTGCCTGTGCGGTTGAAGCTTGACAATATGGACCCAAAGTGTTATTCCGCTGCATGTTGATGTAATGTAAGGTTTGGTCTGTGCGACCACCTATGTAATCCCCTTTATTTACTATTAATGTCTATGACTATGATACCAATTACGTTATGTGAGTCACAACAATGGTTCTGGGATTGTGATGGATTGCATAACGGGCACTTCGAATTTGTTATCAAATTTGAGGTCGTCACAAGTTGGTATCAGAGCCTAGGCTGACTCTAGGAAACCCTAGTTAGCATGGTCGTTAGAAAATGATATCTCTGATATCACAAGTTTGGTATCAGGACTATCATGACCTTAAGAGACCTTAGTTAGAATGGTCGTTAGCTAAGAAAGTAATATTTTGTCAAACACTTATTTCTACAAAAGAAATTTATTTGCTTTGGTACCCAAAGCTCAACTTATACTCCCATCTGATTCACTTCAAATATCTTACACTCTCAACTTATACTCTCAAGAGATTTTGACAAAGAATTTATTTACCTCTTAATTTACAAAGTCTTTTTAAAGAATTGTTTTACTCTATTCCTCATCTACTTCAAATGTATACTATGGACGATATACCGACCTAAGACCGAAGGACTTTTGGATGAAAAGATTAGGGACTCAATATTTTCTCAAGACTTCAACCTTGGATGTCGACTACGACTGCTGCCATCAAAAGCGAGTCTCTTCACCTGATCCAGAAATCTTCCAACAAGGGTCAACCCTGCGACATAAAGACTTCATGAGCAAATCAAGAGTGATCAGAACTGATGAAGATCTTAGCAACCCTGGCCCATAGGACGTATAGGAAATGCTCAGTTGTTGTGATTGAGCTACCCTTACCTCACGATTATTAAGTGTGCTTAGTGCCTTGTGTGTATGAATGATTGATTTGATTTGTGATGTGTTTTTGGCCCATTTGGCCTTATCACATTTTGGGTGTACCCAATCTTTCTATCTTGATAGGAATCAATATACACTCTATCGTTATCTGGTAATCTCATCTCCCAATCTATCTCAATCTTAACTTGTGAATCTCGGGACGAGATTCTTTTTAAGGGGGGAAGATTGTAACAACCCAAATTTTTGAGAAATAGAAATAAATGGATTTATTAAAATACCAAATTTTGGAGACAACAAAAACTTTTATTTTAAATACAAGATTAATTTCTTGTCTTTTAAAACTTGTGAATTTGAGCATTTGCTCCCATGCTTCAAATAAAAAGAGTATGAGAAGGGTTTTAAAACAAATCCTTTGAGTCCAAATCTTGAATCGTTTAGAAAGGAAATACTTGGAATAGAGGTAAAACCTTTATTCTCAAGAAACCTATCTTTGTTTTCAAAAGAGGAGAATAAAAATATCTCATTTCAAAAATTACTATTTCTCATTTCTCAAGTTGATATTTCCAAAAATATTGGAATCGACATTTTGAAAACGTATTGTTCAAAACCTTTGAAAACCTTCCCTGATTTCTTAGCCCAACTTGAAGACCAAAATAAGACCTGTGCTTCTTAAATGATTTAATCAAAATAGTCTTTCTACATACTTAAACCTTGCATAAGTGCAGGCCAAATCCATTTGGGAAACATAGTTCCAATAAACAAAATCATCCCATCCCATGCAACAAGGAAGAAAACATAAAGAAATGAGAAGAAACACAAAACCCTGAATCAAAAAGATAAGAAAAGCTATCCTCAAAATACTATTGCCGACACCACTTTGCCCTTCTATATTAAGAAATCTTTGGACTATACCATCATGCATCTCTCCACCACCACTAAGAACAAGTTACAAAGAATCAAATACAATAAAGTTTGAAACAAAAATCAACTTGGAACCCTATTCAAATTTCTACCAAAGTTTGAATTCAAATAAGAGGTCATTCCCAACTCCATGTCATCTACAAGAAAACCAACACCTTTGGACCAAGATTAAAACCTTTTGCACTTCATATTGCATGTATGCATAGAATTGCAATATAGGTCTTTTATGATTTCATGTGGGTTTTAATTTGTTGTGCAATGTTTAGTTAATTCAAACTTAACCAATAGAAGCATTAGAGAAGAACCACAAAGATCAAAAGAACCAGAAGCAAGAGAAATAAAGAAAAAGAGAAGAAAAGATGATCTAGAAAAAGTTAACCACTACCCTACTTTGGACACTTAGAATAAGAAATCTGTAACTCAAGCAAAGGTGTGGTCAGTTAGTTGAGCTTGACCATATCACATACTAACTCAACCAAGAAGTTTCCAGCAAAAACTCAAACCCTAACATCCTTCAAAATCTGTCCAAAGTTTGAATCTGAAACAGAAACCATACTTCAAAATTGAAATAAGATTTTTGCAAAACAATATATTTCTTCATAACAAAAATATGTTTGGAGTCCTTATCCAATATCTTGACCAACCCAAATTGAAAATTTCGAAAATTCAAACTTTGACTTCTTGCGGACTTTTCAACAAACACTTGGTGGGCGAAATCCAGGAAAAATCCAAGCTACTGTGGCCAACGCTGTTCACCCTTGCCCAAACCCTGTAGCCATGCTCGGGGACATCTCTTGGTCAAGCCCCAGCCTCCCCTGCCCCGACCACGGCCGTGAGACAGGGAAGATCAGAGAAGAACCACCGCCCGGACCCCTCACTTGCCCCCTCTGCACCAGACCACCCCGCCGCCTGCAAACGCGCCAGCAAGTTCCTGCAACCGTCCACAGCACCCCACCGAAAGCCCCGACCGCCCCTCTCCTCCGTTAGCCGACACCGGCCGCGCTCTCTCCGCAGATCCCCTCGCCCCGTACTCCCTCTCCCGCCTATATAAAGCCGCCATTTTTCCCTGAAAAGATCCGCGCCATCACCAGGAACCTCCCAGACATCCCCACGTCGTCCCTCTCCCTCTCGGTGGCCCAGGAGCTCGACGCCGTGCTCCCAGTACACGGCGGAGCGCCGCCGTTCCCGAACCCCGTCCGTGTCGCCGCCTGCTGGAGGTGGCCGAGGAGAACCTCCGCAGCCGCCCTGCACCCTCGCCGCCGCTCCCCGTCGTCGCCGGTGAGCCTCCCCGTCGCCGCCCTCCTCCCAGAGCTCGCTCTCGTTTCCGTCCAGTCGCGCCAGGGAGAAGAAGACCCTCGTACCGTTTCGGTCCAATAAGTCCTGACAGCTGGGCCCCGCCCGTCAGATCTTTTTTTTTCTGTGCCCGCTTGGATGAGTTATTGGGCCAGCCTAACTGGTTTCCTTGGCCCGTTTAAATCCTGGTCCACCCAAGTTTTTTTTGGTTAGAGAAACCTTTAGTTATTGGTTTTAATTACTGCAACTTCCAATTCAAATTCCCGGAGTTTTAGGAATTCAAATTTAGCAAATAAGATGTCGTTGGAAAGCTTATGACATGAACTATCTAATGGAAGTGTTTTCAACCCATTTAGACTCATATTTTTAATTGGGTAAAAATAACAAACCTACAGTTATGCAACCTTGCAAAATTCATAACAAATCAAATAAAATTCCTAAAAATATGATTCCAACTCTCAAAATCCTTAATTAGTCGTGTGTATCTGTTTATAAGATTAGATTCCTTATTTGAAGCCTTTTTAGTCAAATGCTGTTTGCTATTTGGAGTAAATAAGCATTCCAATCATAGAATTTGGTACACTCATTTCCTAATTGAAAAATCTTCTAAATCCATTGAGGATAAAACACATATCTAAGTATTGATCTATAACCTTTGATCCTATTCAATTACGATTAATAGATTGTACTTTTAGATTCAAACTTGATTACTAAATAGTGGCAAACTAGCAATGGCTTCAATAAAAGAAAAATACTCCAAATTCTATGAAGCCTCCTTGGTTGAACCATAATCTTAAATATCTACATTAGTCCATGACCTTGGTCAATAAGGACTTGCAGGAGATATTTTCATAATCCAAAATAAATAAACCCTACTTAGATACAACCACTCAATCATCTCATCCATCGAAACTCAATGATCGTCGAAACCACTCTCCATAGACTTCCTAGATCATTTCTCTTACCCAAGTATCCTTATAGTGAGTATGTGTTGTTTGTGAATTGTGTGGTGATTGTATGCTTATTTACCTTCCTACGATTAGACGACAACGAGAGTAAGGAGAATGGATCCCGAAGTCAACCAAGAAATGGAGATGGAGATCAATCAATCAAAGATGAAGATGAAGACTATTTTGACTTTGCCAAGCCAGGCAAGCCATCTTTTGATTCATACTCCCAATGCCTAGTTTTAATAGTGCATTCTACTTGTTTTAAGTAAATTGCATGATTGAATTGCTTGAGTAGAATGATAAAAGAATAGTGATATCTTGCTTAACAAGAGCATCAAGTTGAGTTTATCCAACTCTATTTAGTAGTATCATCACTCAATGTAGTTGCTTAGTCGCTAATAAAAGTTGACACTATCTCTGGAGGAACCCCATTTGAAAGGTGGTGACTTGAACTTGAAACTTGAAATGGGAAATTGCTCCTACATAATGGCTTTATAAAAGAAATTAATCTTGACTAAGAACTATGAAATATATTTCTCAAATGACAACGAGTGATGTACTATGGGAGCCAATTATACCGTACGACCACATTACCCCTATATGGGAAGGGGCTTAATCCGTAGCTTGTTTATCTTAGTATGGGAGGCCTTGTATCAAATCTTCATGGAAGGACACCGTGAGCGGTTACTTCTGGACTAGGTGGATTCCACTAACCCGGCACCCGGGATGGGCAGAACTAGAGGCGCCGGAGCAGGGATTCCGTATCCCGGGCTCTAGGGAAGGATCCTATACTAGGATGAGCAAGTGAAAGGTTTTGTTTGATTATCTGAAACCCGCATACTTGTGTATGACGAACCGTGGATTTCTCCCGGCAGATGTATCGAATCTTGCGGGTAAAGTGTACCCCTCTGCAGAGGTTTTCAAACTATTCGAATAGCCGCATCCGCGGTCATGGACGGTTGGCAAGCTGTGCCTGGCTTTTGTCAATAATGAAAACAACTTATGGTGAACTTGGTGAATGACTTGACTTGACAATGATGTTGACACACTTGAAGTTCCTCTTTAGATTGAACTTAGATAACTAAACCTCTTTTCTACCAATGAACATTCTTGGGAAACAAAACTAGCATTTCTGCAAATAAACTTAGTGCTTAGTCCACCATACCAACCATGCATATCTGTCTCATCACTTTGTTTATAAGATGGTTTGCGAGTGCATCCAATGTACTCATGGCTGTGTCCCTGGCTATTAACTTGGCCAGACTTGAAGGAGCAAGATCAAGAAGGAAAGACTCATTGACGGCTTTGCGAATTAGGCTCGTTTCCTACTGTCCGCTTTGCCTGTGCGGTTGAAGCTTGACAATATGGACCCAAAGTGTAATTCCGCTGCATGTTGATGTAATGTAAGGTTTGGTCTGTGCGACCACCTATGTAATCCCCTTTATTTACTATTAATGTCTATGACTATGATACCAATTACGTTATGTGAGTCACAACAATGGTTCTGGGATTGTGATGGATTGCATAACGGGCACTTCGAATTTGTTATCAAATTTGAGGTCGTCACATATGGGTACAGCCATCGGACCCAAAGGAAGCTACAGGAGAAGAGGAAAAGACCTCGGCAACATAGACAGCAAGAATATAAGAGAAGAGTAGAAAAAATAAGGCTATTAAGCCACGAGTTATCCTAGGGCAATGCCCTCTAGACCCAGAACATAGTTTATTGGCCGGGTCTCTTGGGACATCCCATGTATCTTATATTCAAGCATAAATAAAGATAAAGTTCCTCTTTTTCGAGTTTACAAGTCTTAACAAAACAAATCCCAAATGGAATTGCGGCAAACGCACTAAATATAAAACGCCTTGAGAACAAAAATTTCTGGCAAACAGCCCCAGAAAACGAAAACTCTTGCGTTTTATACACAAAAACGTATATACAATAGAGCATTAAAACATGGGTTGATCTAAAGTCATCTACCATAAGTGTGTTCAAATAGCGACGCTCACGGAAAAAACTAGCATCCTCTTGAAGCAACCTACCAATGATTCTCCTCGCCGGTTGAAGCGTGGCATCCATATAGACTTGCAGCTTCACGCGCCCTGGAGGAAAACTTAGAGACATGGAACTATAGTTCAGCCTGGGATGTGATGACCCACAAGTATAGGGGATCGCAACAGTCTTCGAGGGAAGTATTACCCAAATTTATTGATTCGACACAAGGGGAGCCAAAGAATATATGTAAGCCTTAACAAATGAGTTGTCAATTCACCTGCACCTAGAAACAGTGTCACTTGCAGCAGTTTATCAGTAGCAACAGTTTTATAGCAGTGACAGTAGGAAAACAGTAACAGCAGTAGTAAAATAGCAGCAGTAGAAGCAACGGTTGTAAACAGTAGGAACAAATACTGTAGGCATAGGGATGGATAACGGGCGTTGCATGGATAAGATAGTTCATGAAATCAATGAGATACGGGCATTGCAGATAAATAATGATAAAGCATCCTAGTACAAACAATCATAGGCATGTGTTCCGTATATAGTTGTGCGTGCTCACAAGGAGAAACTTGCACGACATCTTTTGTCCTACCAGCCTGTTGCAGCAGGGCCTCAAGGGAAACTACTGGTAATTAAGGTACTCCTTTTAATAAAGTACCGGAGCAAAGCATTAACACTCGGTGAACACATGTGATCCTCACATCATAGCCATCCCCTCCGGTTATCCCAATTTCTGTCACTTTGGGGCCTCGGGTTCCGGACAACAATATGTGTATACAACTTGTAGGTAAGACCATAAACAACAAGTATCATCATAGAAATAATAACATGTTCAGATCTGAAATCATGGCACTCGGGCCCAAAGTGACAAGCATTAAGCACAACAAGTTGCAACAATGTCATAGGCACTAAATAAAGATACTAGGCACTCTGCCCTATCAATCTCATATCAAATTACATGAACAATCTCATCCAATCCCTACCATCCCCTCACCTACAGCGGGGGAATTACTCACACATGGATGGGGGAGTCATGGATGGTCGATGGAGGAGCGTCGGTGGTGATGGTGATGAAGATCTCCTCCGAATCCCCGTCCCGGCAGGGTGCCAGAACGGAGTTCCTGGTTCCGAATCGCGGTTTCTGATGGCGGCGGCGCAGCGGAAGTCTATCTGGGAAAAACGCCGTCCCCCTGATAATAACTCGTCAGGGGGTATATGTACGCGAGAGGGGAGGTCGAGAGGAGGCCTGGGGCCACCTCACACTGGGGTGGCGCGGCCAGGGGCTGGGCCGCGCCACCTACGTGTGACGGCCCCTCGAGCCTCTTCTCCCTCCTGTCTTCTGGCTCCGTGGGTCTTTCGGTGAAATAGAATTTTCCATGATTTTTCCCGAATTTTTACTGGAAGTTGAATTTCTGCACAAAAACGAGACACCAGAGCAATTCTGCTGAAAACAGCGTCAGTCCGTGTTAGTTGCATTCAAAACACACAAATTAGAGGAGAAACAATAGCAAAAGTGTTCGAGAAAGTAGATACGTTTTGGACGTATCAACTCCCCCCAAGCTTAGCTATTTGCTTGTCCTCAAGCAATTCAGTTAACAACTGAGAGCGATAAAAGAAACTTTCACGAACACATTTGCTCATATGATGTATATATACTAACTATGTGATCAAGTACTCAGGCAATCCATAATAAGAAATATGCAACTAATGTCACTTCATAGTCAAGCAAGCTATGAAAGAGTGCCAATGCACTAATAACAAGTAACATGTGCATGAGAAACTACAAGATTGTAATATGCATAAATGATATGAGAGAATGGTATCCCACTTGCCTTTATTTGTAGAGCAAAACATAAATGCTGAGGCACCTCTGAAGTCCAAGGGAAGACTAGAAGTAGAAATATCAAAGATACAAGCATCAAAGTTATACCACAATTAACCGTGTTCTGGGACAAGCACATTACACTAAGAATAACAGCTATACTCTCAAGAAGTGCTTAAAAGTTAGAAGATGGTGACTCAACATAAAAGTAAACGAATGGCCCTTCGCAGAGGGAAGCAGTGATTTAACATGTGCTAGAGCTTTTCATTTGTAAAACAGAGATAAAAATTTATTTTGAGAGGTGGTTGTTCTATGTCAACGACTAGCAATGGGGACTTACTATCTTTCATAATAAACAAGTGAGAGCGGTTCCGAGTTCTTTGAAATTTGGCACATTGGTGCTATTTTTATAAAGCTTTGGCACTCCTCCCCACCTTTTTCCTTTCTCAAACCATGGCTAACCGATTCCATCGGGTGCCGACCAACTTTCACATTCCATTGGAGGAGTGCCTTTTTCTTTCTTTTAGAATTAAAATTATAATGGTCTGACCAGCTCCCTTGCAAAATTAATGACGAGCAGATGAAGCTGCCTAGTCGAGGGGTACTCAATTTAATATGGAAGATAGCAATTCCGACCACTACGTCCCCATGAGCTAAAAACAGTGGCACAAAATGAAAAGTAGTTGAAAGTTTTGAAAGGTAGCACATGAAAATTTACTTGGAATGGCTTACAAATACCATGCATAGGAATTTATAGTGGACTCTTTGGAGGACTTGGTTTTGGTAATTGGATGCACGAGTAGAGCTCATACTCAGTACAAGTGAAGGCTAGCAAAAGACTGGGAAGCGACAATCGAGAGAGCAATAACTATCATAATCATGCTTGCGACAAAACAAAATTAATATAGGCATAAAAATGATACAAGAACTCTGAGGCAAATTAGATCATCGAGGCTTAATTGACTTTTTGTTCAGTCATATGCATGCATGAGCATGTGCCAAGTCGATTCAAATGGAGCTTTCAGAGGTGGATACCACAATATCATACCATACTATGAATAAAACAATGCATGCAAGCGTCTACATGACATGCTACAGGCTAATAGTAGATTGAAACTAATCATATGAAAGCAAGAACTACAAAGCATCCATTAGATGACATATACCTTACATGAACTGACTAAGCATGTCCACATAGATGACTATATGTACAAAAATGAAAACAAATAGAGTTCATACCAGCCTCTTACCACATCTCGGATTGTCATATGTCGTCATTATTGCTCTTCACTTGTGTGGCTTGAATAATATAAAGTGAATACCAAGCTCCAATGGAGCAACGGGAGACTGAACTCTGCAACAAACTTTACAAAACCAAGGAAGAACAACAAATATTTTTGGAGTTTTCGATTTTTGAAGGCAAAAGCGGAAGAAAGTAGCAAACAAAGCAAAATATTTTTGGGTTTTTCAAGTAGCACACTGAAAATAGCAAGTAAAGCAAACCAAAGGTGGAAAACTAAAGAACCAAATAGAGAGAAATAACAGAAATATTTTTGGTCTTTTTGTGTTTTGGAAGCAATGAAAACTAAAACAAGAACAGTAAAGGAAGCGAAACATGAATATACAAAGATCCGACAAAATATGATATGTAGATGAGTGAATCGTCGGCATACCTCCCCCCAAGCTTAGGCTTTTGGCCTAAGTGGAGATCAATGCCGGCTTTGGTAGCTGCTCCAAGCCGGTGGGTCATTATAGGAGTAATCATACTCCGGTTCTCGTGAAGATGAAGCTGATGGCGCATAATCATAATAAGGCTTTGCATATGGAAAATTCGTAGTGTTGGAGGGCTGCCCTGACTCTTCGGCGCCCTCCTCATCGTGCACAGGCGGCGGGTGCTCCTCTACGTATGCATCGAGCTCATCTTCAGTGAGTGACCATCCATTCCTGCGATCAAGGTTAAACAAAAGAGGTGCAGGCAAACGGATTGATCGTTCAGTCTTTACTACCCTCCAGGTAGTCTTCTTGAAAAAGGTTAGCTCAAAAGTTAAATTAATCAAACTAGCAGGAGGAGAAATAAACTTATGTTGAACCATAGCATCAAGACCAAGCTTCTCAACGGGGAACTGTATATCTCGAAAATGGGGCAAAACGCCATGAAAAGCTAGCAGGCGAGAAGCTATAAGCCCCCCACAAATTCCCCCTTTCTCACGGTTAATATCAAGACGGAAAGCTATTAAGGCACCCAAATTGTAAGTTCTATCGCGCCTTAAAGCAGCAGCAACAAAAGCTAAATCATGGAGAGACAACTTACTTGCAGACTTCCTAGCAAGAACACATTTGGTAATGAAGAAGGCAAAATATCGGATGGATGGAAAATGAATGTTTCGAATTTTACCACCATCTCCAGTGAAGCTTCTTCCTTGACAAATCTCCTCGTATAATTCTAACAATTGTCTTGGTTGTCCCTTTATCTTCTCAAGCGATCCCCACTGTGGTACTCTGATAACTGTGCAGAAAACATTGAGGGGCAAGTTCATAGATTTGTTATAAATTTTATAATGAACCATGGGGTTAGAAGTGGACCAACTAAATCTGAAATCCTGCACCACAGACATTGTTAGTTTAACATATTGGGGAGGTTCACCCTCAACAAAATATTCTAATCCCGCTTTGGAAAGCAAGGTTTGAAAATCATGAAGAATTCCAGCAGCACTCAAAAATGCCGAGCATGGATAGAGTGAAGGAAAAACCTTCTCTTCACGGTGAACTTTCATAACATCATGCACTTCTAGATCATGCTGAGAGAGTTGATACACATTCTCCTCCATTTCTGAAATTTTTCAACAAGCTCATAGAAAGTGATTTAAAGATAAGCAAATGTAGGAAACTACTATAGTGAGTCACTAGAGAGCTATCATGCATCAACATAATCTTTCTAAACAATAGAACAAGCATGCATACTCATTTATACTGTCACCTACAGTGCTAAAATACTCAAGAAATACTTTACCAAAAGAAAATCTACTTGGACAAGTGGAGGAGTCACATACCGGAGAGCAAATAATCCAAGTTTCAGCAAAAATGTTGGGCTGAACAAGGAGATCGAAAATCTGGGCGAAGAACAGCAAGAACTCGAGCTTGAGCAAATGGGGCGGTGTTTTTCGGGAGAGAGAAAGAGCAGGGGAAGAAGAGATGAGTGAGTGGCCTGGTGGGGCCCCCTCACACATGGGTGGCGCGGCCAGGGGCTGGGCCGCGCCACCTGTGTGTGTGGTGGCGTGGCTGCCCCACCTGGTGCCACCCAGGTGTCTCTCTGCCCCATTTTTGACATAAAAATTTATAAAGAATTTTCTGGAATTTTTCGAGAAACTTTATTTTCGAGGATTTTTCAGAAATTGGCGTATCGATAAAACTCCGGAAAAACGAGGATGAAAAGATTTCAAGCAAATCAAAACTAAGCATGCAGCAGCTCTGAGATACTCTTAATCATGCAACTGAACTGAAAGAATAAAATTTGATGAAGGTAAATACAAGTGAGATGGAGTGAAAGCGGTGAAAACGAAGTTTCGTTCATATAAATTCACTTTGCTAACAAGGTTGATCAAGTCTTGTTACCAAACTAACTTTTATGAGGAGAAACTTTGCATATCACTTAGTGCTTATGTTACCTCAACTTTGATAGGTATAGTCCCAACCATAACAATTTGACATTCTTCCTTGGGCTTTTGCTCTGAACAAATAATTTGACCAACTTTGATGGTATCAACATGCTTGATTGAATTTAGAGCATTCCTCCTATCAATCTTCTTGGGAAAATAAACAGTGTATTCTTTGTCATTAACATTAAAAGTAACCTTTCCTTGATTGCAATTAATAACAGCACCTGCAGTGTTCAGAAAAGGTCTCCCAAGAATAATAGACATATTATCATCTTCAGGCATTTCCAACACAACAAAATCAGTTAGTATTAAACAGCTGTTAGCAACTTGAACAGGAACATTCTCACATATACCAATAGGAATAGTAGTAGACTTATCAGCCATCTGCAAAGATATATCAGTTGAAACCAATTTTTCTAAATCAAGTCTCTTATAAAGAGAAAAAGGCATGACACTAACTCCAGCTCCCAAATCACATAAAGCAGTTCTAACATAGTTATTTTTAATGGAGCACGGAATAGTTGGTATACCTGGATCTCCAAGCTTCTCTGGAACTTTACCATCAAAAGAATAATTAGCAAGTAAAGTGGAAATTTCCTCACTAGGAATTTTCCTTTTGTTAGTAACAATATCTTTCATATACTTTGCATAAGGAGGCATTCTAATAGCGTCAGTCAAAGGAATTTGCAAGAATAAAGGTCTCACCCATTCACAAAACCTGTTGTAGTGTTCTTCTTCCTTGGACTTGTGTTTCTTACTAGGAAAAGGCATTGGCTTCTGTACCCAAGGTTCCCTCTCCTTACCATGCTTGTTGGCAATGAAGTCTTCTTTGGTGTACTTTACATTTTTATCACTCTTTTCCGGTTCTTCTTCAGCTTCTTCTTTATCTTCTTCTTTATCATCTCCTGGTTCAGTTTCAGCATCAGAAATAGAAACACTGTTAGGATCTTTACCTGCATCAGAGGATTCTGCAGTTATTTTATGCTTCTTCTTCTTCTTGGGAGGAATATCATCACTTGAAGTGCTTTGAGAGTCTTGCTCAACCCTCTTAGGATGTCCTTCTGGATATAATGGGTCCTGAGTAGCAGTGCCACTTCTTGTGCGTATTTCACATGCTTGCTTCTCTCTTGCAGCATTAGCTAGAAGGTCTTGCTGCACCTTGGTAAGCTGATCAATTTGTGTTTGAATCATTTGAAAATGTTTAGCAAGTATCTTCACATCATTGGCGGTTCTTTCCACAATATCCTGCATCTTGTTAATAACTCTAGAATTCTCCAACATATGATTATGCACCATTCTATTAAAATTTTCTTGCTTAACAATAAAATTATCAAATTCATCTAAGCATTGTTCAGGAGGTTTAGTATAAGGAATATCTCTTTCATCAAAGCGTTGGAGAGAGTGTACCTCGATAGTAGATGAGCGAGGGATTGGCTTACATAATTCTTCAATAGGAGGTAAATTCTTCACATCTTCGGCCTTAATACCTTTCTCCTTAAGAGATTTCTTAGCCTCCTTCATAATTTCATCATTTAATTCAATCATCCCTCTCTTATTCGGCGTAGGCTCTGTAGATGGCGCAGGTGTTGGTGCTGGTGTTGGCTCAACTAAAGCCCAATCATCATGATTTCGGCTTATTTTAGCCATTAACTCCTCTGCTTCAGCCGGAGTTCTTTCCCTGAAAACACAACCAGCACAACTATCCAAATATGACTTAGATTCATCCGTTAGTCCATTATAAAATATATCAAGGAGTTCATTTTTAGGCAATGGTTCTTTAGGCAAAGCTCTAATTAAAGAACAAAACCTTGTCCAAGATTCAGGCAATTTCTCTCCTTTTCCCTGTTCAAAATCAAAGATTTTCTGCACAGCAGCATGTTGAGCACTAGCGGGAAAATATTTCTGAAAGAAAGCATTAACCAAAGCAATAGGACTAGTAAGAGATCCAGGAGACAAGCTATTAAACCAAATTTTAGCAGCATCTTTCAACGAGAAAGGAAAAATCTTAGCAACAAAATAAGTGCGGAGCTTAATATCATCAGAAAACAAATTACTCAAAGTAGAAAGCTCATTCATATGCTCCATAGCACTCTCATCTTTAGTACCACAAAAGGGAGTTTTCTCAACAATAGATATGTAAGATAAATCTAAAGAGAAATCATAATCTTTGTCTTTAATATTGATAGGAGAAGCAGCAAACTTAGGATCAGGAGACAAATTATATCTAACAGAACGTTTAGCAAGAAGCTCTTTAATATTACCTGCATCACGAGCAGCACGTGCTTCTGCAATAAAATCATCATTAAGCTCAATATAAGCATCATCATCATAATCATCACTAGCACATTCCCTAGACTCAGGTGAACTAACAGGTGTAACAGTGGTGTTTCCCAACTTAGCTCTAGCAATAGTAGCTTCTAAAAAGGAACCTAGTGAACCTCTCTCATCAAGCACAGTAGAAGCATCATCTAAATTATCAGTGGCACTTTCAATCTCAGCAGAAGTAGTAGCAGTAACGTGTGGGTGTGGTGGTGTAAGCAACTTACTCATAACGGAAGGTGAATCAAGAGCAACAGAGGTGTTGAGAGTCGTACCTCTTCTTGTAGTGGACGGCAATATAGGAACTTTTCCATCACGAGGTTTACCCATGATGAGAGGATTGCAGCGAACAATATGAATACCAAGTGAACTTACAAATAAAGCTATGGTCCCCGGCAACGGCGCCAGAAAATAGTCTTGATGACCCACAAGTATAGGGGATCGCAACAGTCTTCGAGGGAAGTATTACCCAAATTTATTGATTCGACACAAGGGGAGCCAAAGAATATATGTAAGCCTTAACAGATGAGTTGTCAATTCACCTGCACCTGGAAACAGTCTCACTCGCAGCAGTTTATCAGTAGCAACAGTTTTATAGCAGTGACAGTAGGAAAACAGTAACATCAGTAGTAAAATAGCAGCAGTAGAAGCAACGGTTGTAAACAGTAGGAACAAATACTGTAGGCATAGGGATGGATAACGGGCGTTGCATGGATAAGATAGTTCATGAAATCAATGAGATACGGGCATTGCAGATAAATAATGATAAAGCATCCTAGTACAAACAATCATAGGCATGTGTTCCGTATATAGTTGTGCGTGCTCACAAGGAGAAACTTGCACGACATCTTTTGTCCTACCAGCCTGTTGCAGCAGGGCCTCGAGGGAAACTACTGGTAATTAAGGTACTCCTTTTAATAAAGTACCGGAGCAAAGCATTAACACTCGGTGAACACATGTGATCCTCACATCATAGCCATCCCCTCCGGTTATCCCAATTTCTGTCACTTTGGGGCCTCGGGTTCCGGACAACAATATGTGTATACAACTTGTAGGTAAGACCATAAACAACAAGTATCATCATAGAAATAATAACATGTTCAGATCTGAAATCATGGCACTCGGGCCCAAAGTGACAAGCATTAAGCACAACAAGTTGCAACAATGTCATAGGCACTAAATAAAGATACTAGGCACTCTGCCCTATCAATCTCATATCAAATTACATGAACAATCTCATCCAATCCCTACCATCCCCTCACCTACAGCGGGGGAATTACTCACACATGGATGGGGGAGTCATGGATGGTCGATGGAGGAGCGTCGGTGGTGATGGTGATGAAGATCTCCTCCGAATCCCCGTCCCGGCAGGGTGCCAGAACGGAGTTCCTGGTTCCGAATCGCGGTTTCTGATGGCGGCGGCGCAGCGGAAGTCTATCTGGGAAAAACGCCGTCCCCCTGATAATAACTCGTCAGGGGGTATATGTACGCGAGAGGGGAGGTCGAGAGGAGGCCTGGGGCCACCTCACACAGGGGTGGCGCGGCCAGGGGCTGGGCCGCGCCACCTACGTGTGACGGCCCCTCGAGCCTCTTCTCCCTCCTGTCTTCTGGCTCCGTGGGTCTTTCGGTGAAATAGAATTTTCCATGATTTTTCCCGAATTTTTACTGGAAGTTGAATTTCTGCACAAAAACGAGACACCAGAGCAATTCTGCTGAAAACAGCGTCAGTCCGTGTTAGTTGCATTCAAAACACACAAATTAGAGGAGAAACAATAGCAAAAGTGTTCGAGAAAGTAGATACGTTTTGGACATATCAGGATGCCACTTGCGTATCCATCCAAGAGCAAAGTTAGCACCAGCTACTAAGTTGAGTTCTATCAAACGATGAATTCGTTGACTAGATCTAAAAGCGTCAAGCAGCTGCTTAAAACTTTCCAGCGGAGGATTGCGAGGAAGCATAACAGAGTACATGGTTGTCAATGATCTTTGACAACCATGGACAGCTTCCCAAAAGTGTTGAGCCGCGGGTCAGCCCATAAAGAATTTGTATCCCTCGACACCCTTTCCAGAGCCGCGATTCGCTCAGAAACCTAACGGTCTTTATCAGTGGGATGCAAGAAAGTACCTGGAAGACGCAAATTCGTCAAAATACAAAGCCAAGAGAAGCAGCAGGAAATTCAAGAGGGTCTGCAGAAAATTCACATTTCAGCTGCTCGCAAGCTGACTCAATAATCTCAACAAGATAGGAGTCACATTCCTTCAGGTGCATAACCTGGGCCACCAAACCAGACACCTTATCTTCAAGCGCAGATACCTGCCTCATCAAGCCATAAGATTTGCTAGCCTGGTCCAAGGCAGATTTTGCTTGACGCTTCATCAAGGACAAACGACCTTCAAGGTTTGAAATCCTCAACAAATACTCAGCACATCGGCAAGGAGAACAAGGAGGAGAAGGAACCCCAGAGTCGAACACATTGGCGGGTGGCGAGTCACGATCACAATTCGGCGATCCACCAGCATACACAGTCTGGAGGTCAAAAGAATGAAAGGAGAAACAACTCAAACACATCAAGTGACCAAGAGCAACGCTTCATAAAGTAAAAATATTTACAGGGTTCCCCACTAGATTATCAGGCAAAGGATGGAAGTTCTACTACATTAACTCAAAAGGGAAAAATTACAAGAAAAGGCTAAATTCTACGCCACCTCAGCAGCAGGCTCCGTGGCGGTAGAAGGCGCAGAAGAATCAGCACCCGCGCTTGGTGGAGGCATCGAAGCACTTGGCACAGGAGTCGAAGAGCTAGGCGTAGGAGTCAAAGAAGCTGCCAAAGGAGTGATGATAGAAATGATGCCTGGCGCATACTTCTTCGCCTTCTCGAAGAATCCCAGCAGTTCGGAAAGAGGACGAGCACGAGAAGAGCTAACCTTCTCCCAGTCCACTTCCTCACCGTGCGATTGAGCAAGCGCAATCGCCCCTTCGACACCCCGTTTTACCGACCGACGCTTCATTGTGAGAACAGGATCTTCAAGGGTGTCGAAGGCCTCGGGAAGTTTCTTGAGGTTGTCGACCGGCATCTCTGCTTTCTTCTTCGGCCACAACCCAATAAACATCCGCATCCGCACGCGGCGAGTTAGCTGAAGAACTTCTTGGACCAATGTCCAGTTCGACCCTAGCAAATCAACCGCAGCTAGCAGAGAGTCTTTGGTATCCGGCTGTCAAAGTCCCAAAGATACTCCAATTTTCTGTGCTGAACCACAGAAGAAAAAAGCAAGAGAAAGCGAGCAAATATCAGCAAATAGAAGGATGAGCAAGTAGACAAAAAAAGAACAACACGATACTTACCACCAACAAGAACTGAAATCTTGTCGAGACATTCGACTATCGTTTGCTCTCTATGAACCCGCTTCTGATCAGCATCGGCAAGTGCTTTTTCAGCTTTCTTAGCCTTGGTTTCTATTGACTTAGTAGCCTTCTCAGCAGCAACCTTGGCAGCATTGGCACCTTCCCAATCTTCTCTAGAGGCAGTAAGTTCGGCTTCCAGAGCCACTATGCGGGCATTAGCCGCGGTCAGAGCATCTACAAGCCAAAGCAGGAAAAGAAAATGGAGTAAGAAACTACGGGAAACACGAGAACAAGTAGAAGACATAACACAAAACAGGCATACCCTGAGAGGCCTGAGCAGTCTTTAGGAACTCGACACACTCAATGCCAAGGGAGAGAAATTTTTTGCATCAAATTCTGCCAAACGAAAGCATGAGAGGAAAAATTGAAGCAATGAAAGAATCGATTACAAGAAGCAATACTCACATCATCAGGTCGATGGTCTTCGAGGGAAGTACCCACTGCCACTGCCTTCTTCAGACGCTTGGAAGCACGAGCAGGAGTGCCCTTCTTAGCGGGGGCTTCTGGTGATTTAACTACCATAGCGTCCTCTTGAGAGGGCGCTTTAGTGACAGTCAAAGTATCCAAAATGGGAGAATCTGTAGTATCCCTCTTTGGATCATCATCGTCACTGAGAAGGGAACAAAAAGAAAAACCTAGCATCAACCAAAAGGGCAAGAATTAAAAGTATAAAGATTCGAGTCAGCAAACTTACGATTCCAAAGCATCAAAAATTTCGACTTCAGAAGTATTGGGAGCAGAGGGATCCCCTGGCGCATCTCTTTGAGCGGAAGTACTCAAAGAAAGCAGTTCGTCGAGACGCTTCAACTTCTTATCCAGGCTTGGCTCTTCAGAAACAGCAGGGGGAGGCGATGAAGTGGAGCCGCTTTCTTCTTGGGAAATTTCAGCATCATCTCTGTCCTGGCCATCATAAGCCTTGGGGGCTTCAGAAGCAGAAGAGGCAGGATCCGCCTGAATTGGCCCCTCCTTTGGAAGAGTAGGATGAGAAACCAAAAATTGGTGGCCCTACAAAAGAATCAATGACAAAGTATTAGCAAACAAACAACAAAGTACAAAAAGATGAGGAGTAAGGAAGTCGACATTGACAAGCTACATAGCACAAACCTTGGGTAAAGGATGAGTGGAGTCGAAGAAATCAGCTGACAAGGCTGGGATCTCGTTCTCCTTTGTGAGAGTAGTCAAAGCCCTGACTCACTTGTCGAGACCCTTTTTCTCCAAGTCTTCTTTTGACACTTGAGAAGGATCTTCCGAGCCAGAATACGTCCAAAGTCTTGAGACACGAGATTGGAGAGGTTGAATGCGCCTCTGCAGGAAGAACGCCATGAGTTGCGTCCCCGTTAGTGCGCCCCCAATTGCACTCTTCAGACTCTGAATATGAGACAACAAAGGCTTGATCTCTTCGATCTCAGCTTCCGTGGGAGGTGAATCCCATAATGTCAGCTTCGTCAGAGTTTTGGTTGCATCAAAAGGGGCAATCCCAAATTTGTCAGAAGAAGAAGTCTTCTGGTCCTTGATGTAGAACCACTTCTTCTTCCAATCTTGAACTGAGACTGCCATGCTAAATTCTAGTTAATGCACCTCTGCGTGCACAGATACAACAGCCCCGCCCAGCTCAGGGTTCTTAGACAAAGAGACACTGGGGCGAAGGCGGAAAAGGAATTTCCAAAGAATCCAATGGGGTTCGACCCCCAGAAAGGATTCGCAGAGTGTGATAAAGTAGGCGATGTGCAAGATAGAATTTGGCGTGAGCTGGTGAAGCTGCACACCATAAACAAAAAGAAGCCCATGAAGGAATTCGTGGGCATGGAGAGAAAGACCACGCAAAAGAAAAGCAAGGAACATCACCCGATAGCCACTCGGGGGCTTGCGGATGTGTTCAGTGCTGGGGAAGAAGACCTGCTCCCCTCCGATGAGGAACCGATCCCTCTGGGCCTTGAGCAGATCAGATTCTTCGAATTCCAAAGGAACCCAGATGGTCGCTGATGGTGCAATGTTAAGGCACCCAGTTGGGAACCCCAAGAGGAAGGTATGAGGAGCAAAGCAGCAAGTTCCCTCAGTTGTGAAACCAAGGTTCATCGAACCAGTAGGAGAAAGCCAAACTTCAGAATGTGATGCTTGCTAGCTTCGCGACACTCCGGACAATGGCGCCAGAAAATGCTGGTGCGTAGTTGACGCAGGAGCTTCTTCACCTAGCAGCAACATGGAACCTGCACACAACACAACCAAGAACTTTGCTCCCAACTTCGATGAGGTTGTCAATCTCACCGGTTTGTTGTAAACAAAGGATTGAGCGTATCGAGTGGTAATAGGTAATAGTATGCAAGTAAAAGTAAATAGAGCGAGTAAAAGTAAACGGTAATAGCAATGTAAAGGAAATTGGACCGGGTTCCACAGTTCACTACTGGTGTCTCTCCATAAGATAAATAACAACATGCTGGGTAAACAAATCACAGTTGGGCAATTGATAGAGTAAAGATAACGTACATATGTCATGAGGATCACTATGAGATTCACTCTAGGCATTACAACAAAATACATAGACCGCCATCCAACTGCATCTATGACTAAAAATCCACTCGCGGGGAGTCATCCGAGAACCCCTTGAGTATTAAGTTGCGAACAACAGATAATTGCATTAAGCAAAGTGCATAATGTAAAAAAAGAAGCAAATGTCCTTGGACACAAGAATGTTGTTTTCTCCCTAGTGGCAACAGCACATCTACAACCTTAGAGGTTTCTGTCACTCCCCCAGATTACTAGAGGCATGAACCCAACTATCGAGCATAAATACTCCCTCTTGGAGTCACTAGCATCTACTCGGCCAAGATAGCTACTAGCAACGGAAAGCATGCAAGATCATAAACAACATAGAGATAACATAAAGATATATAATTCAGCACATCAACTTAACATAGTACCAATACTCATCGGATCCCAACAAACACAACATGTAGAATTACATAAAGATGATCCTGATCATATAGGGCCGCTCACAAGATCTAAACATGAAGCACATGGCAGAGGAGACAACCATCTAGCTACTGCTATGGACCCGTGGTCCAAGGTAGACTACTCACACATCACTCTAGAGGCGAGCATGGTGGTGTAGAAGGCCTCCGGTAGGGATTCCCCTCTCCAGCAGGGTGCCGAGAAGAGCTCCTGGATCCTCCCGATCTTGCGACAGCGACGGCGGCGGCTTGCAGTATGTTTCATGGAAAAGAGATCCGTCCCTTAGGTTTTTCCCGTCGAGTGGAAATTATAGGCGAAAGGGCAGCGTCAGAGGGTGGACCAGGGCGGCTCACCCCCTGGTGGCGCAGCCAGACCCTGGCCCACGCCGCCCTAGGTTGTGGCCAGCCCCTAGCCCCCCTCCGTCTCATCTTCGGTCTTCACGAAGCTTCAGTAAAAATAGAAGGTTCGACTTTGTTTTGTCCAATTCTGAGAATATTTCCTGTGTAGCTTTTCTGAAACACAAAAATAGCAAAAACAGGGAACTGGCACTGTGGCATCTCGTTAATAGGTTAGTTTCGGAAAATGCATAAAAATGCCACGAAGCAAAGCAAATGGTGTATAAACAACATGGAGCATCAAAAATTATAGATACGTTTGGGACATATCAAGCATCCCCAAGCTTAACTCTTGCTCGTCCTCGAGTAGGTAAGTGATAACAAAAGAATAATTTTTGAGGTGACATGCACCATCACAATCTTGATCAACTTTGTAAATCATTTAGTGCTGGGATCAAAGAACTTAAAACATGGGCATCAAAGATATAATCTTGACAATAAAAACTTAGCAACCATGTTATAACATGAAAAGAAACACAAACGAAAGATCATGAATAATAAAATAATGAAAGTCAAATGTGTGTTCAAATCATATGGAAAAACATATCAAATGGTTTTCATCTTGTCCTTATGGAATAGCAAAACATAAATACATACGACACCTCCAAGTTTAAGAGGGCGACTAGATACAAATAATTTAAGAACAAGCAAAACCATAATCATGAATCAATCAATGATAAACTTTGGGACTATGCACATTATACTCAGAATGGCAACTATGCTCTCTTAGACGGTGCATAAAGGTAGAAGTTGGAGACTCAACATAAAAGTAAAAGAAAGGCCCTTCGCAGAGGAAAACAGAGATTATAAGTTTTATAAACCTTCAAAAATTATGGTACTTACTAGCTTTGAGCTCTCATTGCCCCCATCATAGGCATCTTGAATGGTTAAAATTAATGCGAGTACAATTACGAAGCATATGCTTGACAAATCATAAGTTGAAAACCTCGTGTCCCATGAAGTACGAATACCCAAACCTCATGCTACTCGACTTAAGTCCCAAGCAAGCTCTTGTCATTGTAAGTATACATGTATCATTGATTTCTATGCACGCGTCTGTTCTTGTAGGGGAGATCGTCGCCATCGTTATCACCATCGCACCGGACTTCATCAGGATCATCATCATCTCCATCACCAGCACCTTCATCTTCACCATCACCACGCCATCCCGCTGTAACATCTCGAGTTGGATCTTGTTAAATTCTTAGGGGAAACTTTCCGGTGTTGATTACTCTTGTGGTTGATGCTATTGAGTGGAACTATTGAATTAAGGTTTATGTTCAGATTGTTATTTACCATTATTTCACCTCTGATCATGATCCATATGATATCTTGTGAGTAGTTCGTTTAGTTCTTGAGCAGATGGGAGAAATCAAGATGCTAGTAGTGGATTATTCTTGAGTAATATTTAATGGTTTGATATTTACTTGTTGTGGTGCTATTTCACTAGTGGTGTCTGATCACTATAATTTATATGCATTGTTATGAGCCCTAAAACCTTGATCCTTGCTTACTTTACCTTGATTCAGTATGTTTTGTGCCTGCATTTTATAGCATTTGGTCTTGTATTGCAGTTCAGTGCGTCAAGGCACACAATTCTTCAGGAAATTGTTCAAGTACTCAGAACCTTACAAGTCCAAGTCATAGAAGCTGGCCCATGGGAAGAGAAGAATTAATTCAAACCAATTTGAATCACCAGAGAGGGAAGAGACCAACTTGAGAAGCAAGTTAGCTGAAAAAGTGAAAAAAGGCAGAGAAAGGAGAAAAGAGGGGAACACCCCATGTGCTGTGAGAGCTGAGAGAGGAAAGGAAAACCCCCCTACCTCCATCAGTTTCTCTCCCCCAAAAATGGAAAAAGGTGTATAAAGGAAGGGACCATGTCACAGGAGCAACAAGCCCATCCACCCACTCCCATCGACAGAACACCTCCTCTGCCACCAACTCTCCACCTCTTCTCCACCAACCACCAAGAACACCCAAGAACACCTAGGAAGAAGGACAAGAAAAGGATGCACACGATGAGCAAGCTGTTGGAGAAAGACAAGGCTGTGATGAACTGAAGCACAAGATCTTCCTCAATCCCAATCCACTCCTCTGCTTCTCCTGCTCCCTCAAGTTTTCAGTAAAGAACAGCCAAGCCTCTTCCTCTGTCTTTTCTTGTAATCTGTGTTGTTTGAAGTGGATCATGCATTAAGAAACAAAGTTGGTGATTTTCTTGGCTATTGCAGTGAATTGAGTGACACAGTTCTCTGTAATCTCTAAATCTTGCCAGAATTGCTTTTTAACTGTTTGATCTGTTGAGTGTAAGGCAAGTCCCTGCACTCCTCTGTGTGAAATCGTATCCCTAGTCTCTCCTTGCTTGTTAACTCATAGAATTCTTGCCTGACAAACAAGGAAGCTGTGATCTTTGTGTTAAAAACTTTTCTTCTTACTAAAACCCTAAAAAGGATCTTGGCTTGCATGACTAGTCTCTGCTTGCCTGTGAATTGCACCATCTTTCCCTGTCTAAAACTTGCTTAGATCCTTGAGAGACTTTGGCTTGACAGCCCAAATCTTTCAAGTTAATTTCTGAACTTTTAATCTTCCTAAAACCCTCTCAAAACCTCTTACTCTGACAGTAAAACCCCCACCTTTCTGAATTTGCTTAGCTTCTAGAAATAAAGAACCTTTCATCCCTTGTTGATCCCTGTGGAGAGAACGATATAAAACCCCCACTAAACTAGAGTGATCAAATTGGCGCCGTTGCCAGGGATCAACTTTTGATTGTTTCTTTAGAGTACAGTAGACTAGGCTGTGTTCATCTTGTGTAATAGCTGTGTCAATTACATGTCTGTGATCCAGGCTTAGAATTGTTATTAGGGGTTTTAGTTCACTAACCCTTGATAAAAGTTCTTGTTTGTGATTGTGTGCAGAGGAATCATGATTACATTCATGCAGTGTGGGAACTCAGTTGATGTAGTCGTCTGAAGATTCACCTTTAGCTCCTTTTGACCCTAAACCTGAAAGAACATTTCTTGCCAGAAGAAGAGCAGCTTCTGAAGTTTCAGTGGAAGATTTGGAATCTTCAGAGTCAAATTTTAGTATGGGTGACAAGAAGTTAAGAGATTTATGGATTCCAAAGGATCAGATATCAAATGCTGATGTGATAATGCCTGCCATCCAAGCTAATAACTGGGAAATCAAGCCAGCCTTGATTAACATGGTACAGCACAATCCCTTTAAAGGGTCAGCTCTGGAAAGTCCTCATGAGCACATCAGAAATTTCTTGGAGTACTGCAATACACTCAAGCATAATGGTGTACCCCCTGAAGCAATTAGAATGCAACTATTTCCTTTTTCACTGTCAGGCCTTGCAAAGGTGTGGTTTCATGCTCTGCCATCTCACTGCAGAGATACTTGGTAACATGTACTGCAAGCTTTCTTTGAGAGATACTTTCCTCCTACCAAGGCAGCTGAGTGTAGAGATAAGATCACCAGGTTTGTGCAGTATGAAGGTGAAAGCTTGAATGACACTTGGCAAATATACCAAGGCCTCATCAGAATGTGCCCTAACCATGGTCAGGAGCAGTGGCTTATCTTGCAAACATTTTATAAGGGTTTGACAGAGCAGACTAGGTCTTTTGTTGACTCTGCTGCTGGTGGTGGTATTATGAACAAGACCCTTAATGAAGCTACTGAGCTGATAGAAAGCATGGTAGCCCATAATTTTTCCTGGACAAATGAGAGAGCTGTTCATCCTAACAATCAGCTGCAGATTCAGGCAAGTGGTCAAAATGCCTTGGAAGCTAAGCTGGACAGTCTAGCAAATTAGCTGTCTCAGCTCATGACTGAGAAAAATAGCAAGGCATTGGTGCCTGTTAACCAAGTTTCTTCTGCCTGTTTAATCTATGGAAAAGAAGGTCATTCAGCTTTGGAATGTGCCTTATCTGCACCAGCTGAAACTATGGTATCAGAAGTGAATTATGCTCAGAATCAAGGTTTTTTTTCCCAGAGTTATAATCCTTCTTGGAGAAATCATCCCAACTTATCATATAAGAATGCCAACCAGCAAAGCTACCCTCAGACAGTTCAGCAGAATTATGCCCAAATAGCCCAGCAAAATTTCAGACCCCAAGGTAATATGCAACATCCACAACAACATCATCAAGCAAACTAGCAAAATGTTTCTTCCAGCAACAGTCAGTCTGAAATAAGTGAAATGATGAGGCTGCAAAAGGAAATGTTCAGTGGAATGCAGGAAACAATGAAGATGCAGTCAGAGCTTTTCTACAAAACCATGCAGCAACTCACTGCTGACATCTCCAATAACCCTGGAAACCAATCTGAAAACAAGTTACCTGCCCAAGCTGAGAAGAGCCCTAAGCAATGTGGTGCCATATCAACTACTGAAGTTGTAGATGTTGTCACCACCAGGAGTGGGGTGAATACTGAACCATTACTCAAAACCCCTCCAACTGTCACTTATGTAGCTCCACCAAGAAGAACCATAATTTAGCAGCAAACACCTTCTGAAGCTGATGTCCCAATGCATAAAAAACCAGTGGAACCTCTTGCTGAGACACAAAACCATGCAGCAAAACCAACAGAGAAGTCTCTGCTAATGAAAGTCCCATTTCCTGAGAGATTGGATAAAACTAAGGAAGAAAAACAATACTCCAAGTTCCTTGAGACAATGAAAGAAGTTCAGATCACTATTCCCATCTTGGATGCAGTGCTGCACATCCCCTTGTATGCTAAATTTTTTAAAGACTTGATAACAAAGAAGAGAAGCTTGGAAGACACTGAGGTAGTTGCTTTGATAGAGGATTGTAGTGCTATCATTCTGAACAATATGCCTAAGAAGCTTGGTGACCCTGGGAGTTTTAGCATCCCCTGTGTAGTTGGAAAGAAAACATTTACAGCACTTTGTGACCTTGGTTCATCAGTAAGTGTGTTGCCCTCAGCTATAAGCCAGATTTTGCAGTTGGGAACTCTGAAACCTACCCCCATGACACTTCAGCTAGCTGACAGAACTTTGAGGAAGCCAGTTGGAATTCTAGAAGATGTGCCTGTCCAAGTTGGAAACTTTGCCTATCCAGTTGATTTTGTGGTCCTAGAAATGGAAGACAATGCAGAATCCATGATACTAGGTAGACCATTCTTGGCAACAGCTGGAGTAATAATTGATGTGAAAGGTGGAACACTAAAACTACAATTTGGGTCAGAACAGGCTGAGTTTAGTATGAAGCATGCCTCTCATGTACTCAATGTTTTTGAACAGTGCCAAGTTGGAAACTTTACCAGAAATGCAGACACAAGAGCCTAATGCACAAGTGTTTGTGGCAGTTGATAATGCTAAAATACAGCAACTATGTGAAATAAATATCTGTGAAAATGCACCAAAGTTTAGTTCAAGTCAATCTGCTAAACCAGCTCATCATTCTATTGTTGAGTTAAAGGAATTACCAGCTCACCTGAAGTAGTCCTTCTTAGAGAAAGAAAAAAATACATCCAGTGATAATTAGCTCTGCCCTGGATAGTGAGCAAGAAGAGAGCCTGCTATCAATATTGAGATTGTACAAGAATGTTATTGGCTACTCAATTTATGATATCATAGGAATCAGTGAGAAAGTTTGCTCTCACAGGATTCATTTGGAAGAAGGCAGCAGACCAACTAGAGAGGGGCAGAGAAGACTGAATCCTGCAATGCAAGATGTGGTTAAAAAGGAAGTCCTGAAACTGCTCAAGGCAGGAATGATTTACCCAATCTCTGACAGTGAGTGGGTGAGCCCTATCCATATTGTTCCTAAAAAGGGAGGCTACACAGTGGTAGAAAATGAGGAAGGAAGATTGATGACCACAAGACCTGTTACTGGATGGATAATGGTTAATGACTTTAGGAAACTAAATAAAGCAACTAGAAAGGACCATTTCCCATTGCCATTCATGGACCAAATGTTGGAAAGGCTTGCTGGACAGAAATTCTATTGTTACCTTGATGGATACTCTGGATTCCTTCAAATACCTATTCACCCAGCTGATCAAGACAAGACCACATTTACATGCCCTTATGGAACATTTGCATACAAGAGATTACCTTTTGGGCTATGCAATGCACCAGGCACTTTTCAGAGGTGTATGATGTCCATATTCTCTAACCACATTGAGAGAATCATGGAAGTGTTCATGGATGACTTCACAGTCTATGGGAAGAATTTTATTACATGCTTAAAAAATCTGACGTTAGTATTACACAGGTGTTCAGAGCAGAATTTGATTTTGAACTGGGAGAAATGTCATTTTTTAGTCTCTGAAGGAATTGTGCTTGGTCATCTTGTGTCAGCTAGGGGAATAGAAGTGGATAAGGCAAAGGTTGATGTAATTGCAAAGCTACCTCCACCAGAAAATGTGAAAGGAATACAGAGTCTCTTGGGCCATGCTGGTTTCTATAGAAGGTTTATCAGGAATTTCTCTCACATTGCCAAGCCACTTACAAACCTTCTGAACCATGATGTTAAGTTTGTGTTTGATGAAGCATGTATGCAAACCTTCAACTTGCTAAAAGAAGCTCTTATCACAGCTCTAGTAGTTCAGCCACCTGACTGGACACTACCTTTTGAACTGATGTGTGATGCCAGTGATTATGCTGTTGGGGCAGTGCTTGGGCAGAGGAAGGAGAAAGCTGTTCATGTGATCCACTATGCTAGCAAAACACTAGATGATGCTCAGACCAACTACACTACCACTGAAAAAGAATTGCTGGCAGTAGTCTTTTCTTTTGACAAATTCAGACCTTACCGTGTGGGACACAAGTGTGTTGTTTTGACTGACCATGCAGCAATAAAGTACTTGGTAAGTAAAAAAGATGCAAAGCCAAGACTTATCAGATGGATCTTACTTCTCCAAGAGTTCGATATTGAAATAAGAGACAAGAAAGGGTCTAAAAACTCTGTAGCAGATCATCTTTCCAGAATCAACTGTTCTGAAAACAGAGAAATACAGGACCATATACCTGGTGAGCATCTAATGGCAGTCAGTGCTAATTCCCCATGGTATGCTGACATAGTAAATTTCCTAGTTTGTGAAATTGTGCCAGCTGACTTGTCCTATCAACAGAAAAAGAAATTCCTACATGATGCTAAGAACTATTACTGGGATGAACCATTCTTGTACAAGCATTGTGCTGATGGCATTGTGAGGAGATGTGTGCCTTCTGATGAAAAAAATGATGTCATGTTCCAGTGTCATGCAGGCATGTATGGAGGCCATGCTGGGGTGCTTGATGTGTGGGGAGTAGATTTTGTAGGCCCTCTACCCTCCTCAGAAGGCTTCAAGCATATCCTGGTAGCTGTGGACTATGTCTACAAATGGGTGGAAGCAATAGCCACTGTCAATGCTGATTCCAAGGTTGTGTGCAAATTCTTCAAATCAGTCATATTTCCAAGATTTGGTGTGCCAAGAATAGTGATCAGTGATGGTGGAGCTCATTTCAATAATGTACAGCTAGAAAAGCTCTTGAGCAAGTATGGTGTGAAAAACCATAGAGTAACAACACCCTATTATCCTCAAGCCAATGGCCAGGTAGAATTGTCAAACAGAGAAATAAAACAGATTCTGGAGAAGGTTGTATCTAAATCTAGAGGTGATTGGTCAATGAAACTACCAGACACCTTATGGGCATATAGGACAGGATACAAAACACCAATAGGAATGTCTCTATTTAGGATTGTCTATGGTAAAGCATGCCATTTACCAGTGGAGTTGGAGCACAGAGCTCAGTGGGCAATCAAGAAACTCAACATGGATTTAGGAAAGGTAGGAAGCACAAGGAAATTGCAGATGTGTGAACTAGATGAACTTAGAAATGATGCTTATGAAAGTTCCAAGATTTACAAGGAAAAAGCCAAGAAATGGCATGACAGACACATTCTCAGAAAGGAATTCAGTGTTGGTCAGACAGTATTGGTTTATGACTCTAAACTGCATTTGTTCTCTGGAAAATTCAAGTCAAGATGGTTTGGACCTTGTGTCATCAAGAGAGACCTTGGACATGGTGCCTTTGAAGTCCAAAGCTCAGCTGAGGGTACTTTCAAGGTGAATGGTCAGAGACTCAAGCACTACAGAGTTGGGGACAAGATTGACACCCAAGCCGATGAAGGAACTGAAGATGATGAACCAGAGGATGCCTCAAATGCATCTTCTGCTCCTGAGAACCAGTAATGAGAAGCTACAGTCAAGCTAGAGACTTTAAACAAGCGCTCATCAGGAGGCAACCTGGTATCTTTTTGTACAATCCATTTTCTTTTCACCTTTTATGTCTTGTTATCCCTTGCTTTGTGTGTTTCTTTTTTCTGTTGTTCCAGTTAGGAAATAATTGAAATGGGAGATGGCTAGCTAAGGTTTGGTAAAGCAAAGGAACAGGAGGATCACCAGGTGAACACATTCTAATTCCTTAAAAACATTTTGCACTACAAATAACATTTTGAAGTTTGGATCTGGTTACTCTTTATCATTGGTTGATCATTTGTGAAAGTGTTATGTCAAAAAAGGAATCGACTTTTGTTGCTTGAATCTGAAAATATGACTTTGCATGCTATTGAGAATTTTGCTTTGTATCTACTTATAATTCCTGCAACTGCTTATGTTCAGAGACAAGGCTCAAATCAGAATTTTTACATGTCTCTTCTCAAAAAACCTTTGGAACATTAGGATAATGAAAATTGCTCTAAAACTGAAGCTTATGATCCATTTCTGAGCCATATACTAATTGCATCTTTTGCATTTTTTGCATTAGCAATCATTATCCCTGGATTGTGATTTGTGAAGCACTAACACACTAACACCAATACTAATCAACAAGTTCCTAACAGTAAGAAAAAGTTTGGCATTAGCAGCCATGATCCTAGGATTGTGGTATGTGAAGCACTAACCTGAAATTCTAACTGAAACTTGTTGCAATCTCTCAAGCATTAGCAACTATGATCCTGCGATTGTAGTTTGTGAAGCACTAATTAAGTTGATCCTTCAGGAAGCTGAGAAACCAACTGATTACTTGTTTATGCATTAGCCTATTATGTTCCTGGGAACTGTAATAGGTAAAGCACTGACTTTGCATTCATATTTCACTCATCTTTTCATAAATGACTATTTTCTAGATGATAAACATTCAATTTCAGAGCCAATTGCTTTATACTCATGAGTCCAGGCAGTTTGATCTAGACATATATGAATTCTCCTTGTGAAACTTGCTTCAGAAATGGAAATTGCAAGAATTAGTTGCATGAAACAGCAATGAATCAATATCATGATCTGTTGCATTTTCTTTTTTGTGCAATGCTCATTTTTCTTTACTTGAGGACAAGCAAAGGTTTTGGTCTGGGGGTTTGATCACTATAATTTATATGCACTGTTATGAGGCCTAAAACCTTTATCCTTGCTTACTTTACCTTAATTCAGTATGTTTTGTGCCTGCATTTTATAGCATTTGGTCTTGTATTGTAGTTCAGTGCGTCAAGGCACACAATTCTTCAGGAAATCATTCAAGTACTCAAAACCTTACAAGTCCAAGTCATAGAAGCTGGCCCATGGGAAGAGAAGAATTAATTCAAACCAATTTGAATCAACGGAGAGGGAAGAGACCAACTTGAGAAGCAAGTTAGCTAAAAAAGTGAAAAAGGCAGAGAAAGGAGAAAAGAGGGGAACACCCCATGTGCTGTGAGAGCTGAGAGAGGAAAGGAAAACCCCCTACCTCCATCAGTTTCTCTCCCCCAAAAATGGAAAAAGGTGTATAAAGGAAGGGACCATGTCACAGGAGCAACAAGCCCATCCACCCACTCCCATCGACAGAACACCTCCTCTGCCACCAACTCTCCACCTCTTCTCCACCAACCACCAAGAACACCCAAGAACACCCAGGAAGAAGGACAAGAAAAGGATGCACACGATGAGCAAGCTGCTGGAGAAAGACAAGGCTGTGATGAACTGAAGCACAAGATCTTCCTCAATCCCAATCCACTCCTCTGCTTCTCCTGCTCCCTCAAGTTTTCAGTAAAGAACAGCCAAGCCTCTTCCTCTGTCTTTTCTTGTAATATGTGTTGTTTGAAGTGGATCATGCATTAAGAAACAAATTTGATGATTTTCTTGGCTATTACAGTGAATTGAGTGACACAGTTCTCTGTAATCTCTAAATCTTACCAGAATTGCTTTTTAACTATTTGATCTGTTGAGTGTAAGGCAAGTCCCTGCACTCCTCTGTGTGAAATCGTATCCCTAGTCTCTCCTTGCTTGTTAACTCACAGAATTCTTGCCTGACAAATAAGGAAGCGGTGATCTTTGTGTTAAAAACCTTTCTTCTTGCTAAAACCCTAAAAAGGATCTTGGCTTGCATGACTAGTCTCTGCTTGCCTGTGAATTGCACCATCTTTCCCTGTCTAAAACTTGCTTAGATCCTTGAGAGACTTTGGCTTGACAACCCAAATCTTTCAAGTTAATTTTTGAACTTTTAATCTTCCTAAAACCCTCTCAAAACCTCTTACTCTGATAGTAAAACCCCCACCTTTCTGAATTTGCTTAGCTTCTGGAAATAAAGAACCTTTCTTCCCTTGCTGATGCCTGTGGAGAGAACGATATAAAACCCCCACTAAACTAGAGTGATCAGTGTCATGTGAACGTCGACTACATGATACTTCACCATTTATGGGCCTAGTGAGATACATTGTGTATTTGGCTACTAATTGTGGGGTTGCTAGAGTGATAGAAACCTAAACCTCCGTTAGGAAAGCATTACACCAGGGAGCGTAGGATCTTAGAGTTTAAGGCTATGGTTAGATTTATCTTAATTACTTTCTTATATTTGTGGATGCTTGCAAGGGGTATAATCACAAGTGTGTATTTATCCTAGTAAGGGTAGTGCGCTAGCACAAGTTCACCCCCATAATACTTATCAAACCAATGAAGATTATTTAGCCGCATGAAGCGAAAGCTCTTGACAGAAACTCCCATGTGTCCTCGAGAACGTTTGGTCATCATAAGTTACACAACCGGCTTGTCCTTTGCTTCAGAAAGGATTGGGCCACCTGCTGCAATTATTACTACTGTCTTTTATTTACTTGCACTTTATTTATTTGCATTACCAAATACCCCTGAAAACCTGTTTGCTAGTATTTATAGTGAATCCTTGATCAAAACCACTTGTCAACACCTTCTGCTCCTCGTTGGGTTCGACACTCTTATTTATCGAAAGTACTACGATACACCCCCTATACTTGTGGGTCATCAGAGATAGCAAGGTTGATGGAGATGGCGGTGAGGTCGATGGAGACGGCAGAGACGACGATGGAGATCGATGGAGATGGCTCCGGGGGCACTTCCCCGTCCTGGCAGGGTGACGGAACAGAGACTTCTATCCCCCGAAATTCGTCGGCGGCAGCGGTGGAGCTGCAGAACTCTTCTAGAAATTTTGCCGCTTGTTTTAGGGTTTTCCATTGGGAGGCTTCTTATAGGCGAAGGGGGATCATCAGAGGTGGACCAGGGTGGTCTCACCACAGGTGGGTGCAGCCAGGGGCTAGGCAATGCCCCCTCATGGTGAGGCTGGCCCCTGGTCCCCCTCCAGCTCCCGGTCGGTCCTCGTCCTTCCTTCGGGCAAAATAGGAGTTTCTGAACTTGTTTCATCCAATTCTGAGAATATTTCCTGTGTAGCTTTTCTGAAACACAAAAATAGCAGAAAACATGGAACTGACACTGTAGCATCTTGTCAATAGGTTAGTTCTAGAAATGGCATAAAAATGTCACGAAGTGTAACGAAACACAAGGCAAATGGTGTAAAAACAAGCATGGAGCATCAAAAATTATAGATACGTTTGAGACGTATCAAGCATCCCCAAGCTTAACTCCTGCTCGTCCTCGAGTAGGTAAGTGATAACAAAAGAATAATTTTTGAGGTGACATGCACCATCACAATCTTGATCATTTAAGTAAGCATTGAGTGATGGGATCAAAAGAACTTAAAACATGGGCATGAAGATATAATCTTGACAATAAGAAACTTAGCAACCATGTTATAACATGAAGAAGAACACAAACGAAAGATCATGAATAATGAAACAATGAAAGTCAAACGTGTGTTTCAAATCATAAGGAAAGACATAGCAAATGGTTTTTAGCTTGTCCCTCATGGAATAGCAAAACATAAATGCATAGGACACCTTCAAGTTTAAGAGGGCGACTAGATACAAATAATTTAAGAACAAGTGAAACCATAGTCATGAATCAATCAATGATAACTTTGGGACAATGCACATTATACTCAGAATGACAACTATGCTCTCTTAGACGGTGCATAAAGGTAGAAGGTGAAGACTCAACATAAAAGTAAAAGAAAGGCCCTTCGCAGAGGGAAGCAGTGATTAAACATGTGCTAGAGCTTTTCATTTGTAAAACAGAGAGATAAAAACTGGATTTTGAGAGGTGGTTGTCTTTGTCAATGACTAGCAATGGGGTTCTTACTATCTTCCATAAAAAAGTAAGCAAGTTTTTGAGAGAGATTGACACTTTTGTGCTCTTTTATAAAGCTTGGCACTCCTCCCCACCTTTTTTCCTTTCACAAACCATGGCTAACCGATTCCATTGGGTGCCCACCAACATTCACATACCATGGAGGAGTGCCATTTTTCTTTCTTTTTTCTTTTTTTTTGGAATAAGACAATATGGAAGATAGGAAATCCGACCACTATGTCCACATGAGCTAAAAACAGTGTCACAAAACGAGAAGGGTTTTGAAGGTTTTTTGAAAGGTAGCACATGAAAATTTACTTGGAATGGCTTACAAATACCATGCATAGGAATTTATAGTGGACACATTGGAATAACTTGGTTTTGGGAGTTGGATGCAATAACGGCCATAATCATGCATAGCGACAAAACATCATTGAAAGAAGCATAAAGTGGTATCACAAGTCAAAAACCAAATGATCATAGAGGCTATAGGTGACTTATTTTGTAGTCAACATGTGTAAGCATGTGCCAAGTCAACCCAAATAAAGCATCAAAGGAGAAAACCAAATAAATGCTTCCATATAATAAAAACAACGCATGATTTTTCAAAGGCTCATTAAGCAATCTCAGTCATTTGAGACAAGTCATGCTACAATAAAAATCACTAAGCATACTATCAAAACACAATCAAGCATGGCATGCAAAAGTCTAAGCCGCAGTCTAAACAAGCTCCTTTTTGTACCACATTTTTGCATGAAACTTTTTCTCTTTTCCAACACCATTCGAACCTTTTTGAAACAACTCTTTTGACGAAAACCAACATAGACCAGTGGTCTAAATACACCTTGATGCAAAGATATAACAAGATCTGAACAAAAGTCAAGGCGAAAAATGAAAGCCAAACGCAGTAGCAGAAAAAGAGAACACTCGTTGAACGATAAGAGTGAAAACTAAAGTGTTCTTGGCAATGAAAAATGGAGCATAGCTCTCTTAAAAACCAACATGATGTGATCCAAACATTTATTGCAGCAAACAAAAAAAGAAAACTGAAAGCAAAAACAACTGATGCTCCAAGAAAAATGCATATTGCATGAAGCAATAAAAATATAGTGTCTTGAAAGGTGACCTGATTTTTGCCGATGAAGAAGGGGGTGCCTTGGGGCATCCCCAAGCTTTGATGCTTGTACTTCTTGGATATTTCTTGGGGGTTGCATGGGCATCCCCAAGCTTGAGCTTTTATCCATTCTTCACCTCATCTCATCATTCTCCAATCCCTACACTTGAAAACTTCCTTCATACAAAACTTAACACAATTCTATTAGCAATGTTAGTGCAAGCATAATAATAAATCAACCCTTTTTCGATTCAGATTTCAACTAAAAAACACCACATATAAAGCATGTACTACTGTAGCAACTTCCCCAAAAGTTCCGTGATCAAAAGAACTCAAAAAGAAAGCGATCGAGAGGCAAACACAAATAGTGGCAGAAATCAGTCAAAATAGAACAGCTGACAAAGGTCGATTTTTTTGAGGGTTTTCTGTTGCTCAAATCAAAAAGTGTAAAACTAATGAAAGTTTGGATATAACCTGGGGCATATGCACAAGAAATCGCAGGTCAAAAAGATATCCATAGAATTTTCACAAATTTTTACGGTTCAGCACCAAAATCTGTTTCAGGACAGTGATGCGGCGCGGTGTTGATGGTTTTTCACCGTCCAGTTGGGAACCCCAAGAGGAAGGTATGGTGAGCACAGCAGCAAGTTTTTCCCTCAGAAAGAAATCAATGTTTATCGAATCCAGGAAAAATTCAATACTCCAGAAGGTGATGCCCGCTAGCTTCGCGAAAGCTCCGGACAATTTATAAGGCGCGTCATCCAAGCTTTGCTTTGCGAGCGGCAATGTGGAATCTGTACACAATACAACCAAATACTTTGCTCCCAACTTATGATGAGGTTGTCAATCTCACCGGTTTGCTTGAAACAAAGGAATGAGTATATCGAGTGGAAAGCAATAGTAGTATGCGAGTAAAGTAAACAGTGCGAGTAAAGTAAACAGGTGATAGCAATATAATGGAAATAGGACCGGGGTCCACAGTTCACTAGTGGTGTCTCTCCATAAGATAAAATAACACATGCTGGGTAAACAAATTACAGTTGGGCAATTGATAGAATAAAGACAACGTGATATGTCAAGAGGATCACTATGAGATTTACTCTGGGCATTACAACAAGATTCATAGACCGCCATCCAACTGCATCTATGACTAATAATCCACTTGTGGTGAATCAATCCGAGAACTCCACAAGTATTAAGTTACGAACAATAGATAACTGAATTAAGCAAAGTGTGTAATGTAAACAAAGCATATGCCCTCGATCATATGAATGTTGTTTTCCGCCTAGTAGCAACAGCACATCTACACCTTAGAGGTTTCTGTCACTCCCCCAGATTAAATAGAGGCATAAACCCACTATCAAGCATAAGTACCCCCTCTTGGAGTGACTAGCAACTACTCGGCCAAGATAGCTACTAACAACGGAGAGCATGCAAGATCATAAACAACATAGAGATAACATAAGATAAAATTCAGTACATCAACTCAATCATAACACCAATATTCATCGGATCCCAACAAACACAACATGTAGAATTACATAACAGTGATCTCGATCATGTAAGGCAGCTCACGAGATCTAAACATGAAGCACATGGTGGAGAAGACAACCATCTAGCTACTGCTATGGACCCATAGTCCAAGGTAGACTACTCACTCATCGCGCCGGAGGCAAGCATGGCGATGAAGAAGACCTTCGGTGGCGATTCCCCTCTCCGGCAGGGTGCCGGGAAGAGCTTCTGGACCCTCCCGATCTCGGGTCGACGACGGCGGCGGATCGCAATGTGTTTCTGGAAAAGTGATCGGGTGTTTAGGTTTTTCCCGTCGGGGGGTCTTTATAGGCGAAGGGGCAGCGTCAGAAGTGGACCAGGGGGCCCACACCATAGGCCATTACGGGCCAAGGCCAGGCCGCACCCCCTGGTGGTGTGGCCGGCCTCTGGCTCGGCTCCGTCTCCTCTTCGGTCTTCTGGAAGCTCCGTTAAATATCTGGACGACTGGCTTTTGTTTCGTCCAATTCCAAGAATATTTCCTATGTAACTTTTCTGAAACACAAAACAGCAGAAAACAGGGACTGGCACTATGGCATCTCGTTAATAGGTTAGTTCCGAAAAATGCATAAAAATGCCACGAAGTGTAACGAAACACTAAGCAAATGGTGTAAAAACAAGCATGGAGCATCAAAAATTATGGATACGTTGGAGACGTACCAACATCCCCAAGCTTAACTCCTGCTCGTCCTCGAGTAGGTAAGTGATAACAAAAGAAATAATTTTTGAGGTGACATGCACCTACACAATCTTGATCATATATGTAAGCGTTGTGCGCTGGGATCAAAAGAACTTAAAACATGGGCATGAAAGATATAATCTTGATAGAAGAAACTTAGCAACCATGTTATAACATGAAAAAGAACACAAACAAAAGATCATAAAAATGAAACAATGAAAGTCAAACATGTGTTCAAATCATATGGGAAAACATACAAATGGTTTTCAGCTTGTCCTTAATGAGAGAGCAAAACATAAATGCATAGGACACCTTCAAGTTTAAGAGGGCGACTAGATACAAGTAATTTGAGAACAAGTGAAACCAACATCATGAATCAATCAATGAAAACTTTGGGATAATGCACATTATACTCAGAATGACAACTATGCTCTCTTAGACGGTGCATAAAGGTAGAAGGTGGTGACTCAACATAAAAGTAAAAGAAAGGCCCTTCGCGGAGGGAAGCAGTGATTGCAAGTTTTATAAACCATCAAAAATTATGGTACTTACTAGCTTTGAGCTCTCATTGCCCCCATCATAGGCATCTTGAATGGTTAAAGTTAATGCAAAAACACTTATGGTGCATATGCTTGACAAATCATAAGTTGAAAACCTCGTGTCCCGTGAAGTACGAATACCCAAACCTCATGCTACTCGACTTAGAGTCCCAAGCAAGCTCTTGTCATTGTAAATATATGTGTATCATTGAGAACCGCCAACGGGGTACCTCCTGCCCGATGACATGGAACAAGCCCACATCAAAATGACAAGACAAACAAGTAATGAACACCTCGACATCTCTTTTATTTACCATTGGTATAGCTTTTTATTTTGAGATGCGTCGTCGAATGTCCACTATGGGCATGCTATAAATTTCCACCATGAATGATGCATGGCTTAGATTAGCGGCCCAGGCGTTTCCCTAACACATATAAAAACTCCATGATCCCGCAAGATTCCCAACTTATTTCATATCACGAGTATCCATAAACAAAAGATCACGATATCAACTAAAATGAAAGAAATTGCAATGTTGAAAGCTTGCCCCATGACGGCATGGCTGGGCTAATTTCCAACTTACAACTTGCAAGCATAACAACTCAACATAAGAGAGCCACAATGTCAAAATTTTAAGAACGAGAAAAGTAAAGTGTGCCATCAGGTTCGTGAGAGCTTTACTGACCAATTTTCGCATAACACCAAAAAGATTTTAATTTGAAGGATAGATAAAAGCTAGTCAAATGTACTTTGGAAGAGCAAATTGCTAATAGGTATGTATGGTGGACACTTTGGTATAACTTGGTTTTTAGGAGTTGGATGCATGAGTAAAGCTCATACTCAGTACAAAATGAGGGCTAGCAAAAGACTGGGAGCGACCAACTAAGAGAGCAATAACGGCCATAATCATGCAAAGCGACAAAGTGACATTAAAAGAAGCATAAGATGGCATCAAAAGTCAAAAACTAAATGATCATAGAGGCAATGGCGACTTTGTATGAGTTTAACATGTGTGAGCATGCGCCAAGTCAACCCAAATAAAGCATCAAGGAGAAAACCAAAATAATGCTTCCAAATAATAAAAACAACGCATGATTTTTTCAAAGGCTCATTAAGCAATCTCAGTCATTTGAGACAAGTCATGCTATAGCAAAACCACTAAGCATACTATCAAAAAGACATCAAGCACGACATGCAAAAGCCTAGGCCGCAGTCTACACAAGCTCCTTCTTGTACCACTTTTTTGCATAAAGCTTTTTCTCTTTTCCAACACCATTCGAACTTTTTTATAAACAATTCTTTTGATGAAAACCAATATGGACCAGAGGCAAAAATACACCTTGATGCAAAGATATAACAAGATCTTAACACAAATCAAGGCGAAAAATGAAAGCTAAACGCAGTTCTAGAAAAAGAGAATACTCGGGGAAATCTGTTTTTCACTCTTATCGCTGAACGAGTGTTCTTGGAAAATGAAAAACAAGGCAACTTCTCAAAAAGAAATTTGTTGGGGTCCAACCATTTATTGCAGCAAACAAAAATAAAGAAAACTGAAAACTAAAACAACTGATGCTCCAAGAAAAACGCATGATGCTTGAAGCAATAAAAATATAGTGTGTTGAAAGGTGACCTGATTTTTGCCGATGAAGAAGGGGTGCCTCGGGGGCATCCCCAAGCTTTGACGCTTGTACTTCTTGGATATTTCTTGGGGTGACATGGGCATCCCCAAGCTTGAGCTTTTGTCCATTCTTCAACTTATCTCATCATTCTCCAATCCCTACACTTGAAAACTTCCTTCATACAAAACTAAACACAATTCTATTAGCAACATTAGTGTAAGCATAACATTGAATCAACCCTTTTTGCTTCAGGTTTCAACTCAAAACCACCACATATAAAGTATATACTAATGTAGCAACTTCCCCAAAAGTTCCGTCATCAAAAGAACTCAAAAAGAAAGCGATAAAGCGGCAAACACAAATATTGGCAGAAATCTGTCAAAACAGAACAGCTGACAAAGGTCGAATTTTTAGAGGGTTTTCTGTTGCTCAAATCAAAAAGTGTTCAACTAATGAAAGTTTGGATATAACCTGGGCCATATGCACAAGAAATAGCAGGTCCAAAAGATATACAGAGAATGTTCACGAATTTTTATGGTGCAGCACCAAAAACTGTTTCAGGATAGCAACATCCCCAAATCTTACCTCACTCAAATTAGAGGCTTCTCTTGGCACAAAAACGAAATAAAAATGATAAGGAGAGTTCATTACAGTAGTAATAACTTCCAAGACTCAAATAAAAGAAAAAGAACTGAATGTAAAAACATTGGGTTATCTCCCAAGAGTGCTTTTCTTTAACGCCTTTGAGCTAGGCGCAGAAAATGCGAATCAAGTATTTTCGAAAGAAGCATTAAGATCCACTATAGGAGTTTTTTCAACAATGAATTGAATTGTGTCTAAATGAGTTTTTGAAGATCCTTTATGATCATGTTTTTGGTACACTACTTTCATCAAAAGGATTTTCAGGACAAATCTAACTAGAATTCTTTTCCCAAGCATCATGAATTCCTCCAAGTTTACAAGGTATTGGTACTCTAAAATCTTCATTGGGTGTACCAACAACCTCTATAGGCGAGCCAAACTTATTAAATTTATTAAAAACTTCCCTAGCCTCAATGGCAACATCTCTAAATTCTATGCGCAAAGTTTCCAAGATAAAAGCTTTCTTTTCGGGATCCTCAATATCATGAAGCTTAAGAAACATGTATTGCATAAAAGGATTAAGGCTAGCAAACCTAGCTTCTAACATGTGAACTAAATAAGCAGAAGCAACTTCATAACTAGGAGCAAGCTCAGCCAAAGACTTATCCTCAACTTCTTTATGCATACTAATATGATTAAAGAACTCCTCAATGTTACTTTTCCAATAATTGAACCACTACCTACTGACAGGTCCTCCAAAACGTACTTAGGGAACAACATAATGAACTAAAAGTAATAAAGTAACAACTATAAAGGAAACTAATTTTTTTGTGTTTTTGATAAAACAATGCTAGTAAAAATAACGTAAAGCAAAACTTAAACAAAGTAAAGAATGTGCGTGCGAAACTCTACTTGCAGAAGCCTTCCTTTTCCCCGGCAACAGCACCAGAAAAATGTCTGCTGGCGCGTAGTTGATGTGGGAAAATGTAGTTGATGTAGGAGCTTCTTCTTCTTCAATTCCCCGGCAACGACGCCAGAAAAATGTCTTGATGAGGCGCGGTGTTGATGGTTTTTCACCGTCCAGTTGGGAACCCCAAGAGGAAGGTATGATGAGCACAACAACAAGTTTTTCCCTCAGAAAGAAACCAAGGTTTATCGAATCCAGGAAAAAGTCAATACTCCAGAAGGTGATGCCCGCTAGCTTCGTGACAGCTGCAGACAATTTATAGGGCGCCTCATCCAAGCTTTGCTTTGCGAGCGGCAACGTGAAACCTGCACACAATACAACCAAATACTTTGCTCCCAACTTACAATGAGGTTGTCAATCTCACCGGTTTGCTTGAAACAAAGGAATGAGCGTATCGAGTAGAAATCAATAGTAGTATGTGAGTAAAGTAAACAGTGCGAGTAAAGTAAACAGGTGATAGCAATATAATGGAAATAGGACCGGGGTCCACAGTTCTCTAGTGGTGTCTCTCCATAAGATAAAATAATACATGCTGGGTAAACAAATTACAGTTGGGCAATTGATAGAATAAAGACAACGTGATATGTCAAGAGGATCACTATGAGATTTACTCTGGGCATTACAACAAGATACATAGACCGCCATCCAACTGCATCTATGACTAATAATCCACTTGTGGCGAATCAATCTGAGAACTCCACAAGTATTAAGTTGCGAACAACAGATAACTGCATTAAGCAAAGTGTGTAATGTAAACAAAGCATATGCCCTCGAGCATATGAATGTTGTTTTCCCCTAGTAGCAACAACACATCTACAACCTTAGAGGTTTCTGTCACTCCCCCAGATTAAATAGAGGCATGAACCCACTATCGAGCATAAATACCCCCTCTTGGAGTCACTAGCAACTACTCGGCCAAGATAGCTACTAACAACGGAGAGCATGCAAGATCATAAAAAACATAGAGATAACATAAGATAAAATTCAGTACATCAACTCAATCATAACACCAATATTCATCGGATCCCAACAAACAAAACATGTAGAATTACATAACGGTGATCTCGATCATGTAAGGCAGCTCACGAGATCTAAACATGAAGCACATGGTGGAGAAGACAACCATCTAGCTACTGCTATGGACCCATAGTCCAAGGTAGACTACTCACTCATCGCGCCGGAGGCAAGCATGGCGATGAAGAAGACCTCCGGTGGCGATTCCCCTCTCCGGCAGGGTGCCGAGAAGAGCTTCTGGAACCTCCCGATCTTGGGTCGACGACGGCGGCGGATCGCAATGTGTTTCTGGAAAAGTGATCGGGTGTTTAGGTTTTTCCCGTCGGGGAGTCTTTATAGGCGAAGGGGCAGCGTCAGAAGTGGACCAAGGGGCCCACACCACAGGCCGGCACGGGCCAGGGCTAGGCCACGCCCCCTGGTTGTGTGGCCGCCCTCTGGCTCGGCTCCGTCTCCACTTCAGTCTTCTGGAAGCTCCGCTAAATATCTGGACGTCTAGCTTTTGTTTCGTCCAATTTCGAGAATATTTCCTGTGTAACTTTTCTGAAACACAAAAACAGCAGAAAACAGGGAACTGGCACTGTGGCATCTCGTTAATAGGTTAGTTCTGGAAAATGCATAAAAATGCCACGAAGTTTAACGAAACACTAAGCAAATGGTGTAAAAACAAGCATGTAGCATCAAAAATTATGGATACGTTGGAGACGTATCAGACAGCAACTTCCCCAAATCTTACCTCACTCAAATTAGATGCTTCTCTTGGCACAACAACAAAATAAAAATGATAACGAGCGGTTATTATAGTAGTAATGTAACATCCCAGCGTTTTGGACCAAACGGGGGTAGAATCAGGGTTTGTGCATTGCATTCATGCATCTGAAAACCTGGAAAATTTTCACGCAAATTATTAAAACACAAAGCGACTGAAGTTCCTCTTACTCTGATATTTAAGTTTAGTGCATCGGAGTGAGTGCGATGAATTTCGGCATGACCTTTGTAGAATTATTGATTTGGGGGAAAGGAAATTGAATTCAAGATTTAAATTTGAACTTGAGAATAATTCAAATAAATTTGAAATAAGTAATTGAATAATAAACATTACACAAAATGAACATAGAAATTAGTTTTGGAATAATTTTTTTATTATAAATGAATAGGATATTATATTACAAATCTCAATAATGAGATTATTTACATTAAAGGAATAGAAATTACAAAAGGAATAAATAAAATCCTAACTAATCTTTAATCTTGTCTTCATCTTCATTCCTGCAAATAAGAAGTAACAAAGACAAGGAAATTTGTTTGTTTGATTAAAATGTTTGCCCATATTTTTGGGCAATTTAATTTATTAAACTTAGTTAGAGGGTCCATAATTCCTGCAAATAAGAAGTAACAAAGAACTCCTAAATTCTATGTCCTAGAATTAGAGGGCATCATTTAAATAAATATCCAACTTTGGAAAAAGGGTCCATAATTCATACACTTGAATTGATAGGCATCTTTGAGTCAAGCAACCAAATCAGATTTTGAAACAGATAACAATAGCAGTAGATAAATTGACACCCTCTAATTCTAGCTAAGTTTAAATTGATAAAGTCCAAATAAATTAATATTAAGTCATACTTAACATGATATTGGTTAAGCAGAATTAAGAAGTCAGCAAAAAAATCTATTTAGCAAAAACAGAAATATCTGCTCAGCCTAATTACAAGTGGCAGCCACAAATAATGACCAAACAGAGATAAACATCACAGCCGTGCCTTGCTTCAGAAGGAGAGCAAGGCAAATACAAGTTTTGCACCAGGACTAGATAAGCTTCACAGGAGCAGCCGCACCTCACACTCACCAGCACCATCTCACCATTCACCTTACCTCAAGAACACTAAGAACCATTCCAGATATCACCACAAAGATTCCAGCTCAATCAACAAGTGACCATGGTCACTTAGAAGATCACCAGAGGTTGATTAAGAGGAGGAGCAAAGCTGCCAGGAAGGAGGAGCAAGAAGGCAGCAAGGAGCCAGCAGAGCCAGCAGAGCCAGTGCAAGCAAGTCAAGACCACCACAAGATCCAGATCAAGAAGGAGGAGAAGGGCACCAGAACCAAGCCTGATACCAACCTCTACTCTTCCAAAAATTTCAGCAACAAGGTGAACAACCAAGAACAAGCAATAGTTTCTGTTCTTATCTTTAACAAGAGGAATAGTGGGGCAGCAGAATACTCTCAGATTGCATAGAAGTGCTATGCTAATTCATCACCGAGTAGTAAGAAACCAAATAAGTGCAGTATCTGTTCTTAACAAAGATCTAAGCCTCAGACTGTGCATCACTGGCCAAATAAAGTAAACCAGCAGGTCTCTGTTCTTATCAGTAAAGCTATAAGCAAATGCTTATTTTCTAGGGTCCACCAAGGTCATCACCAGCAACAGATATGCACAGCAGATCAGAGTAGCCAGCCAAACAGCATAACTTATTGTATGCATACTCTCCTGGGAGCATTCCAGGAGATAGACAAAGGGTAGCAGCATTCATGTTAGATCAAGCATATTATTCTAGAAATCTCTAGAAAGTGAGCTTGATTAAATCATCACTGAAACACTTGCTTCAGTTCATAACATCTATCCATTCCTTCACACAATACAAACTGAACCAAAGATTCAGTTCAGTAGCTCAATAGAATTATAGCAAGAAGTTAACAGTAGCACACCACAACCAAACTTAGCACCTCACAGTACCATCACATGGCATCACCACATCATTGCATTCAAGTACAAATAGCAGTAACCAGTGACTAGCAGATAATAGGATTAAATTGCACAATCTAATTCACCAAGCTAGTAGTAGCACTTCAATCAGTAGGATATCGCCAACAGTGGCCAGTGACCGCATCAAGCATCGCATAGAACAAGAGGGTGAGAGAGAGAGGAGTAGCCCAGAGGGTGTGAGAGAGTTGGGGTCGGCGTCGAGGAGGTGGCGGCGACAGTGGCGGCACGAGGGTGCCACGGCACCACCCGCGCCGAGCCACGCCGGCTCGGGGCCCGGGAGGCCACCGGCGGCAGCAGCAGAGGGGCCCAGGGCGGTGGTGGTTGGAAGAGAAGTTCGTGGTGAGCCGCACCAGTAGACGGTGGTGCCGGAGTTGGTCGAGGCAGCCGGAGCCGGCCGGTGAAGCTCCGAGCTCGCGGAGTTGGGGGCGGGCGAGAATGGCCAGCAAGATCAAATCGAGCCGGAGGAGGTTGTAGATCACGTCGAGACGGACCGAAACCCCACCTCGCCGGCGCTGGAGAGGACCGGACTGGCCGGGGCTCGCCGGGGTCTGTAGACAGCGACCGTGGGTAGTGTCGAGGTCAAACAGAGAACGCGAGGGGGAAGAGCGCTGCCAGCGGTCGGTCTGACCCGGTCGGACCGAGCCGAGGAGAGGTAGAGTGAGCCAAGTGGGCCGAAAAGGCAGGCCGGCCCAATTGGGTCAATTCATTTGGGTTTTTTTTTTTTAAAGTATTTATTAGATTCTAGAATTTCTAGAAAAAGTTAATAATACCTATGAGTACTTAAAAATAACTAAAAATGATTTTTGAATATTACTTATAACATAGTATTCTAAAAAGATGATAATAACCCCAAATGGTTGAATAAATTCTATTCATGAAATTTTGGCTATATTGTTGAGAATAAAATTGCTATATTTTAACTGACCTAAAATTTGTAACAACAAATTTGAATAGTTGGTATCATGCTTACATAGTTCCATAACATCATAATTGCTAATTCTACCATTCATATGCATAAGTATGACTTAGCATCCAATTGAATTCCTGAAGACTTAAATCTTTATTAAAACTGGAATACAACTCACAGAAGGGGGGTAAACCACTTAAACCCTAATGCATGGCATCTATATGCATCATAGCATGATTTGCCTCTTTAAACATTGTCTTACCATACAATGATGCTATTTTTCCAGAACCCGGGGTTCAGGACCGAAGCTTTCGATTGCAATACCTTGCAGTCTCAAGGCAAGTTCACTCTTGCTCATGCCTTTTGATTATTTTTACCAAATTACTTGCAAATCTATACCTGTGGTATTACTACTGCATCTAAAAACAAAAGGTTCTTTTTTTTATAAGAAATATGTCTAGTTGGTTATCGACCCGAGTGGTGATAACCTAGGAAGGTTGGCAAATGGAACCATGGTAAGATTGTGGTGGCGGAGGTTCCATTTGCACGGGAAAGTAAAACCTAGGAGTAATAACAAATGCCGCCAGTGATTCTTGTGCCGTAAATTACGCGGTAACCATAAGACTTGGAATGGGACAGGAAAGTCAGCTAGTTCTTCTTCCTTTCGCATGTCAACGGAGGACCATACCGAATGGTCGGGATGTAAATCGTATATCGTTGCCTGACAACATGGGTGGGACCCCTAAGTTCCCTCGGTACCTGGTGTCTATGATGGATTGCGGGTATCTTGGGCATGTAAATCGGGGCTTGCACGTTGGCTATGCCGTAAATCGGGGCTTACCGTTGCCTGAGCGAAGCAAAAGGGTGGGCATGCGGGGTCGCGGAGAAGGGTAGTGATTGGCTTGGATCAATGACTGGGCCCCATACTAAAGTGTATGGACGGGAAAGATTTGCCCGGTTGAGCAGCAGGGCTTTGATCTCTTATGGGTAAAGCAACGCACCTCTGCAGAGTGTATCAAATTGTAGCTTGTCACTCCTTGTTCCGGGAAGGAACTGCGAACACGGCAGGAAAGGAACTCCATGAAGTTCTAGTCAACCTGTGAAGGCTGTCGGGCATAGTTCTTCAGAATAAAAACAATCTCTTGAAGAAATGTTTAGGAAAACCTGCATGACCTGTGATCATTGATCTAGGGTCGTAGCTAGTGCATCAAACACTTATCCCTTTTAAATGAACTTGCTGGGTAACGCTCGTTACTCACCCCACTCCCTCTTAACCCTTGCTTAGACTCTGAAGACCAGGAGGAGGAGGCACTCTACGCCAATGCAACTCAGGAGGAGATCTTCTATGAGGAGCCAGATCTGTCCGGTGGTGTAGAAGGTGAAGATTACAAGATCGTCTACGGTGCCGAAGAGGAAGCCGAGCAGTAGACGAGATAGTATCGTTAGATTAGCCGAGCAACCTAAAAAACTACTAAATAAGTTGCTGAGCTACCTTAGTTCTTAGATGTACTTTCAGTTATTCTAGAACAAGTAATGTAAGTTGTGAGTCAATGGGGTATCCTCGATGAACCTAAGAGGACCTCGGAGTTGTTGTTTATTTGGCTTGTAATAATAAAAGTTTGTATGTGGACCCGCAATGTTTCTGTTGTACCACTCTGAGGGATGTAATATTTGTGAAATGGAGTTTCATAAGTGTTATGTCAATGACTTGCGTACTACAACATGCAGTGGTATGCTGGGTCACCGCAGCTGGTATCAGAGCAATTGCTTTGACCTTAGGTTGGAAACCTATTAAATTGGGTAGAACCTGTAGGAAGTCTTATAGGAATAGTAAAGAGTTCTCTTGAAATGTGATGGGTATTCACTTGAGAATAACCCTACCATATATTTTAGTGCGATGATTCTTTATTATTAAGCATTGTTATTATTGTAACTCGATGTAGAATGAATCACAACCAGAAAGACCCAAACATTTTTCGCACATACCTGGTTGTGTTAAGAATAAGGGAGATGTAGTAACTTTAAAAGTAGGGGGTTAAATCTTACTATTCATGAGAGAGTTAATCATGAGATAATATTGTACTACATATCCTAATGAGAGAGGGTAGCATTAATAAGTAAGTTTGCACACTCACAAAGAAATCACTTTGATTGTAAAAGTTAAGTATTGCATGTGTATAATACATCTGGTTTTCATTTGGATTTGCTTTTGATTTCATTGTGTGACTAGTACTGTGCAAAAAGTTGAACTCAGAAAACATGTGCATGGTGTAATTATGAGAATTCGCTTTGTGCAACAGGACTAGAGGGGCATGGATCCGGGCGTAGAACGCGAGACTGAGCAGCAGCGTCAAGAAAGGGAGGCCAAGCAGAAGGCAGATGCAGATGCAGCAGTAATGGAACCACCACAACCACCTCGTCCTATCTCGGAGCAAAGTTTTCTCCAGTATATGCAGTTTGTGGAGGAAAACAGGAGAAGAGATCAGGAACAACAAAACAAATTTATGCAAGATTTGGCCGGACAAGCTAGAATAGTGGGAAGAGACAATGTCAGGCAAGGAGTAAATCTGTCTGAATTTCAGAATATAAGACCCTTGCCATTTGCAACAGCACCCAAACCTATGGACGCAGAAGACTGGTTGACTGACACCGAAAGGAAGCTAAAGACTGTCGGCTGTAGCGAGGAGGAAATGGTACGCTATGCAACTTATCTGTTGACAGGGCCAGCGGCATCATGGTGGGAGAACATTATAGCTATATATCCAACCACACATGTGTTCTCATGGGAAGAGCTTAAGGAAAAGTTTCGTGAACATCATGTTCCGGAAAGCATCATGGAGCTCAAGAGGCAGGAGTTTGAGAAGCTGGAACAGGGGAGTACACCGGTTATGAAGTACATCCGGGATTTCAGTCAGTTATCTCGTTATGTGGTTGACGAGGTTAGTACTGAAGAGAAACGCAAGAAGAGGTTTCTGAGAGGTTTGAATCCATATGTGAAGATACAAATGAGGCCATTCAGTGCACAAGGATTTCAGAAACTAGTTGATGCTGCCATTACTTTTGAGGATGATTACCGGCAGGTCCAAGAAGAGAGGAAGAAAAGGGCAAGGCTTGAGCCAAAGCAGTTCCAATCCAAGAAATCAGTGCCCAATCTGAGTTTCAAACCCAGATTCAGGCCAGGAGGTAATTCATCCAACTCAACATCTCCAAATCCGAAGAGGATGGTTATCTGTGGAGGTTGTGGGCGAACAGGACATGTTAAGAGCGAGTGCTGGAAGCCAAAGATCATTTGTTATGGTTGTAACCAAGAGGGACACATGAAGCCTGACTGTCCAAACAAACCTCCCGGAGGTTGGCCAGCAGCCGGAGGAAGTAGAACTGCCGGAGGAGGATCATCAGCTGGAGGAAGGAATTTTGGTGGGAACAATAGTGGAAAACGAGGAAGGCCATTTGGGAAGCTGAATTGCACCACACTGGAGGAAGTGGGCCACTCAGATCAAGCTGTGATAGGTACGTTAAGCATTCTATCACATCCCGGCAAAGTTTTATTTGATACGGGAGCAACTACTTCTTTTATTTCCAAGCAATTCATGGAGCAATATGGGATTAGATGTTCTATGATAGAATCCCCTATTACTGTCTTATCCGCGGGGGGTACGTTAGTAGTCACTCACATAAGGAAGGAACAAATCATCAGGATTTGCAACTTCGTGTACTTTGCGGATCTATTCGTGATTCCAATGGGAGACATAGCAGTGATACTGGGAATGGACTGGTTGTCAAATCATGGAGCTCAAATTGACTGTGAAGAAAAGACAGTGTCCATTAGACATCCCGAAGGTGGAAGAATATTTTATCAAGGTGATAAGCATACCCAAATTGAGGCAGAACTGCAATTGAACTCAATGAAGGAAGTGAAGATTGAAGAGACACCTATAGTTAAGGATTTTAAGGATGTGTTTCCAAAGGAATTACCTGGAATGCCACCTGATAGAGAGATAGAATTCACAATTGACTTGATACCGGGAACTACACCGATTGCACAAGCACCTTATAAGATGGGTCCGAAGGAGTTGAAAGAGTTGAAGGAACAGTTAGATGAATTGGAAAGGAAGGGATTCATCAAGGAAAGTATATCACCGTGGGGATCACCTGTCATTTTTGTTGATAAACGAGATGGAGGCAGAAGGATGTGTGGAGATTATAGAAACTTGAACAATGTGACTATCAAAAACAAATATCCACTGCCTAGAATACAAGATTTGTTTGATCAAGTGAAGGGAGCAGGAGTCTTTTCCAAGATAGATCTGAGATCGGGTTATCACCAAATCAAGAATAAAGCAGAAGATATTCCGAAGACAGCTTTTGTATCCAGGTATGGACATCATGAGTACCTTGTTGTACCTTTCGGATTGACAAATGCACCAGCTATATTCATGAATCTGATGAACAAGATCTTTATGCCTTATCTGGACAAATTTGTGATAGTGTTTATTGACGATATTCTGGTATACTCAAAGGATAAGTCTGAACATGCTAAGCATTTGAAGATAGTTCTACAGATTTTGAGAGAACATCAATTATATGCCAAGTTTAGCAAGTGTGAATTTTGGCTAGATAAAGTGGAGTTTCTTGGACATGTAATCAGCAAAGAAGGCATAGCTATGAATCCAAGCAAGGTAGAGTCAGTTCTGGAGTGGAAATCACCCAAAAGTGTCAAGGAAATCCGAGGTTTCCTAGGAATGGCTGGATATTATCGAAGATTCATAGAAGGGTTCTCCAAGATAGCTGGACCAATGACTAAGTTGCTACGGAAGAATACACCATTCGTGTGGTCAGAATAGTGTGAACAGAGTTTCCAAACACTTAAAGAGAAGTTAACTACCGCACCAGTGTTAGCAGTTCCAGAATCAGGCAAGGATTATGTTGTCTATTGCGATGCATCCAAGCAGGGAATTGGATGTGTGCTCATGCAAGATAGGAAAGTCATAGCCTATGGATCCAGATAGTTGAGACCAAATGAAGTTAACTATCCAACACATGACCTGGAACTAGCAGCCGTTGTGTATGCATTGAAGAGCTGGAGACATTTCCTTTATGGAGCAAAATGTGAGCTGTACACGGATCACAAGAGTCTCAAATACTTCTTCACTCAGAAGGAGCTAAATATGAGGCAAAGGAGATGGTTAGAGTTGATAAAAGATTATGATTTGACCATCAACTACACATCGGGGAAGGCGAATGTAGTAGCAGATGCTTTGAGCAGGAAGAGTACTAACAACGTGACCGTGGACTTGGAGTTACCTCAAGGGTTGAAAAGAGAATTAGAGCAAGCAGAAATCATGTTCCTAAAAGGAGAGGCTATTGGCAGCATAGCAACTATGAGAGTTATAGAGGAGCTATAAAATGACTTGAAGTATGAGATAATTCGGAAGCAAGATGACGATCCTTTCATACAAGAAGATGTTAGAAGAATCACTGAGGGAAGGCAATCAGTGTTCCACTTAGGAGAGTTTGACTCACTATGGTTTGAAAAGAGGATTTGTGTACCTGACGATGAGAAGATTAAGGAAATAATACTCAAAGAAGCTCACGAGACACCTTATTCAATACATCCAGGGAGTACGAAGATGTACATGGATTTGAAGGACATATTCTGGTGGAATAACATGAAGAGAGAAATTGCCAAGTATGTGTCTGAGTGTCACACATGCCAAAGAGTGAAGGTGGAACATCAAAGTCCCGCAGGTCTTCTAAAACCTTTAGAGATTCCAGAATGGAAGTGGGATGAGATCGGTATGGATTTCATCACAGGTTTGCCGAAAACCAAGAACAATAAGGACATGATATGGGTAATCGTGGATCGATTGACTAAGAGTGCACAATTCATTGCTGTGAACCAGAAGGACAATGGTGAGAAGTTGATAAACTTATATGTGAAGGAAGTCGTGAGTAAACACGGAGTTCCTAGGAAGATAGTGTCAGACCGAGGTTCTGTATTTACCTCAGCATTTTGGAAGCAACTTCAGGAAGCTTTAGGATCAAAGCTAGACTTCAGCACAGCCTATCACCCACAAACTAGAGGGCAAACAGAAAGAACTAACCAGATTCTCGAAGATATGCTTAGAGCATGTGCTTTGAACTTTGGAGGTTCTTGGGAGGAACATCTACCTTTGGCAGAGTTTTCATATAATAACAGCTATCAAAGTAGTATCAAGATGGCACCTTATGAAGCACTTTACGGAAGGAAGTGTAGATCACCAATATGTTGGTATGAAGTCGGAGGGAACAAAGAGTTTGCACCGGACTACATCAAAGAGAAACAAGAGGCAATTGACATCATCCGAGATCGTCTCAAGATTGCACAGAGCAGACAGAAAAGCTATGCAGATCAAGAGAAGATCATGGGAACCTCAAGTAGGAGACATGGTTTATCTCAAGGTTAGTCCAATGAAGGGAGTCAAAAGATTTGGAGTGACAGGGAAGTTGAGTCCGAGGTATATCGGACCTTTCAAGATTCTGAGTCAGAACAGGGAGGTAGCTTTTGCATTGGAGTTGCCAAAGAGACTGTCACAAATCCACAATGTTTTTCACGTATCACAACTCCGGAAGTGCCTTAGAACTCCAGATGAGCCAGTTTCACATGAAGAGTTAGAACTACAAGCAGATTTGACCTATATTGAACATCCATCCAAGATTCTCGATGAAAACTGGAAGAGATTGAGAAACAGAGCTATCAAGTACTGCAAGGTGCAATGGAAGCATCATTCTGCAAGAGAAGCAACTTGGGAGAAAGAAGAAGACCTCAGACAAGCTTATCCCGAGCTATTCAGGTATTACCGTGCGTAACTTCGGGACGAAGTTTTTGTTAAGGGGGGAAGGCTGTAACATCCCAGCGTTTTGGACCAAACGGGGGTAGAATCAGGGTTTGTGCATTGCATTCATGCATCTGAAAACCTGGAAAATTTTCGCGCAAATTATTAAAACACAAAGCGACTGAAGTTCCTCTTACTCTGATGTTTAAGTTTAGTGCATCGGTGTGAGTGCGATGAATTTTGGCATGACCTTTGTAGAATTATTGATTTGGGGGAAAGGAAATTGAATTCAAGATTTAAATTTGAACTTGAGAATAATTCAAATAAATTTGAAATAAGTAATTGAATAATAAACATTACACAAAATGAACATAGAAATTAGTTTTGGAATAATGTTTTTATTATAAATGAATAGGATATTATATTACAAATCTCAATAATGAGATTATTTACATTAAAGGAATAGAAATTACAAAAGGAATAAATAAAATCCTAACTAATCTTTAATCTTGTCTTCATCTTCATTCCTGCAAATAAGAAGTAACAAAGACAAGGAAATTTGTTTGTTTGATTAAAATGTTTGCCCATATTTTTGGGCAATTTAATTTATTAAACTTAGTTAGAGAATTTAGGAAGAACTCCTAAATTCTATGTCCTAGAATTAGAGGGCATCATTTAAATAAATATCCAACTTTGGAAAAAGGGTCCATAATTCATACACTTGAATTGATAGGCATCTTTGAGTCAAGCAACCAAATCAGATTTTGAAACAGATAACAATAGCAGTAGATAAATTGACACCCTCTAATTCTAGCTAAGTTTAAATTGATAAAGCCCAAATAAATTAATATTAAGTCATACTTAACATGATATTGGATAAGCAGAATTAAGAAGTCAGCAAAAAAATCTATTTAGCAAAAATAGAAATATCTGCTGAGCCTAATTACAAGTGGCAGCCACAAATAATGACCAAACAGAGATAAACATCACAGCCGTGCCTTGCTTCAGAAGGAGAGCACGGCAAATACAAGTTTTGCACCAGGACTAGATAAGCTTCACAGGAGCAGCCGCACCTCACACTCACCAGCACCATCTCACCATTCACCTTACCTCAAGAACACTAAGAACCATTCCAGATATCACCACAAAGATTCCAGCTCAATCAACAAGTGACCATGGTCACTTAGAAGATCACCAGAGGTTGATTAAGAGGAGGAGCAAAGCTGCCAGGAAGGAGGAGCAAGAAGGCAGCAAGGAGCCAGCAGATCCAGTGCAAGCAAGTCAAGACCACCACAAGATCCAGATCAAGAAGGAGGAGAAGGGCACCAGAACCAAGACTGATACCAACATCTACTCTTCCAAAAATTTCAGCAACAAGGTGAACAACCAAGAACAAGCAATAGTTTCTGTTCTTATCTTTAACAAGAGGAATAGAGGGGCAGCAGAATACTCTCAGATTGCATAGAAGTGCTATGCTAATTCATCACCGAGTAGTAAGAAACCAAATAAGTGCAGTATCTGTTCTTAACAAAGATCTAAGCCTCAGACTGTGCATCACTGGCCAAATAAAGTAAACCTGCAGGTCTCTGTTCTTATCAGTAAAGCTATAAGCAAATGCTTATTTTCTACACCACAGCCACCAAGGTCATCACCAGCAACAGATATGCACAGCAGATCAGAGTAGCCAGCCAAACAGCATAACTTATTGTATGCATACTCTCCTGGGAGCATTCCAGGAGATAGACAAAGGGTAGCAGTATTCATGTTAGATCAAGCATATTATTCTAGAAATCTCTAGAAAGTGAGCTTGATTAAATCATCACTGAAACACTTGCTTCAGTTCATAACATCTATCCATTCCTTCACACAATACAAACTGAACCAAAGATTCAGTTCAGTAGCTCAATACAATTATAGCAAGAATTTAACAGTAGCACACCACAACCAAACTTAGCACCTCACAGTACCATCACATGGCATCACCACATCATTGCATTCAAGTACAAATAGCAGTAACCAGTGACTAGCAGATAATAGGATTAAATTGCACAATCTAATTCACCAAGCTAGTAGTAGCACTTCAATCAGTAGGATATCGCCAACAGTGGCCAGTGACCGCATCAAGCATCGCATAGAACAAGAGGGAGAGAGAGAGAGAGGAGTAGCCCAGAGGGTGTGAGAGAGAGGGGCAGCTCACAGAGTTGGGGTCGGCGTCGAGGAGGTGGCGGCGACAGTGGCGGCACAAGGGTGCCACGGCACCACCCGCGCCGAGCCATGCTGGCTCGGGGCCCGGGAGGCCACCGGCGGCAGCAGCAGAGGGGCCCAGGGCGGTGGTGGTTGGAAGAGAAGTTCGTGGTGAGCCGCACCAGTAGACGGTGGTGCCGGAGTTGGTCGAGGCAGCCGGAGCCGGCCGGTGAAGCTCCGAGCTCGCGGAGTTGGGGGCGGGCGAGAATGGCCAGCAAGATCAAATCGAGCCGGAGGAGGTTGTAGATCACGTCGAGACGGACCGAAACCCCACCTCGCCGGCGCTGGAGAGGACCGGACTGGCCGAGGCTCGCCGGGGTCTGTAGACAGCGACCGTGGGCAGTGTCGAGGTCAAACAGAGAACGCGAGGGGGAAGAGCGCTGCCAGCGGTCGGTCTGACCCGGTCGGACCGAGCCGAGGAGAGGTAGAGTGAGCCAAGTGGGCCGAAAAGGCAGGCCGGCCCAATTGGGTCAATTCATTTGGGTTTTTTTTAAAAAAAGTATTTATTAGATTCTAGAATTTCTAGAAAAAGTTAATAATACCTATGAGTACTTAAAAATAACTAAAAATGATTTTTGAATATTACTTATAACATAGTATTCTAAAAAGATAATAATAACCCCAAATGGTTGAATAAATTCTATTCATGAAATTTTGGCTATATTGTTGAGAATAAAATTGCTATATTTTAACTGACCTAAAATTTGTAACAACAAATTTGAATAGTTGGTATCATGCTTACATAGTTCCATAACATCATAATTGCTAATTCTACCATTCATATGCATAAGTATGACTTAGCATCCAATTGAATTCCTGAAGACTTAAATCTTTATTAAAACTGGAATACAACTCACAGAAGGGGGGTAAACCACTTAAACCCTAATGCATGGCATCTATATGCATCATAGCATGATTTGCCTCTTTAAACATTGTCTTACCAGACAATGATGCTATTTTTCCAGAACCCGGGGTTCAGGGTTCAACCGAAGCTTTCGATTGCAATACCTTGCGGTCTCAAGGCAAGTTCACTCTTGCTCATGCCTTTTGATTATTTTTACCAAATTACTTGCAAATCTATACCTGTGGTATTACTACTGCATCTAAAAACAAAAGGTTCTTTTTTTTATAAGAAATATGTCTAGTTGGTTATCGACCCGAGTGGTGATAACCTAGGAAGGTTGGCAAATGGAACCATGGTAAGATTGTGGTGGTGGAGGTTCCATTTGCACGGGAAAGTAAAACCTAGGAGTAATAACAAATGCCGCCAGTGATTCTTGTGCCGTAAATTACACGGTAACCATAAGACTTGGAATGGGACAGGAAAGTCAGCTAGTTCTTCTTCCTTTCGCATGTCAACGGAGGACCATACCGAATGGTCGGGATGTAAATCGTATATCGTTGCCTGACAACATGGGTGGGACCCCTAAGTTCCCTCGGTACCTGGTGTCTATGATGGATTGCGGGTATCTCGGGCATGTAAATCGGGGCTTGCACGTTGGCTATGCCGTAAATCAGGGCTTACCGTTGCCTGAGCGAAGCAAAAGGGTGGGCATGTGGGGTCGCGGAGAAGGGTAGTGATTGGC